>JAEIFP010000752.1:0-1200000 GCA_018903935.1 Drosophila insularis
TTTATAGGAAACAACATACAATTCTACCACAAAGTAACACTCAGATAAATTGTTTAAATAAAGTCAAGGTCGTTTTTACAATACAACGATATACAAATTATAATTCTTATAATTTTATTAACTTTTCTTTCTTTAGTAGTTGAACAAAATAATATCTTCGTTTGGGGTTTTAAATCGCCCCACGTTTAATTCTATTTAATCACATTTGGTTGCAAGTTCCAACAAGAAATATAGAGTTTTGTTGTTGTTTTTTAGAATTCAACTTTTAGTAATTCAGATTTGTCGTACGACCTAGCACGCGTTGTTTGCCCAGTCACTTAGCAGCCAGTGGATATGGATATGGACGTGCCTCGCGGTCACAGAACGAACACAGAGCTTGCCACACATTTCGCAGGTAAATGTAAATATCCAGCGAACCGTCGGCACTGACACACTGCGTCTGCCTGGCGGCACTTGCCCCAGAGCAAGTGGACTTGGTTTTGGCCCAATGTTCTAGCCACAACTAACTATGAGGGCAAATAAGATGAATGCGGCTGGCACTGGCACCCGGCCTTTGTTGGCACAGATAAAAAGGGGCATGTTGAGATTAGTTAGACGGACCGTAACGCTGCAGCACATTCAATGTCAATGGATTTGGGCTTGGCAAGGAAGTTGCTCGTTTCTGACATGGTTAACAAATTTTTTAAATAATAAGCTTTTAATCAGAATATGTTAAAAGGAAGTTTTTAAGAGGAAATGTGTATTATGGATATCCCGTAATAGGTAATATGCATAGATTTTGGTGTATTGCTAATAATTATTGTCATTCACGGAAGAGTTTGGAGAAGTCGTAGTAAACAAAGATAAAAACCCCGTTTGCCCTTTTGAAAATCCGCAATCTTTAATTTTACTTATATATAGTTTAAAAAATAAGTTGTCTAGTTTAGTGTAGTTTTTCGTCCAAGCCAGTGCTTGTTAAATATAGTTAGGTTGATAGTTTACAACTATATCCTATACTCATAATAATAATAATAATATAGTGAATTTATTATGAATATATGAGCTTAAGTTGCAGGTCTCTATTATAAACTGAATTGAATTGTAAGTAAGCTTCTCGTTTAAATGAAAGACAAGGCTCTGAAAAATATTAATGTACTTTGAATAATTTACACATTTTAGACTTTTTGATTTAAACAAGCAAATAATTAATTCAAAAATGAATGCAGATACATATAATGGCCAAGTATAATTATTATTGGAAATTTCCCTCCCTTCCAAAATCTTTAGTATTCCGACGAGCAACCCGAATACAAGAAATCTAATTAAGGAGAAGCCTTGTCCAAATGCCATAAATCCAGAAAATGTAATTAAAAGTATGCTTTTAAACTTCAAAATACAGAAAATATAAACTCGTTAAGTCCATCTGATTTTCCCCTATTTCTGAGGAAATGGAAATCCCCTTTTCAGTATCGCTATAGGGTTTGAAATCTTGAATAAGTTATCAGACAATATTTGGTATAAATAAGATGTAAAAACTAATATCAAAATTAGCATTTGAATGCATTCAAAAGATAGCAACTCATTTCGTTAAATTTTAACTCATTCAATCCGTTGAGATCAATGAGATTGAGTCTTAAGTCGGCTCATTCATTTAGTCAAACACTCGAATTTCGATTCTCTGTCAGTGATACAGCTAAAAATATTGGCCAATTAATTACAATTTTTATAAAGGTATATATATAAAGGTAAATAATTTATTTGAAATCAAACTACTTCTTGGTGAACCAATTCATGATATAACAATTTCAATAGTTTGGTGTGAAGATTAGTTATCATCTAAATAATCTTTATGTAATAAAGTAAAAATAGACAAATGCTGATTATAAATGATATGAAAGTCCTGGCTAGCCAATACAAATAGCAGTAATTTCTCAGTTTTAAGTCCATTAATGTATATTTACATTTACTTTTTTTTAAATTGCCAATTGCCAATGAATCATTTGTACATAATCTTTCATGGCTTAAACTTTTGCCACCATCATAAATATTTGTTACCTATAATCTATAATTAATTCTGATGGCTAACTTTCATTTTCAAGAAAAGATAATTTAGCAGTTTTGGCTTATTTGATTGTGAAGCTGGTTGTAAATAGAGACAATGGTAAGATATATAAGTGAACGGATGTCGTTACCATAAAACGGAGTCTGCGCACAATAAAATGCATCCATCGAATGTGATTGATTTTCGACATTCCACGAGGAGCCTTAAGTTGACTTGTACTTGTAGGATTTTTGTAACTGGCACCGCTAAATGTGGTGTGTCTCTCAAATAGAACTGGAATTGCACATTGCGCACTGCGCAGATACACAAAATGTAAAAGTATATACATATACTATCATATATATCTATGTATATGTTGTAGATACAGGCGTGACGACGAGTCAGTGTGCACGGACGGTGGTTAATTCCTGCCAGGCGAATTTATGTATCTGGAGCAACCCCAAAAATAAGAAAAAGAAAACGAAAACACACACACGCACAACAGACTTAGTCACGGGGTTGTCGATATTCCAAAATCGAAGTGTATTGAACATGCCATGCGTTTGGGTGAATGAGCCCTAGACGTAGTAGCCTGCCAAGATATATAACCGTCATATATCTAAGACTCGAATGGATTCCCTTCGTCCCCCTCTCACATTAGAGTTTTGGCTTATTTATTTGTTTATCTACTATTTATGAGCTCGATACTGAGATACCAAAACCCGAAACGCAGAAACGGACATGAAGATGGAAATGGAGGCGGAGGCGACGGCAAAGACCATGTGCAATATGTTCGTTCCTTCCCTTTTGGCCCTGCTGCCATGCCTGAAATTGTGACTCTTGACGTCGGCGTTGACTTCGACGTCGTTGTTGCCGTTGTCAGAGTGGTTGTTGTTGTTGTTGTTGTCATTGTCGTTGTCGGTGTGTATGATACTGTGATTCCTGGAACTAACAGCTATTCACAGGCCAGCGTAGAACTCGCACATCATTCAGTTCGATGACGTTCCGCACATCGCATAGCTCCAACTTCCATGTTCGCGGGCTTTTGTCGAAAGTGTTAAGATAATAAACCAACAACAATAACAATAGACAATAGACAACACAAGAGTAAATGGCAAATGCCAAACGGCAACGTCAACTAACGGTCTAACGAAAGTAACAACTGACTGACTGATTGATTATTATTATTGTGCCAGAAAATTTTAATGTGCAATTTTCATAAATATTGCCACCCAATAACCGTTTCAGCTTGGCCCTAGTGAATGTGCATAGCCAATTAAATAACCGTAATCGGGCTAAAAGCGTTTTTGGTAGCAACCATTTTGACAATTTTATTGACAATTGGTCAATTATTGGTAACGTTAAGATATATTATTTATTGGGCCAAGAAAGTGGCAGAAACTTCCAAAGCTCTTCCATTAAACTGAGTGCCATAATTCAACGATTTCCAAAAACTATCGTGATATCAGTGTGTGCGTGTATGTATCGTAGAGAGAGAGAGAGAAAATTAGTGTATCTGCATTATAAAATCGGGTAAGTGATATTAAGTGATATAAAAGAGTTTCCCATCTGCCAAAATTTATTTCATTCTATGTGCATCTGAAAATATATGTATTAGTTGTTGATTAATAATGGACTTATGAAAAATCTATAGAACATTACTAAAGGATATTTTAGTTGCATTTACAGTAATTATGACTTAAAGCTACCTATGTATTATTGTAATTATATAGCGACCATTTCGATTTTCATCAAACCTTTTTTTATTCGAGGCTAATTAATAAAAATAAAAAAGTTTTTTGGCTTCCCAATGCATATCTCGATCTCCAACACAGACTTTTAAACAGTTCAAAACTAGTTTAAAAGAAATAAAAAGAATGGTTTGAACTTTATCTATTATATAAGGTAGAAATTTATATTTTATAACTAAATCAAGCCGTAAAAACTTTATTTTTTTACTAATACGCAATGTGTTTAAATCTCTAAAAAAAGTTGTAATTTTATCGGACTTAAGCTACGCCATTACATTTTCCTAATTAATAACATATCTATAAAAAACCTGTAACACCTTATGAAATGCGTAATATAACTTATCTTTCAATTGTTCAAATAATAGTGCCAGTCCCAAGAGGAAAGCCGACGTAATTACCAAAATAAAAAAAGCTTTTCTTAAATTTGAGAGATTTTCTTTTGTCATTTAACGGCAATCCCGTTGATTTGGTTTTAGCTTCGTAGTTAAAGTTTCTCAAAATTGCATTAATGGCAGACTACAATTTGTAAAAATGCCATAGGATCTGTTATTTGAAATACAGTCCTTAATGAAGGTGAATTATAGTGCGTATACGTATACGAATTATCTCAAATTTGGCTTGTACTACTTCTTTATATAAGACGTAAGTGGAAAAGGAAAAGCTAAATCATTTCCAATTGAAAAAAGAACACATATAGAGCTATTTTAGTTGATACGATTTCATTCCAGTTGCTTCAACAAATTCTGTAGTGTTAAAAATATTCTGCGATTTAAAGTAAACATTTTTTAATATGTTTTAGACTTTTCAGTAATATGTAAAATATATTATCCTTTCTTGTAACCCGGCTCGAATGGCTTGAATCTGTCTTACAAATCTGGGCAATGGCCAAGTGCGTCCTTATAGACATAACTGGGCTATTTGCAATTTAATTTTACTTAACTTGGTGCGTTGTTAATGACAGATTTTAGCGTGTTTTAGTTTATAGAAAGTTAGATGTGTTTAAATTGTGGGTTGCGGAGGGTTGCGTGTCAAAAATTTAAATTAAACTTTATATTTTACATACCATAATTGTTGGTCGACAAATTGGCAATTGACCCATTTGTATATGCTGATCAAGAAAATATATTACATATTTATAGGATCGGAAAAGATTTAGTCTGCTTGTTACAAAGATTTCGGCTACTTTAAAATGCTATTTCATCTTATGGCTGCAAGGTGCATAATACCGAATCCCATCGAATTCCATTCATTAAAATAAAAATTCCATCTTAAAATAAAAAAATACCTTTCATTCTTGTCTTTTCACTTTGTAAATAACACAGTGTGACAACCCCAAAAATAACAAGAATTGAAAGTGACTTTTAAACAATTTTAAAAATTTCGATTACACAGTTTTTATACCCCTGCAAAAAGGGTATATTAATTGTGGTAAAAAATGTGCAACGCATCTCCGACTATATATATTCTTGATCATCGTGACGAGACGAGTTCTGGATCGAAACGAAATCCTCCTAGACCCTTGAAGCTTCATTATACTGCAGGGGTTAAATATCTCGGATCCAGCCGGATCGGACTACTATATCATACATAGAAATGGCAAAGTCTCGAACAGTGACTTTTATCAAAAACTTCATTATTATCTAGGCTATTGTCATTAAAATTAACATTTATTAGTTATGTACACATAGTTTATCATATTATATACATATCGGATTCAGCCTAAGCTTAAAATTATAATAGAAGAATAGAACTTGAGGAGAAACAGACACAGGACTTGCTATGTATTTAAAAATAAAAAAGAAATATATATTTAAAATATTAAAATGTTTAAAATGAATTTATATACCTGCTTAATTAATGCAGTTTTAGCGTCAGTCGTTCCTATAGTATGATTGTAAAATTTTACATGCTCCACGGCATATGTTGGATCTAATTGGCATTTTGAAGACCATTTTGATATTTTAAAAATGTAATTGGTATTTAATTACTTAAGAGCCGTGCCAGTAACAAGAATCGCAATCAGTTGCAGTTGGTCCATAAAGAGGACAAAGTTATCTTTACCAGACATTTATCGCTTTTTAAGTCGATGGCACTATTCCAGCGTGCGTGAGACCATTTCCGGCCCCCATTTATCCTTTATGGGGAGTAGAGATAAGGAAAATGGCATGGCCATATTCCCACGAACAGCTCTATGAAACGAGATCACGTACAGCCATAAATGCACTCACACACATCCCCACCCACACACTCACTTTCATACACACATACACAAACAACAATAATATTTATAATGGCAAATGCAATGGCGGCACTTAGAGTTGCTGTCGCTTAATCCAATTCCGCAAAATGAACCCACGCGCTTCAGTCGATTCCCGTGGGTTTCTCTTTCCACCACCAAAGTTATCTGTGTCTGCATTTGTGTGAGTATCTGTGTCTGTGTATGTGTGTTGCGCACACATTGTTGCAGCTCATAAACGTACTCATAGATACGAATTTTTATTATCGTTGCTTCTTCGTGTTTCTGGGCGTGGCGTTGTGTGAAAATAATGGCGTCCCTTGCCAGATAAAAGAAAATTCTGAACTCCGACAAGCAAAGCAATCCAGAAGTAGACGAAATTTGTATACCCTTTGTTTACTCTTTGTATTATTATTATAAGATATTCCTTGAGTTGTGGGTCAATGTCAAGTTTCTTTTATTTATAATCACATTTTTTATCTGGATATAAACTTGTGCTTTTGGTTCAATGGCTCTTTACTTTTAGGATATTAATTACACATGAATTGTTATAAATTATAACGTATAATACTATTTAACCATAAATGTTCCCGCATTAAAATTTGTTGATTATCCTAACTCCGACAAATTGCGAATTAATTAAAATTTAAAATGTTGCATTTTAAAACATATTTGAAGTGTTAACGATATTAAATAATCGTGCCCGCCGGTGGCGCCATTATTCACCCACTAGCGCCGTATTCCAACTCACTAGCGCCACACGTTATAGCGCCCTCTGGCGCTAGCGAGCAAGTGGGCGCTAAATGTAAACAGTTCAAATAAAATACTAAATTTATGGACAAATTGAGAAACATGAAATGGAAATCAATATACATATATTAATAATCATGCTTATCGTTACGATCCATTAAATCAATAAAGCTGTAGTGTGATTAAAAATATTACAGACAGAGTGTGATTTATTATAAATAATTTAAATCATGATGACTACTTTTGCTAATAACCAAGTTTGTGATACATGGAGAGCATGTTAGTCATGGGGCGACTATTTAAAATTAGTGTGTGACAGTGTTTTATTAACTTTTACATATACCTAGTTGTTTTTTTTTTTGTGAAATAAATTGCAAATAAATCCTCAAAACGAATCTCTTATTAAAGAACGCTTTTAAAGAAACTCAATAAATACTTTTTTAATGTTCAGCATGCCTTTAAAAAGATAAAATAAGACCCTTTCATTATAAAACGGATATCGACTGTTTCCGATTTCTTAAAAAGCTTTTTGGAAGAATTACTCTTGAGAGCGGGATGGCTCTTTTTTGAATTTTCATTAGTGCCCCCAAAAAAATCGGTTTGATTCAAACAAATGTCAAAAGAAAAGAAAAGATTAAAAACAAAAAAAATATGGAGTCCAATTCAAATTGATAAAAGCGCATAATAAGAAAGTAGAAGTACCTAAATAGGTAAATTCTATGAAAAAGCTCTCCGAATTATTGAATTTAAATGTATGTTTTTGTTTTTTATAGAAGTGCATAAAAATAAATATGTATTTCTATTGAAATAAAGTTCTACATTCTTTTGAATTAGTAATGTATACAACAGCTAGAAGGAACTTTTTAAAATCTGTAGTCCCATAATTCTAAGAAATTTAAACCTTAAGTTTAATATAAAAACTTTGCCGGAAATATAATTTTCTATGATATTGTTAAAAATAAAAAACATGAACTATTTGCAATCAAAATTAATCTCTGTTACGTTTGGCAAAAAGCATTCCATTTAATAATTTATATCTTTTCAAATCTATAAGAAATTAAATTTAGGATGACTTATTCTGTTTCTGTTATTTATTATTTGTCTCTATTTGGTATCGCGAATTATTTTTAAAATATAATATATGTAATTGGCATTTCTACCTTTGTTAATAAGAGTCAAAAATAATAATTAAAAATAAAAAATTATTTATCATTAATAAAGGAGAAAAAAAAAATGATTAATATTTCTGATTTATACAATAAAAATAAAAAATAGTTGTTTTTAGCGGTCATTTTTTAAATAAAAAGAACTAGAAAAAATAACTGTTACTTGGGATTTCTGATGTTTTAATGAAACTTAAAGTCTGGACAAGCAAAATTTTAGTTAGTTATTTAAATTTCCGAAATGTGGATTGAAAAATCTTAAAATCGTATATCGGGCTGTCATTATAAAATTTTACTTAGATTCTGATTTTTACTTCAATTTTGTTAAATTTTACACAACATTTTTATAATAATTGCCTGTTCGACATCTTAATGTTAACCATTTATTTTGATTGTTTAAAATTGACACAAGAAAGCCAAAGTTGTTTTAATATTTATGCATTTCCCTTTTTCTTAACTCAAATATACCTTTGGCTACGAGTTTCTCTTCAATAATTTGCCAAGGCCCCTGAGAAAAATGTAATTTAGTCTAATAGAATTTGAAAGCAAAGAGTTCCTTAGAGATTTCCCATTGACCTTGAAGTTAATGTATTCTAATCGACATGAAGCGTAACATTGCGTAAGAATAAACTAGAGCGAGTCCTTCGACAAGGGGCGCTCTGTCCTGATACCTGATTTCGAATGGCATGCAAAAGGGTAGGTGGATATGAAAAGAGTTGAGACTTAACCGTCATTATGCAGATGTGTGGCCGCTTCAAGGCCAACATTTTAAGAGCCTTTCCTTAGCCCTGGAACTGCAATAGTTGACGGTGAGGAGATCAGTGCGGCTTTTGAGCTCAGCGGTGTTCAACATGTGTTGCCAGCGACAATGGCAAATTATAGATGATTCGATAGTAGATTGCCGACGGTTCTACAATGTTGGCTTCGAGTGTTTTTCATATTTTTTGTGACTTAACTAAAGATGCAGATGAACGGTTGGTTGCAGTCTCCTAAATCTCTTTGTGGATTATTTTGAAGCCCTCGAATGCGTACGAAATTCAGCGAATGTAATGACCGTTGTAAGTATTGCGATTCGTTTTTTCTGCTCCGTCAATTGTGGAATCTAAGCGAAGTTAGAGCGCCGCTCGTAAATCCAAAATGTCTGAGAAACATTCAACTCGCGTCTACGTGAAAGTCGTAAAATTCTGTCAGTTTGGCCACTGTCTTCAACTAACAAAAAAAAAAAAAACCGAAAAGAAGTGACCCAAGCTGCAGGTCCAATGCCATTACCCCAACGCCATCATCATTGCCAGCTCCACCCAGTTGTTCAGATTTCTTTCCTTACAATGTCCGTTCAGGCTTTGTCTGCCAAATGCCAAAAGAAATGAGTAGAAATAAACGAACGGAGATGCCAAGAAGACAATTTATTGCCAAAGACGGACTTCGGGTCTTTACGAAAATGTCAATTTGGCTTTTATGGCATCAAATGGCGTTTGAGAAGCTTATGCCAGTTGCTGTCACAAAGTGGATTTCAAGTTTCCCTCCCCCCCAAAATCATTTCCTCACCCAACTTTTAGTTGACTGTTCGCTTACAATGTTGCTGATGATTAATCAAAGATTAAATCGACGTCCCTTTTTCAAATTGCGTTCCTAAGACTAATCCATTTCAAACTGTGAGACAAAACTCACTTGCTGTAGACCCTTGAGACATCTACAAGAAAATAATGGAAAGCAACTATGTGTGATATGTTGAGAATGTTTCATTGTTGTTTGTTTGCCGCAGTCTTTTAAAGTATCTACATATAGAATAAATATTTTTTTAATGGCGGATCAATGAGATTCATATAATGAGCGCTACTTTGGCTGGACTTCATAAAATGTCATGCACTTAATGTGCCGCCGCCATTTTAGTTTATCTCTGTTTCTCACTCTCTCTCTCTCTCTCTCATCTTCTATCTCTTTTTGAGGCGGCTAAGCCTATTATTTCCCTGTGCCTGGCTTTGGACCTGAACCTCAATCTGGGAGCCCGAGAGCCACATCGAATTGAAACGAAATGAAAAGAAATCTGATATCATTCAAAGTCCGTAAAAAAACCAAAAAAATTAAAGGGAACCCTCGTCATTTTATGGCCCGAGCAGAGACGACGAGATTGTGTAGCAGATTTTACCATTTTGGATACAGTATTTTTGTGTATACCGCCGCAGCCTCTCAACCTCTCAGCCTCTCTTTCTGTGCCTGCAAGGCAATCTCTGTTGCAGCCCCAGAGACGAGCCTGATGCTGACCGGGAGGTTTGCCTTTTGCCTTTGTTGCTGTACTTTTTAACAAGTTTTATGGGATGTCATGTGTCAAATGGAAACGAGAATTTATGTGTTTGTAATTGAACGCAAAGGCGCGGGTTGCCGTTCCCGTTGCCGTTGCCCATTCCCCTTTTTCGACTCTTTTTTTTTCCAGTTCAGACGAGGGCAACAAATGCCAGTATCTTGGACCCAGTCGCGCCCCAAAAAGCAAACGGCTAAACTCCATAGGGCTACATGTCGATGTTAAGCCACCATTTTGGTTATTTCTTCTTGTGTTTCTGTCTTTTTTTTTTTGGCGGGGGTCCAACATGGTCAGTCTGGACAGCAGCGTCATGCTGGTGCGGCAGTCTCGATGCATTTACATAAATTATAGTCTCTTTGTGTATCTCGACTTATCATCTGTCGGCTCATTCTCAGCATAATAAGTCCCCAGCTTTCAGTTCTTTTGTTCTCTGTTCTCCCCTCTCAGGTTGGGTCTTCGTCTGAGCCCCATTTAGCTTTATATATGGCTACTAAAAATGAAACGAATCCATTTTTTGTCTAATCTTATTCCTTTCGAAATTGGAATGCGAAAGCTAAATAGAAAACTGTCAATAACATGAATTCAGATATTTATATATTTTGTAGAACAAATTAGAATTTGCTTTATACATATTTTGAAATCGCCAATAACAGACTACTAAAAATTGCTTTAAATTATGTTTCTTAAACCATGTCAGAATATTGAGTAAGTTTAATTTATATTTTATGAATCTGTATAAACATTTTATAAGACAAAATTAATGGAGGAAGCATATTTGAAAGGTTCTTAATATTACAAAAGAAAACTTATTTTTCTCCAAACGCTTTTCTATATTTATTTAGTCTGTTATTATATTATTCTCTATTAATTGTCTTAACGAACTTGAAGGTTTTCATTTTATATACTATGTAGTTTAAAAAAATAGTTGAGTAGTTAAATTCTAAATAATTTTTCACTCTACAAAAAATATAAAAAAATAAAGAATATTTTATATAGTCTCTTCATTATCAATATTTTTATCTTTATACGTTTTTATTCTTATGAAAATGATTAGAAAAATTAGTAGATAAATATTAAACTAACTTTCTTTTCTCTATAAATCATCTTAACGAACTTAAAGGTGAAACATTTTTATATAGTCAAGATAAATAGTTCACTACTATACTAAGTTTAATCAATGTTAAGTTTGGTTGCATTAAGTTATTAAACTTAATTTCATCTCTAAGTGTAAGTTCTTCTCATGCAATCATCGCGAATGTTAAATATTTTAGAATGCCCTTCGGGAAACATTAAAAAAAAAAATGATTTTAAATAAACTAAACAGAAGGAACTCAGAACTATTCATTTACGGTACAGCCGCGAGTCTTCTTTCGTTTCTCTACTAATTTTTTGTTTCTTTACTTCTCTGTCTTAACTGTCTTCTGCCCAAAGCTTGTTTTTTGGTTTTTTGTTTTGTTTCAATCCGGGGCAATAAACCAATTGCATAAAAACGTTTTATGACCTTTCATTTCTTTAGATTTCCCCCTCTCTTATTATGAGCGATATTTACATAAAGCGATTTCATTTACTTACACTATTCTTTGTTATGCAAATAGGTATAATTTGCCACCGGCTCACGCAATTTGTGAGAGAGGTTCCCACAATATAATAATACGTATATAAGTATGTTGCATTGATTTGACGAATTAATGTCGCTTTCATGGAATCAGCCATCAAATAAAGTTTATGTCTCAATTAGTTTGAAATCGCCCAAAAATAATTCGTTGTGCGAATAAGCAGCAACAATTTGGTTACAATTCGAAGTGACTTCCATAAAAAAGAACCAACAACAACTCAGAGAACACACGCATAGAAAAAGTTCCCCCAGACTAGGTGCAACCAATGACTTCTTTTGACGACTTTTGACTCTCTGACTGTAAAATGGTCGTAATGACCAATTAAACAAAATAGTAAAACTTGGCAAATCTCAAGTACATGGACATTGGGTATTGTCTTGTATATAAGCAGGGCTAAATTTCTTACACTTTGCAGTTGAATTTCGTCTAGCATGGCGCACAGGGCGTATGCGCAACATCAAAAGTGCATATACATACATAGTGATGAGAACATATATGTTAATTCTATTATTCCCCGTTCTTAGTGATGCATTGAGCCGCTTCCGCTCCATTTACTCTTCCATTTTGTAGTCTTTGTTGCCAACCCCCATAGACGTCATCGTCTCCATCTGCTCCTCCATTCCCATCTCCATCTCCATCTCCATCTTCATCTGAGCCCGCAGCGACACTTTTACGCTGATGAAGTTGTGCATCAATTTAATGGCCTTGGCAAAAATGTCGACAGCGGAAATTACATTTTTCGGCAACATTAAAATTCCTTTTGGACAGCTGATGTCAAATGCATTGCACGGCTTTTAGAACTTGCTCAAAGTCGAACGAACGAGCGAACGAACGAAAAAAACCAATTATAATAAAATCTTATGCTTTTTATAGACCAAAAACAAAAAGGAAAAAAAACAATGTCATTTGCATAACAAATTTTATGGTTTGATAGAAAGAGAAGACTTCAAGGCTAAAAAAATTGTTGTTGAATATGGCGGATTAGGCCGCTTCCAAATAAAGTTGTCGAGACTTTAAATATATGTTAATAAATAGAAAATAGTTCAAAAAACTTAAACCAAACAATAAATGATTTTAAAATGTAAATAATAATAAATGTAACTGTAAAATGGCATAAGATAATGAAACTGAAAGATTGTGAATATTTTCACCTGAGTTAATCGGGAGAATAAGTAAGAATGATTACTTAGTCAGCTCTTGAATGACTTTGGATGACTTTTGTGCAGTTTTATTTTCATTTGTTTGGAAACTAATGAATTTTTGAGATTAAAATAAGCAAGACGTATGCACTAGATGATCCAACTGAACTGAAACGTTCCCAGAAATTCCATTTTCAATGGCAAGAAAAGAGTCGCGCTTCAATTGAAGCGTTTAACGAACGCTTGTGGCACTTTGAAACGAGCAGTGAAAACAACTTTTGCAAATCTCAACCATTGGTGGGAACCCGTGGGATAGGGATAAGGACAATGACTCAGTTCATTAGTTAAATGGAAATGATATACACACATTTATAAGTATGTATATACATATAACAGGGACATTTCGAGTATTGTAAAATTAATTTCGAATGATGGATAGAACCAAGCCCAAGACTTTTTAATTCAATATCATAAATACAAGTGGCAGGCGAGGAGAATGGCAATGCGTATGGCAAAAGTGCCAAGCCTTGTATAAAAGCAGTTGTTCCTATTGTTTTTGTTGTTGTTGTTGTAGCTGTTGGCACCGCCTGAGCCAGCAACTGCAAAGGCCATAAATTGTCAGTGCCTGTCAGTCTCTTAATGTCCCAAGAAAACCTCCACAATCAGCAGCGGCCAGCGCTCGTTTGGCCATCCTTTGCCCTGCCCTTCTGGGTGTCCTGTGGTCGGCAGCAGAACTAAAGGAAAAACAACGATAATTTATAAGTCATAAAATGCTTACCCGCTCCGTAGACTTCTTCTACAACGACGATGAAAAGCAGAAGACGCCACGCAAAACTGAGAGAATGCCAAAATGTCGACTGCAATTTCCTAAATGTGTATGGCATTTGCTCGGCGATTAGCAGCCGCCGTCCCTGTTCCCGTTTCGAATCCTGTTTATCGTCTCCCTTGAAACAGTAGCCTTTACCCAATCTTCATCCCCGCACCCCATTCCACCATTCTCTATTTTCTTTTGCCGACGGCCATTTGCCATCCACAGACAATTCAAACGGGAAAATGTCCATTCAAGATGGCGAACTAAGGGTTAGTTTATGCCTGATAAATGGAATGAGCAAAGAGATGGGGGAAGTTTTATTTGTTTGCCAAAAAATATCAAAATAATTGCCATACGGCAATTTCAATCTAAAAATTGCTCAAATATTTTCCAGCTGACTAAATCGAATCGTAAATGATTGGCTCGTAATCCAAAGTTTGCTAACCCAATTGCGACTTTAATGGAATCACTGTGAAATCTTTAAGAAAAATTTACTAAAAATGTTGTGAAGCTTCATTGATTTTCCAAAATAATCTCTGCAAGTTATATATATGTATATAACTTAAGCTAAATTCGAACTTTTCAATATAATACGCCCCGATTGGGGTCACATGAGAGGGGAAGGGGGGCATCAGGGGGAAATGACAATCACGAGCGAGCTGGAGGAGACTGAGCGAGAGCGAACGAAACGAAAGCAAAAGAGATTTCAACTCGACGAACAGCGCCAAGTGGTGATTTTGAATTGCCTTTTGTATATACACACACACACACACATACACACAGAGAATACTGGTCCTCACACACACACCTCTGTTATTGTTGTTGTTGTTGTTCTGGTTTTGGCGCTTGGCGTTTTTTTACGGTGCGCCGCCCGAGTATTTACCACTTTACAATGGAGTTTTAGTACCGCGAGTCGTCATTGTCGTCGTCATCATCGCCGCATAAAGTCGAAATTAAAACCGCGGAGTGTCAGCCATAAACCAGTGGAATCAACTCTCTCACACACTCACTTTGAGATAATCTGCACCAATCGGAGTTCGCAGTTCGGCCATTTATCAATAGCTATAATTAAAGTATCGTCCGATCATCATCATCATCACACACAAACCGCAAAAAGTTAACATAATTGTGCAATAAAAACAATAATATAATACCAAACATCATAAATAATTTTCAATCACCAGTGTGTTTGTATTGTGATTTACTGAGTGACTATGTTCTAAGTAACAATTTAATTTCAATTCAAGAAAAATGAAGGCGCTACGCATTAAGCCTAAAGCTCCATTGCTCTAAAAATCCACAAAGGAAAAAAACCATCAGTATATCATTTTCAAAAGTAGGTAAGTGAGATTCACTAACTTAAAGATTGCCGACGGAGGTTTCGTAATGGCGATTTGCTCTGATTGAACTAATTCGGATAAGAAAATACTTCTTTTTCACTTGAGAGTTTAGGCAACATAACAAATTGATTACCGAAAACAATTTGCACCTTTTAATGCTATTTTATTGTGAGCAATATGAATTAAACACACTCCTAATGTAATTAATGGACGTACTTACAAAATGGTAAAGGTTTATGCGAAATATTTAACGTCTTTTTATCGACTTCATATTGCTTAATTACAATAGATAAATATTTGAGTATGTAGTTCTATTAATACACAGGGAAGGATTCACTAAAAATGTCGCCTGGGCACTATGAAGAATACTTTTCTTTTTCATATATTAAAATATTTTTTATCACACTGAAAATTTTACATTGGTTAGACAAATTTTAAAAAGATCGCTGAAGATTGTATGAAGATCTATCTCGTATGTAAGGTATAGCATTACTATGATAAACTCAGAGAAACGGATGTCCGATTTTTAACCAACTTGGTCGAAATTTTACCTCTTAATGTAAATCTGGTTATAACCAATTTCGGGGACTACAAACAACTATGCAGTATAATGATCTGGATTCTAATTTGAGGGTTTTCCAAATGTGTTTGACTTTAAAGTACAAATTGAAAACTTTGTAAAAAGTAGAAAAACGCGCAAGATAAAAAAAAAATATTGATCATTTATACAATGCTTTTTCGTTAGGAATAGTAAAATATCGATACATTATCTGCCATAAAAAGGAAACTGTAAAAATTTGTCATTTATATGATTATGTTTAAAAGACCAAATTATGTACGGAGACTAAAGTTTCAAATGTATATTTATTGCAAAACCGTGGTCCGTAAATAAACCGAAATTCAACTTTTCTACAGAAAAGATTTATTCAAAGGTTCCATTTAAGCCGGCTTTATAAAGTTTATAGTTTATGGAAGTTATATTTATTAGAATTGATCAGAAAGATTCTATGAATAAATTCATTTTTTTATACAATTCACTAATATTATATTATATACATAGCTATCTAGAATTAACTATCGAAAAATGTCTGAATATTTGGAGTTCACTCATGAATTGATATTCCCTGAAATTATTAATTATAAAGTAAAGTATTATAAATATAATACTATATAAAAAAAATTTAATAAACAAGCGAAGTTCTCCCTAGATATATTGTCAGTCCTTCAGGTATCTGATACCAGATTTTCCGGGATTCGAATACCCCGCTTTAATTTCCCATGAAATATTAATGTAAACGTTTTATTCAAATTCAAAAGGCTTAGTAGCCTTTTATAACACTTTGTACACTTTTTAGTAGATTTACCTATATCTTTATTGAAATATGTTGTAAACTAATACACAGAAAGATAAAGATTTAAAATAGTTAGGCCTAATTAAATGTAGGTATAATAAAAATCAAAGTGCTAAGATATCTCCAGCAGAAATTGACTTACCCATTAGTTATAGAAATGGATAGCTATTTTTTTAAATATCATGTCAATAAAGGCAACTAATTTTTAATATTTATATGTGAAGAGAACATAGAGACATTTTTAATACTGTCTTAGTGTTTCTACTATAATCAGTGCTTCTTTATTACCCATTTAAGAACAAAAAAAATATACAATGACAAAATTCGTAAACCCTTAAAATTGAAACATTTGATTTTGGCTTTTCTTAATTGTTGCATATTAACGAACTAATAACCCACCACCCGGAAAATATGCAGAGTGCCTTTTCCTCATTTCTCTTCCTTTCGATTAGGGTAATAGATATGTTGCCACTATAAACAACGATTACAATAAAAAAAAAAGAAACATTATATAGATATATAAAAGTGTGTCAAAGCGACAGCCTTCACGAATTTGTAATAATAACAATTTGCTTTATTGCTTTGGAATGTGATCAATTAGAAGGGACCAAGTGGCCACCCTGTCTCTGGGTAGACTATAACGACTAATAAGACTGGCCAAGAAGCGCGTTTGGCTAATTACACATGGGTGTTTTGTTCTCTGTTGGCGATCTATCCACAGCAATGGCAATAGCAGCAGAAACAGCAGCAGCAGCCATTTACGACTATCTCTATAAAAATAATGCATAATAATGGCAATAAAACAATAAATTTATGAAACGCTCAATGGGGAGACATGCAGACCTATATGTACATACATACAGACATTCATTCAGATGTATGTATATATGTATGGACGAGTACATACGGACAGCAATAAATATTTACAGCCAAGCAAACACTTGCTCAAATTAAGTACTCGTTAAATTGAAATTGAAAGGCGAAATGAGGCGCTGAAACAAACAATCAAGCCAACCAACACACAAACAAACAAACAAATGGACCACTGTCCAGTTAACCAGAATGCGCGTAAATTGATAAAAAGATAAATTCAATCATAAAGATCGTCGGGGTCACCCATTGCAGTAGCTGTCCCTCTCTCTCTGTCTCGCACAATTGCCCGTCTAGAGCAGACAAC
The DNA here is from genome assembly GCA_018903935.1 of Drosophila insularis. Classification (NCBI taxonomy): domain Eukaryota; kingdom Metazoa; phylum Arthropoda; class Insecta; order Diptera; family Drosophilidae; genus Drosophila; species Drosophila insularis. The sequence goes on from JAEIFP010000752.1 coordinate 17,655, forward strand.
TTGGAGTCAAATTGTTGGCCGATGGCCACAGTTTTAATTGCCTTGAAAATAATGCCAACTGATTCGCAGTTCTATGTTAATTAAACGAATGTGGTCTGTTCTGTGTTGGTCATTGGTAAAGCCTCCACATGGCCCTTTTCCATCGAGTTGAAGACAAAAAGGTCGTGCTAAATTTACAGATGTGGAAGGCTGGCTGCTGTAGCAGGATTTTTATGGCTCGAGAACATGAGCCGGAGCCGGAGCCGGAGCCGGAGCCGCAATGCGCAGTTTCCCATTACCGTTACCGCTGCTACACCCGAGCCTGGGCATTTCGTATGATTAACTTTCGGATTTTGTAAAATTATAATGGATCCATCTCTCTCTCTCTCTCACACTCACTCACTCTTTTTGTGTGGGTGTTTTTTCCACCCTCCTAAGGGAGGGTAGCTGGCAAACGAATTAAGGTCGTAAAATACGCAAACAAATGCATTGCGTTAGGTTGCTTTCGTTTTGGGACTGGGACGGGCATTGGCAGGAGGAATGAGGAATGAGTCTTTGAGCCCCAAATGTTTCAGCTTTCACTTCCGTGGCGGCCAAAAGGGACGCTCGTAAAAAGAACGGAAAATTCACATAAATTCGCAACCCCCAAAAAAGCACACAAAGGGCTATGGCTACATGTGTAGGGTTTTAGGGCGTTCAGTGTGATGCGGGGTGGGCGAGGCACGGAATCTGCATTAGCATTCTACGGAAATTAAGTTGCCTATCATGCCCAGACGGCAGCCCAAAAAGTCTCAAAGTTACGCCATTATACCTACATACATATAGAAGATATATAAAGTTCCTGTGGAGGCATGTTCGACGCACGTGCGCGTGTTGATAGACATGTTTGTATAGTTTGTATTTCATCAATGAAAGGTGTAACACCCAATGTCAATTCAGAATTGTTTGGCTTCCTCATACAAGACTTAATAGACGTGATTGCCATAATTTCTACTGGGCAAACATATTAAATGAGCACTACTGAATGAACGTGGCTTTTATTTTTATTAGACATAAAGATGTAGACTTGAAAACGTTAAGAAGAATTGTGAACAAAAATTGAAAATATTTAAAATATTTAATACCTTTAAGACACTTCAAAAGGGATTGACAATGTTCAATTGGAATCCTTTTAAATGTTTGTCCCTTAAACACTCAAATTGATTCTGAAATCGGGAAATATTATATATATATAATTTGTAGTTTATCTGTAACATAAATTCGACGAAAATTAGATGAAAATTAAGTTTTAAGACAAACCTGTTCCACCAAATTAGAACATTTGATTGATTAAAAACTTTTTTTACCTTGATTTTTACTAATTTTTAGGAAGCTGTATTCAAAAATAGCCTTATTAGTTGTTTGAGATATAGTTCTAATTGCTTTATATTGTTTATTTTACTAATTTTTAAGTTTTTCGAATAAAATTCAAAATGGCACTCAGTTTGAAAAAGAAAGTCAAACAAGATATACATTTTTTTAGATCTACCTTAAATAGGATTATCTTAAATTATTAAATTAACAATAAATTATTTTAATTATTCCTGAGGGTTAGCTGCATTGAGGGGTCATTAAATCTCAAGAATTTATAAGATTTGTAATCATATATTACAACTCATACTTTTGAGTTACAGTTTCGTAATAGATTATTTTCTATCCACAAACATGGAATAAAAGATTCTTATATTCATTCGTTTGAGTTTTAGGAATATTTAAAAAAATATAAAAATTACAACATAATCATTGTGATTAGAAAATTGGAAATTCCAAAATAATACTTTTTTAACATTAAAAGTCTTCGAAGTTTTGAATAATGGAAGATGCTTTTATTTAGGTACATTTCTATTTAGTTATCCTCTTGTTCAAAGTTCACTATTGGGTTTCTATTGCCATGAAAAGATAGTTATATCAATAGTTGATATGTATGTGGATATAGAAGTTCGATTCCTGGGCCAATAGCATTGAGTATTCCATCTGTCAGTGCAGTAAGCAAAGGCAAATATGTACATTTCATTTTTCAAAGAGCCACAGAAAACTGATTCTTGTATCTAGCACAAAGAACTGGAAATCTGAAATGAGAAAAAAAGGAGACAAAAGGAGATAAAGACGAGGACACAGAACGAGAGAACAATAAAAATAAAATGGCTGCGAATAAGAAACACGAAAATGAAACTGTGGATGGATGTGGGGGAAGGGAGACAAGATACAGATACCAAGAAGCAGGGCAGTTTTTTTGTTTTCTCTTCTCTTCTGTTCGTTATTTCTGTTTTTGGGAGATACATACAAGCTGAAGATACAAATGCCAGATACAGATACAAACACACACAGCAGAGCAGACCTGCTGGTCTGTCTCCCATTGTAGAGGCGCTCTTATAGGGTGTGTAAGAAGAGAGAGAGCATGCGCATGTGTGGGAGCGAGAAAGTGAGAGGATTAATGACAGAGTGAGAGATAGATAGAGAGAGAGAGAGAGAACCAATGTATGAGAGAGCGAGACAAAGAGGACGAGAGGAAAGAAACCAAGAGAAAGAGAAGGAGATGGAAGGAGCAACTACCACACGACCACAAAGAGCCAGCGGAGAAAAAGTCAACGGCTAGAGGAGGGCAAGACGAAACTGAGAAGGGTGGAGAAGGGAATGTGGGGGTAGCAGCAGCAGCAAACGGAAAACACATTTTCCAGCCTCGTCGACTTTTTACAACGAATTTTATGGCATTTGGTCATAAACTTCTTGTTAGTGTAGAGCGGATCGCAGCGCAACGTCAAAACGGAGACGTTGCATCAGAAATCGCCCATCGAACGCCGTGGAAAACCAAATAAAATTCTAGGTACCCACACGTATATACATGTATCTATATACGTATATATGTATACGAAAAGCAATAGGCCAAGTCCTTTCCATAAACGTGATTATAATTGAATAATTCTCACAAAATCAGTATATATATGTACTTCATCAAAGTGATTAACAGTGTATGAAAATAAAATCGAAAATGTGTGTGCTACAAATTTAAACAAGCAAATCCATTTTGGCCCATGAAGCCAACCGCAAATTTTCAACCGTCGGCACCTTGTCTTCGACTCATTGCGACCGCAAAAAAGATCTAACCGCGAATAAAACTGTCACGTAAGTTGAAATCCCATAATATCGAATGTGTGGATCCTTGGCTCAATTCTACGTGTCTCTCCGTTTGGGAATAATTGATCACGTTCAAGGCCATTCGCATGGCCATTATTAATGTGTTAACTTTTCAAGGTTGTTGCAACCAATAATCTGAATTAGTGCAGTGTATAATTACCCTGAACATAAAAGGCAAAATGTTCTTTGGCTCTTAAGAGTGTGTAGATGGCAGGATGTTGAACATAAGACTGTGAAATGGAAAGGTTAGAAAACATTGTGTTTTCTTTTTCATTGAATTCGAATTGGACTGTGAAATTTGCTAAATGAATAACTTTAAACACTTTCTTTACGAAATTCGTGTTTTCAAGACATTTACTATTAATTCTCAAATCTCTAAAATATCAATATCAACTTGATTTTTACTATATTGTCGGCAAATGATACAAGCCGAATTCAAATCTCAAAAAATTATTTAGAATTATTTAGAAGTCAAATTTTGGTAGTTTAAAAATAATGTCAGTTGGTAGTTTGAAAAAATGCCTATTTTAATTTAATACAAAAATATAATATAATTTTTTACCGATTCCCATTCATGTCTTCCAACTTTGAAAATTTATATTTAGGTTGTCTGATTGCTATCAGGCAATATTTACTTTAGTTTTATTTTAGTGATTTTCAGAAATTCACAATAGTCAAAAATGTATCCTTTTGGTTAAAGAAAACAGAGTTGTCCAGAAGTAAGGATATCAGGACGTTCTCCCAGTTCAACAGCGAATAAGTTATTTAAAGTTTTTGCATTTTAATTTCTTGTTTCTATACTCTTGAGATAATAATAAACAATTAATAAAAATAACGTTATTGTAAATAGTTACTATTTTATTTTAACGAGCATCCATAAAACATCTTATTTATTTATTTATATACATAAAAAAATTAAACATATTAAATTCAAGCATTTAAACTAAAAACAACCCACTTAACCACATTTAGTTAGTCAAGAGTTGAAACTTTTGTATGGAATTTAAGAATTTCATGCCAAATTTGTTTAAAACATTTGAAAATCTTTATTTGTCTTTATTGAAAGTATTTTCGAACAATTAATAGACATTGAAATTAATTTTCAAAACATCTGAAAAGAGTTTTCAGTGTGAAACCTATTGACACCATTTACAAGCACTATATAAAGTAGTATATAGTATCGTTAAACGACGCATTGCCCATTCCCCTTTCTGGCGATCAGGTGTTAACTGCATTTTCAAAGTCAAAGCGGACCCCGCTAAGGACCTTTGCTTTGCTTTGGTTTTTTGTTGTTTCCCCCATTTTTATGATGGAATCTCCTCAATTGAGCGCCAAGCGCCATAGTTGATGGCGCACTTAATAGCAGGGGCCAGGCCCAGTGTTCTGTTTGCGCGCTTGAATGAATTTATGAGAGGTACTAAAGTCATTAGTCATTAGCGCCAGTCACAGTCATCAGGCAGCCATCATCCATCCATTCCATTCATTGTGAGTTGCGTGAGGCATTCGCATTTGGCACCTCTCTCACCTAGCACCTTGTCCTCGTCCTTCGTCTCGAGCCCTGGACTTGGGACGATGTCAGGCGTAATTGCCGCAATAATTTCATAAATATTCTTAATCGCACTGCGGTCGCTTAACTTTTACGGTTCTAGCTGACTAGTGTTTTGGCTCTGCGACTGGGTCTGGGCCCGTAATAAACTCTGATTGCAGTTGCACGACTTGATTAAAACGCAATGAAAACGAAGATTTTAAGCAACTGCCATCAAGCCGTCTTCAAACAAAAGAGAAAGAGACAGAGACATAGAAATATAGCCAGAGAGAGAGAGAGGGAAAGCACGGCTTGACTTCAAGGGGGCAGGGCTTTCCAAATATTTTGTGTATTGTTCATTTTTTCGCTTTTTTCGGGACCGACATGCGTACAACCGCTCAGGGAAACGACGTCTGTCGGTGGTTGGCTGTGGCATAATGGCCAATCTCACGCAAAGCGGCAGCCATCATGCGACTCTCTTTAGGCCCGGGGGTGTGTGCACGAGAACTGGTAATGCGTGAGTGCGAGTGGGACGCAGCATCACAAAGCACAGTGGGCCTTATGCAACATGAACTGGTGAAAACTAATACATATGGGCAAATCAAGCCATGATTCTCATATAACAATAATATTATATATTTTTTGCGATTCTTAAAACACAATGTAAAGTTTGAAATACAGATCTAATGTCTGACTATAGCAATTTATAGAATATGCTTAATTTGAGGGGTTAATTTCTTAAATAGGACCACTGTGCTAAGGCTAACCTGTTTTTGGGAGTCGTTGCTGTGTGTATTATGCTATACAGTGAGAGAAAAAAAGTGCTGCCATATATTAGTGGTGGTAAAATTATGATTGTATAATGTGCTAATCCTAGTTTTATTTTTTGTCAATTTATTCAATATTTTTCTCTCCGTTGTTCCGATATCTATAGATGTGCTCAATGTTTATTTTTATAACTACAATCTATATATTTGAACTACCAATTTAAATTCAAAATTTATTAACAAGCTTTGTCATAAGCTTAAAAAAATTTAATTTGTAAAAACAGGAGAAAAATAACTATTTATTTTTTATAATTGAATTAAATGCAAATAAAACCATTTAATATAATACCAGTTCGTTTGTTCTATTACAAAATTTGTTTCTTTTTTGACATTTGTAATCTGAAATAAACACATTTAAATATATGTATGCATTTCCAACAAATTTAGAGGTTATTGATTTTTGTATTGGGACCTAATGAACTTTAAAAAGAAAAATTAATTATTTACAAGTTTAAAAAAAAATAATTTAAAAATTTATGAATTGTTGAATTGTTTCATTCGTATAATGTTGAAGTTAAACATTAAACTCTTAAATTAATTAAGTGTTCACATTTTAACGGCGAAACAGTTGGTTAACAGGGCTCTGTTATGGCTGACCTAGCTTGGTGGGTTCAGCAACAGATGGCGCTACACCATTCTTAGGCGCCATCTACATGTCACGTTATTGTTTTTTGGTCGTTACTTTTTGAACACTACATTAAAAGGTGAAAGGAAATTGACAAATGGACAATTTTAAAATTAACAGTCCATGAAAGAGATCAAAACAAAATTTGAGACAAAGTCGTGAAGAAATGTTTTCTTTTTTTTTTTTCAATTTTAAGCTTTTTAGTTTTACATCGATTTGAATCCAATCGCAGTCCTGTTTGCTAAATGTACCGTGGTTTTTTCGTGACTTGGTCTATGTTTTGTATTAAATTTTAAAAGTTTAATTTTACATCATGTACAGACAGATCTCTTTTTTTCTGTTAGCAATTTTGCACACTCCACAAACAGCAGCCAAATCGTTTTTTATTTATCAATTTCTGTTAAGAATGTTAACAAGGGAATGAAAAACTTGTGGAAAAGCATGTGGTCATTAAACAAGGCGAAACTATTGGCTAATTGGTAGTCTCGGTTGATTGATTTTTCTCAGTTACACATGAACATCGATATAGTTTAGATTTTCTATTGGTTAAAGGAATTGATAGGGTTTCACAAAATTTTTATGATAGATTTAAACATTTGAACAGATACCTATATACCATTTTTAATTTGCTTGTTGAAGAAAACTTATTTGTTTGTTAGATATATCCAGTTAGTTTGCCGCCTCATATTTCAACTTGTAGTTGGATAATAAATACCTCGAAAGCAATTTAAATGTTTAAATGAAAAATTATAAAAAATTCAAGTAAAAAAATAGTTTTCCACCATTTTGTTTGGAGCAAGACGTGGGGAAAGCGTTTTCAGTTTGAAAAGTTATACAAAAGCTAACAACATTCAGAGGTATTCATCAGTAGACTGAAGGCAAAAGGGGCGTTTCTAATTTTAGCTGCTCCACACCCCGTTTCTATTCTTATCTCTAAACACTTTTGCCAACAATTGTTTGGAGAGTTTGGGATGCTTTTGCCTTGGTGCCACGGTGCTTCGGTCTCTGCCATTCCGTGTGTACCCGCGGGACATGTTTTGGTCTCTCTGTCTTTTCAAATTGAGTTTAGGTCTGTCCTGAGAACCCACAGCCATTGTCAAGAGGAAACGAAGCCGGAGTCACCGTCACCCAAGCATGTAGCATATGCATGTATGTATATACCAGGGGCTGGGGCCAGGTCTGGGGCTGGTTCTCGGCTCTTGGTTGGGAGGGATGGGAAGCGTTTGTATGTATGTACAAAATGAATTTCGTCTTCCAAGAAGTTCTCGAGCGTAGCCTTAGCCGACTCGCCTCGTTGTGTTTCGTTGCGTGGCTCGCTAACATTTCCATTTCAGGCAAATTGAATTCTCAGGGAAATTGCGGCAGTTCCGCAGAAGTTGAGTACTCTTCCCGCGATTGCTCCACATTTGCATCGATATCGACTTCCGCCGACATGTATGTACACACACATATGTATGTGTGTATAAGTAGGAAGAAAAGCAGCAGATGGGACACAAAGCAATGCCATCACCTGCTTTCATTATTGACTCTAAATCATCTTGGTTTGTTCCTCTTGACATGGAATGGAACTCCGTTTTCACCTGCAAAATAAAGTTATTTCGAAAAGTGCTTTTAATAATTGCCTTAACCTTGTGTTAAATCCATTAATTTCATTGATGTTAGATATCTATTAGAAATTTTTTGAAAATTCCCACAAATTGCATTCATGGTAACTCTGATTCAAATCACATTAATAAAGCTATTTTGAATGCAATTGAATGTCTTTGGTCTGCCAATCTCTGGGATTTGATATCATAAATGTTGTAAACTGTTAATTAAACAGTTTTTATTAAAAGTTTATAGCCAGCTTCCTGATCAGAATTAAATGAATGCATTTTTAATTGCTATTCAAATGCAATAAATGCATTAGTAACACGTCTATCAACTTTGCAATGAGTCATACCAAACTACCCACTTGACTGCAATTTGTGTTTTTATTTTTCGTTTACAATGTTGTCGAACAAAATGTTATTAAACATCTTAATTGCTATTTATTTATTGCATATATCATTTATGGGATTTTATCATTTTATTTATTACTCAACGTTTAATGTTTTATATTCTAAACTTGTAAAATTTAAATCTTAAAGACCATTGTGTCAATGGTAAGTTAAATAATTTAAGTTCATAATGGTGCAATTTTTTTTTATTTAGGGAAACATGTTTGTTGATTAGATAATCTGCTGAATTAGTCCGTTATTTACATTTGTAAAAACATAAATATTTGTTAAGACTTCTAAATATATAATGAACTCTATATACATTTTAAATGTTTAAATTTCATACAAAGCAAGAAAAACTATCAAACCACCAAAAATCAAGAGAATTTTCGATTGTATTTTTAAATGAGTTTAAAGTTGTTTCCCATTTCTTAATTTGCTCCAATTATTAATATTTGCTAGGTTATTAATGTGAAATCGTTATTATATCTGTTTAAAAGTTTGTAATGAACAAACAGACCTTGATTAACACTCTTCATTCAATGCTCTATATATATACCTCAATTGAGCGTATCCGCGTTAAGCTAGGATTATTACAAAATAAGTATGATATCTATAGAAATCTTTTTATTTCAATCTATTTTACCTGCTTCCGATAGCCACATCTTCGAACTGCTTACCTCTAAGCAGTTTTACCCTTCGGTTAACCCATTTCATTCTAAGTGGAAAGTTATTTTGCTGAAGTAATTCAAACTAAAGCTTCTAGAACTAATTTACTTACTAAAAGATAATAAAACAAACTTAACTTGTGCATATTGACTTTTCTTTAAAAAACTGTTAACAACTAAAAATATTACAAAATTTTTTGAAACGTATCTAAATTTACTTTTCGATAAGTAAAACATCGCCCATAACTGAGTTAAACTTTAAATGTTTGTTCTTGGCCTCTATCTCAGACACTTGTTAATACAACAATAAAATTTGGATATTTGTTATCTCTGTTTTGATTTAGAAAATGAAATATAAAATTTCGGGTCTTTTTTTACTTCTTTTTTAATTGAAATACACAAAAATGGGCTCCTTTTCTTATCACAAAAAAATGGTACTCCGACGCTTCTTGACGAGTTTCATTTGATTCCTTTACTTTTAAAGAAAACTTTATAATACTAGATAGCATTATTATTTGTTATTGTACTTTTTATAAATCTGATTTTGAGCGTATGGAAGAATCATTTTCTAGTCTTCTTCTAAAAAATTATGACAATAGTCATCTTTTAATCAACAAGAGTAATTCCTCTTAAAACTGTTTTCCAATTGAATCATTTTCTAGTCTTCTTCTAAAAAATTATGACAATAGTCATCTTTTAATTAACAAGAGTAATTCCTCTTAAAACTGTTTTCCAATTGCTAAATCATTTCAGCATTTTATTAGTTTTTATGTACTAAATTTTTTATTTATAATTTCTTGGCATTTTGCATTAAATTTCGAAATGTCTAGCTTAAAGTAGCTCCCAAAAGGAACCTAAGAATGACAAATTGCTGTAATTAACTTCCTTTTGAAATTTGATTGAACAGTACATAATTCAACAAAAAATCATATTTTTTTTTTGTAAATTCTTCTTTACTTAAAGTAACGAGTGCCCTCTCTCCCCACCATTTCTAAGTACTGGAGACGGAAAACTGATAGCCGGGTAACTTGGTTGGATGTGCTATATTCCACGTGCACCCTGGGATTAGTTGGGAGCCAATTTATTTTATGTCCCCGAGATACATACAAACATAATCATTTCTAATTTTGTTTACTTTCAAAAATGTGCGTGCGTGAGTGTATTTCTGTTGTGTTTCTATCTATGTGAGAGTGTGTGTGTGTCTGTTTGCTTACCCACCCATTCACGGAGTTGCCTGGGTTGTCCGTGTTCCTTTCCCTATTCCCTGCTTTTTTCTTGTTTTTGGTTTTTTTTCTTTCGGTCTTCTGCCCTGCTCAAAAGCGGCAACGTTCATTAACTAAATTTAGAGTGCGACGGCTGTTGTGGCAAGGCAAACTTGTAAAAGGGCGAACAGGGAGACAACAGCCTGGCAGGAAATTACGTATTTACGTATTTACAATGAAAGCAACTACATACAACGACAGACAGAGACAGACGGAGGGAGAAAGAGAGATGGCTAGATATGGAGCAGGCAAGGGAGGATTGGGCTTTTGCCAAAGCCCCCCGAACTGAAACTGAAAAGTTACGCAATCAAAGGACCGAGCGCGAAAACAAAATCAAAACGTGCAGATGAGTTGGGGAGAGGTCCTAGAAGTCCTTGGGCCATTTCGCAATACCCATCCGACCTCAGTCCTCTCCTCCTGCTAACCCATGGGGTGCGGCTGTGGTTGGACGACGCGTGAGCCTTGTTGGTTTTAAAATTGCGTGCAAAAGGGATCGACCGAAATGGGTGAGAAGATGGGAGTCCTTTTGGGTGGATGGTTAGTGGGTGGTGGTAGATGGACGGGGGTTTGCGTGCTGAAGTGATTACGTAGAAATAGAAAAAGGGACGCCGCTGGAAACCCTTTTTTTGCTCCCTTTACCCCCGACTGACATTCCTATTTCCTTCAACCAGAAGGCAAAATGAAAATTGTATTTCACTTGTGTTTTTGCTTCCGGCAATCGGAATGCAAATAATTTCTGTTTTTTTTTTTTTTTGGGGGAAAACAAAAGTCAACTGTTACACAAAATGGCGGTAATTAAAATGTTTAATGAAATTTTGGCAAAACGCCGTTTTGTTGCTCTTTCTGATGTTTGGAATTTTTGGGAAAATGCTTTCAAGATATTTTAATTATCTTGACGTTTGTTTAATGGCCACTCTACAATCTACACTCACCACCCGAATGCCAAACTCAACCCCTTTCCCCCTTTCCCCCTTTGCACCCCTGCAAAAAGCCAACTAGCAGGTTGTTGCAGCTGCCAGCTGCCATGTCTATATATGTATATATGTATACCTAAATATCTATATGTCTGTGCATATGCTGAAGCTTAAGTTGCAGCTAAAACTGAAGTCGAGTTGAGTTGGCAATTCTTGTATGCGGTTTTCCAAGACATCGACTCCAACATCGCCATCACAATCGCAGTCATGAAATCCGATTGCGTGTAGCTATAAATCTGTGATTTTAATGCGCGTTATTAAACTGCAAGCAGCCGCAAAGCAATGCCTCTAGCGTTTGCTCTCTCTCTCTCTCTCTCTCTCTATCTCTCTCTTTCTCCCTTGGCCTGCTCCACTTGGTCGCAGGCCAATAAAATGCAATTAATATGTTCCGCCAACCTGCAACAAAGTTCGCCGGGAATGAGTTTTTAAAGCCTGAGCAAATCGCATCACGAGAATTAGTCTTGGGCTTGGCAATTGCACAACAAAAATAAAATGAAGTAAGTAAGTCGTCTCGCCGACTTGGATATACCATACACCAGTAAAACAAATATTTTAAATTTATAATAACCAATGCATTTTCGTATTTTTAAAAAAATCTGTTTGCATGCTTTTTAGAAGCATATCTTAGTATTTCGCTCACTCAAGCATTCGAGCACCCTAGCGCCCCCACCAGCCAACGGCCAACTCCGGCCATATGGAAAAACGTTCATATGCATAACTTGGCTATTTTTATTCCGATTTTGATCAAATTTGGTATTTTGCTGGATATTAGTATCAAATTGAAGTGTGCTAAATTTGATTGCACAAGGTTGAAAATTACAGGAGATAATCGAGTTTTTTCAAATTACGGGGGGCGGAAAGAGGCGTGGCAAAATCTTTACACATCAAAAATGTGCGCAATTACTAAGCAAATATTCATACCAAATTTTGTGTCTCTAGCTTGAATAGTTTTTGAGAAAATTGGTTTTATTTAATTTGCGGGGGCGGTAGGGGGCGTGGCAAAATTTTTACAAATACAAAACGTGCGCATTTACTTAGCAAATATACATACCAAATTTTGTGTCTCTAGTTGCTATAGTGTTTGAGAAAATCGGTTTTATTTAATTTGCGGGGGCGGTAGGGGGCGTGGCAAAATTTTTACAAATACAAAACGTGCGCATTTACTTAGCAAATATACATACCAAATTTTGTGTCTCTAGTTGCTATAGTGTTTGAGAAAATCGGTTTTATTTAATTTGCGGGGGCGGTAGGGGGCGTGGCAAAAATTTTACAAATACAAAATGTGCGCGTTTACTAAGCGAATATACATACCAAATTTTGTGTCTCTAGTTGCTATGGTGTTTGAGAAAATCGGTTTTATATCATTTGCGGGGGCGGTAGGGGGCGTGGCAAACATTTGAAACAAACTCGATAAGCGTACATATGACACGAGTCTACATACCAAATTTGGTGGCTCTAGCTCTTATAGTCTCCGAGATCTAGGCGTTCATACAGACGGACGGACGGACGGACGGACGGACGGACGGACGGACGGACGGACGGACGGACGGACAGACGGACATGGCTAGATCGTCTCGGCTGTTGATGCTGATCAAGAATATATATACTTTATGGGGTCGGAAAAGCTTCCTTCTGCCTGTTACATACATTTTAGCGACTTTAATATACCATTTCACCCTATGGGTGTATGGTATAACAAAAACAAAAACAAAAGCAAACCACAAACGACAGAGGGACGATCAGTCAGAAGGCAGGCAACCTGATCTCCTGGTTCTGTCCATGCAAGATTACACTCCGATTATTATCGCTCCCTCTGGATGACAGTGAATTGCATCGGCTTTTATTCAGTTTCAGTTTCGCTCACTTCGATTAAGTCTGAGCAAATGAATTTGCATTGTAAATTGGGTTTTTTTTTTTGGTCGATGTTATGGCCGATATCGGCTGATGGTCGATGGCCATTGCCCGTTGTTCACTCACCCTCCTCCCACCTGAAGTTCACTCTTGATCAGGTGAGAGGCCGCCGCTTCGTTATCGGACGCCGCAAGCAAGTCACGTCGTCTAATTTATGCGACGACGCCGACGGCGACAACGTCGACGACGGCGGCGGCTAAAGCTAAAATATTCGAAAAACGTGTCTTTCGATTTTTAATGGCCGCGCATAAATTTCAACATTAAGACTCGTAATAACTTCATTACACGAACTATAATTTTTTCTTTTTTTTTATTCTCTGTATTTTGTTTGCCATTTTTTTTTCCTGTTTGAGAGAAACAAAAGCCGCTGCTACACGCGGCATTCAAAATGTCAACTTTGATTTGCCAATGGATGACAAAGCAAAATAAAGAAACAGAAAAAACCAAAACCAAATGTACATATAAGAATATTGAAATCAACAACTGTCAAGACTTGTATGAAGGTGAATGGAAAATGAAATACTCTTTTATGTTTTTTGTTAGACCCACGCAAAAGTCAGACTACAGATACAAATGTATCTCAAACTGTGGGAGGAATTCGAAACACTGTGTATCTAGTTTTTCTCCAATGTCAAAAGTGAGTCATAGGTCCAAGATTTTTCTATTAATGTCTTTTTATTACTGAAATGTAAACAGTTTGTAACTAACGTGGCTCTTAAAATACATTTAAAACAGTTAGCGATTCTAAATTCAAGTAGCAAAAATCATTACAGAAGATTTATTCATACTTGTAAGCGACAAAGTATTTCTTTTATTGCTAATGAGAAAAGATTCATTTGGCAAAGATACATTTGCATATTCATTGGATAAACTAAGATGTTGTTGTAGTAGTGGAGTTTCTATTTAAAGTTTTTGCATTTTTTAAATAATGCATTTAAAAATACCAATAGAAACTTTCAAGGGATAGCCAGCCCAAGGCTGACCTTAATTATGGCCAAGCAGGGTGAAAAATTGTGAAGAGGCGGAAATGTTTACAATGTGGATTGTTTTAGTTTTTCTTATTTCAGCTTTCCTTTGCAATACATAATAGAGTATTATCCATTTTCCATAATGCCGAGGTAAATATTTTTGAAAAATTTAGACCTGTGGTTAGGAGTAATAAGAGCCACGACATTCAAAAACTCGCTCTAAATCTACAGTCAGCAATAAATCATATATTTACGAATGCATTAGGCATCAATATATATGTATTAATTTCCAAGTATTTAATTCAGTTGAATTGAATTAATGTCAAGGACACAATTCATGAAATATATGTTTTAGAAGTAAAAACTAAATACAGATTTCTTTGACTTTATTTTTTCTCCTTTTAGGATAATACATTTCAATTCAAACCAAACTCAATCGTTCGCATTCACAATCGTTCAGTTCTTTATTGATTATAGTGGGATTAAGTGTCATATCAGATAACTCATCAGATAATTCAAACTAGTTTTTCATACATCTTCGATTCATTCAAATCATATTAAACATTTTATCATTCATATATACCTCTATATTAGTTTAATGTTCCTTAATTATTTTTTCGATTTATTTAGCATTTATTTTTTCTGACTCCTAGAACTCTCATCTAGGTATTACTGACAGCAATTTTCGGCCAAATTTTAAATGAATCATTCGAATGAGCACTTTCAAAATCAATTATTAAATACATCAGAAATTATCTGGTGTCTACAAGCCAAAAATCTCATCAGAATATCTTCGCTAACCACTACATAATTTTTTACTAATGTATCACTAGAACTATTTGGGAATTGCAACTGAATAAAGTAAACAAAACATATTTGAGAGTAAATCCATTTAACACCATATAAATAAATTGATTACGATTTTGAATGCATTATTAGAAGTTGCATTGTAAAAAAGTTAAATTTGTCTATTAAATTTCCCATTCAAATTGTTTTTTCCCAACATAAACTCTCCACAGCTCTTTTCACAGGGTATCAATAAGTATTTGAGATTTGTACTTGATCTTATTTTTTATTGTTGCTTAAGCGTGTAAATTAACTTATTGAAATTACTTTTTAATTCTGAATCGGTTGGCATACTTTTGTTATGCAAATTTTGAAATCAACACTTATTATATAAAAATTAATTGCGACATTTTATTGTAAACATAAATTCACAAATTATTCGTGCATTTTGTATATTAAATTTAATATTATAATTTGCAAATTTGAATCACAGTCATAAAACATTTTATGATCAATAACTTCTGAATAGATATTTTGTATAGGTAATTGATTATTAATTCTTATTAACTATCTCATTACCGATTAAAGCATGTGTCAATTTGGATTTATTTGTTTTCGGATAATAATATTTAAAATAACAAAAAAAGATGAAATAAAAATGCTGCAAAAGGTTTTTTTACAATTCAAACAAATTACAGCAATTTTTTTTTGAATAGGGAAAAGATTTCATTAATTTATATTTCTTTAGGGTTTCCTAATGAAAAACTAATGTCATTTCAATGAGAATATACAATGTAGATACTTAGGTACTTGGTTTCGTCGCTTGATAATTACATATATATTTAAAGTTTATTTTATTCTCTTGCCGACATCTCATGAATAAATAAATATATGCACACGTTTTTATATATGTACATATATACATATGAAAGTATTATCCATATAGATACGCTCAGTCAACACGTGAGCTTAGGCAGCGACTTAAGCGTAATCCCCGCCATTCCTCTGCCCACCGACTCTATATCCATATCCATATCCAGCTCCATCTCCATCTCCATTTCCATCTTCATCTTCATTGCTGCCGCCACAAATCTCATTTCGTATGCAGAGAGTCCGCCCACGCTCATTGGTGGGAGTTTTGACAAGAGTAGGCAGGAGATTTGGTGTGGTACGGGGGTGGGGGGGTATATGGGATTTTGTGCGACTATAACAACAATGCCGAGGTGTTGATAGAATAACGCAGGACGTGAATTTTTAGTCGAAATATGAGGGACAACAAGAACAACAACAGAGACACGTACACAGCTCTGGGGTTATACATATTTAAGCCCCATAAAGAAAATATCAAATGGCTGCACTACCAAACCAACCATTCTACTTCATCCCTTTAGCCCCGCCCTTCCCCTGCCCCCACCATTCCTCTTAGCGTGTGTTTGTGTAGTCAGAGTAACTGCAAATGGGGCCCGAGATAAATGTACATATTAAATTTGAAACGTATTTGGAATTTTTGATCAGGCCGCGGCTTTTTGGGGTTGGGCTTCAGACTGAAATTGATGGTGGTGGTGGTGGTGCTTCTTTTGATGGTGGTGGTGTGCTTTTTCTATACCGTATGGCGGCATATGGCTCGAGGCTATATGGAGTTGGGGGTTGCTTAAAAGCCACTTTCGATACGCAAACATTGGCCTTTACTTTTTGTTTTTTTTTTGCGTTGTTGTCGTTTGCCATTTCCGTTGCAGCGGCAGCAGTTGCACATGTTTATACAATTTCAAGCAGACCGAACCAAATGTATCCATGAGATACAATCCAGCCAGCTTACCATGCTTTAGCTTTAGTACTGGCTCCCCATTTTGTGACTTGTTTTTGGCGACTCTCTCGCCTTGTAGAGTAAGAAACTGAAAACCGGTCTGTATCTCCATCGCTCCGTCTGACGATCTGTCTGTCTTTCTGTCTTTCTGTTTCTCTGTCTATACACTTGATGATACAGCTCATCTTATACCGAATGCTCGCCTCTTATCCGATCCATTATTTCGATGGATTTATAGGCATGACGGAGTCAGAGTTGGAGTCGGAGTTTGAGTTCTTTGGTTCCCCTCTGGTTTTCTGTTCTGGTTTCTTTTTTGGAATATTTTATGTATCTTAGTTAGTCAGTTGGCGAGGTGTGTTTTTAAAATTTTTGTTATCTTATTTCTGCTTTTCTATAGATTCCATTTTCCTAAGGTCTAAATGCACTGATTAGTTGTCTCACCTTTGACTTGCATCACATTCTCTAAGCGACTGAACTAAATTAAATTTTTGTTTGGAATATTACATGCGGGAAAACCAAGAAGGGAAAAGTAGAAAGCGGTGTTGCCTTCTGTATCCTGGCAATCCGACAATCCTTTATCCTGTTTTGTTTTGCCACCCTCATCGCTCTGCTCTAATTTCATTGTTCACGGTCTCTTTGCTCTTTTGTTTTGGGTTACAGAATATGCCCCTGCCCCTGACTCATTCCTCTTTCCATTTTGTGTACATATTTGTATATGGGCGAAAGTCTGAAAAAGGGTTCTTCTTTTGCGTTCAAACGTCGCCTCCATAAATCAGTTGAGCATCGACATCGACATCAGAGCATCGTCGGGCAATATGCGTAAATGCAATAAAATCATAAAAAGAATTGTGTAAGGGCTTGGAATACAGAGAGACAGACAGACAGACAGACAGACAGACAGACAGACAGACGGACAGAGGGAATGCTAAACGGAAAATTTGAATCTCAGACCGTGCCCCGGGTATGGCAATTTCAGACGGCTTTTCTTTTATGGCCTCCTTGCGTTAACTGGACGCAAATAGAGTCCAGCAGGACGGGGGGCTTGACTTGGTTCAGGTTTAGGTTTAGGTTCGTTTGACTTGACATTTGTGTTGTATAAATATATATGTACATATAGATATTTTGATTTGTTGCGCGTGCAAGTCATGCCCTAATTTAAAAGATGTACACACTGTTGAGATATTCACGCATCTATGGGATAAGCATCGAGCATTGCCCACCATTGGACCAGTGGGTCTACAACGTTTGTAACTTTTTGTAAGAGGCGTTGTCGTAAAATGCAGTTTGTTTTTTCACATTTCGACCCGGGCATCCGACAACTCGTTAGTCGGCAACTAGATGCATCTGACAGATGAATTCAACATATGCATTCAAATTGAATGTATGCATATATGCGTATGCAAATGCCTCATCAACTGGTTATGCTATTCCATAGTCGGGCACTGTGGCATGGCGAGGCATGGCATGGGTTGGTGTTAACTGGTGTGGGTAGTTGGAGACTGGCGGCCTGCAGCGCATTCCGAAGTGCCCTATAAAAGTGTCACATTTTATTTCGTCCCAGTTGGAGTCGGACACGTCAACATGGCCCGAAACCGAATGGTTTTCGCCTTGGACAAAATGGTTCACAATATTTCTTGGTGAATATTTTTGGGGAGCGGCAGTTGTCATTTCGTGTCTGCCCATCTCATTCCTCCCCTTCTCCCTAATGTTTTTGTATATTGATGTGTATAGAATAATATCATCTGCCTTTTTGTTCATTTAATTTTTTCTCCTTTTTTTTTTGTATAATTCTAGCAATATTTTCTCAACAATTGTGGAAGGTGAATAAACTGCAATGAAAATTTTTCCTCGTGCTAACAAATAAACAGAGCAAAAACAAAAGAAAAATGAAAAATCTCATTTTCAATTTTCAGTTCATTTGTGGCGTTTTGTTTATTGTTGAAGCAACAAATGTTTTTATAAACACGATCCAACTTTATTTACAAAATGAATGCATTATCTTCGACATTGCGCCATGGCAATATCATTTTTGCTGACATGTTAGTAAATATCGTTAAGATAAATACAAAAAAATGCTGACACTGCATGAACTTAAAAAGTGTTCAAATATATATTTGTAGATAGGTAGATATATTTTTCCATACATAGTTTTATTTTGCTATCCTTGGAACACTTGAATTTTTGGTAAAGACATATAGGTAAGACATTATAGTCTATTTAATTAGTTAGATGTCATTTCAGGAGGTTTTTGAAAGATTTGTTTCCATCTGTGAATTGAAGATAAATTTGGTTTAAAGAATATGGAAAACCAAAAGATAAGGTCGGCCTCGCTGGCAGATCGAATTTGTATTCTATAGAAGATTATGGCCAATAAGGCACTGCGCTAAATAATAAAAAATCTTTCAATTTGAATTCTAAGTGAAAGAATCTGTCTTTAGCTCCGTGGCTCAAAAAATATCATTTTCCAAATATTTTAAGAGATTTGTCTATATGATGAGAAAATTTTTACAAAGCCTAATATAATAAGAGTTTATTATATGTCCAATGAGATATTTCTCAATTAAATTGGTCCGATCCAGTGAATTGTAAAACTTGAGCTCAATTAGCTAATAAATAACTTAGATACCAATAAATTCATTAATTCCACAAGCCTTTTAATTATGGTTGTAAAGTTAAGACGGACAGGACAAATGGCCAAATCCATTTCTCTTATCACATATAAAGTTATCAGGAATAGGTATATATAGTTTGTGGGGTAGGAAATGTCTCCTTCTTTGCATTACAAACATCTTACTAATTTTATAATACAATGATATAAAAAAGAGGAAAATTAAAGATCAATGGAAAATGAATAGATCATTTCCATGTTTACAATTTGTAAGTTGATGCCAATTTTTTGAATGATCTTAAAAAAGATTTTTATTTAAAATATATTACCGAACGTCTTTGAAATAATTTCTCATACAAGAGTGAGTCGAATCTTCTCTAGATGTGAATATATTAAATGAAATGACGGCCAAACTATGTCTGCTTTGAGTCTATCAAAATTATTTTGGAACTTGGCAATTTCATTCAAATGCAAATGAAAATGCAACAAAAAAAAAATAAATGCTTCGATCGATGTTGTTTTTTGTATTGTTTTGTTTTGTTTTTGGACAGCTTGTTGCCACGTGCAATAAATCCAGAAACCATAATCGGGATTTATGGTTCTTGTTGTTGGTGTTGTTCCTGTTTGGTGTCGGCAGTGCTTCAAACATTTTTATGATGTCTCTGCAGCATTTATGAGTGAAGGGAGTTCCTTTGGCCAGGCCGAGTGAGTGAGTGAGTGAATGAAGCAGGGGGGGGGAGAGTGCGGTATAATGGTGGGGACTTTGGAGAAGGTTGAAGCGTAGCAGCCACTGATATTACGCGTCGGGCATAAAATGGGAATAATTTGCAACAGGTGATAATTGTTTTACAATATGTTCGTGTGTGAGTTTGGTGGCATGCAAGGGGCAAAGGAAGGTAATAGAGGAGAAGGGGAAGAGAGAAGACTAACAGACGGAGTAGTAGAACAAGTGTATTTATGAGTTTACGATGTTCCATCAAGATTACACGAATCGAAAATTGGGCCAAATTGAAGCAATTCGATTGGCTTGCATTTATGATTAACATGGCATAGAGAGCTCTCAGTTAATGGGTTCAACAATTATTTGTCATTAGGCACTAAAAAAATATACCGCTGAATTTTGATTGACTGCTGTTTTTGGCTGACTGTTTGGGTGGCAGGCTGATTGATGGGCTAGATGGCCCGTGCCAAATATTTATAACAAAGGCCTATGCCGCCGCCAGCGCCTGTGGGGCAATTAAAAACTTTTTTTTATGATTTGTTGTGATTTTTGTAATTGGCATTTTTACGAGGACTACCTGACTATGTCGATGGTAATAGTGCGCTGCCGCTGCCTCATTTCTATGCAATATTCAGTGCGGCTTTTATTGTTTTGCAATTAATTTACCATTGTTAATAGTTTGTCTGTTGGAGGCTCTAACCGACGCTGAGGTTGAATGAGTGGCAGCCTGACTGACGGACAGACTGAATGGCTAACTGAGGTGTCATAACTAACGTAATAAACGCCACGCAGTTTACGTTTAACGTACGTTCTTGCCCAGCTTTGTCACACACTGGCAGTGACAGTGATTCTCGTTTTTTTTTTTTTGACTCACTGTGGCCCAACCGACGGCGAATGGCCGTAAACCACAGCAATGGCAACGGCAATGGCAACGTGAGCAGCAGCAGCAGCAGCAGCGGGTGTAGCTATCTTGGGCCAGGCCCATAATTCACTCGTCCAACACACAAACCGAAACACAAACACATGAATGGCCCTCGCACTCGTAAAAGCGGCGCAAAGAGTTTTACAATCGTTTAAAAACTCGTCAAAAAATTAGACCTTAAAATATTGTATTTGCGTTTTTGGCATTCAAACCGAGAGCGAACAAAACGGATGATGAGACGTGTGTGTGGTGTGGTACGGTGGGGGGTGGTGGGGGCTAATGGTAATGGCCGGTATGGGGGGATACTACGACGACATCAATAGACAACGACAACAGCCACCCACATTGCCGCACACACACACACACACACACACGCATTCAGTCACACCTACTTGCAGTTCCTATTCCCGTTCCTATTCTCGTTGTCGGCCTAGACGATTTTATGGGCCAACAAAATATTTTTTATATTAGCAATAATTTCACAAGGCGTGGGCGTTTGTATTTCTTGATAAAGGGGTGGTGAGTGTGTGTGTCTGTGTGTGTGTGTGTGAGGGGCTTTGCTTGGCTGGAGAAGGGTCGGCGGCATAACAACAAAAGTCATTTTTGATTTGTTATATGTCACATCGAGCAAATACTACAACAACAACAATAACAACTCAGAGACGAACAATTAAAAAGCGCTTATTTTTATTATTATTGTTATTTTTTTTTTAACGATTTTTATAATTTTGCGCTATGCTTTTTTTCTTCTGTTTTTTCATATATCACACACATACACACACATGCAACTCACATACATACATGAGCAAAACACTACTCATTCTTCGCCTTGCCTTTTTCTTCTTCTTGTTTCCGCCATGCTGTGTCAGCCATTGGTCTTGCCTCTCGCTCACACTCGTTAGTTTTGCGATCACTGTGGCTGTCGGCGTTTGCCATTGGTCAGCTTCGTGATCGTGTGTGGTGAGTTGCTTGCTCATTTATATATGTGTGCATGGTGAGTTTCATTGACGACTGCAGCCAAGCAGCGCAGCGACTGCAGCCAGAGCAGCTGCTGCAGCAAGTTAAAAAGAAGAAGAAGAACAAGAAAAAATAGAATATAATTAATGGTTTTAAATAATGAAAATTATATTTCTAAGATTCGAATTTGATAACTTTGTTATTTATAAAGACAATAATTAATATAACTGTACTAAAATTAAAAAAATAGTGCATTAATATTGCATTCTAAACTAGTCTTCTATTTCTTTAGATACTTTTGCATATATTATTAATTTCGAAAATTCGTCATTAACTATTAACATTACAAGTTACCTTTGACTTTATTGCATCATAAGCATGGCATCCAAATTATATTTCAGTATCTAAGGGTAGCAAAGTAATTGAAAATCCAGAAAAAAATATGTCTGAATTGTGGAGGTACTTACAAAATATGTAGCTGAATTATATAGCACACTCACGATCGTAAAAGAAAGTTATTGGCTATCGGTATTTAGTTATTTATGAATATTTAAAATCAAAAAGACTATCAAAATGGTTCTAATCGTGAATTAATGTTAGTAAATATTTTCCAAAAGAATAATCAGAAAAGTGTTTTCTAAATCATACCCTAAGTAAAGCAATTGCGGATCCTCGGGTGCAAATGAGAGAAGTTTCTCAAAACCAAGAATTTTTACGTAGAAATTTTGAAATTCAAGATTTTTCATCCCCACAAAATTATGAGCAAGATCATCATTAAAAGTTATCATAATTAGAATAAATGTATTTTAATCAATACAAATAAATAAATGTTAAGCTAATTTGAAAACAAATTATTTACATTTTTAGAACCATTGGAATTTGGGTACAAGATATCTTTAAAGTTTAAATAAGATTAGTCACAACTCTACAAAAACTTAGGGCAAGCCCTTATATTTTATAAAAAATTTCAAGCAAACAAAAAAAGGCAAAGACAGAATAAAAAAGTCTTCTTAAATAACCATAAAATATTCCCTTTGTTCAAAGAGTGTATAGAAGGCGTATAAACCTATTGAATGTCCCTCTAAATCAAACCAATAATCACTCGATATGCCTATAATTATGTGACTGAACGATGGAGCCCTTTAATAGTCTCCATCTCCAAATCCATTGACTCCCTCTACTCAGTTGCCATTTAGCCATGTGCCGCCGTCTGAATTTGAGTCGGTTTACGATGTTGCGCTTTAGTAACTAAATGCACAATTTCTAGGCCCCTTAATCGCTTCGCAATTAACTTTATTAGCACTTAAGATTAAAATGCAAAAACAACGAGAGAAAGAGAGAGAGAGGGAGTCACAACAAAAAATTATGTATAACGAAGCAAAATAAACACAAAGCAAAAAAAACCTCAGCTGGCGATATGAGCGTTGAAATATAATTAAAATAATATGAACAATAAAGGCAATTACTCGTCAGAGCAGAAAGGCTTGCCAAATGCAAAAATCCACTTAACCTCAGATTAACCTTTGTTCATCACACACACTCGCTGTGTGTGTGAGTGTGTACAAGGCAGTTGTCGAGGTTGCCAATGTAAAAAAAGGAAAACAAATAATTAACAAACCAAAAATTTTTCCTAATGAATTAGCTTTTTCATTTTCCTGCTCACTGTGCTGATGAATTTGCTGCCGTAGAGACTCTTTGGTGACGAGGAACCTTTAGCTAGCTTCCTACCTTCCTCTACCTTTCTAGTCGTTGCCTTCTTTCCTGTGCTATGTGATCCGCAAAAAGTTAATGGACCGTGCATGTTTTTCCCTCAGCCGTGGCGCTTAACATTTTATTTATGACGGATGGAAAACTACAATTTTTTTTGGCCTCCCTTCTCCCCATCTCAACCCCTGCTCGTACCTCCTCTCTGTCTTTCTCTTTCTCTCTGTTCAGTTCCAACTTCCTTTTTCGACATTCTTCTATCGTTTGGCCGCCATTGGTGAGTGACTATTGTTATTTCAATGAAATAGTTCAAATATTTTTGCAAGTTTTCCCTTTGCAGCTGACTGGTCGAGTTATTGTTTGTTTGTCTAAGCATTATTCACATATACTGTAGAAATTGTATATATATGTTTAGTAAAGTCAGCCATATATTGAACCATTTCACCACCTCCCGACTGACGGTTCACATTTGTCTAATTGATTTGTGTTGCTCTGACATGACATTTTCCTAATCTATCGGCTTACAAACACAGGGCCAATGAAATTTATCTACATTGAACAATCAATTTGGGGTTGATTCACAATTCTGTAATGGAAAGCACACACTGAGAAGGATTATTAAGATTAATGTATCAATCGATTAACAGCGACACATAAAAAAAAAGAGTTTGAGACAAGGAAACATGTATGTACTTATACTATATCTATATAGCAATTGAAAGCAATATTATTATTAGTCATATATATTTTAGCTATTGCTGACTAATTTCAAATATATATGTATGTCTTATTCTTTGTTCTGAAAACAAGACTGTAGCCATTATTTTAGTTGATCGATTTGAATCAGCTTGGACTTTAACCATTTTTCCGATAGAACTTGTTTTTGGTGGAAAAATTACTTTTTTATGATGTGATGGCTTTACTTAGGTGAATCAAATTCAAACAAATTTAACAAGAAAGTAACAGATGTCCCTTAAGAGGCCTCTAAGCCTTTTATTCAAAATATTTTTATTGAGTTCCATTTTAGTATAAAATGTTAGTATAGATGTTTTCATAAAATGATTTGAAAAATTAAATAATTTAATGAGTTCTAACAATAATTGACTTTAAAGCACCATATCTATCTAGAGTCTAGACTTGATAAAATATTCTAAAGACAGTCAATACTAAATTAATACTTCAATACTTACCAAATTAGCATTCCTTACTTAATAATACATTACTTCTGTGTATATTTGTATTGGTCTGCATGGATTTCCAGGCTTATCAACCTTTGGCAAAATTGGTAGAACTTTAATTTTGTAAAATAGTGTAAAGTGGAAAGAACGGTGATGTTTGTTACCTGAAGCTCTCATTGGTAATTGGAGTCAAATCGTCCAAAACTACAATTACCGCAATCAGTTGCAGCAAAACTAGTTAAACATCCTTTGAGCACTAAAAAAAAAGTAGTTACACTTGGTTCTTTTTCTCTTTGTCTCTCTCGAGCACCACAGCGCATTCAAGAACTGTGCAATTATCTTCTTCATTCTCAAGGTCTTCTATTTCCGGTGCCATTAAATTCGATTATGGCTTTTCTTTAACTGAAGAGAATCCAACTTTGCACAGTCGTTCTACTGGGAGGATTTACCATGGGGCATTCGCTTCAGATTGATCAGTTTTGGTTTCATGGACTGCAATGGGAATCCATTGATTGGGGTCCACTAAATGGGACAAAGGTGATTGTTAATAGTAGTAGTTCGTTAGTGTTGATTTTTGTTTTTCTTTTTAATAAAAATAATTACAGACAGTTTTTTTTTTTGCTTATTTTTTGTTGGAGTTTTTCTTTCGGTTCGTTTTTTTGTTTTTTGTGGCCCAAAGCCACAATTTTGAGACTTTTTATGACCGAGTTTGTTAGTTTCGTGTGTGTACTGTGTGTAGCTGTTTCCCGGCCACCTCCCCCCAGCCCACCCCACCCGACCATTGACCACTGGTCACTGAAGTTTGCCATTGCTTGTGGCCATTTTGAACGCTTTTCCCACTCGCCGCGCGTCGTTTGGTCGGCTCCGTTGCCAGATTGCAATCTAAATGGCGTTTTTTTCTTTTTTCCATTTTTTTTTTTTGCTTGTGTGTTGTTTTTCTCTCACTCGTACTGCTGCTTTCCCCCCAGCCACAGGTTTAATAATAATTTTTTGGTCTTTTTTTCGTTTCTGCTGAGGCGGCAGCTTTCAATTTATGAAACCCGCTTATTACTTGTCCGCCTGCCGATTTCAACTCCGACTTCGACTTCAACTTCAAGACACGGCAGAAGGCATGGATGGCCTCATGGCCTCATCCTCATTACGCGCTCGTCTTGTTTGCTTGCGCCAGGTAAGCAGTCGAGTCGCAATCAACTCTTTAACTCCACAAGGCCATTCTATGGTTAAGGGGATTGGGGGGATGGAATAAGGGGGCGGCGTCAACGCGTCGCTGATCAGTGTCCATCTCTCCAATCCCCCTCTCGATCTCTCTCTCTCTCTCTCTCTCTCTCTCTATCTCTCTTACACTCTGTTTTTTTTCTGATTTTTGTTCATGGTCAGCGGCAGTTGGAAACCAGCTTCAGATTCAGTTTTTAGATTCAGATTCAGCTCCAACTTTAAGCAGCTTCAACCTGCTGGCCAATTACAGACATATACATATATAAACACTTTGCCAAGATTTTTCTACAATTTTTGTTTTTTGTTTTCTCGCCTCTTGCCTCCATCTTTGTTAATTGCACAACTTTTTGTTGTTGTTGTAGACTTGGCTTTAATTGTATTTTTCCAGGTTTTTAATTAAAGCTCAACTCGCTTTTCAGTTTAGTTGCAATTCCGAGTCAGCTTTTTTTTCGCACTTGACGCGGAACAGGTTTCAATTTGAGCTGACCAAACGGGTTTTAAGCCAAACAAATCAGGATGCCAGCTTTTTAACGATTTCTAAAACAAATTTTATATATACCCACATAAACGTAGTATATGTATATATATATATATATATATATGTACATCTGTAGATATTTATAAAAAACGTTAAAGTACACAACAAACATAGCCAAGATAAAACTAGAAATTGCATTTATCCCCTTCCATCTACACTCTCGGCCTTCTGTGACCTCCTTTGTTAGCCAAATTCATAGCCAGCTAACTACATACATAGATCAAACGAAACCGGTCTGTCTATTTGGCATGGCAGTCATTATTTCATTTGCAAAAGGTTTTAAGTTTAAAACAATCATCTTCTTCTTAAAACTTAAATGCAACCTATAAATTATAGCATCGAATCAAATGTTGGAGTCCCATCATCAGAGCAATTGATTTATATGGCCATAAGTGTCAGAAGTAAATGAATAAAACCTGATAGACAGATACTATGCATCCACATATATACTATAAATGTTTAACATGCATAAAACAAGCACTATAAAAGATACACATATATAGACTTTATTATTATTACCAATTGCAGATTCTAGCGGTTTCTGCGGATATTAATGAGTTAGTAACTTTTTCTCAGACAAAACGTGTTATTGATTGTAAGAAATAGTAAGAAAGAGCAAACTATGAAAGGTGAATTTTACTATTTTGATATTTGTTATAGATTATATAAGAAAGTGTCAATTAAATGATTTAGATACTGTAGGATTGCTGCTAGTTTCAGAGGAAATATCAATAAGCTAATATGCCAATTGAGACATGCCAAATCGTTTTTTCGATCAGCCGATTTCTTATAACAATTTTGATGAACAGAAGTGAAAGGTCATAAACAAATCACAAAGATGGTCACATCTGCAAGTATACGAAGGTCTAGGCCTAAAGTTGTATTGCATATTGCAAAAATGATAGGGAAAGATATCTTAAGTTCCGTTTTTGTAATGAATTTCCAAATGATTAATCTATCTAAACAAAAAGTTGGTAATGTATTAAGGAATTTTGGAATTTCTTTTAGCAGTGATGTATGTAAATACTAAGATAGTAAAATAAAAAATCGTAAGATAAAAATAATAAATACTAATATGAAGTCTTTATTCAAGTATCTTATAAAGTATATCATAAGGCTTATCTGCAATGAAGAATGGATAATAAAGAAATGAATATAAAAGAGGAAACTCAAGTCAATCCTTCTTTAGCTTATAGCTTTCTATATAGGGCATTTTTAAGTCGACTCTTTGACACTTAATCTAGAATATTTGAAATAGAGTTCATGAATTAATAATTTAAGCGATTTTTATATCACAAAAATTAGCAATTCCAGGCAGTAGTAGAGTTTCTTGGTGTCCATTTCATTGATACTTTTTCAGCATGCATATTTTATGGGACAAGAGATTTAAATATGTGATTTTGCTCCATTTTGTTCGCATTTTTCTTTAGAAATTTGCATATTTATATATGTTATATAGTGTCTGTTTATATATAGGACATGTATTCTTATTTATGATGCCATTTTATTTGGCGACTTTTCATGCAACGCGTTGCGAGACGCTTTAGCAGCCAACCGCCAAGTCTATCGAGATGTGCAATTTGGCCCTCGCCTGGTTAGACATCATTTTAAAGGCATGTACATAAGTATATATACATATATTAAATGTCGACTGCCAAAAATTGTTACAAGTAAAAACAAAAAAATAAAAAATTATAATAAAACTAAAAGGAACAAGACCAAATTCGTGAGTATGTGTTCTGTTTTTTTTTGTTTTTTGCGTTTTTTGTTTTATTTTTTTTTTGTTTGAACTTTGTCGGCGGCGAGCTTTGAGTTGAGTTGAGATGAGAAGAGCAGCAGCAGCAGCGCCACTGGCAAGTCTTTGCCTCGCCCCCAGATCTCCTCCCCCGTGTCCCTGCACAAACCCCTAGCCAGCATACTCGGCACATCCAAGATCGTATTTGAATGTTCACTTGCTAGCTCGTTTGCCATCTCAGTCTCTCAGTCAGAGACTTGCCCCTCCCGCCATTGCCATCGCCCCAACGCCATGCCATTCAACCGCCAGTGGGGCAATAAAACCCAAAATAATACTATGTAAAAAAAAAAAAAAATGCTTTGTGTGTGTTTCTCTACTTTCCTGCCCCCTCCTGCTTCCCCTGCCGCACGATCACGGCCCCACAGCAGAAGACCCAGGGACCCGGACCCGCATGCTCGCTTGTGTGTTGTTGCTTTTGCTGCTGTTGCCGTTGCTGATGTTGCTTTTGGTTTTGCGCCAACCATTGCTGTCTGTCGGCATTGACTCGGGCTCGCAGCTCGCTCTCGCGCGGCATTCGCGTTCGCATTCGGTTCGCCAGTTTTCAGTTCAGTTTTTGTCTAAACAACAAAATATTGAATTTAATTTTTTTAGTGTTAGTAGCTCTCTAACAATTTTGGAGTAGTTATCGCGGGTCCGCAGCTCCTCCGTTGGCAATTTGCTTCTCGTAGTGATCTCGTCGTCGTTGTCGTCGTCGCCGTTGTCATCGTCATCATCGTTGCTATCTTTGGTGGAGCTCATCTTTTTTGCAAAAGTTCCACTCATCGGTTTATCTTTCTCACATCCTCTTTCATGCGTGCTTTGCGGTGTGTAAGTGTGCGTGTGTGAGTGTGTGTGTGTGTGTGTGCGGTAATCCTCCAAGTGGAAATGCGATCATCAATGCCGGAATAAATTGCCCATCAATTTGAATTTCAAGTCGATCAGTTTCCTGCATCTCAATGGGTTACCGTATATAGGCAATGCTCCACCGTTGCCCGTCGCGAGAGGCAAATAAATATATATACATATATGTATATGTATATACATAAATTATGTCGTACAATTTTATATCGATAACCGAACCAAATTATCGCTGCCGTTATTTCGCTGATGGCAATAAAGTTTAGAATTTAAAGTTTATGTTTATTTGAAAGTTCATTATTTTTGTGATTCCGCCAGAAGAGAAGACAGACACACACTAAACAAAATTCTGATGAATACAACAATTTGTTCCTAAAACCCCACAAACTCAAACCCCTCGCGCCTCTCCGAAACCCCCTCTACGAGTTATAATCTATGCATTTACGATGCTCAAATATTCATTTCTGTGTGTTTCCTCTTGATATTTTTACGAGTGCATCGAATTTACCTAATAAACATTTTGTTGGCAGCTAATAATTTGTATTGATTCAACCATATAAATAATCTGGCACTATCAATGTGGTGAGTGTTATCCCTCCTCCCTCTCTGCCCCATCATTCTTCCTCCCCTAACAGTCAACTTTTGACATTTCTACAAAAAACAAAACAAAAATTATGTCAATTTGAGGGAAATTGTTTTCATTCATGTGTGACAAATGATCATTCATCTTGTTTTCTATTCAAACATTATGCAATGCAATTATGTCACATAACGTATGATTTTTTAGCAAAAGATAGGTTATAGTTAAGAATCGATTATATATATATATATTGAGTGATATTTTAATACGAAATGAATTGTGATAGGCATTTAATGGTTTTTTAATTAATTGAAGAACATCATTTTGATTGTGTCATCCAATTGATCAACGTTGTGGTTACAATTTAAATTATAAAATACAGATCAGAAAAAGGAAATTTATCTAGAAATTAAGTATGGAGGTTTTTTCTTGAGAAATTTTAAATTAAATTTAAGTTTTTTTACTGTTTACTCTGTTGTTAAAACTATATATATACAACAAATGATTCAAAAGAACAAATACGTCTTGAAGCTACAAAACTTGATTCTGGAAATCGTAACTACTTTAATTTACACAATATTTTTCACGTTCATATACTTTATATCTGATTTTATATTGATCTGATTTTATATTTATATATATATTAATATAAATTTTGTTATCTTTTCCTTTCAGCATTGAATCTAAACAATTGTACCATCGATCGAATAGATCTTTATATGTGCTAGAGATAGTTTTATTGGTAAGTGGAAAATTGTTAACTGCCTTCATTATGGTCACCATGTATGGGTGGTGTGTATGTAAATGGTTGAGTATTTGGCATTGTTCTCGATGGGCTTTGGGCTTAAAATGAACTCAATCCGAACTCAACCCAAACACAGGCGAGCTGCTCGAATTACCTTTTTGATTTTATGACCAAAACAATTCGATTGCAGCAAGCGCCCAGTGTCGAGGGAACATTATTGTAACATAAAGTGGCATGCCACCGCCAACGCCTCCGCTGACACCAACCCCCCTACCACCATCCCCCTGCTCAAGCCCTTGTTGGTAACTTTGGTTTTCAGAGTCCTAGTCAGACAGCGTGCAGGGCGTTAAAATGTCCAGGCCGGCGAGTCGGGCGGTATTAAAAATGGCAATAAATAAAGTAAAGTACGGCGAGTACATGATTTCCCTGTTAAGATCCCCATACAGTGGCGGAACTTGGGAGCTGGAATAAGAACTGTGTAGCCAGTAGCTGTGAATGACATTGGCTGTTGGGCGTTGTCCGAGCGGGCCAATTGTGGTAAATCGGAAGTTAAAGACGGCAATAAAATGGCGTAATAAAAATCTATGAATGACACATTAAATCAATTGCCAAAAATCACAAAAGCATGGAAAAAGTCGCTTATGAGTGAATTGTTTCAAGAGGTGGGGGCAACAATAGAGACAGAGCGAGAGAGAGAGAGAGAGAGCACACTTGGGTGGCGGACACTGATGAATTCATTTGAAGGTTTAAGTGATTTTTTATGGGCGTGAGAAATCGAAAAACAAGTGAACCAGATGCAGATGCCAATACCGATGCTGATGCTGATGCTGATGGCCGTCAGGTGCATTCCATGTTGTCCAATTATCAGCAAGATCATTTTCCTTCTGCTTCGACTTGATTAAGTAATGTATTTTAGAAATTTTTTGACATTTATAACCGACGCATTGCCCATTGGCCATTGTTTTCTCCGACTTTCTCAAAAAGGAGGAAAATAGCTTATCCAAAACATTTTTACGACTTTCGCTAGAACAAAGGGAAAATCGTGTACAACAAGAGCAAGAATAGCAACCAAGTTCCACTTATGAAGTCATAAAACGAGTGAGTTGTCTGGACACAGACAGCGAGAGGGAGAGAGAGAGAGAGAGAGGGAGAGAGAGAGAAAAGGTTACCTTTATCGGTGAAGGAAATCGAATCGAAAAGAAATAGAGGCTGATGCCAGAAGTAGTCCATAGTAGTAGTTGCTATGGCATGTCGGCGATCACCAGAGATTAGGGCGGTGGCAGGCGGGACTGGGATCGGGACCTCTTGCTCTGTCGGCCTGCTTTCACCAGAGAGTCGAGCCGAGTCGAGTTAAGTTGAGTGTGGCCATTTTTGATGGCTTTATTTGTTGCTATTTGCTGGCGTTTCACCTTTTTTTAGTTTTTTGTCTTTTTTTTATTTGTGACTCCCGCAAGTGTCCCCGGTCCTCATCTGAGCGGAACATGTGCATCCGTCAGATACAATACACATGAATATGTATCTGTCTGCCAGTACATCTCACTCTCCCCCTGTAAGGGTGTGCGTGTGTGTGTGTATAAAACCCATAAAATATGTGCACGTCAACGGGCTACAAGCTGCCTTTTGTGCAGCCATTATTAAATTTCTGATTGTGGCTTTCTACCGACCATCGAAATGAAGACGAACCGGTTTGCCATGTTATCTTGAGCCTCTATCGTCCCTGTGCCTCTGCCTCTGTCCCTCTCCCCCTTTCAGTTGGCTTATCAAACAACATTTTTTGGGTGCCAGGAGTTCTTTTAACCTAACCAACTAACAGTGGCCAAAAGTCAAGAAAATGCTTGAAAAAACGTTTTGTATAAACGAGTTTACTGGAAAGAAACAATTTATATCTTGATAACCATAGATATACGGGTAAAATATCACATTTATTACTATATCATATTGCTATATCATCTTAAAATCATTTAGAAAAACTTTCCCATTGACATGATGAAGCTAGTTAGTTCCAAAAAAGAAATAGTTTTTTGTATAAATGATTTGAACACTTTTAAATACTTTATCTATTAATTTTAATAATTAATTAAAAACCATATTAAACGTAATAAGAGATCCTGTCAATTAGATATCTTTTGAGTATAATTTTTACAGAGTTCATAAGAATGTCTTGAATTGTCCCATTGTACTTCTTTTTGGTTGTTGTATTTTCCATTATGGCTGATAATGCATTGAAATAAGAATTAGCCAAGGGTCTGCTTCTCATATTAGTCAGCTGAAATTCCAATGAAAATGCAGGCGGGGACCTGTTCATATATGTTCATTTTCAAGGCATATCACGTAGCGCATTCCAAAAAAGTCGAATCCCCCTTTAAGTGCTGCATGCTGCAGCTGACTCCGGCCACAATAATAAAATGTGAAATTTATAATTCAATTAATAATGTCAACGATGGAGTCGGCAGTTAATGGGCGTATATGAAATCCACTTGCATATATCGTTTGCATTTGTTAAAGGAGCACGGAATGTGGATGGGATGGCGTTCTGTCGTTCTCCATATGATTGTATAGATACAAAATCTATACTTAAGTAGAAGGCACAGTGTGGCCAACAGCGGGGGACGTGGGGGAGGTAGACAAAGTAAATTGAGAACTCATTGAGTGCAGGCAACGACCCAAGAGGAATCGATATTACACCAACACAAGAACACGCAAAGCCCAAACAGAAGGCTAAAAGGGGGGAGGAGACAGAGGCAAAGAACTGTTTTGCTGTATCCTGGGGGTGTTGGCCTCCATCGTGTTTCTATATGTATGTATGTGTGGTGGGTTGATGTGTGTGTGTGTGTGTGTGTGCGACAACGTCAGCAAAAGTGTTTTCAAACTCGGCTACCCTTGTTGGGGGTTGTTTGTTCTGTTATTCTCGTTGTTCGTTATTCTCGTGCCGCCCTCAAGCGTTGCTCTCCATTCTCGTTTTTTCTCGTTTACCCAAAAATCCTTGAACGCTTTCGACTTTGCTTATCACGGCTGCCCCGTCGCTTTTGCTGCTGCTGCTGCTGCTTCTGGGGGTTGCTGAGTTGCTGGGCCCAAGGAGCGAGACCAGGGGGAGAATGGGCATGGCAACAAGACGGAGGAGGACGTTGATACAGCGAAACTGAAATTAACCTTTAGGGAGACGGAGACGCACGCTATTTGAATAAATATTTTGCTGACTTTGGCTGCTCATGCCAAAAGGGAGGAGGGAAGGAACGAAGGGCAGAGTGCGGGTTGTGTGTGGGTGGGTGTTTGTTTCGATGTGTGTGTCTGTGTTTGTCTGTGTGTGTAGCTATGTAACTATTCTATGTGAAAATTATGCTTATGTAAATGAGCAAAGTGCTCTTTATGCCCGATTCTTTAAAAGCGAAAAGAAAAACGCAAAAAATTTCCCAAAGGCGTCTAGAAAATGAAAGAAATGAAAAATAGAAAAGACGGGGAGAAAGCTAACAAAAAAAAAAGCAGAAAAATGTAAAGCTCACAATGTAACAGTATTTCCATCCCTTACTCTCATACTCTGTGTGTGTATTTGTTTAGAGATAAGAAATGGAGGAAGACTAGTCAAAGGACTGAGGACAAAGGAAAATACGAAAGAAAGAAAACAAAATTGATGATTTCACTTATTTTGGCAAAATGAGTTTTATGTCTTTTGTTGGTTTTCCCGGGTAGCGGGGGCATTTAGTGAGGATTTGGCTTTCGGCTAAGGGAGTTGAGCCCACACTAAGGCGGCAGGATTGCATAACGAAGAGATTTTCATTTATTTCATACTTTAAAGTTTCTATAGCCCAGACGCATAAAAGTTAAAACGGAGGAATTTGAGGAATGACTACCACAACATTTAATATATTCTATATGGCGATTAATTAGCCATCAAATATCTTAGAAATCCCATTCATTTCATCTCCCTGCTCTTCATGCTCTTTATCTTTCCGTTTTGTCTTTTATCACACATTAATACGAGTACAAATATCATATAAATAGGCCAGAGGAGGGGGATGTGAATGATTTTTTGGGAGAAAAAGAGATGCCATGAAATAGCCTCTGCTGCTGTTGCTGCTGCCTAACGACATCATAACTCTTAAACTGTCGAGCTCTTTTCAGTGTGAATTTTTGTTGTTGGTGTTTTTTTTTTTTTTTTTTTTTGGTATTTTAACCGGTGGCCAATTTAATGGCCATAAACATGGTATTAACACCTTATTGGAGCAATTAACACATTGGCCCACTGGTCATAAACCAAAACCAAAACACAAACAATTCCAAATATCGAAAATTTCGACCCACTCGCTTGACCCACACAATGGCTTAACTACAAACTAAACTAAATGCGTTTATTGAATATATTCGTTCTCTTATATCAGTTTTTGCTTCAATTTCGAACTCAGTTTCAGTTAACTGTTTCGTTTCTTGGGAATACAAAAACCGCAAAACTCCATGATGGCCAAGGAGACACTCGTGAGAACCTTGAGGCAAACAACCCTGAAGTGTTAGCGGTTTGTGTGCCAATAGAAAGGAAAAGAGATGTCATAAAACTGACTACTCAAGTTCAACTGAGCTGCGACTTTATGGCCAAAACAAACAAACGAACAAAAAACAACACCAAATCGAAACGAAGACAGCAAAGTGAACTGAATTCCAATCGATGGCAAAAAAGTATTAATCCACAACTTGCAGGAAGATCGATCGAAGCGACGATCCCACTCCAATGGAAAGTTTAAAAAAATGTTTAAATGGAAAATAAATGTTTTTTGGGATTCCTTTTTGGAATAAAAAGTGAAAGTTAATGCCATTTGGCATAGAATACCTTTATTTACACTGGGCTATAAAAACGTCGCAAGTAGAAGTCAAATTGCTTGACACGGTGTTTTTGCTACTTTTCCGACAGGTTAATTTCAATCATAAAACAATTCCAAAAGACCTGCATGCCACTTAGCCCAGCTCA
Source organism: Drosophila insularis (assembly GCA_018903935.1). NCBI lineage: Eukaryota > Metazoa > Arthropoda > Insecta > Diptera > Drosophilidae > Drosophila > Drosophila insularis. The sequence continues at coordinate 52,894 of JAEIFP010000752.1, forward strand.
GCTCGGCTCATCGCAGAGCAGGGCAGCTCCCGTCATTAACCATTGCCATTCCATTCCGTGCCACTTCAGATCCAACTCCGTCTACGTCTCCGTCCGTCTTGGTCTCCGACTCCAACTCACCATAAAACGGCCTAAAGTGTTGCCTTAATTTTAGGGGTGTTTATTTTTATTTTTATTACAATATATAATGCAATCTACATACAGAAACATTCATATATATGTATGTATATATACATATGTATGCACTCACTTAGTTTACTCAAAGAGTTACGATTGCCTGGACAGGCTGTCTGTCTGTCTGTCTGTCTGTTTGTTTGTCGTAAAACGCTTTGCTCGCAATAAAAGCCAGTTAACTAGTTAGATTTATTGTACTAAAATATGACTTAAGTACAACAGATAAACAAGAGCAACAACCACAATAGATACGCTACTTTCACAGGTGCTTAAACTTGATATGATTACCTTCTATAATGGCCATAAGAATCGGCAGTTTATTCCACCTAATTGCGTCTAAATCAATGCCAACTAACTGCCAAAGTATCACCTTTTGACACCTTTTGTTTTCCCATTGTGTGTGTTTGGAAACGTTAAAGTGGAGAACCTTTAACACCTACATATAGTGCTACCTATTTGCATACAGGGTCAATAAGATCAGTTTCTGTTGAGATGTTGTTTTTCTTGTATTGTTCTTTTTTTTTTTTTTACTTCCAACAAAACAATTAGTATCTAGGTACATAATAAGGCTATAAACTGTATTATGCAAGGAACAAAGTCTCCGTCTGTATATATATCCACTTATTAGTAGTACATAAAAGTGCATAATCAGTAGTTCAGCACTAAAACTTAAACACTTAAGCTAAATTATTGGTAATTATGAAAAAATTCACTTGGTTTCGGTTGCTTAGTGGAGCTTGGAATATTTTATACCACATTTTGAAGTCCTTTCTTGAATGTTGGGACAATTATGAAATATCGCGTGTACGTTTTTGAGATTAAACAAAAGTTCTCCATCATAAATTGCATTTAAAATACAATACAAAGTGACAGCAAAGTCATGGCAAAAATACAAGAGATGTAGGGTAAACAAAAAAAAGAAAAAGGAGACAACAGCAACAACAAGAAAGATGTCAGAAGATGATGGAAAATTGTTGGAATGCTTCGCAAGGGGCGGTGGCCATGTTGTTGAAGAATCCCGAATAGAGAGGCAGTTGAGATCTGGTGGTAAGCAAACACATGCAGCAGGCATGTATCTTTTGGATGCCAATGGCAGGAGAGGAAATGAATTTTGTGCATCTTACATCTTTTCAGAAAAACTGTCTCGCATGGTAGCTGTCAGCGCGATATATCATTTCCCCTTCCCTGCTTTCGCTCTGTCTCTCTCCCTTTCCCTTTGTTTGCGTCTTTGTTCTAAATATGGCTCGGGATGAGTTTTTCGAGTTGTGTATGTATGCGAGTTGTATCTTATAGTCGCATTATATATATTTCGTTTTTTCTTTTTTTCTTCTTCTTCTTCTTCTTTTTTTGGGTCTGCTGTTGCCCAATTTCTTGGCTTGGTCGTTTTGCTCGTTTTTCGTAAGAATGCCCCAGCAGACAGAACTTGTTTTCATTTTAATAAAAACAGGAATTGAAAAACAAAAAACAAAAATAAAAGAAAGAAAAACGGCAGAAGAGAAACTTGTTTGCTGGCCCAAAAGCAAAAGACACACAGAGTTCTTGCCCAAAAAAAAAAGAAACCAAAAAAAATGGTAAAAGACATGGAAAAACGACCCACCTCCCCTATTTCCCGAACCGACAATGAGTAAGAGATAGAGAGAAGGAGATGGATACCCAGAAAAATCAAAGTCAGATGAGTATCTGGCTCCAAGCTAGCTTTTCCTGTTTCATAGGAATCAGCTTCTTTCATCTCTAAGCTGTGTCTTCTTCTTCGGTGTTCTTCTGGGCCCGTCTACATTTACATTGAAAAAAGGTTTTTAAGCCAAAAGGTTCTGAGAATAAAGAAATTCATGGCAATTAAAGGTTCACATGGCGGCCATTGTGGTCCGGACAGTGAGTATCATAATTAGCTGCTGGGAGAAAGATCATTAAAGATCGGGACCTCCGTTAAGGTAGGGGTGCGGCAATGAGCTCTGGCCTCTGTGTGTCTAATTGGATAACATGAGTTTTATTTAATTTAATTCGTTCACAGCATCAGCATTGGCCTCAGAGCCAGCAGCTCGAAAAAAAACTCGAGAAAAAAGCAAACCAAACCAAAAACCCGAATTTTTTTACGATGCCAATGTGGTCAGAGCCAATGAACTTCTCTGTCTCTCACCATATTTCTACTGGTTCTCGTTATCGTTGTCTTCTTTTTTTCGGGGGGACTCTTAACTGTTTGCTTGTGGAGAATTCTGCTTTCAGTTTACCAAAAAACAAAAAAAAAAAAAAACAGAAAAGAAACACATATTGCATGTGAATTTCATTCGTTGTTCATTTTGAACTGAGTAGATTTTGTGGTAGGTTTATTGTTGTCTGAATTTAAATTTTAGTCCAACTTGGCGTTCACATAATGAAGCCATAAGCCGCCATTTCGTCCATAAACCTATTTGAATATTAATTTTGTTAATTAACTTATTCAAATTTTTTTTGGGATAGTCGTTAAAAATGGAAGAAATTCTTTTTATTACCTCCGAAATTCACCGGGAAAAATATTAAGGAAAGACAGAGACAAAGAGACAAAGAAAAAAAGAAAGAAAGGCTTTATTGTTAATGTGACAAACTACAAATTGTTAAACAATTGTGACACCCACGGAAATTAAAAATAAAATAATCTCTATCAGATCTTCCCACGATAATAAACTGGTCAGCTATAGCAAATTATGGGATTAGTGACAACTTTATAAGCAAGTCGATAATTGTTTCAATTGAGAGATGCATTTCAAAATAGTTCTAAGCCAATCATTTACATATTTTCCCCCCCTTCTTTAACCCTAAAAGAAAATTGAGTGTCCCTGTGTAAAAATGTATATACAGTTGCTGATGCAGTTGAACGGATTTTATGTGAGATCTGGGACCGTCTTGTAGTCAAATGTGAGAGGCGATCAAAGACAATTTACCAGGCTCATATGGAATGCAGTTAGGCATGAAAGTACAAATAGAACTGACTTTGACTCTGACCCTGACACCGCCAACGGGAAGTGGAAGTGTCAGCCCAGAGAAACAAGCAGCAACACATTGCACAATGCAAATGCAAAACGAGGAAACAAATTTTTACGACGTGTTTGATGGCTGTCTGTCTGTCTGCTCGACTTGCCCTGCCCTACCCAGCCCTTCCCCTGGACCGGCGCTCACTTCCGCACTGTAGGAAACCAAGCTCTTTCTCCCTTCTCTGTTTTCTACTCTCTGGTTGGTTGCTTGGTCCGGTCTTGGACTGCATTATTACCTGTGCCTCGGTGTCAAATGCAAACAAGACGTTTGCGCCGGCAATAAAGTAGCAAGATGACGACACCGACAGCCGCCAAGCCAAAGGACATCATGTTCTCATACTTAAGAGCACGATGCGAGAAAATGGCTCTTAAGTGGCGCCTACAATGAGAGCATTTCTTTAACAACTATTTTCTCTCCTTTTTATATTTTACAGATTGAATGATAAAGAAAATTTAAAACAAGAGAATTTCAAGAAGAAGTAGCTGCAACTTGGGCAATTTCAGCAATCAGGTGCAACAACAAAGGACATAAATTTCAGCAGTGGCGTCCAGCCAATCCCATCTAGTTGCGCCGACAGCGGCGAGTGTCTCTCCCTCCAGCGTCAGTTCCCATCCACAAGGTAAGCTTGATTTACTTGATTAACTAAAACAAATAATAGTTGTCCAGTCAAAGATGTGGTGGTAAATGTTCTTAAAATATTGATTACCTTTCTCCTTGATAAGCAATTAAAAGTAACGGACCACAGTAGAAATAGTTATTTCTAATACCATGCTTTAGTAGGGTGAAATAGTACATTAAACTCGCTTAATTTTTGCTCATCTGTGGAAACATTAATGATTCGTGTACCATAAGAAAGTTAGAGGTACCAAAATTGGAAATCAAAATTTTTTAGTTGTAGTTACGCCTTCTTCCGTTAGCGTAACTTAAGAAAAAGTGATTTTTTCCTGTTAAATTTAATGAATACTAAAAAAAACTTGAAATTAGTAAAATTTGTTATCAATATAAATCAATTTCATATAAATCGTATTGAAATTAGCAAAGTTATACGAATAAACATTTTTCAGGAGACAAACGAAAAGGGCGGATTTGGCCGATAGGTGCGCTAAAGTGCTACATAAATATGATATTACATACCAAAGTTGATGCAAGGACTTATTTACTTAAATATTTTTCTCGTTTCTCTATTGATTTCTAACCCTTGATTGTTTCTCTTCTTGTATGTATGTATGTATGTGTGTGTAGTATAACGGTTCCTTAACCTTTTCATGATTTGTCAACATTAGTGTGCCCTCGTCTTCCATCCATTTTCTTTCTTTCTTTGGCAATTGCCATAAAATTCCCATAATTGTCCATTGCAGCGTTAAATTTAGCAATTGCCGACTGGGACCTGGGACATGGGACCTGGGACTTGAAAATGGGAATGCTTCGGGACCCGCAGCAAACTTCTTACTCACACACTGTGAGAGGGGTTAGCAATCGTTTTTGTCAATTTGTCTGCTGTCATAATTTACTGAATGTGTGAATTGTATATACATAATGTGTGTGTATGCACATATATACGATGTACATATATGTTTGTTTAGCTCATTTCCATTAATTAGCACATCGAGGAGAAAGGAACAAATTCAATTCGCTTGCTTTTTTTTTGTTCTTGTTTCCTCCCTGCGCGTGTATATCGTAAAATGTGACTAGAAGTCGCCCCCGAGCGGCACTTTTTGTTCCTTTTTCCTAGTCATGGGGCGGCCCCTAGTCTCAATCGATAAAAAACATTACATTGCGCGCCAACTACATACAATGTCGCCACCCCGCTGACTCCAACACCCTCCTCCTTCTCTATGGCCACAATCACCCCAAATCACGGCCATAGATGGCGCTTGGGTGAAGTATTCAAATCGTCGGCCTCCCCCCACCATCACCATCTCAAAGAGAGAAAGAGAGAGAAATTTGACTTTGTTGCTCCTGAGACTCGAACTCGAAACGAATGATAACTGTACGCAAGAGCGAGAATAAGTTAAAGAGCGATGGCCCGGGGCACACGTACACTATACGTGTGAAGTGTGCGTGTCTCCATTTATGTGAATGTGTCTGTGTCTCTCCCTTGGCACCTGCTGAGCTCAACATTTATAGAGAATAAATAAATTCTTGTATTCATACATGTACATAGCTTTCAATAGTTTAAAACGAAGAAAAAATCATCTTTGAAAATATTCATATAGCTCCTCACGCTCTCTTACACACTCACACACACACACACATACACACATTATTGGGAGCCCTCAAGCATACGGGCTTACACACAGACACGATACACTGTACGTGTGCATAACGCGCCACAGAAGAGAGCGACAGCGAACGGCAATCAACCACCACCACCAACGGCAGCAGCAGCAACTCGCAAGGCCTGCAACAACAACAACTGCGCACGCTCAGGGCTCTCTTATGGGTGCTCGCACTCGCACACGGACACGGAGACGCTGCCAGGGCAGAGGCGCCGCATATGGAGTGCCTTTTGTTCACAACTTGACTTTGACTCTGACTCTGAGACTCTTAGAGACGGCACCACGGTGAGAGTGAGAGAACAGAGACTCCACCGCGTTGCCTCTAGTATTGCCTTTGCCGTTGTTGTCGCCGCCGTTGTTGCTGCCGTTGCTGCTGTTGTCGTCGTCAGTGTAGATTTGTGCTTCGCTCTGTACGGTTGGAAGGCGCGCGGGCGTCTTATAAGATAAAGCAAACTCAACTTAATTTCAAATCGACTGCCACGAACGACATCACATCACATCACATTGCCAATACGCCAACACGCCAACAGGCCACCAACTGCAACACCGTTAAGAACATACAAAAAGAACTTTGACTTCTTTCTTGGAGTGCAGTGCGACAAATAAATTAAAAGAAAAATAAATTTAAAGAAACAAAATTACTAATGTTCAATACACAATCAACTTATTGAAAAGAATTTCCAAATTGTTTGAGATTTTGAAAAGAAAAAAAAAAGGAAAAATTCAATTTACAAAATTCAAAATATGTGCAAATGAAGCAAACAGCCAGAAATAATAACATTTTTGTTAACTGTTGCAAACATCGAGTTTAATTGTTTGTTTTGGTCGTAAAATCAAATTTTATGACCAGCAACATAAAAAAAAAGCAAAAGCCAACCGCAACACCAGCAACAATACCACAGCAGCAGCAGCAGCAATAACAACAACAACACCACCAACTTATTCACTCACACGCATTTAGAAAAATATAAAAAAAAAAATTAAATTACTCGTGCGATTTGTGCCGGCATTAAACTATTAATAACAACGACAACAAATGGAATGCACGAAAAGAAAAAGGAAAATTTATTAATTTAAGCGAAAGGTGAAAAGTGATTGCAATTGGAATTGCAGCAACAGCGAGAAAAAAAAAGTATTTAAAAAACTTATTCGAACAACAAACGCAAATCCAATTTGAATTGAATATTTTGCGATACTGTGAACACCCTGTGACTACAACAACTACAACTACAACAACTGGCTTTTGATCAAATCAACTGCCCGCCCCCTGACCAACAACAAAAATTTTTGACTCTCTTTTTGCCCGCTCCTCACACACGCACACATTGTGAAAAGCAGCGGCGCTCTTTACTTTTTCTAACTGACACGCTCTCACCCTGCCGCAGTGCGTGCTTGTGTGTCTCTCTGTGTGTGTGTGTGTGTGTGTGCGAGTGCCAGTGCCAGTGCGAGTGTGTGTGAGAGGAAGAGGGAGTGCGTGTGCGGTACGTAACTTACCTGATACCAAAACAAAAAGCGTCAAAAGATTCGATTTCGATTTAAATTGAAGAAACACACAAAAACACAAATCAAAAATACAATTTTCAATAAATCGCCTGTGAACAGAAATAGAGAGCGCGAAAGGGACGGAGATATCCAGAGAAAGACAGAGAGAGAGCAACTAAAAGAGCAAACGTTTTGTCTTGCGGACGGTGGGTCGATCAAGCGACCTAACCATCCGCTCTGACTGGGACTGGCGTGTGTGTTTGTTGTGTGTGGAGCTGTTCCTCTTTTCCTACTCCACGTTTGATTGAAACGCGTTAAAAATAACCGTAAATATTCCACCCCTTCCCCAAACCCCAACCATCCCGCTGGCGTGCGCTCTCTACGACCCCCACGATGTCTCGGCAGTCGGGTCGCACGCCGCTGCCGGGGCTTGGTGGGGGCATCATACACACCCACATCCACACCCACATCCCCATCCCTCCCATCCCTCCCATCCTTCGCATCCCTCGACACCCGCCATGCAACATCACCATCAGCAACAGCAACAGCAGCAGCAGCAACAACAGCAACAACAACAGCAGCAGCAACAACAACAACAGCAGCAGCAACATCAGCAACAGCAGCAACAGGATCAGCTACAGCAATCAGCCCAACATTTGCAGCAATTGCATCACCATCCGCACCACCACCACCACCTGCCTCTCCATACCGCCAGCCATCATCACAGCGCGCATCCCCACTTGCAGCAGCATGCTGTTATCTCCTCCGCAACGGTTCCCTTGTCTACGCCAACCTCAGTGTTGCAGCAACAACAACAGCAACAGCAACAACAACAGCAGACAACACCTACCACACATTCCACGCCAACGCATGCGGTCATGTACGAGGAGCCTCCACCAGTGCCAATTGTCGCCGTGCAACAACAAACGCCCATCCAGCTTTTACCCACACCTCAGCAACACCAACAACAGCAACAGCAACAACAGTTGCCTGCAACGCCTGTTGGAGGATCCCTCAGTCCAGCACAGACTCCAACTGGATCGTCTACCCAGCAGCAACAACCACAGCAGCAGCATCTCACATCTCCGCATCATCAGCAACAATTGCAACAAACTCAACAACAGCAGCAACAGCAGCAGACTCCAAATACAGTCCCAAGTGGCGCCTCTTCAGGTCTCCAACAACAACAACAACAAAATCCATCGGTTGTCCCTGGCCAAACTCAAATCGTGGCGCCGACAACGGCGAGTGTCTCTCCCTCCAGTGTTAGTTCTCAGAAGGAAGGTGAGCAGTCGTCAATTAAATGATTCAAATTGATTCGAAATTCTGATAACATTCAAAACAAAACGAACAAATAGTTTCAAAACTCTTTTCTGAATGATTTTAAGTCAAGCAAGCCTTTTAATTTTTGAAATGCGCGTATCCTTTTTCACTGATTGAAAATCAAAGAAAGTTTATTGAAGAAATGCCGTTCATAGGATTTTCTTAAATTGCAGAAAATTGCTTGGGAAGTTTGTTTAAATCTATTTTGTGCCTAGAGAAAACCTGAACAAAAAACAAGTAAAGATAATTTTTGTAAAAAAAAGGAAATAAATAAATTTTCAGTTCTTTTCCCATTTAAATTTGATACTTTTCATGAAATCTTTGTTGATTTGTCGAGTGTTGAAGGACTCCTTAAAGGACCGCATAGAGCTTGGTGTTTTGGATTTAATATTAATTTATCTCAAGGCCGACTAGATAAATTCTCTAATAGGGCGCTTTATTTATGTAGCGTTTTTTCTTGTGCCAATTACCAGAAACCTTTTTCTCAAAGTCTGAGCAAATCTTTTATGTTTTTTAAATGGTATAGATACATTTTAATATAATAAAGAAAATAAAATCTAGCCTACTTAATTTAAAATAACTAACAAAAAGAAAATATTGCCATAACTAAAAAATAAACAAATCGATTTCTGTTTCTTTTTCAGACATAAACATGTCCATCCAGTTAGCGCCACTACATATACCCGCGATCAGGCCTGGCCCCGGATTCGAAACGGATGCCTCGGCTGTCAAACGGCATACGGCACCCTGGCCTTACAATGACGATGGCTTCAATCAGTATCACGCCTCCCAATACTATTTGGAGCAGCGAGATCGAAAGCCCATGTTTCCATACTATCCAGAAACCCAGTTTTCGGTAAGTGTCACTCACCCATTCAGGGCATCCAGTCTCGTCTTGTAAATAACTCAATGCCAATGTGCTCCTCTTATCGCTGTTTCTTCTTCCCGTCCCTTCAATTTCCAATGTAGTACTGGGCCAATTATCGTGATCAACCGAACCATGCCACACCATCGGCCTACATAGGGGCAACCGATGACCGCAATGCAACTGTTAGTGCAGTGGCAGCGGCGCGACAATCGGTGGAGGGGACCTCGCAGTCCAGCTACGAAACGCCCACCTTTTCGTCACCGGGCGGCCTCCGCGGATACCCAGGCGATACCTATTCCAGCACAGGTATGTCAAGCATAACTAAATACATACCTATTTGTTTGAGTTTGCATTCGTTTCGCCCTCTTGTTGACACTTGGGAAAAGCAAATTTTCGCATTGCCAGTTTGCCGTTTAATTAGCGTATTGCAAAATACCACATAAATTATTTACCTAATATTTAGTTAAGGTTGCAAGTCTAATGCGCGGGTGTGAAAGTTGTCAGATCGGAAATTATGAACAAAGGTGCTGAGGGTGAGATCTCACCTCAATCTCAATCTCTGTCTCTCTAAAAAACATATATAATTATAATAAGTCTAGACGAAATTCTTGAACCAATGATTTAACGATGCACATGACTATAATTATTTCTCGGGCCTTCAACTTGATTTTTAAATTAAATCCAACTTCCTTAAGGAAAACCCTTAGTTAAAAGCATGCCAATTGGTTAATTGGTGACATTTTGAATGAGATATTAAAAGGCAAACTGTATTTAAATATATATAGGTACAACTTGCGGGGGGCATTCAATGGGCCGGAACGAATGCATTCATTAACCACTTCCGAATGAATCGTCCATTGTTAAAATGCCATTAAGCGAGCTCAGTTCACCGTGCCATATCAATTAAAAGCCCATAAATGTCGAATTTGAATAATTTTTTTTTCGTTTTGTATATTATGGTTACAGCTAAACAATTTCATTCATTGCTCTATAAACTTTATGAGACAGAGACACATTCTTTCCCACACAAACCCCACCTCTCTTCCCCTACTCACACACTTTTCGTTTTTGCTCTTTATTCATGATTTAGGTGCCTCGGGAGGTCTGTCAGTTGGAGCTGTAGGTCCTTGCACGCCGACCAATGCACTGCACGAATGGACTGGCCAGGTGTCGGTGAGGAAAAAGCGCAAGCCCTATTCCAAATTCCAAACCCTTGAACTGGAGAAGGAATTCCTATTCAATGCATATGTGTCCAAACAAAAACGCTGGGAATTGGCCAGAAATCTGCAATTAACTGAGCGTCAGGTGAGTAAAAATAGACTGCAAAACAAAGGATTTTTGATTAAATATTTTATACTTTTGTTTAAAATTCGATTTTAGGTCAAGATCTGGTTCCAGAACCGTCGCATGAAGAACAAGAAGAACTCGCAGCGACAGGCCAATCAGCAGAATAACAACAACAACTCCAGCAGCAATCACAATCATGCACAGGCCGCCCAGCAGCATCATAGCAATCATCATTTGAATTTGGGTCTGAGCATGGGACATCATACCAAAATGCACCAGTGACCTTTGGATAACAGCAGCGCTGGCGCCATGGGCTTCACCACCACCTACTAGCAGTTAGCCAATCCGAATCCCACTCCGAATCAAATCAAGAATGAATTGATCATGGATTTCCCATGATCACATCAAAAAAGCAAACAAAAAGAATCCAAATGTACAAATCGATAATCGTTTGAATTGAGTGAATTGGGATTGGATTGGATTGAGCAGAAGGGAGGAGCAGGAAGGAGGCAGCCTAGGAAAGCATTAACGCCGCTGTTTTCAAAGCTGATATCAAAAGAAACTTAATACAGATGCAGAGAGAGAAACAGAAAGAGAGAGAGAGAGAGTTAAAGAGGTGGAAAATCTACGTTTAAATGCGGTTTAATTAATAAGTCAGATCTTAGAAATATTTCCAACAAAAGGGCATGCGAGACAAAGGCAAAGCATCAAAAGTTTAGAACCACTCGAGAGATAAACCCACAGACATAACAAATGCTTAGTACAGTAGTTAAATCTAAATATAAATAGCGAAGAACAGGAAGGATTAAAGATCGATATCGTCATCGAAATCGAGATCTAGACGATGCAAGGCACTTCAATTTGTAATATGTATGAATATATATGTATGTATTTCTCTCAAAAGCTCTCATAAACTTACGCGCATTAATTATTTCAAAAAACCTATAAATTATGAATATATGAATATTACTCATAAAACATTTACACACACAAACACACACAAACAAATTATGAATAACAAAAGTTCATGTAGTAGATTTAAAAAAAAAAAAACAAACAAAATGTAATTGCAACCGACGAGCACATTGTAGACCCAGCAAACAAAAACAAATTGTTTAACAATTCCCCAAGACACTCTCTAATCAAAATTGAAAAAACTAAAAAAAAAACCCCATCTTAACACTCTCTTATAAGCAAAAACACAAACACACACTCAAATCAATATCTAAAATAATGCAGATAATGGACAGAGTCAAGTCACTACTAGCATAGATTTCGTCGTGAAATATTCTTTGTGTCGTGTCCTTAGATAACTCTTAAGTTCCTGTATATAAACTAAGACATAATTGCCCACTCCCCGGCGAATTGATACCGATGTATGTATGTAGTTGCAGTTGCATGCCACCTTTAGTGAAACCGTCTAAAGAGTAAAAAATATATATGTATATATATATTGTTCAAATACAATATATACTATAAAGTTTTGCAAACTCGAGTTGAAATTCGATTTTAGTAAATAGTAACTCATAAGATTTTGATGTGTGTGTTCGATGTTTACTCCATTTAGTTAAAATCGCTTTCGATCTAACTGAACAAAAAAAAATAATCTACTACTTAGTACTAAGAACAGACAATTGCAATCGATGCAATTGTGCATCGCAGTAAAGAGCAAAACAAGAGAAAAAAAGAAGTAAATTACTATATCTATACCTTAAATGCTACCTATATATATATAAACTAAATATATATATATTATGACATAATATAATAAACATAAACGTACATATGCATACATATATTTTCATGTGTATCGACTCTGCTTAATCCTGATATTATGCCTAAGTTTAGTTTTGTCGATTTTTGTTAATGCTTTGCCCCGTGCATTATATTATATTAAATTGTATTCTATTCTATTATATTATATTATATATATTATATTATATTATAATAATGCCTATACATACATCTGAAATGAAATGGAAACAATTTCACCCACTGCTTTATATTCATGTTCTTGTATTATTATGATTTCAGAATCCCCTTTTTAATAAGTTGTAGTCTAAACTCGGTTATGTTATGTTCGATTATAGTTTGTTTAGTGAATTTTTATCTAGCATTAGCAATTCTCTTTTTTAAAAAGTTAATTATTGTGAATAAAATACAAAAAGTTGCAAAATTTATGCAAAACCTATACACAATTTAACATCCGCAATCATTTATTCAAGTCCCACCTCATACTTGTTCCATCAGTCTGTGTTTAGTGTTTATAGTTTTGTTTTTCATAATTATTATTTTTATGTTTAATTTTTTAGTTTTGGTAAGTACTTACTGTCGACCATAGATGGCCAGAGGCTGGTGGCCTGTGTGCGACCTCTCAATATCGAATTTATTCATAGCAACTCACAAACATATACACACACACACACATGCAAAACTATGTACCCGCTCTATATTAAACTAAATAAATCAAACAAATAGACTAATTGTAAGTAACTGCACATAAGTACTTGCCCATAACTGATAACTAGATTTCAACTACTACAATACAATCCCTTCTATGAATCCATCCTCTCTACAACTACTATCGATCTAACTATCTAATTAACTTAACTGTCTAACAAATCAATAACCAATTGGAAAACCTAGTTACTTCTAATGTTAAATATATATAATTTCCATTGGTTTTTCCCTTCTAAGTTATCCTGGCAATTTCATTTCGCTTTTTGGTAATACATTAGAGCGCTTAAATAATTAAATTTCTAGAATTAACTAGTCTTGTTTTCGAATATGTCATAAGGTTAAATAAATTATTATGTAACTGTGTCTTTCGAAGTTTTCCTTATAGTTGGTTCTTACATCAAGACAATTTATTAAAGGTGTAATTAAGGTGTTCAACCATTGTCCAACAGGTAATTGTATAAAAGTGGGTTAATTTTTTTTAATTTCCACAGATCTTTTTTTAGAAGTGGAAAACTACCATAAATTGGGCCTAGTGCAGCTCTGATTAATTTTAAATGATATATTTCAGATTAAATCTGTTTTCAAATTAGTTACAATATATGTACGTATGTCGCTAATTAATTTCTGCACATACCTGAAATGTGAAGAAAACTGTCATTGTGAGGAAAAGGGAAAGTATGCGGGGCGACAAAGAGGGAGAGGAAAGAGTACAAAAGATAGAAATAAACGACAATTTATAGTTTTTGTAAGTTGCATAATACAACTTTGTTTTATTTAGCTAAGTTTACTAATTTCGAAAATAGTTTCATGCTCAATATATATTAGTATTTAACATAAAGTCAAGATTTAGTATTCTATTTAATTTCCAAACCATTTGATAAAATCCCGATATCTATTACTTATAAATAATAGTGTAGCATTAATTGGATTGCTTGCAATATTAAGGAAAAGTTAAGGTCTAGAATATCCTTCATTCGGACGAACAGGCGGACATGTCTATATCTACTTTGATGAGGATAATGCTCGAATTTTTTAGGGTTGTTAGCACATCATTCCGCTTGTTACTTATATTTTTGAGACTTTAATACACCACTTCACTTTAAGAGTGTTGCTTAAGTTAATCACCGAGTTTGGTCGCATAGGAAGAAAAAGTGTTCCAGACCAAAATTTATTTTTCGACGGAACGTTCTTACGAAAGCTTTATAAGACAATCCGTCTGAAAGGTCACTGTTAGTTACTTAGTCGATTCTTTTGTAGTTACATGATCCGACTGAATCCGAGATATACCAGTCTTATATACATATTATATGGCCATATGCGGATTTTTAGCTCCTTAGTTTCATGTTAGCCCATGCCTAGGAGAACTTTGTTTGGAACCAGAGGAACAGAGGGTCAATCGGATGGACATAGTTAATTTAGCTCGTTGATTAAAAATATGCATATACAGTGGCGACGTTTACTTTCTTCCTTCGGCACTTACTCGTTTCCTTCTGAAATTCTCACGACCGTAACCTAAATGAATAAACCCCTTGTGCAAGGTTATAAAAAGTTGGGTATAGTTAAGTTTTGAAGAATTTTTGATAATTGAAAAATATATTATATTATTTCCGTTATGTTATCTTTCGGTTTTTTTTAAATGCAGTCCATATTCTTCACTACTAGAATTTTGTTAAAATATTTCGTTGATATGATATGGAATACCTCCGATTGATGTATTATCCTTAAATTGGCTTCCTTTTCTGAATTCTTTGATCTTTCCTCCTAAAGTCCATTTACACAGTAAATACATTTCAGTTTGTTTCCTTCATCAATTAATATTGATTTTTTCGTTCATTATCTTAGATGTTAGCTTTGTGCCATTTGGATACGGAAAATTCAAACATATTGACATGTTTATGAATTATTTGCATAGTTAATTGGCATTTCCTTTTAGCCAAAAAGTGAGTATGGCAATCTGACATTTATTTAAATTTTATGGAAATCGGCTAAGCAAGGGGTTGAAAACAGATTTCCAGTTTTAGTGATAAACGCAGATACATTCGCATATATATATATATGTATATGGCGAGGTATAGATATGTATACGAAGATATGTATATACTTAAGTGATGTATGTGGTACGTATTTCTATTCGATGGAAAGTACATAAGAACCGCCGAGAAATTGAGCGAGAGAAAAGAGAAATGCCATAAAATGCACCCCGCTATGTAAACATTGGCATTTCCCCTCTTTGAAGGTTCAGAAATTGCGAGTTAAAGTGCTTCGGTTCGGTTCAGTTTAATGCGTTTTTTATGTTATGTACAACGAGGCGCTTTCGCCCATCGAACGGAAGTGGGTTGGCTTGAGTGGGGTTGGGTTGGCATCTGATGGGCTGGTTTACTTTGGCTTCGGCCATGCCTTAGGTGGTTGATTGCGTCCAATGTTAGTTTACAACCCCGTCATCAAATTTTAAGTTTTCAAAGATTTTCTAGTGATGTGAAATTTTTTTTAAACATTTCTCTATACCAAAAATTGTTCAAAGAAACGAATGAAACAATCTAAGAAAACTCGCTGATAAGAATAAGTTCACACAATCACCAAAGAAACAATTCATTCTATAATGCTTGCTTTAATGGTAGAAGTGCCCAGTTATATGTGTCGGTAAGTACCAAATTTAAACTCAATCATTAGTGTCCTCGTCTTCTTGTTGTTCTCAGCTATTCCGCTTCATTTTTACTTGGTATTTTCATTTTAAAGTGAAATGTCAGTGGTTTTGACTAATAAGAATATACATATTAGGAAACATTTGCCTTTCACTTACTGCATCAGAAGATTCATATTTGGAGTTAAATTTTGGAAACAAAAAATAATGCAGATAAATTTTGTAAACAGTTTTTAAAATAATACAGGAAAACTTTTAATTAAATTTGATTGTAATTTTAATGATTTTTTAATCATCCTTTACTTTTTTAAGTTTTTTAAAATATTAATTCATTATTGAAAAATCATTAAATACATTTATTTCATTTTCATTTGAAACTTTTGAAAACAAGGTCGTGTCAATTTAATTTTGATTTTTGTCAATTTTCTAATAAGAAAATCAACTGCTTGTGAAGAATAAATCATGTTATTTTAAGGCAGATGCAAATTTTATTTTCAGATGGTTAATGTTGTTCTCAATACTATTAAAAAAAAAAAAGCAAAATATGTCTAATCTGTGGCGTAAACCACATACTTATGTAATTGGCAAATTCTTTTAATAACTTACATTCCACAGTTCCGAGCAAAGCATTTAAATCTAATTAATTTGGCTCAAAATTAGAAGAGAGAACAGTCTCTTCAAACATGTTTAAAGAACATTTTTTTCGAATTTCGGGGTTAAATACTCTGCATATCAAATTTCGTAACTTTCTTCCGTAGGTAGATGAACAGGCGGACATTGGTTTTAATATTCAAATGGACATTTGATTTAGGGCTATGAATACTTTGCATACTGCCAATTGGCCTCTTAAAGGCTTTATATTCGGTCTGAGTTGATATGAAAATTTGTTTAAATTTGTTATCTAAAACATCATATTTTAGCTAAAGCTCTTTTTTTTTAAAAAGAATTTGTTTATTTTTTTTATTCAACCCTGCAAAAAATTCCTCTTCCACCCTTGCATCTTCATATGAAATAATTTGTTAAAACTTTGATTTTTTAAAAGCCTTTTAATCAAAAAATCTTTTAAGCCTTGTAATTTTGAGAAATCATTTTAGGCTCTCTGATATGGACTTGCCGACTGTCATACCTTAGAACATATGTACATTCCTGAGTTTTGTGCCAAAGAGAGATAGGGCGAAAATAAAGAGAAACAGGGAAATGTATGTGTTTGTGTCTAACAATAAGAATTTAATTTTTTCTGACTCCAGAATGATTGTTAGACCCTTATACAAATTTGACATAGAAAATATATATTAAAGAAAGATCAATCAAAGAGTATATTCAATATCAAAATATTCATTCATGTTCTTGTGGGATAAATTTAGAGCCTTCTCAATTCTTACCTGGTATATATGTCCTGAACAACAGCAATAGGAAAAAATCATTTTAACTACTAATATATTAAATTTCTATATTTGAAAAAAATAATATAAATCCAAACTTTTTATTTGAAAAGCATTTAAAAGCATTTCATATTACACTTTATGCCAATCAATGAACTAGAACTTGAGTCTTCATGGTTATAATTGAAAACTAAAATAAAACACTTCCATTTTTAAAATTCCCAATCAACAAATGAAATCAGTTTCCCATCGATTCCCTTGAATTTTGTTAAAAATTATTTCCCACATAGCAAATGGAATTATATTTGAATGTCGGTCAAAGATTCATTTGGTCCAAAAGCAAACTCGTTATAAAGAGATAGTAGATATGTTTCTGTTGATTATTCGTTGGATTTTCTTTAAGTAAGAATTGCTTCTCAGTCGCGGTGAACTGTTATGTCCACCTGATTTTGCTGATCAACTTGAATTCCATGCATAATCTCAATATGCGGAATGGCAAAAATATGTAACTAATTCAATAAGATTCGATTCGGTAATCAAATGAAAAGCGTTTGCAATAGTTGCTTATATTTTCCTCCCCGCTGCTTACTGAACCCCAAAAAATTGTGTGGTGGTGCTGCTATTTCTGCTGTTGTTGTTGTTGTTATTGGTGGTGGTGAGACACACACACACACGCAGATAAGGGGGCAAAAACGAAATGTAAAAAGAATAACAATCAAATGATTACAACAAGAACGAACAGAAAAACAACAACAAACATTATTGGATGGGAAACTGAAATTCAAAATTGACTCGTCGCCGATGTCGTCAGCAGCAAAAAAGAGCAGAGCCGAAGCCAGAGTGGAGTGTTGAAGTCCAAGTTGAGTATACTCACACACATACGTAAAATATCCACCAAAGTGTGTGTGCCTGTGTGTGTTTTGGCGGGGTCGGTGAGGCGGCATGGACTTGTTTCGCACATAAAGATACAAATGTATCTACAGCAGACAGCAAATGGCGTATATAAAATGATTGGACATGTGTCTGCGTGAGTGTGTGTGTGTTTGTGTATTGTATGGTGGTTGTTTTGCTGCCATTGCTGTTGCCCGAGTGTGTGAAAGAGAACAAGAGAGCTGTGTGGGTTGAAAAGAGAGAGCCGAAAGTACGCGCGTTTTATGACTCGTCGTGTCGTGCCGTTGCCGTTGCCTTTTGCTGCTGCTGCTGCTGCTGCTGTCGCTGCTGCTTCTGCTACTCCTCTGACTGTTCATCTTTTGGCTTTGTTAGTCGTCGCTGGTGCTCGCAGCTCATTTTCATTCTCATTCTCATCCTCATACACAATCTCAATCTCAATCTCGTGGCCGTCCTCGTTCTCCTCCGATCCTTTTTGGTGTTCTCGTATGTAAGTGTTGCCATCGTTTATGTTGCTGGCTGTCGGGGTTGCTGTTGCTGTTGCCGTTGCTGTTGCCTTTGCTGCCGTCATGGGTTTACGACCTTTTTGTGTCATGTTCGACTCGCCTCTCCACTGCTGGTAATGCCAGCAAAAGCGACGCGTCGCTGTCATCATCATCATCTTCATCCTCATCCTTCTCTCACTCGGCCTCCGCCTCCGCCTCCGCCTACGTATTCTACTCCCCGTGCATCTTCTCATCGACGCACGCACTCAACCACCGTCGCCAGCGACACCTTTGCTCCATTGCGTCCTGTTGCCGCTGCATCCATTCCCGCCTTCTGCTCTTCGCGACTCGGTCTGTCTGTATCTGATTCTGTGCTTCGTCCATATATACACAAATATATATATATCTATATGTATAGGTACTACATACATATATTCTCATTCTGCTATTCTCGATTGTGTCTCTCGTCTCTCTGTCTCTCGAATGGCACTTCGTGCGCCGACCGCGCTGCTTGCTTCTGCCGCTCTGCCAGAGCCATTGCCACCGACTTGTGTCAAACTGAACAGCAAATATTATTTTTTGGACACTTTGCTATCAGGTCGACGCCGCGTCGCCCAGAACCAGACACAGGCAGACGTCCTGCTCCATTCACCGTCAAACCGGCCAACGATTGATATCAATCCACAGCATCCACAATCACACAAGGAGCCCAACCAAAACCTAATCCCGTGTCGCCTTTTCAATTGTTCAAAAAGGTCTGTGCAGAATGATGTCGCATTCCCGTCATGGCTGCCATCCATTTCCATTGTCTGCGTCGGCCATTCAATGGGAAAAATCAAAAGAACACAAAACGAAAAACGAAAACGAAAAGTGGTTCCAATTGTGTATAATTGAAATCGAGCAAGAAAAAAAGGGAACACATCGGAGACCGCTGAATGGAACGGCACGGCACGGCAAGGCAGAGAAACTGGTTGTAAATCAAGCCGGTTTAGGCTTCGTGTGCGCTGACCAAAATTAATTATAATCATCACAAAGAACTTGGACTACTACCACGGGGTCGCGCTTGGCCCCCATCGAGCGCGTTCGGGCGGCCAATTGTGAATGTGGATTACATTTTTGCGTGTGCGTTTCGAGGCGAATAAACAAGCGAATAAGAATCTTAAGAATATTGTATTCTCTGTGCGATGTTTTGTGTTGGGATCCCCTCGTAACCAATACCAATACCAATACCAGTGCCACTGCCAGTGCCAGTCTCTGGTCCATGGTCCATGTATGTATATCATATGTCCGGTTCGTTGCTTGTCCCCCTTTCAAAAGTTTCGTCGCGTTGTCGTTCATCTCGCGGTTGGTTGATCTCTCGTGTTCGCTGGGCGTAAATTCAATTAAAGTGATTTGTGGTCGCCGTTTTTGACATTCGAGATAAATAAGTGTATACGTTGAAAGCTTGGTATGCCTGATTCATGTTGCCGTCTACAACTCTCAAACTCAAACTCAAACTCGTGTAAACAATGTTTCTGTCAATCCAATCGGAAATTTCAATGGGTAAGTAACTATTACTGATATTTCTTCATAGTTTTTTGAATGGCAAAAAAGCTTTTCAGTTAATATTACATGAGGGGGAAAGGATTTCGAATGGGTTTAGTCAATACACCTAACAGGTCGTTGAACTCGATCTTTAGTAAGCAAATGTTTTAGTTATGATTTTGCGTATAAAATAAATTTCCAACCAAGATTATGTAAGATCTGATGCGAATTTTGAAGTCTAGCACTTATGACTTTAGTTTTCTCACATGCAAATGAATTTCAAACTAAGTGTTATTTAATGTTCATTAAAAATTCGAGGTCTGTCACTCCATTAAGTGGCAAAACTTGTTTATTTTTGTGGAAGACATTTTAAAAATTTTGCATATGACCTGGATGTATGCAGTATGAATCCTCTAAAGCCGTCTATTATATAGAATTCAAGTTTCCAACAATTCTTTTTCAAAGAATGCTAAATTTTTTGAAAATATTCAGGTAGAAAAGGACTGGAAAAAGGGTTACGTGCTCCCTGAAAGATTTATGACAGAGAATACAGTATTATAAAACTATGTCCATTTGCCTTCACGGAAGCAAAACAAATGCAAGCTGAATGACGCAAAACTCGACCACGTCCATAGAGAATAGGACAACGGTTCTAATGACGTTTGGGTATTCGAATCGCTATCGGCGAAGGCAAGAGATTTATGACCACAACCCAAAGTGTTTACAGCAGCCCACGACTCAAAATATTTGGGTTAGACAATGACAACCTGAAAGAGAGAGAACATGCACAGCTAGAGATTCATTGTGCATTGGAACGGGTTATAGAGAAACTGGAACTGGCCACCTAGAGTGCGGGTCTATGTTCTCCGATGATGTAACATAGTCCCAGCATATGCAATAAATTTATGTAAATCCGCCCCGTCCTTGTCACCCCCGCATGGGTCAATTGAACACATTTAATAAAATCCAATTGACGACGTGCAGAATGATGTTCTGTCACAAATTAATTGCCCCCCGCCTTAGAAGTGAGCCAAAAACGAAAAAAAATACAAAAAAGGGGGCGGATTCGTACAAGCAGGGGATCGCGTGCTTAGAATCATTCACCAGTCTAACGAATGGCGACAAAAATTAATGGGAATATGTTTGAAAAGAACATTAATATGTATCCCCTTATCCATATTGTGCCCAAAGTGTGTCTGCCTCCACGTGCAGACAGACAGTCAGACAGACAGGCAGGCCGAGCAAGAGATATGAAATTGGTATGAAAGAGAGACAGAAACATCATGCCATCGCCGCCCATGCTCATTAAAATTCAAAGCTAAGGGCACCCATGCGACATATGCACATGAAAATTGTTCTTTCGCTTGGCGTCTTATCAGTTCCTTGGAAACCGGCCAGGATGGGGTATGGCTTAAAAATAATGTAATTTATTCTGACACTTTCATAAAACGAAACAATATCCAAAAACTCTGACAAACAAAGCAAGACATTATCGCCGCATAATTAATGCCACATGTTGCAGTGCTGCACGAAGCGGACCTAAAAAGGGGCATAAAGGGGAATGGGGGAAGCTGCCAGGCAGCGCCATTGCAGCGAGACAATAAAATTTGAGACCCCTCATCGTGGGATTGGGATTCCTATTGAAGGTGGAAGAGAGAGCGAGAGGTAGACCAAAATGTCGTCGGCTCAGAAGAGCACTGAGGAATATCATAAAGCCATTCGGATTTTAATTGCCCGACTAGAGTGTGGACCAAAGACCATAGACCGTGGAGCGTCGGCCCCAAGAGTCATTTCCATATTGAGCGCTTGTCGTTTGAATAAAATTATCAAAATGAAAATCAGCGACGGAAAAGCGTGCCCATGCCGATCCCATCTCATCCCCCGGAACGTTGCCTGCGTGCGTATGTATTTATGTATCTTCCTTTTCATTTCTTCTTCTTCATCTCCTTCCATTTTCATTTCATTTGCCTTGTCTTTTGTGCGCATGCGTCGCCCTGGCAACAGAGGCCATTATAAAATGGGCGGAGCTAAAGTCGTTGCCACCATAGTTCAATGTGGTGAGTTTCGTATTTCCCTCGATACCATTATGTATGTCGGTAGGTAGGTAGGCAGATATTTTCCTATGTATGACAGGAAAGCGGTGGTTGAAATTAGCTGAAAACGTTTCCAGATGTTTTTCAATACGACACAATTTCGTTGCCAAAGAAGACGACAAATGACACTTTCGAGTGTATAGATTTTAAAATCCCGCATATTGCATTATTTGGAACACAAAATACATTTCAGCCATTTATCAATTATTCGGCAGGAAGTGCCGCTAGGTGGAATGTCACTTGAAAACATCTAAATATTCGTGGATGTAAAAAAGAGCCCAATGAATGCATTGAAATCGGCAATGATTGAATGCAAGAGCCATGAGTTGAATAAATATAAATAATGACGTACTCCGTCGAACTCAACTTCTCATTCATCATACAAAAATGGGATTTCTTGTTCAAAGTATCCATACATTTTAGTGATTCATTCATTTCCCTTTACCTAACATAACTTAAATATATGTAAACTCATTTATTTCATTCACTACAGACTCATTCCATTTCGGTTTTTTATATTTATTCGCAAAAAAATTCTCTGTAAACAAAAGACATGGTATGGCTATTGCAATTCTGGAGTTCTTTAGCCAAGTCTGCTGATGATAGAACTTGATGGTTTTTGAAATATATATACAAACAACCCGCTCACCTTTTTCTGTTACCTTTGCAATAATCTTCTTTTGATTACTCGAGCCGCCCAAAATGTAACGTTTGATTTATGTTTCAAAAAGGACGTAATCAAACCAGACAAAACTAGAATATTAGTTCAGATGGTCTCCGAATAACCATATTTTAATGGCTTTAATAGCCAGAGTGTCTATGTGTTTAAATCAATATTCGAACTTCTTCGTTGATGAGTGTTTTAAATATATTCGTGAAGCTCTTAAACTTTAAATTTTAATTACGAATACCCTTGCTAAAATTCAACCATTTAATTAGTAATTCTTATTTATATTTTATGTACATTATATTTATATTTTACTTATTTATATTTTACGTTCGAATCCCAGGCTAGTGTATGGATGTAGTTTTCGTCTAAGCCGAAGGCCTTAGTTGCCAGTGCTTGTAAAATATAGTTAGGTTGATAGTTTACAACTATATCCTATACTTATAATAATAATAATAATAATATATTTTACGTGTCGGAACACAGTTTCTTTCTAATTTTGTTAGGTAAAATATGTATTTTGATATGTAAAAACATTAAGGATAAAGTTGATAGAATTGATGCTTAAAACGAATACGAAAAAAGTAAGAAACGTGAAATTTAAAATCAGATTTCAAAACAAAACAACTTAAGTGATCCTGTGTAATGGATCATTAAAAACTGGTCCGGATAGTTTTCAAAATTACAGGTAAAGGCCTTTCCAATATATATCTGCTATATTTATATAGGTGCTATATTTAACATAAGAATGCGTTGCCCACCAATTAAGTCTAGTTATCATTTGTAAGAATGATTTCAATAATAAATTCTTCATGAGACCGCGGTGGAAAACATATTTAATATTTTAATTTTTAATGTTCAATGACAAAAAGTTTGAATATGTGTTTAAAAATTTAAAAAGTGTAAACCAAATAATCAACCGACCTACTTATGTAGGTAATTTTTGGGTGGGAGGTCCCAGAAAGACTATCCTTTTTACAGAATTCTGATCACTCATTCTTCAGTGATTGGATATACATAATGACTCGTCAAAACCTTTTTAATATAGATTTTGATTTAAATTGGTTAAAGTTGATTTAAACTGGTCTCGTCGAGCTGCGGAACACTATATATACTTTATATGGTCGGTTAAAATACTCTTTTTTTAACATATAAACATGCTTACAGAATAAATAAGATTCTTATCAAAAGAATCTTAAAATATTCAAAGGCTGCACATTGCTTCCAATGCTGAAATTAATTTTAATTTGTTTAATTTACTTTACTTTCAATCAGGGCATTTGCAGATCGATTTGAAAAATTTTGTAACTTGTGATTTGGTGAACTTAGTTTTACATTATCAGTCTGAATGCCAAACCGATTAACCAAATCCAACTCAATTCAATACTCATCGTTAAGTAAAGTTAAATCAGAAGTATGGGTAAAGTAAAATTTATCTTCTAACAAAATAATAGTTTAAAAATTTCGCTGACAGATCGATCAAGCAATTTGTATTAAATTTCAAAAATGTATCAACTTCTTAACCTAGACTTTATAAAGACATCTTGCCTGGTCAATCAAATAATTTGAACAATAAATAAAGTCTATATATATTTATAGGAACAATTTCCAATTGTGTATTAAAAGTTATAACTTGTGTATTAAAAGTTATAACTCTCAAGGCTTAGGTGATTTGTTTCTAGATAGATGCTTGTATTCTAAAGCAATACTTTGATGATATAATTCTTTAAAAATTCGTCCTGTTGGAAAATCGTAAATCCATATCCTGCGATTTACGAAATAATATTCCTAGTTTGGTAAATTTTCTGCTAGATGGCGTCTTTCAGCGCAGACATCTGGTGGCTGGGACTGCGCGGAGTTCATATTTCGATTGATAGGTGGCGGAGGAAATTCGAATTCGAAATTGAATTTTCGAATGAGAATGTATAGACTTCTCTTAGGCAAAGGGAGAGAGAATATTTCGCTTAAGAGAATATCTCACTCACACAATCAAAGATTCAAATTTGCCGCTGTAGTGGTGAGTCTCTCATCTGATTTGATTGTGTTAGTGCTGGATCTCTGGTTGGACATCTGAACTGAACCTGAACTATGCGTATACTTGACATTCCAAAACATGTTAGCAACGAATGAAAATATATAGAGAAGTCATCATAGTTGAAAATCTTTCGAGATTTGGGCTAATTGGAGTTACAATCAGAGATGATACTGACCTTCCAATCACTTGGGAATTCGTCTCAGAGAATCGGACAATCAGTTGATCAGATATGTCTCAATTTAGCCGTCGCCCATTCGATTCATTTTCCCAAATGGAAATTGGTTGCCGTTTGTTTTCCAAATTGATTTATGATACGAATAAAAAACCTAATGGAAAAACTAAGCAAAAGAAAAATTATGAAAATAAAACACGCGCTGGCTCTTTGGGATTGTGTGTGGCGAAAAAATGGGGAGGGAAACTATGAAATGTTTTTATAATTAAACAAATTGTCAACCATCACATAAATGTAGAAAAACTATAATTCATAGCCAAAATGAAATACCCAGATTGCTGAGTGAGACATCAGGTTCGGGAGGAAAAGAAATACTCAAGTAGCCAATAACTTTTGAACGCTTCGGAACGGTTTTGGAATTTAAAAACCAAACAGAAACTGAATTGATTACAAATGGGAAATGTTCGATGGATGGGTTTCAAGTGCAGCACTTGGGGATAAGTTATATGCTATATGCCCGAGGAATTTGAATTGGAAAACACGCCATGTTTCATCTTGATATCAAACTCGATTGGCTTGGCAAGGAAATGGCTGGCTGGCTTTGATTACTGATTGCTCAAGTACACCGCCGGTTGCCACTCGAACGCCAATATTTATACAAGAAGTATGTATGTTTGTATGTATGTAAAGACTGGCACTTGTGGAAGGACCCTCGTCATAGAGGATAATTATCTTGTCAAAATATAATGAAGGGGAAGTCGTAAATTACATAATTAAGCATATTCGGAAAAATGCATCTGCGATTCATCAGCATTTTTGGTGAACGTCAATTGTAGCCGCCCACTTCTCATAGAAATGGCTGTGAATGGCGGCTTTCTTTGTCTACCATTTGATGTTTTCAGCCTTCTCTAATGATGTGCCAAATTTAGTTGTTGTGACTTTACGCTTTTCGCATGTGTGTTTATTTTCAAACAACAGCGATTTCTTAATGAAGACACTCGCGGCATTAATAAAATTAAGAACACGTTACACGCAACAAACAAAAATGCTTTAGCTGGCACAGTGGAATCGTTTTAAAAAATTTCCATTAAAAAATCTATAAACATGATAATCTTTTTGACTAACAGTCCTTTAAACAATTTTTATATATTTGATAAAATATTTGAGGCTCAAAAAGTATCTAAATTAAAATACATACTCGATGTAGCATTTTTATTTTAAGGATAATACAAACATTTTTATTAGACTATTTTACAAAATTTTTAAAAAATGTACAATTAAACTATTCAGTTTCTCTTTTAAATTTATTTATAAAACTAAATAGTGTTTGAATAAAAGGGAAAAATTTGCAACAGACGAAAAACTTTATTGATCTTTGAAAACATTTCCATTCGATTTCAAGAAAATAAAATTTTATATGTAAAGAAACTTACTAAATAAAATTTTAAAATAAAAAGCATCTACATTTTTTAAAATCTTATGTAAATATTGTTATACTTAGACTTATTAGAATTCGGATATAAAATCGATAGAGACTTCCGATGATCCAGTTAAAAATTGGCAAGAAACATTTGTAGTAGCATCTCAGAAAAAATGTTTGGAGCATTTCATTATTTTTATACTTAGTTAATTAAAAAGTTGAAGTTCTGCAAAAGTCTATATTTCTTAAATCATTTCACGATGTTGCCATTAAAAGAATAATCTTTTGTGATGGTCGGATGCTGTTTTGACTTTGCATATGTCCAGTTTGTTCCACAGTGGTCTTATATACTCTGGGCATAAGTTTAACCGAAGCGAATAAAAAAACTTGTTTGTGACCATAAATTTGCGTTGATTTACAGACTTTATCTCGAGGCAAGTTGAATGGCAGCCAAATGAGTTTTTTATACAAATGATTGGAATTATCATCGGCCCCAGATTGGATGCAGGCCGAAATGAGTCAACAGGCAGTCAAATTGGTATGGAACGGGATTAGGCACTTTACACTTGGATAACTCCATTTGCAATTGGCCAACTTGGCTCCTCCTATACCAATCATGTTTAATAGGCTGCTTCTGATGCTGATGATGATGATGAAGATGATGATTCTGCTGTGATTCGAATTGTGGGCGACTGCTGACCTAAAACCCATTGGGCATTAAGTGCTCCAAGAGCTGACGGGATCGGAGAGCAAGCATTATTAGAGTGCTTTCAACCTAATAACACCAATAAAAACTGTGCAAAACAACAAGACCGAACCAAAGACCATCACCCCGCCTCACCTCAACTATGAGGGAGAGATTGGTAAGCGAAGGGGGCGAAGACACTGAATGACTCTTTGTGCAAAAATTATATTTCAGAGCTGGCTGGCGCCCGCTGGATATGATTTTATTGCGAGCGTACTTGCTCATCGGTCGGCCATTGCTCCGTTTGTTAAGGGGAACCCTTGGCATGGGCGAGTAGTAGTGAGTGGCACGCCCCATTCCATTTCATTTCAATTCATTTTGCAAATGTTAAAAAGAAGCCAAGGCAAGGAAAATTGCGACTAGAGCAGAGAGAAAAAAAAACTATCTACGAAATGGATTGGGATATGTTTTGCTCTACTCAAGTGGAGCCGATGACTGTGGGCAAATGGGGGGAAATGGGAATGGCGCCGTGCCGCGCCCACTTATGCCGCGACGTCCCTCCATCTTCATCTCTCTCTCTCTCTCTCTTACAATAGTTCGCAACGAAATTGCCCCCGGCCCGCGGACCCAAAGCCAAGTAAATGGCATGAAATGGCCTTTTTCCATTATCCAAATGGAAAACTTACACAAACAGCAAGCAAAAAAAAAAGACAGAAACAAAAAAAAAAAAGAAAAACAAACACCAAAGACAAATGGCAAGAAGACAGCCCAAAAGGAAAATTACTCGAGCGCGTCATTTCCATTGCTTTATCAGGCTGAAATTTTGCACAAACTGACAAATCGAGTGGCAGTAAAACCCAATGTATCCATATCCATATACATAGCCATTTCCATGAAACTAAAATGTTCCAATTATTAATTAGGCGTAGTGCAATTGGTTAAGTCCAAAAGCAATAGGCCAGATAGGTTGATGCCAACAAAAACCTATTTTTTATGGTCGAAAATATGTTATATTTGATTAAGCATTCAATTGCAATGACCATGAAAACTAAATTTATTTCGTGGAGTAATATATATGTCAGCTTGTGAAGTTATTTCAAGTTTACTGATGTCTAATTATTAGAAAATACTATATTTAAAGCAGTGTCCCAAAAAATGTATAAACTTGGAATTGCTTTAATTTCTGTTGAAATTAGAAATCACATTTTATTTGAACTGAAGCTTCATAAAAAACACAATGAACTGCCAAAGGAAACTGAAGATTAAGCAAAGAAATTGTTTCATTTATTACTTTACCATATGGTCACTCAATTTCCATTTTATTTTTTTTACGCCTACCATTAATGAGTGCATAAAATTGATAAGAAAGCTTTGGAAAATAGAGTGAAAAATGCTCACAACTTACAATTAGATAGATACAACTTGATTCAAATGATTCAAGGCCAAGAACTGATTACGTTGCTAACCTTCTAAGCAATTAGCTGACCATTTGCTGAGTCAAATCACAGAATTGCTGACCCAATTAAGAACAAGGCAGAGACGTGAAGTACAAGCAACAACAACAACCACCATACAACAAAATAAATGGAGAAAAACCCCGGCAAAATAAACAACAAAACAGAAGGCTTAAAAGGAAAACGCTTCATTAAAAGGCGACAACAATAAAAATGGAAAAAAAGAAGACAAATAAAAGAAATGTGAAAAGAAAGTGAGAGTGCCTCAAAACGAGAGCGAACTGACTGACGGACTGGCAGCCTAATGGCTCAAGGTCGCCGGGACAATAATGATGATTTAATGGGCCCATAAATAATTTTATGGCTTTAAACTCGAGGAGAAGTGCGGAGGAACAGAAACCGAAAAAAGCGAAACCGAACCAAGCAATTATCATGGCAGAAACGAAATCGAAAGAAAAAGCCGATTGGCTTTTAAGCCGTCGGCAAATGCGTGAAAGGGATGGGGCCTAGGATTATTGCAGAGCTTTAAATATAAGTATTTATGTATACATATATCTGTACAATCCATTTACATAACTTGTACAATTTATGAAACATCTGCTGTTAGGGCCTGTAATGGCTGGCAATTCCAAGACTCCATGAGTCCAAGAGTTGTGAAATGAAATGCAAAGTTTATCTGGATAAACTGAAACTTGTTAATACCAAAATGGCATTAACAAACATGTTGACAGTATCTTTTTCCTCTGTCTCTAAATGGCTGCCAGTATGAAAATGAGTCTCTCTCTTTCTGTGTGTGTGTATCTTTATGGGTCACATGTGTGTGAGGCTGACCCCCACCCGGGGATCACATTGAAAGCTGCTGACAATGCATACACACGCACACACATATAAACTGATTGAAAGGGGTCGCTGTGCAAACAGAGATTAGGCAAACAATGGAATCAGCAAAAAAAATTACAAAAAATACACACACATATATATAAATATTCTACGGGTTAAGAGACTCCACTACGTCAAAAAGGATTCACAGTCAGCCAACTGGGAGACAGCGACGACGACGACTTAATTAAATCGAGCGGCATCTAGCAAGCCAGAGAAGCAGGAAGGGATGTCGCTACCTTAATCGTGGTCATTAAAAAAATATTGTCAGGTGCCTGAAAAAACAAAAAAGCTGCATGAGCACATCGACCAACGACCAACGACCAACAACCGACGACCGAGCACCTGCAAGTCAACAGGAGCGACCCATGAATATTAAATGAGGTAGGTAAAGCTTCAGTTTTAAGAATTGCGCCATTTGCAGTTCGAGAATTACGCAATTAACTCTTCCAACGGGGCGTGTACAATGGGCGTGTATCTGAACAAGAAAAAAAAAATCGATAAAATGGAAATATAACGAAAGAATGGCCAATCAATATAGTTTCGTTAGAGCAGAAGGTCTCTAATAATTCTTTATTGGAATATTTCGTAATGGATCTTTTTAAATGGCCATCACACCCATTGTCCTTCGACTCCAGTGCTTCATTTAACGCTTTTTTATTGCCGCCGCTGGTGTTGTCTTGTAAATGTCTGCATAGGCGATGGGGGCACGGGCCAGGATTTTAATGTTGAGCTGTTCTCCTTCTATTCCATATGTGGATCTGAATGTAGATGTAGATGTGGTACCCTCACCTGCACAGTCAGCAAATCCCGCATGCCACACACATGCAGGTCCAAGACCTGAGATCAGGAGAGGGAGCGAAACTTTGTGTTAGAGC
Source organism: Drosophila insularis (assembly GCA_018903935.1). Classification (NCBI taxonomy): domain Eukaryota; kingdom Metazoa; phylum Arthropoda; class Insecta; order Diptera; family Drosophilidae; genus Drosophila; species Drosophila insularis. The sequence goes on from JAEIFP010000752.1 coordinate 82,979, forward strand.
GGCGCAATGTCACACACAGCAGCTCCGTTTACGACTTATTAAGTTGGATAAACGTTTACGATATGAAAATGAGTAGAAATCTTGTGTGGTTAATTAAAAAAAGAGAAGAAACAACAGGAAGAACAGTTGTCAGGCACAGTTGCACAGGCCTTTAGCACTTGGCTCCCAGTTCCCGGTTCCCAGTTTCTGCTCCCTGCTGGATCCCATCCTTGCAAGGTATGTATAATAAAACGTTGTGAAATTGTAACACAAGCCACAAGCCACGTGAGAACGAAGAACTGCAGAAATTTATGTGGCACGAGTTTGGGCTTGTTAATTGTTTTATGATGCGCCCATAAATCTGAACGCAAACCTACGCACCCAGCAACACACACACACGCACACACACACATACAGACAGTGCCAGCGGAACATACGCCGCGAAGCTCGTAAATTACACACGAGACAGGCATTAAGGCAAATAGGTAAACGCGCCTCAAGCCGCATGTTCTACATCATTCAACAATTTGCGTTCATTCAACCTGCCCGTTGACTAGACTCTTAGACTCCCAGGCGCTCAGTGCCACCAAAATCAATGCTAGACATCCAAAAAGATCCATGGGCAATATTCTAAAATCCTCTATCAATCGTCGCCTTAACTTTCACCCCTCCAACCAGCAAACGCCAACCAACTCGATGCTTAGCTGCTGCTTACGTAAACTAGTTTTGATAGCGAATGACTCCCCCAAGCTCCATCACTTGCTCCCTCTGGTTCATATCATTCTGTATTGCAGCCTCATGAGCCACGCCCAAATGGCATGGCGGCACTGTTCATGCGTTGTGCTGTGTATCTATAAGATACTGATACTCCGATGGCATTTCACTCTGCGCCTGGGCCCCGGCCATGTTCGAGCACGGGCAGCCATCAATGTGCCCAGGGACGTGACTATGGGATAGGAGAACGGGGATGGGTGGGGGGAACATGTTTGTATCAGCACGACCTTTTCCTTTTTGGAAAATCCACCACCATCACCATCACACAATGCGGCTGCTCTACATATACCAGACCAAGAACACACACACACACACACACTCGCACAACACAACACAATTTGACGCTATTTTTTCGAGGGTGAGTTTCGTAGCCATGGAACTTACACTTAAAGAAAATGAATTACAAAATAAAAAAACTATTTGAGTTAAATTCTTTGTGACAGATACAAAAATATCTACTCTTACTCAATAATAAGCTTACTTAGAATCGGAATTTAGATACATTTCAAAATTTAGATACTCCTTAGAATCGTTTAAAGACTTGAGAGTTCTTCTAGATACATATCGATATTTTATGAAATCATTAATACTCAAAATTTCTCAAATCATTATGAAATTTAATATAAATAAGGTAAAAAGTTTAATTTGTTTCCAAAATTGTTTAATTGTTAAATTATATAACAATCTATTAAATACTCACGAGGCAAAGGGGTTCAAATTATAAATTATATGAAATTTATATCGATTTTCCGAATCGTAATATTTTTTATCCTTCAGTAAAAAATTTTAGTATAATATCTGTAAAAATAACGAATCATAATAATAAAAGCATTCGTTTACAGATATGAAACTATGTTTTTAAATATTAAATATATTTATTTTTCTACTGTTGATCTTAAATTTTTTTTCCAGTGTCTTAATATTAAAGTCTGTTTCGAATGAAGAACATCAATTATTAAATATTAGCTATTGCATAGCTATAAAAAAGTCTGTAAAGAACTTGTTCATTATAATCCATTTATGAATGTTTCATTGTATGAAATTAAAAATTGAACATTATTTTATTTCTATTAATAAACTATTGAACAAAGCGGAAAGTATAGTGGCATATTAGAAAAAATTTTCTACGACCATGCAAGTTCGCATGAAAATATCAATTGAAAGTCAAAGGAAAGGAAAATCTATTTCAATGTCCGCCAATGCAGAGAACTGGCCAGGACTAGTTTCTTTATCCTTTATCTTTGGTCTAAATTCGTCCGGCTTTGTCTTAGCATGGTCGAAGTAAAAAGTGGTCCATACTATAAATATAGGTACTATTAATTTATGCTTCAAATTACACAGGCAGATTTTTATTCGTTTATTTTCTCATATGGAATCAATTATCAAATTTATAAAAAATATTTATTTGTCACAGCTGGAAAACAAATTTTGTAATGGTAGACCTTTATAATTGTCAAGTCGATTTTTGACCAATCTGGATTCTAAATAAAAATTTGAAATTAAGCAAGCAATCAATTAAGATTTAATAGAGTGTATATTTTTGAGGTCTTTACAAAAGAAATATTAAAACTTATTTATTTTTAATTTATTTATTTAACTTAAACAACCCTGTCGTTGGAGACACGAATATATGAATGAATATTTGGGCGTTTAAATGATTGAATAAGACTGTGACTAGTCCAGCTTAGCTAGACTAAGAATTGACTTGTAGATGCGATCCATAATACTGTTGGGTGAATTATATATATTTTCTTTTTCAATATTAATTATTACAAAGCTTTTTAATATCTAGATTTTATATCGAGGTTCGCCGTCAACTTAACAAAGAAATTATTTGCATAGTTTTTTTAAGTATCAGGAGAAGAGTACAATAATGTTCAATAAGTACAAATATAAGGGTTTTAGTCATTGTCAGTTTTGTTTAATATTAAACATATACATATGACTGAGAGATTTTTTCTAATGTACTTTATTTAGGTTGTTTTTGCGGGTTTTGCATTCCTTTTGCGAGTTGGTTTTGATAAAAATTACTTACGGTTAATAAACGCGCACTTTTAGTTACGGCCGGAAGTTTTCTCATTTAACTTTTTGGGCCAGAATAATAGCAACGGCAAGGAAACATTCTTCACTTTTTTATGTACTGCTGATGGGCAGTAAGGGGGCTCTCTATAAATATATCCGATTCCGGACTTGCCTCCCGCCATTCTCTCTGCATTCATTCCTGTTGCTGCAACTAACTGGAAGTATCTTTTGGCAGTCAAACGAAAAATTTCAATGCTCTCTGTGGTTATGGCCTCTTTCTTGTTGTTCGTCTTCTTGTTGATGGTGTTTCTATTATATTTTGGATATGTTTAATTTGGTAGTTGCTTGTGCTCTTGTCTATGACTTGTGTTTTTGTTTTGATCATGAATTTTTCATAGAGTTGGCCAAACATGGCATTCGGCTAGCCATTAGCTATCGACCTTCGTTCGATACACTGCAATTTAAGATAATGAAGACTTTTGTATTTGTTATTAAGAATAACAAAACTCAATAATTTAAATGATTTGTAAATATTGAAAACTAGAATCTATGGTTATTTTTAAATAAATTGTTTTCTATACTATTTCTAACATATTTAGCTGAAAGTGTATTGAAAATTCGTTATTCCAATTAAGTTTTGCTGCTGGTATGCCATTTAAGTTGGACGAGATACTGCAGGCCTTTGGGTTGTTTGGCTTTTTCGCCTTCGCCTTCGACATCGACAGCGAAAACGCAGCGCTGTGTGTGGCTTTTTATTTAAATTTTTGTTTTAAAAAGTTTTTTCTTGTACCTGAAATTTTTGATGAGCATTGCTATCAAAGCAACTTGATTCAAGTCAGGCCATAGTCTCAGCGGCGATGGCGGCTTGTTCTAGAAAACAAAAAACAAAAGCAGGGAGAAGAAAAACAACAAAAAATGTTCAATTTGGGCCCGGGCACACGCCGAGTGGGGAATATTATCCAAGCTTAATGAGATTACCTGACGGCTGTAAATTTTTGTGGACTTAATTTTTGCCTTCTCACCTTTTTTTTTTTGTCTTTTTTTGGTTTTGGCCGTTGTCGTAGCCTGTCCATTCTGTTCGTTCGTTCGGTTGGTTGGCTGAAGATTTTTTTAAACTTTACAGTTTTCGCCACGACATTTCAATTAAGTTTGCCTTTTGACGGTTTCCTGGTTTCCTCAGGCAAATGTATGTTTGTATATACGGATATAAAATCTAGAACCGAAATTTGCTCACGTCGCGGCTACGCCAGAGTTTTATGCTTGGAGTTTTGATTTGGATTCAAAAAAGAAAAGAAGGAAAAATTGGTATCTGAAGCTGGCCCGGATTGGTTACTCCTTGCTACGGCTCCTCTTCTTGCTACTCTTCCAAACTGCTGTCGTTCGGTCGTTGATGCATATCGCATCTAATCTTGCATCTAATAAGCATTTTCAATCAACTTTTATGCTCTGCGCTGTAAAACGTAATCGACCTTACCGTCACGCTCTTGTCCCCCAGTCTCCCAGTTGCTGTCCTTCGCTGGATTCACTACATCTCGAATCCTTCACGTATATGTGTGGGTAGGTAGGTACATATATGTATGTATGTGTGTGTGTGCATGTTGATGCTTCGCACAATAACTTAATCCGTAAATTTTATTTTAAAAAATCCCTAAAAAAACCGCCCGCCGGATTTATTCAGCAATGGCTCAGCGATAAATTGAAACCCAAGCCAAGCCAAGGCACGTGAGCAACTTACGTATGCGAGTGACTTCATCATATAATGTCCCTTCTCTTGGGTCACCACTTACTACTAGTAGAAAGGAAACTGGCAGGTTCGTTTGCCATTTCAAATGGGCGTGCATTTTGAGAGTAATTTAATCATCACAAAAAACATGAAAAGGGTTCAACCGGTGGGAACAACTAAGAAATCATCTGGAAAATGGCTTTGCTTCATTAGTAGGTATGTTCACTACCTTTTCCCAATTGTTGCCACGCCTGTCTTGGCGAACTAAAGCTGATTCAGTCGAAATCTACATGTTGGTTTTGAAAATCGAATGCCATTTTGTTCGAGGGGTTTTTTATCCCTTTTCATGAATTTGATGCGTTTCATTTGATTATTTGCTGACTGCCTGCCTGTAGGCTGAAAAGAAAAATCTAAAAAAACACAACACACGCACACTCCAAAGAAGGAAAAGGGGCACACACACACACGCACACACACATTTTATGCCCACAAGTGGATGGCTGCTGCTGCTGCTCCTTCATCTTTAGCTTCATCTTTATTCTTCATCTTTTCTTTCCAAGCCCTGGCTGCTGGCAACCACTTGAGTTCGCCTCAGAGTTTCGCTTCGTTGCCTGTAATAACACGCTTTGATAATTTTCATGGCTCATAGCCAGCCCAGTCCCAGCCCGGCTCGGCCGCCTACTACTACAGCAGTGCCCTCATTTTCCACTCTCCCCAACCATCGGCCTGAAAAAAGAAAAAAATGTTCCATTACCATCCTTTTGGCTCCTTCGATCTGGTGGATTGGCTTCGTTAAACTTTATTTGAATTTATACTCGCATTCGGTGCGTCAGCTCCAATTTCAAAATCTAGGCAATCCCCCCGCCTCGGCCGTCGGTATCCACGGTATTCTGTGGCCGTATCAAAATTCAGCGCATGTCTGTCCGGGTCTGTGTTTCGTTTTGGGTGCTTATCCTTTCGCTCGTTGTCCGCCCCATATACATTTTCCTTGGTTAATGGACATGAAAATTAAATCCCGAAATTCTCCGGCCACCATTTTGAGGGCTTTGTGCACCTTGCCGCCATTTTGTTTTGGTTTATTTAAAAGAAGCAAAACCCCCAAACGGAAAGGATGATGGTAATCAAATAAATAAATATGCGATTATCATTGCCGTTTCCGTCCTGACTGGTTGCATTCAATTTCGCCATTTGCAGCTGTCCACAAATGCAAAGCAGCGCCCACAGGGCGGTCGAAATCGACTTATAACCGCAGTCACAATTACCATATAATCGGATATTTATTGACCCTGTCGCCGCATGTGACAATTGGCGGTTGTCCATGTTTCCCCCATTACTCTCCATCTACATCCTTCCTTCTGGTGTCCACAGTTGCGTTTATGGCAGCGCTTTTTGCGATTTTTATGGTTTTATAATGTACGCCGCTGATTATCGCGCATGATATGCGAATTACAATTTTACAATTTGCCAAATGCAAATACACACACAGAGAGAGAGAGAGAGAGAGAGAGATAGAGGGAGAGGGAGATATTTGCCATTGGCCTAAACGGCCACTGAAAGACCTGCTGCTGCCATCCATGCTAATGAGCACTAGCCACTCGATTGGAACGGGTACTGGGTCTGGTTCTGAGTCTGTCGACTGCCTAAATGAATTTCAATAATGATTCAATTTCAATTCGAATGCCCGACTCCATTTGCATTTGCATGCGACCACTGAATTGACTCGCCAATGCACTCGAACAACATTCTTAATGGAAATTAAGAATCGATTGAACGCTAAGCGCTCTATTATGGAAGCATTCAGTTTTAAATGGTTGGCGATTCGGCCGGATCGAGGGTCTCTCACTAATTGCGGGTACTCTTAAGAAGAAGCTATAACATTTTTTATAATTAAACATATTTCCAAATTTATGCTTAAAAGGTTTATTCATGTGGGACATTACTTTTAATTGATATATAAAATTTGTAAAATTTTTATTAAATTATTGTATATCGATTAGATTAGAAGAAGAAACATCAAAGTTTGTTGCCCTAAGGTGAAACAACACCTAGAAAATAGTGTTTGGAGTATGTAATCCGTACTTTTGCAGTTGTTAGCAAAATGTACTGTTAGGAGAACATTATAAAAATAAATCTATATATATTCTTAATTTTTAGATTTGACATTCAGCAATGAAATATCTTTGAAACAGAAGGGGAAACAAGTGAAACGGAGCCTCAACTAATTTTTATTTCCAAAAGGCTACATCTTTTTTACATAAAATAAATAGAAGAAACAAAGTCATTCAATACTTTCATTAAATAAAAGAATTTCGCTTAGTTTTGTCAAAATGAATTGCCTTTTCAATCGGAATTTATTGGATGCATAAAGCCCAACGATGCGTTAATCATCAATGCAATTTTGTAGCATACTTTTCACTTTTATTTTGTTTTCCGTAGCAATTGTAGCCCAGACAAGGGAAAACTTTACAACTTTTGATGGTCGCGCCCTCACATGGCACATCCGACTATAATCATTTTTAAGGCTTTCCGAGATGAATTCGAAAATATGAATTCAATATTCAGAACACATCAGAAATTTTCACATTTTTTGTTGTTTTCAATTTACGAACATCGAACGTTTTTGGTTTTCGTGGATTTCATTTCATTGGGAAAGGGACAGAGCAGAGGAAGGGGCCAAAAGTTATGATGTGGCCAAAACCTAGACAGAATCCGGATGAAGGCGTTGTGGGTGGAGTGCGGATGGCGGAGACCTCATGCAGAAATGGACTGCACAGGCCCACCAATACACAAACACAAATGTCGAAATACGTATACAACATATAAATTTAAAATTTCATTTTTGTTTTCTTTTTTTTCGTTTTTCTGTAAAACCAAATATCATGAGAGAATTATATGTATGTACACATGTTCGCAGTGCCGTGAGTCGCATATCATGATCCCCAGAAATAAGCGAATGAAAAACGTACAAAAAACAAAAAAAAAAACGTATAAGCAAATCGAAAAGAATAAGCAAAGAAGGGAAAAATATTGTTATGGCTCATGCGACATGCATAAGCAACGAGCTAAGGAGGAACAGCGGGTCGAATGTGACCAAAGGCGGAATATATATAAAGTTGCAACTTGCCTCTCAGTACAGACAAACAGAATGCGAACATTCTTTAATATACAGTGGGACAAAAGTTCAACTCAGACAAATTTACGTAGAACTATGTGAATTCATTCTAGATACCAAATTGAAGTATTTGAACCTGAAGTGCTTCTGGAATGTAAAGAAAATTATTTAGAGGGGACTTTCAACAATAGAGGTAAAAAGTATATAAAGTTTGAAATCATTTGTGATTGAAATGCGAAATCAAACCAGAAATGTAGAAAATAACTTAATTTGTTAAAGAAAGGTTTTTTGTTTGGAAATTCATTATTCAAATCATCAGAAATTATATTCTTTCTGTAATTGATTAGCTGCTCAGATTTATTTACTAGTATAAAATTATGGTGTATTTTCCAATAGAATGAATAAACCAAGTCGTATGAGATTAACTGCAGAAAAGTGATTTTAAAAATGCATTAACGCCAAGAATAAAAAGATATTCTAATGGATCACTTGAAATCTCCCTCTATCTATTTTATATCTCGTTAAAAGTATTTTCGAAATATTATCTTTAGAATTCTTTTTGTTGAAACTCAAAGAAATTAGATATTTGTTGCACGCCACTGTTTCGAATCGACGATGCCACACTTGGGGGCACCTGAATGCGTGTAGTCCAGAGGGGCGGGGGAGATTTGGATGGGACATTCTGAGAGTTTGTCACATGCAAACAACGACAATAACATGCCGCGAGGTCGAATGGATATGGAGATTGAGGGTAGTGCTGAGTGATGGCAGCAGGGGAATAGAAATGGATGCCCAGTGGCAGCATGGCAACATGGCTGGGAGAATGGCGGAATGGCAGACGTGTGCCATCGCCATCGTGTCGTTGACAAATGTTGGAAAAACAAATTTTTATACTTGTTTTTGGCCGGGTTTATTTTGCTGTTTTATTTTTCACAGCGTTGCAAAATATGCTTGTGTGTGTTGGTGGTGGTGAGGCGGGGATCGGGAGGGAGGGCGTTGGGAGGACGGATAGTTGCCCCCATTGCCAGTTGCCAGTTGGCAGTCGTCGTCGTCCTCGACGTCGTTGTTGTCGTTTGCCAAGAGATATTCCGAGATATTAGTCATAAAACGAGGGAACACAAATATATATAAATTCATTTGGGCCTGCAGCCCAGCAGCCACCACCCCATCCACCCAAACAGGCAAACCCCTCACCCGCTCACCCACCCGCGCACCCGAGCAGAAACTTTCTGAGTTATGAAGATGGCGGCCAGGTCGTGTCTTTTTTTATATGAGCAACAGCGTCCGCGTTGTTTCTGTTGCTGCTCCATGAAACTGGAAACCTAATTTTCTAGGGTAATCCCTGACAGCAAAATGGTGACAGTTGCCGTTTGAATTTGTGCTGGGGGAGGAGTGGGATGGGCACGGCTGGCATGGAAGTGCCTACATGCAAACATAAATTATGCAGATCCTGCAAACGTGCTTAGATGACATTTTACTCCGAGATGGCGCGTCCATAAAGGTGGCACACACACAAGCACACGCACTAGTGTGGATGGATGAATGGATGGGGGATGAGATGTGATACGTGTGGGTTTCGTTTATGTAATGCTTCCTCACAAACACACACATGTAATGCCTCATGACCAGAATAGTAGTACCTACTCATTCCCATTCCGCAGCCGCAGCAGGAGGAACTGCATAAAAAGTTGTCCGCACAAGTAGCCAAAATGGCCAGGAAGATGGCCGACCATCCAGGAGGTTGGTTTTGGCCATCCTGCAGTCCTAGTTTATATGCGCTACAGTCAGCCAGCATGTCCAGCCATTTGGCTTATCCTTGATGAAACTAATCCCAACTTTGCCATTTTTATATGGATGTATTTCTGCGAGTGGGCCACAAAAAACTTTTGGCCAATCTTTTTACGACTTCATTTGGTAGCAGCCACAAGCAGCATCCGTAGCATCCATAGCATCCATGGCATCCATAGCATCCAGCAGCAACATGAAAAGTAATAAGTCACCGAGTCACGACAAATGTCACGCCCATACTCACTCCATAGTCTCACATCTATACATCTATATGTATATGGCAGAGACATCTAAACGGGCGGCTGCTACCCACCCACAGATCTCTAGGACCCGCCTTCACCACATTGCACACTGTCAAACCTGCATCGAAGCTTGCCAAATTAAATAATTCACTCGATTTCGCAACGAAAAACATGAAACATTGTTTAAATAACCACAGAGAGGTCCGACTAAAACTTCATACAGAATTAAAAATCTTATTTCAATGTCGAAGCTGATCTCATCAATCATTTTCCATCTGTCTGTCTACTAAATCTACACATCAGCGGTTTATGCTAAGTGCATTTTGCAAATTTGTTTCTATTTTAATAGAGTTGACTCTGTCAGTGTTTCAGCGATCGTAAAGAACTTTAAAATTCATTCTTCATATATGTATATTTTCTTTTTAGACGTCTCGAGGTTTCTAGTTAGCAACTAATCAATTGAATGTTACCTAATGATAATTAATGCTGGATTAACTTTTCTGTGAATTTTGTCTGGAAATTTTGTCTGTGAATATCGACAAATATTATACTTACCAACGCTATCGTAGATGGCTAGATCTCTGGGTTAAAATTCGACTGAATCACTTAATAAGTTTTCCATAACCAAATTAATGAGTTAAATTTATGAAATACCAAAACGGATAGCCCACCGAATTATTAGGAATGCTGCCGTTTAGTTCATTAAAAATGATGTCAACATTTGTTTTGGAAGATGTGTTTGCTGTTTTCTGTTTCATCGAGCTGTAATTCCCAACTAGTTTTAGCGTTATGATATCCCTTACCATTTTAAAGTAGTTAGCGAAGTCTGCTGAGAGTCTGAGAGAGCTTGATAGTTTGGAAATATCATTATACAGACAACTAATTAAAAGTATATAAAATAAAAATTTAAAATTCATACAGAAAATAATTATAAAGCTTTTTGTAATAAACCAAACATAGTATCACGTGAATACCTAGACATGTATTTAATTGAAATTCCCCCAATTTAAAATTAAATTCAAATAAATTGATATTCGGAATGCAAAGACGAGCCATTTACAATAAATCAAATTCAAATGGTCATTCAAGGTGTTAGTTGTCGTTTAAAATTTTATAGGTGATTGTTAAATAACTTATTTTTAATGATTTCATAAGACGTTGCTAAATTCGTTAATTTTGTTGTTTAGTGTATTGCATAAGGAGGATGGAATCTAGTTTGCAAGTTTCTCAGATTCATTCCTTGGCTGCAGCTGTAAATGATTTCATTCGAGCCCCACCTTAATCCGGCTAAACTTTTTTATATGCGCTTAGCCAACTGGCGCCTCCATCCAAGGTCCAAGCTTCTTGCTGACAGCTAGCTACCAGCTCCATTTCTCGACTCCTCCTAAGAGTTGTTCTCGTTGCTGCTGCTTCTGCAATTTCGCGCTGGTTGCATTTCCCGTTTTTGTGGCCCACAACGTTTAAAAGTTCGAGCAAGGCGAAGGAAGGCATGCAAGGACCAAGGGGCAAGGCATCGTAAAATCTACAGATCGCTGACTGCGCTGTTGGAGCCAAGCGAATTTCGTTTCGCGCTATTGGACAAAGCAATTCAGCTTGCCAAGGAAGCGTAACGAGCAAACCAAACTGTACAATCTTACACTGAGAAAAAGGAATTGAAAAACCAAGAGGAAAGCCATTACAAAAGATATTCCTCTTGGTTTATTGTAGCATGAGCATGTGAAACACTTTTAAACACTTGAAATGAATTTGTCCCACAAGCACTTTAGCAATTTCTGATTAAATTTCAAATGAAAGTGCCAAAGTTCGTGGGTAAAGACCATTCTTGTAGAAAATTCTCTAATGGCAATTAAGAGGCCTTTAATTGAGGCTGAGGGCACTCGAAAGAGAGACTCTTCCTCCTCCTTTTGGAGAAACTTTTACCAATTTGCCACTGTGCATTTACATATGGGCACTTTTGTCTTTTGTTTCTTGTTTTTTTGGCATCGTAAAGTTTCATGGGAGTTTCTAGTTTTTGGCCAAATATCAAAGAATCCTTGGAGAGCGAGATGAGTTTCCACACACACACACACACAGTGAAAAGTTTCGAAAACTATTTGCCCAGCGAAATTATTGCAGTAAGCTCTAAGCGGGGAGAATGATGTGAGGAAATGGTGGTCAGGTCATAATTAGGCATGGCCATTTTCAGCCTTAGGCAGCAGCTGGAAATTGTTTGGTATTGAAACAGTTTCTTGCATAAATCGACAAGGAAATCTTTTGCTTCATGTAGATTTATGTCTTATAATTGAACTGTCACTGTTTGGGCCCGGCCCCCCCGTTGGAGTCGGATGTCGGGGATGGGAAGGCCATAAAAAATGTTGCTACACAAACAACATAATAGTTGGTTCGACTTTGCCGCATCGTGTGCAGTAAATAAATTGAAACGAATTCAATTGGCAGCGAAAATGTTTACCCAAGTTAAGACAAACAAATAAACAAGCAAGCAAACGAGCGGACGGACACGGACACGGACACGAAACACGGGCCAGTGACATGACGTTGACAAACGAGAGACAAACAAATTCAAAAGTCATGGCATCCATCAGTCAATGGGTCGCTGTTGGTCTTAGAGAAGACCCAGAGGAGCTGGAGACGGAGTCGATGTCCCCTTCAACTTCTTCAGTTATCAATGACAGCCATTGGCGCCCCAGGCATGGCAGACGTGGCAGTCCAGCAACTGTCATTGGCGTAATAAGCTGTTTGTTTTAACGGCGCTCCATGCCGGACATTCGACATCCACTCGAGTCATTTCGGCGCATAAACAAAAGTAATGGCACAGGCCACAGCTCAAACAGAGAACCAAGCCCAAAACCGAAACCCAAAGCGAACCCAGACCAAGCCAGACCAGGCGGCGCATAGACCGGACCAAGTGAAGAAAAACGAAAACAACATAACGTCATAACCGACGTCTTCATAAATTCGACTTGCGTATTTATTTATAATAATTTATTTCAATAACAACAACGCCCGGGCATCCCCACCCCCACTCTCCACTCCCCACCCATCGAACGGCCCCATGTCTATTTAGTTCTCTTATTTCACGTCTTCCCCTTCCCCCAGACCCATTGCCATGCGACTTCATTGAACATCTCCCTATATTGTATTTGTACAGTTTCGTTTTTGTATTGGTTGTTGTTTTTCTTGGGGTGTTGCGAGTTTTCGAATATCAATTTATGCGTCTCAAGAATTTGGGTCCAGCATATTTTAACATTTTGTTTTCGTAAAAAATGTTTTCCTCTTCTATTATTATGAAGAGAAAGTGTTTTTTATATGACTCGTTAGCTTAACATCGTAACGGCATATTACAATAGGAAAATTGAATTGAATTGGTTTCGATTTGACGTTTTATTTTCATTTTGGTTGTCTTAAAAGGTGTCAACCTAAAGAAAATTGACAAGCTGACAACATGCACACTGAATATATCTTTCCCGTTACTAGCTACTTTTATTTGTATGTTTGCAATGTACAGAAATAATTCATAAATTTCAATTTAGTCTTAAATATAAAGATGTGGTAAGTGGTGGTAAAAGTGATTAAAATGAGGAATAAGAAAACAAATTTCGAATCGAAACTTTAATTTCTTATAAAGAATGTGCAACCATTCGGACACATATAATTTAAGTTTTTCAAACATCTTTTACCTGTTAGTTATATGGCGAGTTATGACGTGATGAGAAGTTGGAAATATAGTTAATTTTATGAACTTTGCCTTCAATTTAGCCTTTTTTGCGATTGAGTGCATTGCAATAATATTCGTGATGTCAACAAAAACAGACGTGAATCGAAATATTTTAAAGTTCTAAGTTAAAGAGTCGTATTTATTAAGTTCTTAATCAGTGGACAACTAAATGCAAAGAAGTTAATAGAAGAAGAAAAATATCTTTCAGTTTTCATTTGCTACAAAATGTAGTTCCCACTTTTCAACTAAATCAACTTAGATAACTGGAATTATTTAGGTCTTTAATATTTCATTTAAAAAATCTCTGTCTGACTAATAAACACTAAAAATTTTGCCTTGTAGATGAAACCCATTGGCGAAAAGAGAACTTTTAGAGCTCCAACTACAATCTACAGTCGCCATTAACTTTCATTCTTGTGTCACACGGAATGAAACATTTTTTTTTGAAAGAAAGGGGGAATGAGAGGAGGTCGCAGATTTTGCCTCCTTCCTACCTGGATATGCTTTATCCCTTAGTCATTCGACGCTTTGTGTTTTTGTGCAAGTAATTTACAGAATAGAATTCTTGATTAAATTGGAGTACATTTCGTGTTCTCTCTTCTGTGTTTTTTTTGACGATGGCGGCGACCATCTTCTCATTTACCTAGATGTTGCATAGGGGAGAGGGGGTTTGGGGTTGGGGGTTAGGGGTTGTTAAGGTGGGCCCTCTGCCTCTGCGCAATGCGCATATAAAACGGAGTCGACGTCAGAGCCGTTTGAAGAATATTTGCTGCATATTCAAGCAACCGAGAATACCCCACCACCACGACAAGCTTAGCCTGGTCCGACCATCGTCATCCACCAAAGGCAACAGCAACGCCAACGACAAATCCACACCCGTCTTTACCTTTACCTTTACCTTTTACCTGAGTTCCTGAGTTTGCTGAAACATGCGAAACTTATTTTGCAAGTTTTATGTCGTCGAGCAGCGGCAGAAGCAGCTTTTATTTTTGTTTTTTTTTTTTTTTGTCGTCTCCCTCTTTTTGTACTTTTGCCTTTTTTCAGTTTTTCACATTTTGCTCTTTGGCTTAAATTACAATTACACTGTGAAAAATTTTAAGACATAAAAGTCGAATCTCTTTGAAATGGAATTTTGTTCCTTTTTTGAATTTTGTTCAGTGTTTGGTTCATACATAAAATTGTCAGCAAAAATAACTTAGAGAATTCGCGTAGCGACTTTAGCGAAATGTAGAAGGATCCGTTGGGCCACATTCACATCGACATCGACATCTACATCCACGCCCTTAATTCGAATTGCGAGCCAAGTTGCATGGCAAGATGCCATCGCCATTGCCATTGCCAACGCCAACGCCAGTCATCGCCATTTGGATGGCTGGCTGGCGATGGGAACCCAAGCATAAAATAGAATTTCTAACCAGCAAAACCCGTAGCCATCCTTTGGAGCACTGAGTTAAAATTTGTGCGGAAGGAGGGCGTAGCAGGAGGAAGACCTTGCCGCCTTAATGCATTCTCATTTCATGGATTAAATGAGTTAGAGAGGAAGGCAGAAAAAGTTGAGACCGAAGCCAGAGGAACGGGTTTATCAGAGCATTGCCAATGAGTTCTCTCTCTCTCTATCTCACTCTCTATCTCACTCTCTCCGTCTCTAACTCTTCCCATAACTTTGCGTCCGTTATGACACCAGATTCCAGAATCAGATGGCAGATAGTGCTTTAAAACAAACATCGATAATATGTTGTGAGAACACCAAATGTCCTAAGAGACAACACCATAAAAAAGAAAAAGAAGAAAAAAAAAACTGAGCGAGTTACACTCCGGGATGCCAACGCACCAAATACACAGCGGGAATGACCTCGCATCGCACTAGATGAGGCGATGGCGATGGCGATGGCGATGGCTGAGACGAGGGCGAAGGCGGAGGCGGTGCATGGAATACAAGTCAACCGCCGCAGCGGCACAAAGGCCGTTTGTTATGGTCATTAATACTTTTATTGGCCCAGAGCGAGAGAGAGACGAGAATCCTTTACAAGCCGTTAGAGGTCGCTCCAGTTATGGCAGCAGCATGAAATATTAAATTTGAATCTCTGGCAAAGTCGAAGGTCACTCGGCGGCAATAAATTTGATTGCAACTATTCTTTTCTGTCCCTTGTTCTCATTTTCATGTGAAAATATTTCAGTTGCAGTTATCGATACGGACGATTTTGAAATCCTTGAGAGTAATGAAATGAAATTTGAACTCTTTACCTACAAACGTTTAAGTTTGAAGGCAATAGACCCATGGTCATGTATATGTTCACAATGCTATTAATGCTGAACACGGGAACTCTGAACTCATCATCATAAAACAAGGCAAGACACACAATCCTCAGCTATGGAGGACACAAACGAGGGGTAGTTGAATGAAATTAGTGCAATTTAAGACCAAGTCGTGGACTAGCTTAACCCCATCCACGCCCACACAAACACAAACACAAGCAAACACACACATTCACATTCACGGGAGGCCGATAATAGCAATGAAGTAGAAAATCCCAAAAAGCTCTGAAGCGCATAATGATGACTGGATAGCCGGATGAGAGTATGGGGCGAGAGCATGGACAGAAATGGACATTATCTTGAATGCTGGGAGGTTAGATCGTGTAAGAGGAGGGATGGGAACAAATTAATGCCTAGCAACAGAATGCCAACGAAACGGAAAACTAATTCCGTCGTTTTGTGACTTAAATGGCAATGGTTGAGACAAAAACCAACACAGAATGCTGAAGAAGGCCCAAAATAGTCGGCACTGTGGTTCAACTAGATAGTAAATCTAGTAGAGAAATATATCTGGTAAATTTAATTTTTTATTGAAGATCTGTCTTGACTACATTGAAGGGGTATGCGGAAAGGGAGATCCTGTGGTACCGCTTCAGCGCCTTGTGTAAATATTATTAACCAATATATTTTTCGGCAGGTGGTTTACCCTAATCTCCTAGAGAATTCAGAAACCGTGGGTATGCCAAAAACCCATGAAGGCAGAGCCTACAAAATTAAACGGTGACTTGGCAGAGCTAATTATGAATGATTTTTAAAAAAGAATAATGCTTTAAGTCTTTTATAATAGTTTTTCATTCAGCAATAAAAGTTTCATCACCCATAATTCCTTTTTTTCGTGTTAGTTATTCGAAATATCGAATTTTAAGTTATAACACCTTTTAGATCAGATTTATGAAGATAATACAAGTCTTAATATACCAATTAGAACTGGCGTTCAATTTCCATTTGTTTCAAATTTAATCTTTATATAAATACTTTTGAGGATTAGAATTTCGTTTGCGTCCCACTGTATTAGGGAGTTCAGTGTCTCGACCATCGGCACGTTTCAGCCACTGGGCCTAACGTTTGCTGCTTTGATAAACGATTTCCAATAAAAATACGGCATCTCGCTAGTGTGCCGGAAATTCAGTTTCGCCTGCTATGCCTTGATGTGGCTGTTGGCGGAGGCGACAGAGTGGGAGAAGAGGAAGGGCCTTTTGTTTGGTTGACTTTTTGTTTGGATGCTGGAGACCCAGGAATCGTTCCAATATTGATGCTATCGTTCTCAATTGTTGCTGTTCCACTTCACTCAGCTCTGGGGCTGTGCTCCACGACGCGTCGTAAGTTTGTGGAGCCCAGTGATGAGTGGCAGAGATGGAGGTCTAGGTGGCGCACGATGGGACATTAAATTGTATTAAAATGCGCAACGCACACACGCACTTGCCACTGCCGCCTGCCTACCTACCTACCTACCTAAACACCTCTCCCCAAATCTCCCATTCACGCCCCCTTAGAGTGCTCCCAGGCGGCAGAGAAACCTTGAATGCTTTGACTAAAAGACGATATATATTTTTAGTCGCTATGGCCGGGCTGGGGATGTCGATGGGAATGTGGCCTGGCACTGGGACTGGGAAAGATTCCTAAACAAATGGAATTTTATTTATTTTTATTGGCAAATGTCAACGAGGCGTTCCTTCCTTTGTTCAAACGTCTTCGAAAACGCAAAACGAAAGATCTGGAAAATGTAATGGAAATCGAATTGGGGAAGTTTTCATTCGAGCAGCGGGGCCTTTAATTTTACGACTATTCCATTGAAATAGTTTTGCTAATGTATTTCATTTTCGCTGACAACATTGACGTTGATTCATATCAGTTTGGCTCAGTTTAAAATTGAAGTACTCACAAATTGATAGAATTTAGATGCCCTAATTAATTAATCTATGTAGATACACTTTGAAGCCTCAATGACAAAAGGCTTTACACCCATCTAATCTGCAAGTTGAAGTGACTTAAAGGAGAACTAAAGGAATTTCGGATAGCTGTTTACTTAAAGTGAATAGAAGTACATACAATAAGTAAACATCAAAACACCATTGGAAAATTTTAAAGACAATATATTCTGCAACCCTAAAACTTCAGAAGGCAAAAACTATTTATAAAAGTTGACAATAGTAAAAATTTTGATTCACATTCTTTTGTCAATTCATTGAAAAGTTTTTTTCTGTACATTGTTAAGCTTAAAATCAAGCAGTATCATATCTTTAGTTGATTATGATGATGATGATTCCAACTTATTTATGAACTTGGATATTTTTGTTTAATCAGAAATCTAGGACTAATTATATTATTAATTTTTTTGCTAACAATAGAAATAAAATTTGTTTACATCCAATTAAATTTTAAAATTCAACATATATTTAAACTCCTGAAACCATTTTCATTCGAAGATTTTACTTTTGCTAAGGATTTCTTAAAAAGATAGCATTCTTTTTTTTAGCAGTGAATTATTATATATATTATTATATATATTATTATATTATTATAGAATTAAATTGGTTAAAACCTTAAAATAATCAATCAGCTAAAGGTTCAATAAACTCAATAAATTGGTTAAAACCTTAAAATAATCAATCAGCTAAAGGTTCAATAAACTCAATAATTAAATTAATTTATATTTAAAACTAAAAAATCACATGAATAAATGTTTAAATATCATAATCTAATTGTACAATATTTTCAGTAAAAACTCAAATAGAAAATGCCGTCGGGGCCGTAACCAATAGCGAGAAACCAACATCAAAATATTCAAGAGGCAGAACAAACGAAAGAAGTAGAAACAACGCCAGAGCAGAGCAGAAAAAAAGCAACAAACAAATGCCGAATGCCGTTGGCATGGAATTTCAATGTGAGAGAGATACAAAAACAACAAACTACGGCGGCAGCGTCAACGCTGACGTCGACGTCAGCCAGCATGGTTGCCAAGCGACGACAGAGGCGGCCATCATGGATGTGAAAGAGAGCGCTGCTCTCACTCCCTCTCTCGCTAGAGGTTGGTTCTCTCGCTCTGTCGTTTGGGATGAGATAGGCACCGTTTTGGTGCCGCCATGCTGCCTAAGAAGAAGCCAGCGACACTCACCTGCGGCGGCGAGTGTTGTGAAGTTCTCTGACGTGAGCTAGATACAGATACGATGCCGATGCCGATGCCGGGACAGGCCTTGGCAAATGCCAAAAGCTAACGTTGTGCGGGCGAATTTCGTGTGGCAGATTCGATTCGACGTGTCGGGAAATGCGCCTGCGTAGTGGCAGATACGTATATACATATATATATACATATGTGCTTCCTTATATGTAGATGGACAGCGAGGTAAGTAACGGAATGAGCTATCAACTTTGACTCTTTGGTCTAGGGGTGAACAGGACTTTGGTGGAGGATACGAATGTGCGAGCGAGAGGACTATATATACGTAACAAGGACTTAGCGAATACACAAACCAGCTAGTTGTTGTCTTTGATGAGTTAATTGGATGAAATCAAACGAAATTTTCTGAAATCCAATTGGATTCGGAATATTTCCGAATTATTCATTTAATAGGGATAATTTGAAGAAGATAAACTAATTTTTTTTTTAATTTTTCTAAAATAGATACTTGATCGCAATTCTTTAGACAAATTTCATTTGGTTGGTCTCTCTGAGTTTGCCTCTTCTTCACCAATACACTGACACAATTCCCCTCTCACTCTCTCTCACTCTCTTTGAATTATTTTGCGCTTGTATGGGTGAGCACTCTCTTATTGGATGCTCTCTTAAATTGGACATTTTGCATATGTATTGGTGAGCTACTCTTAATCTGGCTCTCTTATTAGCTCTTTGACTTTGCTCTTTCGCTGCACCTGTTCCACCGCTCACTCTCTTTACTCTTTGCTTTCGTTGCTTTGTTTTGTGTTGCTTTTTTTGGCGGGTTTCTTATTGTTTTGGTCTTGTTGTTCCTCTCTTGTTTGGCTGCTCTCTCTTCTGCTGCTGCTGCTGCCCATTTGCTTATTGGACGGAGCTTGCTACTGCTGCTGCAGTTTTTGTGCCTCCCCCCACAGCGACCACCCCCCTTCACTCGACAAGACTGGCGCAGCTTGAAATCTTGTTAGAATTTATTAGAATCTCAAAAGTCCTGCGCAAGTTTCTGAGCTTTGGGGAAATGCAATTTCCTTTTTTTACGATTTTTCTTGCATTCATTTCGTACTTTTCGTTTCTCGTTTTTCGGTGTTTCGTCTTTGCCTTCAGGAAATTGTTGTTGTTGTTGTTGTTGTTGCAAAATGGGGGCTGAAGCAGAAAATATATAATAAGTTTTAACCCCCGCACTTGGCAACAAAGTTGGATGCATGATTGTGGGTGGCAAGAGTGCAATCCCATTTGCAGCACAATGGCAATGCAAGTCGGCTGCTGGTAATGCTGATAAGAATGATTGGCACCATCAGCAGGCAAAAACATCACCATTGAGCGAAAGCAACAACAATGTTTAAAAGAAAACGAAAAACCACTTCAGCTGTGATGAGAGTGACCGAATGGACAGTAAATCCAATTAGATTCGTCGATGGTTTGAGTCTCAACTAAGTTTCCAATCAGTTTTAGTTCAATAATAGATTCCAAGTTAGCTTGTGTAAGTTATTTAAATATTTTTATATAAACCATATCTAGATTAATGCATTTGATCTTGAAATAAAGAGTCCCACAAACACACAGGCGCACACACATACACAAACACACACACTCACATTTGTTTCGACCTATTCAACTTGTTTTGAATATATGTATATACAACGATATCCATCAGATAAAAGTCGCGAGCGACCTTCATGAGTTTTATGTAAAGATATTAACAAAGTGCGACACACCCACCACACAATGAATCTGCTACTTCCCCTCTTCTTTCTCACAGCCCCCCCATCCACAAGAGGCCAAAGGGGGTAATTGAAATGGTTAAACATTAAGTAGGTGCAAATTGTTATAAATAAATATTGTACAATAAAAACTTAAGACCGAAATCAAAACTGTAAATTGTCGCAAAATATTGTCAACGCGTACATAAATCAAAGTAGCGTTAAGCTACCGTAAGGCAAATAAAGCCACTTGGCAAGATTTGGTACACCGGATTTTTAAGACCATGGCGGGCGGTGATGGAGGGGGTGTAGGTGGTTTGGGGGCTGAAGTGCTGTGGGCGGGGGCAAGACACGAGACACTCAAAGAACGGACGTCATAATCATTTCAGTGACAAAGCATAAAATTTGAGTTTTACGATTTAACTGGGCCATAAAGCAACCAATTAGTGTCAGCGTTGAAGTCTTTTCCACCGATTGGACGATGCATTCAGCCGGTAAGCGAGCCGGTGAGCTCAAATGGGCATAGGGATGATGGGACACTGGGTCTGAGAAGCGTGCAGGTGGTTTTGTTGGCTGTCTGATTGAATACTTGCCCCCCACTTTCTCCCGCCAAAATATTTATTGTTTTGTGTGTGAAATGCATTTAATTGCTTTATGATCATTTTGACAGCTCATTAAAAGTAACAAGGCTCGAAATACATACATATATATATCTATATAGCCATGTTTATATTCAGGTTAGATTGAGCTTTTTTTTTGGCATTGCGTTTTACCGTTCGGTTGGCTTTTTTAAGGAGCTACAAAGGCACGCACAAAGATCTCGCAGTGGAGTCGGAGACTCACACACAAAACAGCAGCGGGTCATAAAAGTAACGACAATTTTGTTTTATTTTTTATGACAAAAACGTTGCCTGCGGTCGCCGGTTCCCTGCCTCCATGCCCATGCAATGCACAGGTGCGTCCGGGCGGAGTTCGATTCGGGAGGAGAGAGCGGAGGAGATGGGGTCCTAAACTTGGGGCGGTGCTTTGTAAGTACTCTGTCTTATGTGTGTATGTGTGTGTATTTGTCCCTGTATTCTTATTTGCCTAGATGAATAATTTTTATTGACGTAAATCACAATGTCAATTGTTGCTGTCTCTCTGACAGTTATGGCCTCAAATGGACGCCCTGGCGAACAATGGCTGAGACAGTCATGTCAAGTGACATTCAAGTGCCGGTACACTCTGGCATTCATATTCGATTGTTTTGAATAAAAAATATTATTGAGATTATTCAACGAATTATCAATAAATTAGAGGAAAACAAATAAAATGACAGCATTGTAAGTCGTTAAGTTATACAAGGCATGAAAGAAAAGTAAATGGTAGAGGGGAAAATTGATATCTGAATGCATTTGTCCTTCAAGTACATAAAGAGAATCATTATCAACAAGTCCCAAAGCAAGTTCAATTATCAGTCAATTGCAATCGATTGACCATGCTCATGGCCGATAGATGTGCATCGATCATATCCAATCAAATTAAATTGCAAATTGCAAACTGCAAATTACAAATTGAAGCCATGCGAACCGAATTGAATTGAATTTTTTCTGTGATAGAGCTCTGCTGGCTCGAGTTTGAGGCGGCAATGTTTATTTGAAAACGTTTCTTGGCCCAAGCCACTTGACGGCATTTAACTCGATCGGCAGTAGTTCACCTCTGGAATACATAAAATGGCTGTGAATGTTTAAAAAAAATTTGAAAACAAACAAAAACTCCGCAAGAGCCTTCGTGGCTATGGCTTGGGAATCAAACTCTTAGACTAGGCAGCTATCCAAAAGGTGAAATGGTGAGTAAACAAAAATGAAAAATGTCCGCTGATTGATATTATCCGGCACATACGATCCTCTTTCCATTTCCATTTCCGTTGCGGCCATATTTCACTCTCAAACTGTCGGAAAATGAGTCGCATAGCTCACAACTGACTAAACCTAGAAAATGGTAAATGGTGAATTTTCATTTCATTTTTGCCATTCGCCATTCTCTTTAATCCTAATAAATTTCCCACTCAACTAAAGAACAAAACGAAGAAATGAAAATGATTTAATTTGTTAAAAGCTTTTCGTAACTTTGCAGCTGTTTCTATGCATTTTCCTTTATCTATTTGTTTTTGACAAAGTGAAATGTATAATTCTAAGTAAATGTGGAAAATTGAAAAAACTTAAAATTCATTTCAGACGACTGTTTTTCTTTCTCTATGTATGTGTGTGTATATATGTATGAGTCTATGTAGAACATTCTTAAAGGCCATTTTCGTTTGTTGTTTTCCTTTTTTTGTTTTTTTTTTGTTTTGTATTCTTTGATTTTTCTCATTGCCACAAAGCAATCACTATCATCAACATCATCATCATTGTTGTTGTTGTTGTTCTCGATGTTGTGGGTAGAGTCGGGTCGTCTATTGTTGTGTATGTGCTATTCTTGCCAATTTCTTATTTTCGTTTTCCTTCTACATTTGGAACTGTCTCCTACCCCTAAAATTCATATATATATATATATATATTCATATATATATATATATATATATTCATATATATATATATATATATGTATATATAGAGTGTGTGTATATACGTACGTTTAGCTTTTCATGCATTCTCGACTCGTACTCTTGACTCTTTCGTTTCGCATCATAATTTTTGTTCAGCCAGCAACATTGAAAAACACGTTTACTTTTAGTTGAAAGAAAGAAAAAAAATATAAAAAAAACTCACAACTATAAGTTCATTTTACCCTGCTCTACCTTTGTAATCAATTGGCCAGAACGCCCACATAGTTCGTCCCTATCTATGCATATAGATTGCTCCCTGGGAGCCCTCTTGCCCATGTCCCTGGGGATTCAGAGGGCAACTTGACATTCTGCACACAATTCAGCATCAATTGTAAATAAAATGCGCGCCAATTTGCAGTGGGGCGTACAATAAATGAGGGTGGAGCACAATTTTCACATTTTTCCATTCGATGTTGTTCTGTTCACCGAAATGAATAGCGGTTATTCGAATCGGAGGGCTTTAAGATGTGGACTTCGCTTTTCAAAACTCGTATCGATTGGCTTATGAATAAAATTGCAAGAAAATAGATTCAAACAGAAACAGAAGGTGCAATAAAATATCCAAGACAAAAAAAAGGTGTAAAAAAAAAAATTCTTATTGCAGATTTAAAGTTTAAAATATTTTTGGTCTATTTCATATTGGAATTTCATTTCTGTTGTTAAGTTTACATAGGTTCAATTGTTGCAAACGAAGAGCCTAGAGGCTAATAGCTAGCATGGACAACAAAGCCATCAGATTCATTAATTGTTGTACTAATTTAAACATTTATGTTAATAAGAAGTATGAAAGGCATTAAATTACATCGACTAGATTACAGGGTGTCCATTTATTGGATGACTGTATTTGAATGTGTAAACTGAATATGACCTTAACTTAGTTGAATAGTTTTATTTGGTTTATTCTAGATGTAGATTGTTGTTTTAATTGCTAAATAAATGCGTTAAGTTTTAAACTGTTACAAGAAATAATTAATAAATTGGCTAGAAAATGGTAAGATTGAGTTAAAACAACTAACAGAATTGTTAAACTTTTGCTATTATTTTGAATTAAACATTAATTTGCATTAGTTTAATTTCATAAAACCGGAACGCAATTTGCTGGTAGGTAAATGAGAAGAAAACTTGGAATGAGGCAAATTCGATGAGCGGAAATTATGGCTAATATTGCAAAAAGAAGACACAGGCAGAGATAGAGATAGGGAGGGAGAGAGTTCAATTTGGCAGAGCGACTGCTTATCTAGGGAGTAGAAATAGAAACGAGCTGAACATAAAACTCAGTGAGGCAGCTGTTGAGTAGCTACTGCAAATCCTGGTCTAAGTCTTGGATGCACAACTGCATTGCAATGGCATGCTACAGCCATCTCGCTCACCCTCACACATACTATCTCTTTCTGTCTTTCGCTTCATATGAAATGTCATTGCCATAATCCGTTGAAGCTGACGTCGCCATGATATGGATATGGATATGGATGTGGATATGGTGAGCACTGCATTGAGCAGTGTTCATTCCACAATAAGCAGCCATCGTGACAGCACGTAGATACATACGTGCACAACACGCACACATATACACACCCATACAATGGCATTTCTCAATATCAACGGACCACATGTGCGTGGTTCTTCCATATGGCTGCTTAACCCTCTGTCTCTTTCTCACTCTCTCCCTTCTATCTGCCTCTGTTCTAACCCAAAAACCAACAAATCCATAGGAAAAACTTTTAAAGCGGCGTCAATTTTTTTCTTCTTTCTATATGTATGCGAATTTTCATCAGGCTAAAATGTGAAAGGTGGCCCCCGGGTGGCCCTAGCCCGGTCCCAGTCCCAGTCCGTAGTCCGCAGTGTGAAATCTCGCACATGCGCCTTGGCCAGAAAGTTTATTTTTCTCCTATTCCTAGTTTTTTCCACTCAGGGATGATGGTTGAATGGAGGAGGAAGCTAAAACTTATTTTTAGGAACAAGCTACACGCGATAGCTGATTAAAAATGTCATTACACTTTAACGAAGGGTATAATAACTACCTGGTTTGGCTTGAATCAAAAAGGTTTAGTTTTTTTCTTGATTTGAATTATAGTCAAAGGGTAAAAGAATCCAAAATCATCTTTTTTTTAGCTTAGCTTTTTAGCTTTACTTTATGTTCTGTCTTAACCTATTTAAGAAATCCTAATTATGATTTGTTAGGCATCAAAATTGTGAATGTTTTTATTCAGTGAAAGAGTATATAGCTTTCGTTTTAAAATTAGCTTTCATTTACACCAAATTCCACATAAAATAATAAAAGTTTTTAGCTTGGAGAAAACATCTCAGAACTCTTATCAATCGGCAAATGAGTTCTCTGAACGATTTACAAATTTCTCTTGGCTCTTTTTCTGACATATCTCAAGTTCAATAGATTCAAAACTAAGCTTGATTTCTTGTATTGCCGATTGCTAATTTTGGCTTGAGTTGTCAGCTTGAACTTCATGTGGAATTCGATGCATCGATATTGGCTTAGATTAGACTAATATTTTAGTCTGACAACTTGTTTTATATTGAGTCACCCTGTGCAATTGTCGACCAACGTTTCCATATGCACATATTTAAGCACATTTAATTAATTTCGTATAAATAAAATATTAAATATTATTGCATAAAACTCGTTCCTTTTGCCGCGGCACAGCATCTCCGGGAAGTTTGTTTACCCAGAGGTTTGGGGCTTGCCGTAAATTGCAATTTACGCGCCGGTGTCCCGAATTGACCGCTCCAACAACCTCAACCTGTTTTAGCCTCGAAAATAAGAAGGATTAAATGGTAACAGCAAGAACCGGAACCCAACAGTCGCTATAACAGAGGCGTCTTTACAATTCAAATTAAATAATTAAAACGAAAATTATTTAATTATGAAATATATTGAGGAGAGTTGCATAAAGTGCAGCAATCTGCGATTGCATCTGTTTTTTTTTTTTTTTGGGTTCGTTGATCCAATGCAAATGGCCGCCATGCGCCATCGAGTGCCTCTTATGCCGCATTTGCATTTGGTTTCAATAATTTTTACGACTTGCCATTTTGCCAGCACAAGTTTTTAGTTGGGTCGCAGTCTGAATGGCCGTCGGGCATCTGGGGAATTATTGCAGTGGGTAATCAATTAACAAAATGTATATATACATATTTATTCTCTACTCCATAGAGAGTCGATGCGTTAAGCAGCTGAAATGACGGCAAATATTTGTGTTTGCTAGCGGCATGTGGTCACAGTTTGAGGAGCAAAATTTGAGTCCATGTCCATCAAGCCACTGTCTGTCTCTCAACCCGTTCGCTGAAAATTGAACTAAACCGAAAAAAAGTGCAGCTAGAAAATTGCAATTTTTATGGGTGTCATAAATGTCGGCTCTTTCTATATAGATATATATATCTATCTGTCTGCCTGTGTGTGTTTGTGAGTGTCACTTTCACTTTTCCACGGACATTTTTCTCCGAATTAGGGATGCTTCATTTTTTTGACCAGACTCTGAAAGTTGTTTTTTTTTATATTTTTCTTGTCCGGTAATCGTATTCAGAGCATGGCAGACGAACCCTTTGATATAAGGGTTTCTCTGCCTGTTGAGCGTAGCCAGCGGTTGTTCCATTTCCTCAGCAGGAGACATAAAATAGTCAGCAGGTCATTCCAACACTTAGAAACGTATTGAGTCTATATTTTAGTTTCTATAATTTATAAATTTTTCTCTATGATTTATCTAGCCAAAAATCATGATAACTTTTGTAATTCAATATCCAAAGACGTCTTTTTTTTATATACTTTTTTCTCTATGATTAAATTCTATTGTACATAAATCGTATTCAAAATTTTATTTTCCATCCATTGTAAGTTTTTTCTTCTTTTTTTTTTAACATTTTCGTATTTCATTTGACACCTCGAAAATGTTTTCTTTGGTTTTGGTTTGGAATTTCTTGTTGTACATAAATAAATCGAAGCAGAAAGTAAATACATGTCAGAGCAACGAGGGCGATAGAGAATAATGCTGGGCAACTAATTTTTCTTCTCTCTTTCGCTGGCTGCTAATCTTCTGAAAATGGAAAATATTAATGAGAAAAAGTTTCATCGAGTAGAGTCGAAGAGTCTGAGAGTCGAACGAACTTTTATGGAATTCCTATACCCGCAGACAGTTTTGCCTTTAGTTGGAGAACATGTTTGTCATTCACAAGTCGCTGCCAATCAATTTAAGGTCCACGCTTGGCTCATTATGAAAATGAAAGCAATTTGGCTGACTGACTGACTGACTGACTGGCTGGATGTCGATGTAGATGTGTCTAAGTGGCGAGCACGAGGCCTGGCAACTGGCTGCTGGTTGCTGGTTGCTTCTCCTCCTGGTCCGTAAGGGAAATGCTTAACTAGAATTTATGCACACGAGCATATTCCGTTGGGGAATTCGAGGTTAAGTTGGCCCAACTCTCCCCTTGCCCCTCTGCTCTGTGTGTGTGTTTGTCTATCAAACAACGAAACTAAAAAGTTTCGCAAAAAGCAGGCGGGAAAAGATACTTCTACATATGAGAAAAAATGATGACGATGTTGATGGCCAGGCGAAGAGGGAGATTGCAGATGGGGGTACGAGTGCTCTGAGTCGGTTGAATGCTGCCTCATGTTGCGCGATGGCTCGTTCTTGTTTGTTCTTCTTTCAGCGGAGTGGAATGAGATATGATGGGGTGGGGTGGGGTGAGGTGGTTGCCAGGGTGGGCAAAGCAAACAAATAGACAAACAACTCTCGACCACTCGAGGGGCTACTGTATATGTGTGTGTGCATGAGCATGGGGAAACGGCTCAAAATGGCGAACGGGATGGCAAAGGGCAAAGTGCGACATTATCAAATAAGCGACGCATAATGGAGCGGAGAGAAGACACAGTGCCTCAACTGGACCCCATGGAATATGAATGCATCATACCCGTTTCGGTCATATCAATATAAATATTTTCCCCTCTACAACAAACTAAATATTTATTGTCCTTTCGCTTTCTGTAAACACGAAAGTGCACTTTTCTCTCCTCAGGAGCCAGCATGGCCTCGTATAGATTTTGGCTTGTTTTTTCCTTTCTTCATCCAAGAAGATGTACGATGAGACAATGTCCTCTCCTGAGAGGACAGGCGGCATCGTTGGCCCAAAAATAAATTGAAATAAAATGATAAGCGTGAAATAATAATGAGGAGCGTGTTCCGGCATAAATCCAAAGACATTTGCTTGGTTTGGTTTCGTTTCGTTGCTTTTTTATGCCATTTCTTTTGCTCTACTACGAAATATATTCAAATCCAACGATCCATTCGATAATTGAATGAAAGGGTGGCATATATCTATTGTACATGTATACACATATATATGCTGAGGGTCCTAACACTCTTGGTCCAGCCAACAATTTGCGTACACTTCCTGTAATCGTCTGTGAAAAGTGTTTTACAGTCTTACGTACATGGGTGTATGTGTGTGTGTGTTGGTCACATAACCAAGCCAATGAACCGTGACAAGCACTCGGAGAACTTACCATCAAAATAAATCTACATTTAAAGGGGTATGGATAGGCATTTGTTCCTATATGCATTTGTAGAAAAATTTAGAAATCGAAGATGAAATTGATTGAGAATAAACTTTGCTTTAGATGTACAGCTTGACTATCCAGCAAACTCTTCTTATTTTAAGCCGTCTTAAGGCCCTACATAGTCCTAAAAATTATAACAAATTTATTAAATATATGGAAAAAATTAAAATAGATGGCCAATTATAACACATCTCTATATAATATTTATTGTGCCATCAAGTCCACTTATGGCTTTTATTAATATTAAATCAAAAGTTATAGTCATAAAATGAATACTTATCAATAAATATGCGACAATCTTTTATTGCAAAATTTAATTTATTATTTGTATTGCTAGAGCTTCATAGAAATATAAAATCTCATTAAAACGACTATAAATTAAGTAAGTTTGCAAAATAAGTGGCTAGAAATGTATGTTCGATTAACCATGCACAACTAAAATAGTTAGTTCAAAACAAATATTGATGTTACTTAAAAAACTTTTTAAAATTCATTCTGCAAATACTAATTTCATGTTTTCCATTTCAGTTGGATTGCTATCAGGTAGCAGCTGTTCCAGGTAAGCTCCTTTAAATTTTATAGATCAAATCCTATGGACAAATGAAATGGATGTAATAATATATGCAATTGGCATAAATAGACAGGAAAACAGACAGACATATGGCGACTTTCTCTTGCAGAAAAAAAACTATCCAATTGAATTGAGACGCAGGTGCAACTGACACACACACGCAAAGACAAAAGACGCGGCTATACGAAAGGTTGCCCTGAAAATGCTCCCTCTCAAGTTTCGTCTTCCACTTGCTATGCCGGGTTTCCATTTTTATTTGCCAACATGATTTTTGCTAAATTACTTACCGTCGTTGGTAGGGCAAGGGCGGGCGGGCGAGGAAATATGTTGCATGCGTGTGGCATTTGAAATAGTTGGGCTCCACAGATGTGTACCTTTTGCCATTTATTTTTCACATCCCGTGCCTCCCCGAAATACCGTGCCACCAAATATGGAAAAGGCAAAAGTTGATCAAATAAATGCCGAAATTTCCATATTCCAGCGATAAGAGTAGAAACGTGTAGCTCAAAGATTTCCATCAATCGGCATCAAAATCGACTGGCCAAGCCAAGTAACAAGTTTTGCGAATCTTACAATAAGGGTGGCACATGGGGTAGTGGGAGGGCCTCCTTCTGCTCAATAGGGCGGAGTGGGTGTGGGAAGTCTGATGGCAGCAGGTACAACCCTCATCGCTTAGCTAAGTAAATGGGTTGGTTGTCGAACGTGACTTTGCCTTCGGTTCGATAACGGGAGCACATGACTCCAGCTCCCAGGTATCTCGGAAATACAAATGGCTGCACTATGGCACAATTGAGACAACAGACTTTACAATTTACCATTTCAGGGGAAAAAATATAAAAAAATTGCTTACATTAAAAGAGTAAAAGTAAATTTGTAAATTGCAAAACTTTTAATCTCCAATAGTTCTATTTGTCTTGTAAGTCATTCCCATTTCGTAATATTCAGTTTGAGAGACAATCTCTAATTTCCTACCACTGTGCACAGTGTGTTCCCTCAAACTGGTGCAAACCAGTCACGATTCTAAAAACTGAAGCAACTAATGAGGACAACATGTAATTATGTACATGTGGTTAGGCAATATCCAAAAGCTTGCCTCCATTCCTATGCATTGGACTCTTGGCCATGTAGCAGCCCCTTCGATTGGCGCGCTGCCATTGTCACACTGTCTCCGGCTCCTTGCCGCAAGCCTTACAGCATTTGCCGGAATCAATGCCGAAGACAACCCGGGAAATTTAATAAACACGCAAGTGTACGGAAGTAAATTATCCCGTCAGTCAATTATGTATGTGGTGTTTGGCATTCACCCTCTCATGGTGTTTTATTTGGGCCAACATATCCTCATTCTCATCTTCGTACAGCTGCTTAGACGGGGGTCGGTCTAAGGCTGGAGCTGGGGCTTTGATATCTTTATTCGCCACATAAATACCTCGTTTATTTGCCTGTCTGTGTTTGCCGTGTACTTGGGTTCAGTTTCATTAAATGTTTTCTCTGCTTTTGCTTCAATTGGTTGCCTTATTTGTGGTTTCAATTCGTCGGCTCTTCTTGAGCCTTTTTAATTAAACGTTTTCGAAACCAGAACTAATTAAATGCCAAAATTCTAAACATCAATTAATGGAGCACCGTTCTCTGACTTACTGTGCATATGGTTAACTCCATAGAAAATGCTATAAATTGTTTCATTACAAAGCAGGTGAAAACTTAAATTAATTGTATCTAAATAGATGTATCTGCATCTCGTTTGCAATTTGCATATATTTCGACTAACGTTTAAATAATAAACATTAAAATAACCATTGCAATTGTTTACTCATTCTTTTCTTAATCTATTTTCGTGTTTTTCTATTTCTTGTTGAGAAAAAATAAACAAAAATTTTCAAAGACAAGAACAGACATAACAGATTTGTACTGTATACCTTGATATGAATAGTTTTTCCAGTTCAATTTTTCAATCAATTTTTTCTAAAACAACATCTATGTGGCCCCGAAAGGAAAAGGAGAAGGAGAAGTAGGAGGTAAAGTTAGGCTACTTTTAGCTTGGCATGTCTGATAACTTTTAAATAAATAATGAAATTACGTCTGCTCTATGAAGACATGTGAGAGCGGCCATTGGCAGTAGGAGTTGGAGTTGGAGTCTGGCAGTTGGTATCTCTAGTCTGTGAAATTTTAATCAGCCTCAGTCCATCGACTGGCAAGATGGAATTGAATTAATTTTACTAATTTGCTGGATAAATTTGCATGAAACAGGAAGAGCAATGCGATTGCCTAGTTGATTACATTAAAGATGCGCAATTAGACAGGCCGGTGAATTGGCTCAGTCAGTTAAAATGGCCAACGAGGGTTGTGCCCTGTGCCCAGTGCCCAAAATGAAAGCCCAGTCAATGAAAGAGGGGAACAACTCGCGGTCCTTTTATGTTTCCGCGTTCATTAAGCGCCAGAAGGTGTTGTCAATTTAAAGCAGCCATTTCTTTATGGCCAACTTCATTTGCATGCCAAGTGCGCCTGAAAGGGTAGGATTATTCAGTTAAAGAGTTGCCATTCAAGTAATATATAAAATATTGAAATACAAAATGGAAAGTTCTACTCAAAGCTACAAACATTATTGTAATGGAATGCAAATTTTAAATTGAATTTAAACTTGGAATTTTTATAGTTACTTTAAATTTCGTTTGTTACTTGATGTTGTCAATATTAACTTACATAATTCAAAATATTGACCGTATACTTATTTTTAGTATTTTTATAATTCTGTATTTATTTTCTATTTTGTATTAGATGCGATTTTCCGTTTTTCAGTTACAAATATTGAGACTAAGTGTAGTTCATGGTTTTTCCCAGCTTAAAGTCACGATATTGAAAATATTGAAACTTAAGCTGAATATAATATTTGAAAAGTCAAGATGATTAAAAATTTATGGACTTGTAGATACTCTACAAATCAAACAGAGACATTTATATTCACATTTGTTTGAGAAGATATCATCCGATTTTTAAAGTGTATTTTCTTGATTCTATTTTTGGAAAGCGCGGCATAGCAATTTGGTTGTTGTAGGTTTTTGATTTATTTGCGTCAGAACGGTAAATGCTGAGCTAATTATGCATACAGTGTGGCATACAACAACAACAAAAACAATTCGGTGTACAAACAACAAAGATCAGCTACGAATTTATAAACAAAATTTTGAGGGAACCATAAACAGCTGCACACCAAACGGGTTAAAGGCAAATACTTGGCACATGGGCAGCGATTTTCATATCGGGCACAATGTCTGCTGACCTGGCCATGACAATATAGCTAGAGTACGTCTATGTCTATGGCATTTTACACCTAGACCGAGCAGCAGCCCGGCAACAACCGGGAAACTCAATTCGTATCGAAACTCACGTAGCAGCAGCAACAATAAAATGAATATCAACCACTGCACTCCGCCTCTGTCTCTGCCTTTGCCACCGTCTCGTTCTACTACTCGCCCTCTCTCACTCGCTCAGTTAGTTCGGGCTCTGGCAAGGCAAGCTGTGCTTCCTTGTCGCACTCCCAGGTAGAAAAGAGGCGGCCATTGAAATTGAAGCAGCCATGTCAATGCCCCAGCCTCTGCTCTTGCCTCACTCCACCCCGCGCTGCCAAATGACGACCAACTCGAACTCGAACTGCGCAGAGAAAAGTGGAAAAGGAAAAATAGGAAAAATATCTGGACCCGGGGTCGAGGCTGCTGCTGCCTTCGACTCGAAAATCTCATCTTCATGTTTGTTGTTCTTTCGTTTTCTTTGTTGTGGAATTTCATTTATATTCTACACTGAGATAAATAGGTCTACAAATATATACATACATACATTCACATATGTATGTATATATTTATGTATGTGAGAGAATCCATGGGCGTCTACACAAGATAATAGGAGAAGGATTTCACTTTACTGCACTAAAAGAACTTATAACCAGTAAAAAAAATATCATATAAAATTTACAAATTTAGTTTTGTTTTTAGTGACTCAGTCAAAGTGAAGCTTATTATCTTACTATTAAATCTGATAGCTTATCAAGATGAAGGATTGAAAGATTTTATTACCATATATCTAAACATCAGATAAGCTTGCAAATGCATTATTTAAAGTTACAGTTATAGCTTAAACTAGCAGTGCTTTATATTGTTTTTATTAAAATGACAAAAAATTTCATAAATAAGAGATAAACGAAAGCTTAATTTATTGACATTCAGAGATAAGTCTATTTATGAGTTGAAAACTTTAGTCAAAAATTTAAATGCTCTTTCTGCGAGGGTATAAAACAATGTTTAAATAATTTACGACCACAGATTCAAGTGCTTTTTCATTCATTTTTTTTTCATTTTTCAAAATAATATATATATATATATCTAAGGTCCACACTACGCCCATGCTTGTTATGCATCTTTCGATCAATTCAAACTTCACACAACTGTAAATGATTGTAAACAAAATTCGAATAATATTTAGCCCAATATACAAAGAATCTTCATGTTCTTTGATTTTCTTTCGTAATTTAAGTGTGATGATTAAAAATGACTTTCTTTTAAGTAAAAACTTATTAGAAAAGTCCAGAAAAATTTTAGAAACATATTTACGTTCTAAAATATGTTCAGTCGGAACTTTTTTAATGTCACTTTTGATTGTTGTTTATCATCTTTGATTATCAAAACTTCTTTAGCATTTTGGGGAAAGTGAAAAGAGGGTTGAGAGAGCATCCGATTACTGTAAATAATTCTGAATAAGAGCGTCTTGTTGCAAGGGCAATTAGTTTTGCTGCAACTTAAGTTGCATCATAATGACTGCTTTTGTGGCAAGAGTCAGATAGCCGAGCAATGAACCCACGTGCCATCACTGAGTCCCCCTCTCGTGTTTTTTTTTTATGAAATTCGCAATCAGACTGAATCCAAATGAGATGCAACGAAATTGGCATGGAAATGGCCAATCTCTAAGCAATCCCACTTGGCATTGCTTATGGCCAAGAACATCGTGGCTCGTGAGGGCTGAGCAATCTTTTTAAAAAATTTATATTATTTCTAAGTAGTTGCGCACAAAAGTCGCTGGCACAAACTATGAACTATGAACTCTGCCCCACCACCATCCCCACCTCCCTTCGTTACCATTCGCGTTCCCAGGGAGCTGATTTTTGTGCTCTTGGAATAACACAAAA
The DNA here is from genome assembly GCA_018903935.1 of Drosophila insularis. NCBI lineage: Eukaryota > Metazoa > Arthropoda > Insecta > Diptera > Drosophilidae > Drosophila > Drosophila insularis. Next base: position 117,392 of record JAEIFP010000752.1, read on the forward strand.
TTGTGTGGCTTAGTGCGCACCACGAACTTTGGGGAGCAACCCGGGAATTTTATCATTGGGGGATTTATGTGAAATGATGGCAGATTGCCAAGCTGCAACTATCAGATATGCAGAGAGTAAAGGAAGGAGAGGAGGAGAGGTGCCAACACACACACATAACATAGGGATGGAGGGATAGGAACTCGAGACGAAGTCAAGGCAGTCAACACGGTTTTTAGTGTATTTTTTTTTTCTTCTTCTGTTTTTGGTTTATTTTTGTTCATTTTTTCTTCTTCTTTAGTTGTTGTTTTTTACAATTTGTTCTTGTCGAGTGTAATGGCTAGGAAAAGTTGTGCCGCACAGTGGAAAAGATTTCAGAGAAAACTGAGCAACTGATATCTAAAGGAAAAGCCAGAAGTTCTCTTGGAAGTACTAGATGATTCTATTCTAGTTTTGAACATAATTCAAATTTTGACTTTCTTATGTTGCTATTCATCATCTGGCCCCATTGTGCGGCGCTTTGGCACAGGCTTGGATGACGATGCCACCGCTGGAGCCAATTTGTTGCGGTTCATCAATATGCCACACCACACACATCCCGGACCAACTAAATGGCCAGAGCTCCAGTCGTCACTGGCTAGGCCAAAGGCGCCTGCAACTTTTGGCGGCCGGGTGGTTGTTGAGCTTTGGTCCTCCTCCAGCCAGAGGCAAGAGGCCTCTTCTCTTGTCTCTGCGCAGATTTACTTGAACCGAGACTCTTGGCATTTGAGGAGCTTAAGTGGCTCCACGTACCAAGTAGTTGCCGTCTGCTAGGGAAACAAGAAAAAATATGTGCATAAATTTAAAGAATCTCAATTTACTTGCTTCATGTTCATTTGTGCGCCAACTCCAGCTCCAGCTCCATTTCGCCTTGTACCTCAGCTCTTCTCTCTCCTTCTCTCTCTCTCTCTCCCTATCCTATGTCTTGTGATTTGTGGGCTCAATTATTGTACACTTTCGTGTCTTGGTTTTCTTTTGCTCTGGTCCGCTTTTGCCGCCATCATGCTCCACCTTGGCCACAGTCGTTTTTTGTGGTTGTCACTTTATTATTTATTCAGCGCCATGGTCTGGACCGGGCTGCCATTTGTGGGCCGACCGAGAACATGGGGCTGAAGCTGGAAACTGTTGGAGCTGGGGGAACTGGGGACTGTTAATGAGTTCGTTCGTCTTCGCGTTCGCGCTTTGGATGCTCGGCATTTGGATGCTAATGAGTGCATGGCATCCAATAAATTTAGTTTGCCGGGCTTTGCTTTTATCGCGCCACTTGCATAATTCAATCGCTCTGCCTCAGGGTTGTCTCAACCGGAGAACATGGCCGTCAGTCTCTAGAGGGTATAGAGGTCAATAGAAATTTATGAGTCGCATTCTTTATGCCACTGATTACAAATTATTTATATGGACGAACATTACACAACCCCATCCCCATACCTGATTGCCAACTAGATCTACATAAATATGTGTCCTTTGACACGCAGTGGGGGAAAGACTAATAAAGTAATATAACTAATGGCATCTACTACTTACAATTAAATGAACAATACTTATCGTATACCATAGTATGCCATAAGTCTTAAATCTACAATATCTTGATTGTTACAAAAATTAGAATTTCATATGAAAAAGGGAACATCTAAACAGCATTATGAAAGATATGGATTTTCACTATATCATTCTGGCAATAATACAATAACTTATTATGCACTTGCAATTTATATGAAGTTTAATTTTATTAAGTCATTAAATTTCAATAAAAGGCTTCAAAAAATTTGTTTAGTGTTAGCAGAAAGACAAGAAAATTTTTGGAACACCGACTTTTGACAAATTGGTCTGTTCGACCTGTTGAACTTCAACAAATTCTTTATGAGTATTGGTTTAATATTCACAGTAGTCATTACATAGAAAATCATCATCGGCAAGTTGTTAAATTTAAAAAAAAAAATCTGCATTCATTTCTAAGAAATTTAATTTTATTTCCGGATGAAACAGATCTTACTTTTCCATATATAAAAAGATATATTTTGTTTCTTAAGAAGAACAAAAATAGTGCTAATTTATTTGAACTTTAGTTACGTTAAGCCCTTGAAAAGAAGTCATAAAAACTTTCCGAATTCTTCTACCTAAATTGATTAGTATTTTCATTAAAAATAATTATATAACTTATAATTTATAACATAAATTTCAAAATTATGCAATAAATTAGAGTTTACTTAAAAATATATTTTAATATGATAGGTGAGTACGATTTTAGCTCAATTAAAAATCATTAAAAATTTTGGCCATTGTACGTGTATATATATGTATATATATTTTATACTGACTATCATTAAAATGTATTCACCTATACACATATCAGTTTTTGTTCACCGAAAATATCGTCTCCGAAAGTCTAGATGTAGAAATTCACTAAAATCATATTCGAAATTTTTTGAAAGAAGCTTTAAAAACGATATTAATGTTTTGATATTTGAATTCTACATATTTAAATTCAATACTAAACCTCAGAAAGTGGGGGTTATATTTTTTACTATTGAGTACCACATAAATTAATAATCAAGTATGAAAAAAATAACGCCTTATTCATACTAGTCTAAAACAACTTAAAACTGTTACTAAAATATAGTTGCAGTGCATAATTTTTTCCCATAATAGTGAGCTTTGCTCGGCTCAGTCCACTGATATACCTAACGAGTCTTGTTAGTCTTTCTATTAATATGAAGTTGTTTTAGTATTCATCGTCCACTTGGAATGCCCAGATAGAAAAAAGCATTCTGCCTTAATTAGCTAGCCGCTGATAGTGACAGTCTTTCATAGACCTAATTTAGTAATTGGTTGACTCACTCAATCATTGATAATGTGGCAATGTGGAGAGCATGCTGGCGTCTAGCTACATAAATGCCCATACATATATAGAGTTCAATCTGAACAAATTTTCCCTAGTAATACAACTAATTCTAGTTCATATTAAAGCTGTCTCACAATCTCTGTCATTGCTGGCAATGAGCTTAACAATTATTATAATTGTTAATACTTTCACTGTCAACGAGGTCGGGGCAAAGATAATTGTCATGTAACAAAACAACGTCTTTAGAGATAACCCCAACCAGATTTGAATAGCATACTCCAATTGGCTGGGTCTTGTCTTGGCAGCCGCCTGGCGGCCAAAATGTGAAGCTGTGTGGCTAAGGCGGAGGGCATCCTGCAGGCAAATGTATCTTCAGAGTTTAATTCCAATCAGCACATAGATAAAGATACTTCAGCAGCAGCAGAAGATAAAGATACTTCTCCATTAGATTGAGTCGCCAGATGGCGCTCAAGTTGGAAACAAGTTTATCTGCTTGTCGGCCATATTGGAATTATCTGGCAAGCGAGTGTATCTGAAAGATACGCACAGCACACACACCACACTCACCGCACACAGTGCGTCCTTTTTCCGCACATGCGCGGAAAAGGCATCGCCAAGCTGCGTCGCCTCGAAATCAGGCGTGGCTAATACCCAGCCGGCCAACGTCTGCGTCGACAGCGACAGCGCCGGTCACACATACTAATGCAATGCACAAATACAAGCGCAGAAACCAGCCCTCGTCCCCTCTCTCTTTCACTCTCTCTATGTTGCCCCTTCATGAGCCTTTGGAACCCAAACCTACCCAGAGGCAAATGCTAACCAAAGCGCGTGGCTTCCATTATTTTATCAAGAAAGATACTCCACATCAATAGATACTTTTTTTCCAGCACGAATATTTTGCACATTTGTTTAAATTTAAACTATTTTTTAACACGAATTGAACAAAAGTTATAACTATCAAAATAAACTTCCCATGTTAAAACAATATTGATAAAGAGTATCAAATTCTATTAACTTTAATTTAAATGACTTTTGAATAATTGTTTTATAAACTTTTAAGTTTGCTTTGTTTTTAAGTTATTTTTTTTCAAGTTTAACTATGCATAGTTTTATGTCTCTAATAAAATATTCCGAATTGCCGTCGGCAAATGTCAGAGCACTACGCATTTGTCTATCATTGTGTTTGTTTTTTTTTTTTTTTTTTTGCTTTCCTTCTTTTTCGCTTTCGTTCGTTAAATTAAAATTCTCGAACCATACCAATTAATGGGCAATTAGCAGACAAAATGCTAATTTCAACTCACTGTGCGGTCCGCAAAATTGCAAAACACTCATATTAATTGAAACGGGGAAAAATGTATTCACCACATTGAACCCCCGGAACCTTGGCTAATTGACACGACAATTGAGCGAGCCTTCAAAGTCGATGCCCAAAATAAAGAACAAGTGTTTTTTCTTCAAATAATTCACAAGGTCCCTGACACGATGTAGCCAAAGAGATTGGGAGGAGTCCACTTTGCTCGTTTCTTTAAAGATAAACGCAACAGAATTTGCATAACTTAAATGCAGAAATTATTTTAATTTAACCATTGCATAAAATTGGCTTCTTTATGGTATGCATGAAGAACACACAAGCCCAACCAACAGCAATCGGTCCCGAACATCCAGCAACAACATCAATATATGCAAATAACTCGATGGCAACTTCATGCCACAAAACAGAATTGAGGTTTGAGTTGGAGCTGGAGTTGGAATTGGAGTCAGAGACAGAGTCAGCGGTCTATCCTTCTCTATCCTCCTCATTTCTCTATGTGATGGTGTTGTGTGGCATCCTCCATTGGCCAAGATGGAATATTTTAGTCACGTTAATTCATTTCACGTTTAATTCACGAATAAAGTTCGTAACTTATTTCGTGCTCATAATGCATGCAAATTTATTGACTCTGATGATGGCTGAGGTTGAGGAAGTGGAATGGGCTGGCTCACCAGCAGGTGAGTCCATTAAGTATTCGATTTACACAGATGCCATTGTCGCAATGTACGCCTGCTGATATATCAAAGTCCCGAGGCGGTCCCCATACCCAATCCGATATCCCTCTCAGCGTGCACTTTGTGACCACTGTGCGGGGCAAAGTTCTTGCCACCACTAGAGCAGCTTGCCACACACGACGCCCAGGAAATAATTAAACGAGTTTCACCGATTAATAGATTCGGCCAAAGTTTTTGTCAGCCAAAGTTGCCGCAATATGCGAGATGAGGTGACAACTTTCATTAGAGGCTCACACACAGAGGACAGACAAAATGTCATTGTGTCGAAATCTGTTGGGGTTATAAAAAAAGAGGCAAAACTTTCCCCAAATTAAAAAGGAATTCCAACTTTTGTGTTTTGGGCTTAAAGCATACTTTAAGTTGGCTCCACTTGTTTGTGGCGTTTCCATGCCATTGCCCCACCCTGTTCCATTCTGCCTTGCCCAATTTATATTTGTGCCTTGAGTTGTGGAAATATGAAAACAAATAGACACAGCCGGAGGCAAATAGAATCATATTTCTTCCTTTTGTGTCTATTTGCGGAGCTTATTTAAGTGGGTTGGCTGCTTGGTTGCTTGACTTGTTTGTTCTTCTTTTTGGTATTGCGTACACTTAGGTGTGTTCCCCCGGCGAGTACCTTGAGTCGTCACTGAAAACATGTCTGCCAATCTGACAGAATACGAATACACTGCAAAAAAAAAAGGCGGAAGCGATAAAGCCAAAGTGCTCCATGCCCATTCAATGCAAGAAATTTCTTTCTAAAACTCAAAAGATTCAACATATGGAATAGACAATACAATAATATTTATATTAACTTAAAATCAGTTTAAAATTTTAAGTTTAAACTAATTTTTTTTTATTATTTCCAAAGTTTATAATATGCCTTTTTTCTGAATCGTTATCCACTTTAAATTTTTATATTTCAGAAACGTTTATGAATTAAAAAATGTTTTGAGCTAATAATCCGAAACAGAAACAAGCGAAAAAATTTATTTAAAAACAAAAGTAAATATGGACTTCGATTCCGATCGATTCGGTGGCTTTTTTGTGATCTTTTGTTGTCGCTTTAATTTAGATCATTTTCTTCTTCTTCAGATCATACTTTACATTGAAAGACGAGCAAAATGAAAACTGAAGAAATATTTAATATTGTTTTTGCTTGCTTTGTCTATAAAATTGTACAGTGTGGTGGAATGAAACTCACGTTTGCCAACCTTTCCGCTTAACATTGAAGAAATGCAGCCAGCACTACCCGAACTGACTTTCAAGTGAGTTTTTGGGGAATTTGGGCGAACCACGAACCGCCCCCAACTTTGGAGGGGGGAGTAAAGCGAAATGAAAACGGAGCCATTCTTCCGAATCGTTGCCTTATGCAGGAATAAAGGAAAAGTCACAGGACGGTAGAGAGAATGAACTGCTGGCCAAGAGTGTGCCGGGGGAAAGGAATGAAATGGACGTCCACATCGATCCAGTTAGCCGGCTCGTTGCAACTGCTGTGCAAATAATGGGAAAGAAAGCATTTCGCTTGTGTCCAGACACGGAAGGCTCATAGTTGGAGCCAGAGCAACACCTACAAACACAACCGTCCACTGGGATTGCAGCCACTTGAAACAGATTTACTTTTGGCAACTTATGGCCCGTGCTATGTTGCCGTTGACTGGCTGGATTTATGTTAACATTGACTCCATCTCCATGTCTAGGCCATGCCATCTTCATTTTGGAACGTCGACACGTTTGGTGTTGGCAAAAGTTTTCTCATTTTGGCAAGCTGCTCCGCTACTAACGAAAATTGTCGAGTTCGGCAAATGCCGCTGGGGAGATGTGGTGCAAAAGCAAATGGAACCGCATGCACTGGCGACGTTTCTCATTAAAAGTTTTGTGCCATTTGTTCGTCGTCTTCGTTGTTGTTATCCTCCAACCAACATTCTTATCGGTAGACAGACAGCTATTTTAATAATGAACCAAGCGACAGGGCATCCATGGATCGACTCTAGTAGACAGGTGGTGTTCCTCAATCTACGAAAGACAAAATGATATACTATCTGTCGCTTAATTAAAATAAATTCAATGGTTTGGGGTTAGAGTATTTATAAGCAAAGAATCCCAGTGTTTTTTTGAGGTTTAGAGGGAACAACTAAATGCTAGATAAATTCGGAGTCGTTTCAACTTGACATTTGATTATCTTCTAGACAAGATTTAAGTCCACAATTTATCTAAGTCTCTACTTAAGGCTCTACTTGCAACAGAATAATCAAAAATAATCTTAAAGTTTAAAGAACTAAGAAGCCGTCCTAATCCTAGTATCTAATTAGCTAATGCTTGAGATGCTTAATAACATTTCCATAAACCATTTCCAGAGATCATCTTAACTAAATTATAAAAGCCTTCGCCAACCTTTCCTTGGCTTCTGACACGTTTTTTTGTTGGTCCTTTTTGCCTTGGGTGTAATTATTTCCACTTTCCAAAATGCCAATTAAGAGAATTTTCCTTGTCCATGTTATGCTGTATGGCTTGTAATAAAGTATGAGAATATAATTTCCAAGTCGTTGCCAAAAAAAACAACAGACCTTGAACGTAAATTAGGCACAACCTGCGCTCAATTATCGTTAGTTTTCTTCCTTCTCCACGCAAAGGGTTACAGAGTCAGAGTGTCGATTTCTAGCTAGGCTGAGGCTCAATGTCAGGACCGCGGGCCGTGCCAATGCCAAGAAACGGCATAGCCATTAAACAATAAAAACAACAACAGCCACACTCACACAACCACACACACACACACATCAGTCGAGGAATAAAAAACCAGAAGGCAGAGGAAGCAAGGACAAACCCTTTTCCTTTTACACTAGAATACACACACGTGTGTGAATGTGAGTGTGACCATGGCGGTGGCCTGAGTTTGTTTCTGGTTCTATTTCTCTAGCATCAGGCCAGTTTAAATCTACGCATTATGGTCGCACAGTGGGCTCATTGACAATTTGCGGTAAGCGGACGATCGTCTGGGCCTGGTCGATTGGTTAGCTCTTGCTTTTCCATTCTCTCGCTCTCCTCTCTTACGTTACGATGCTGCTTCCCATTGCTCTTAATATGTGTGAGTGTGTGCCCGTCACAGTTTGAAGTTTTATGGTCTACAAGAGTTGGCCGTAAAAAGTGAGAGTCATTAAAAATTTTTACGGCTTCTCAAGGTCGTCTGTGGAGAATTTTATGATACTTTTTATGGCAAAGTCATCGTCAAGCTGTTGCATCGTTATCGAGTGACCCAATTTCATCTGGAAGATACATTAATTCAATTGCCAATTACGAATCGATCAATCATTCGTCCGATTGATGTGAATATAACAAATTCTGAAACTACAACTAAGCTGTAATTTTAGCTAAAAAAGGTTTGTTTTACTCTCGGCCTTTGCTGCTTCATCTCGTCAACTTTTATATCAGAAATTCATTAGACGAAGAGTTCCTTTCCAATATTTTCACATTGGGATTTTGGCTTATTTGCCAATTTTGGGCACGATTCGCAAGCTGGCACAACTTTTGCTACATGAGTATGAAAAATATCTAAGAAATACGACAAAAACGAATGGAAAGGAATGGGGAGGAAAAAAAGCAAAATGCTTAGTGGCAAGTGCCGAAACTAAATCAAATAACTACATGCCTGAAACATTCATGAGCGAAAATTGAACACGTTTTCAGCGTCTCGAGTTGAGCTCTCAGTTCAGCTCCGATTTGCTTTCAGTTTTGCCTCGAGTCGAATAAAGTTCAATTGAGCTTACTCTGAACAGTGTGTGGAGGGGATGAGACGGGAAATGAATGGGTCTGACTGCTCCGATGTCCGTTGGGGACGGGGCCAACGCACTCATCACAAATGCTCCTCGGTCTGTGTCGGTCCCTGCATGAAAATGAATTATCCACACCTTCTGTCGAACACAAATTGAGACTACCAGCCAGCAAGCACTGACGACCATTTTGATTACAAGTATTTTCTCGCAGACGTTTTCTCTCAACTTTACAAAGATTGCGAAAAAAAAAATGGAAAGAAAAAAGGGGCGAATTCATGCAAGAACGTGGCTGATGGTGGGAAAATTCTTTTACCAATTGCACGTTTCAATTGCGGGACGAGGAGATTCAATGCAAACGCCCCTTGACGTAGTTCATGGAGATTGCTTTCCATTGTGCATTTTGTATTCACATTTCCACACATTCTTCTTGATTTGCAATCTATTTGAAATAGTTAATTCAACGGAGCTTTCTTTGTATGCACAAAAATAAAATAAACTGTCTATCTGACAGGTTTTCCTGACGTTAATGAATCCCATTTTTTTTGTCTGTATTTTGTTTAAATTGATATATTGTTGTGTTGCCATAAGTCAAGATTTGTAGAGATCTAAAGTTAATCCATTATATGTTTTTTTTTGTAATAATAGTTTCTGCAGAACGATATTCATAATCCAAATCTAAACTAAAATTCAACTCAACGTGATTTATTGGATAAAGTAGTTTGATGGTTCATTAACACTTTTTATTGTCCTAATCTTATTTAAAAATAACCAACATTTCTTTTTTTCACAATTTTATGAAAAGTTTTATTTTAGTTTTGGTTTTTGTTTTTGATTAAATGTATGGAACTTTACAAAGACAATAAAATAGTTTATTAAGGTGAATGATTAGTGATTATTATAATATCTCAATACCGATATGAACTGATTTCCAGATTTCTATATTCGATTCTAGTACTCTCGAAATATAAAATTTAATAAATTTCATTAGTTCTCTGTTGTCTTTTTTCCCTTTGTGAACTCTTTGTTTATGTAAAATGGGTATAAGAGAGCATTGAAGAGAGTTTTCATCCCCAAAGAGACAGCTTTTTGGCTCTCTTTGCCTCGCATGATGACGAAACACAGGGTGTTTCGGGTTTCTTTTTGGCTGGCAGCTGTTTGTTATTTTTGTTTATTTTGGTCGACACCAAAAACCAAAAAGAAAAAAAAAACAACCAAAAGAGAAAAATGTTGAATAGCAATTCAAAATAAATCATATTAAGGCAAAAAACAATTCAACCTAACGAAGTCAAATAAATTAGCAAGCCAAAAATACATTTCAGTCGATATATGAATATATCTTTAGGATCGTTAGATATATATGTGTATATGTAGACGTATGTATGTATGTATAATTAAACGCATCGAGTCTGGTCAACTTTAATTAAGCCATTTTTTCTGTTCGACTGCAATTTGCATTGGAATTAGCCGCAACTTGGTAAGCAAAACTCATTTGCCAATGGCAAAATCTTGACAAGTAATAAATTGTCTAAGTGATGGGTTTATTAGCCACGAAGTGACAGTGCCCATCTCCCCCCAATCTCCAGCGCATAAATAAGCACATTGAAATGCTCTTCGACTTTCTGACAGGCTGATGGCGGCATCGTTGACTACGGGTGAACAGAACAGAAGCACTTAAATCCCCATCACATCTCCGTCTCTCTATATCTATCAATCGCGATAATGATGATGATGATGTGGATGATTATGATGATGCCGCAGACATGATGGCAATGCCGAATCATTGAACGTTGATGCGATGGCAGAGGACACACGTTGCGATGATTATAAGCCAAAAATTTCGTATGCATCTGAGGCAGCTTAGCTCAGGTCTTAACTGGGCCAGGAGTCGGGGGGCCAAAACTAATGGAAGAATTTCGCGAATGTCACGAGCACAAGTTATGGTTAAGTGCACTTTTTTGGCTTCTATCCCCATCCCCACCCATTTGCATCCCCCACCACCTCTTAAGGTTGTTTCTGTGATGTTTGTGTCTAAATGCAAATTTTGTGTACTAAGTTAGGGCAATTTGGGGACACTTAACTAAGTCTTGGTCCCAAAAAGTATAAAGCTTGCACTTGTCTTTAAAATTAGTCAATTGACTTGGTTTTATTACGAGACTTGATATAGAGAGTCTCGGTTCTGTGTTAGGGTATTCAGGCATCGTTGTTTTCTTTTATACTCGTGTTTTATTTTTTTGTATTTAGCTGAAACTTTGCTGCTGCCTAATACCGCAGTCATTTTCTTGCTGAAACCCAACCCCAATTTCATACCTCACCCACGTTAGATTCTCTCCTGATGCGCTTCGTAAACTTTGTGCAGAAAATTTGAATATACTCTTGGCTTGTTTCGCGTTCAGAGGGCCAGGACCAGGGCAAACCACCACCAAAATCATTAGGGAGCCATGGCGTCATGCATGTCCTTAAGTCCCTCTCAGGTCTGTGTGTGTGTGTGTACCAGAGTCACGTTTAATGGTGGTGGATATGGGCATGGGGCAAGAGCAGAAGCACGGCCATGGGCATTGCAACAACCACCATAAGGACCACCACCTTAATCTGACGACCTGAATCCCAGTTGCCACACAGATTGCCACTGTTTGCATTTTACTTATTGTCCTGCATCCTTGCTCCAACTCTTTATCATCCCTCCGATTTCCCTTCACCTCTTCGAGCACCCTTGTTGCGTCATTTGTTCAAATTTGAAACGTTGCCTGCTGAGCTCCGAAAGACTCTCTTTGTCTGTTATTAATTTTCCTGCTCCTCCCGTTCGCCTGGGGCCGTTTAGCATCAATTGTGTCTCGGTCTGAGTCTCGGTTTTAGTTTTTTGGTTTGAGTCTTTGTCTTTGCTTGAGGCCATGGCCTGGAATGCGTTTCATTAATTAAGTGAAATGGCCTCGACGAGCTTTGCACGTTACAACAATGAATTATTTATATAAAATTTGTCTAGCACTTTTTCTAAGCTTTCCCAAAGAATCTTTTCTATTTGGCTCTGTTTTTTCTGTGTCTCGACTGGTTTTCTTCATTTTCTTTTGGCTAGCTGTTGGCGAATTTGTTGCCAATTTCTTTTAATTCGTTTCATTGTTGCCCCAAAAGGTAGATACCTAAATCTAAGCATTATTGTGAGTGAGATTTCCTCCAGCTGGGATTCAGTATTTGTTGACTAATGGAAAAGTTAAAGAAGGAAATGTTTCACCTCTTATTAAGTATTTAATTATTTCCACACTTTCGTGACCTGAAACATTATCAATGACATCAAATTGCACTTAGACGGAAATAAGAAATACATTTACTCATAAATAATCAAAGTTATGGTGCATGCTATTAGCATTGAACCACAAAGTTGCTAAACTCTCCCACTGACACCTTTCATTTTGAACCAAGAAGCGGGGGTTTTCCATTCACTGAACGCAATGTAATTAAATTATATGCATTTTGCTTTCCCCTTCCGTCGTGCTTATCCTAGAAGCCTTCATCATTGGCCCAGCTGTATGGTCAATGATGGGGGATTACAACTCCAGACGAGTTTTGCATTTTTTATACATATTTATTCACTGAGCGTTAGTCAAAGATACAGAAGAGTACGAGGGAATGTTCAAATCACAGCCAGAACGAATTTAATATTTTCCTTTCCTCTGGGGAATGAGGAAAATTAAAATGGAGAAAAAAAGAAAGGATTTTTCTGTCCTTTTTCGGGGAGTTTTATCTTGTCTTTTTTTTCTTCGTAAATGGGAATTTCCAATTATGCACCAGCTGCAATTGACTTTGTGAGGAGACGGCATTATAATCTTTCGCTCAATGAATTTACGCGGTGATTTCTTTAAATAAACTCGGGAATAATGAATAATTTCCGGTTTATTAAAACTAAATGTTGCATGCAAAATTTAATATTATGACTATCCAAATTTCAAATAAAAAACGCAAGTCATCTAAACTGGTAGTCTATAAGGGGAGTTCTGAGCCATATTCAATAAATATATTGGTTATTTGACACAGGTCCAAAGGTAAATAATAAGCGGAAAACTCATGAAGTTTATGAAAATCGTTTATGAAAATTGCCAACAATCAGACAGAAACCATAACAGAAAAGTACAATTGAAGCCAGCAGCAGCTTTTCAAATCCGTTTGGGGTCTGCTCCTTCAGAGGTATCCACATACCATATACTTATGTATATATATATGTCGCTTTGTATGTGGAAATATATGTACAACAATAAAATGAAATACACCCCATCAATATAAATGGCAGCAGCAATACAAACAGCTACAGCAACAACAACATAGATGAATCACGTTACCAGTTGGTTCAGGCCAAGTCCCAAAAACTACAGAAACGAAAAGAAAAGCACAGAAAAAGGAGAAGAAAAAAAAGAACCAACAACAACAGAAACAGCAACAAAATAAAATAAATAAATAAAACGACTCAAACTAAAACTGAACTGAAAAAAAGTCTGTACAAATAATGCAGCCATTTTGGATAACAATGGAAGCTAACAAAGGAAATGCCAACAACACCGACTCCAGCAACAGCAACAATAACAACAACAAGAAACAAACAAAAACAACATTGGAAAAGGTAGAATCGGAATCCACTTAAACGTTCAGTAACATTTTTTGGGCCTTCCCGCGCAGCTTTGCCACATTTATCACAGCCCCTGCCCCAAAAAAAAAAAAAACAAAACAAAAAATGTCAGAAACAACAACGAAAACAAAAACAAGAAAAGAAAAGAAAGAAACACAAGAATGTCACATTCGAATTGAATTTAAATGAGTTCTACATGCCCAGCCAGCTTACTAAAGGCACGCACACCATATCGAAACAGAACCCTCGAATCCGGACTACAGTTCGATAAAACAACCAAAGATTACGCCGCCAGGGACAAGGGCAAAGCTTGGTTGGCCATTAGCCATGAGGTCTACTATCTGAATAGTGTTTCCTCTATGTGCCAGATAAAACAATGGGCCAATATCTTTAAAACTTCGCTCAATTGAACACAAGCAGGATATATTGTTTAATTTTTATTTTTGTCTTCTGGACTTGGATTTACAACATTTACATTTACTCTTGTTTTAGTTTATCAATCGACACGATCGCCCTTAGTTTACATAGATCTGTATCTGTCTGACCATTTTAATTTGGTCCAATCAGCGCCAATAGAATTAATTACGAAACTAAGAAGAATATGTCGACGACACAATTATATTTTTGTTCTGCCCCATAAACAAACACGGCCCACATGATATACAGATACATACTGAACGCACACTTTAAGGCAAATCTGGTAAATAACTAGGTCACGGACATTGGGACTGACTGACGGCCAGTCAGTCAGTCGAAGAGCCAGAATCAGTTTGCTGCCTCACTGCGTCCAAAATAAGTTTGTAAGTCTGCCTGCTCCATGCCTCATGGCCCGTGCCTTGTCCCCTTGCCTGACTTGTCCCCTGGCACTGTCCCACTCCATTGAGTCGGTTCACCATTCCCCGAATGACACATCGCTTGGCACATTACAGAAAAGAAATATATATATACATATATAAGTGTATACATAAATACGTACACACACACATTTTTATATGTATGAGTATAGAGTGAAGGCATCAGCCTTCTCCAGCCTCGTTTCCCCATACTCTTTCCCATTCCCTTGCCCAGATTGTGTGTATGTGGGGGGTATCTCATTTATAAGCACGCAGACCAAATTGTTTCTATCTTATGCCCCGTGCGGATGTGACTTCATTTATGGAACTTGCACACACACACACACATTCAGAACTTCCTTATGTATGTGGCCCATCGACATGGAATATTTAAACGATCCAAATGTTGGCCAAAAGCGTATTCGTTAGTCACTATTGACTATATTTGATGATATTTGATCACACAAATATCATGCTATATATTTACCTTTAGAGCATGTTTTTATCCATTTATTAAAATATATATTTAAGACCCAATAATGTCACTTTAAGTGGATCTCATTTGTAGCAAAATTGGGAATATTTTTTGCCCAATTTTATTTACTCTTCTTCAGGTGAAAATTTATTGTTGAATAAGAATTATAAGAAAGCATTTCGAAAACTCAACAGATTTCTTCTACCTTGTTAAATTGAAGCCCTGGCTGATTAATTACTACTAAATGAAGTTGAGGAAACTCTTGTGATCAAATTAATCACAATGCAACTAGTTTACTTATTTTAACTACACCAAAAAATAAAAAAGGTTCATCAAATGAGGGTTCAATTTAGGAAACTCGAAAATTAGTTCTTGAGATTTTATTGACTAGCTAAAGACAATTAAAAAAATTCGCTGAGTTAGAGGTTTATAGCATTTAATTTTTCCTAATTTCTGCACATTTATTTTGAATGAGTCCTTAAAGAAATTGTAAATAGATCTAATTAAAATTAAACTCCATTTCTATAGGCTAAAAGAGAAAGAAGAGAAACTAGTCATCTTCTCTAGCAAATGTTAAGAATTCACTACTAACTACAAATTATCAAGAGTACCTTTCGATAGATTTCCAATCATTAAATTGTTGAGTATCAGTCGTATATAAACTGACATTGTCTAATTGTAGTCCCAAGTACACATTGCCATGGATAATCGTCTCATTCCCTTAGCCGATCTGTTTTCAATGCTCGTCAAGTGGATGGAAAAGTGCGGTGGCAACACCTAAAATGAGTTAATGGCCGCATTTATTGCCAAACTGCTATAATAAACAATTTGTTAAGCATTTAACGAATTTTACTGCCGCCAGCAGCAGCAGCAGCAACAACAATAACAACAACAAAAGCAAGTAGAAGAAGAAGAAGGAGTGGGCCAAATACGAGTGCCTATAAAAAATGTTTATGATGGATTATGCTCCCACTTCCGCGCTCCCTTCCACTCCCTCAGTCATTCACTTTTCTGTTTTATGACACATTTCATGTGGGGCACATTGAGGCAGGTTGCGGACTTGGTCATTGAAATCAGACCCACTCCCCGCCCCCACCAAAAGAAGCAGCTACAATCACAGACAGCGAGACACCAGAGAAATTGTCAATGTCAAGGTGAAAAGTGTAGCACATAATATGGTCATAAAGGTGCCTGCCTGCAGATTGATTTAGGCAGCATGCCGACTGCGAGTGCGGGTAAAACTGATGGAGCAGGGGCAAGGAATGGGGGACGGCAGTGGCAAGTGGAGCACTTGCCATACAATGAGCTGAATGCCAGCGAGAGATATTAAAATTTTACGGTCAGCGGTAGACGACTGCCAGACGACACCTATAGACACACTTTCGCACACACACACACACACACACACACGCGATAGTAAAAAAAGCATTATTATGGCAGACATTAAGTGACGACGCCATCAAGTGCCGCTCAAGACATTGACGGAAGCTGAAGCGGTGGCCATTGACGCTGGCCTTGGTCTTCACGTATGTCTTCGTCTGTCTGTTTGTCTGTCGTAAAAGTGAGGCGCGAGACTAATACCCCCAGCCACCCGCCCATACCCCGATAAGACCCTTCTTCTGCCCAGTTCCTCTAGCAACTTCTCAACCACCCAGCTGCGTTTTTATGAATGAACTGCTCTGCTCGGCTCGACTGGCTTCTCGCGTTTGCTTCTGCCTTTGGCTTTTTGTTGCTTTTTTAGCGGCATTTTATTGCCCTTAATGTCACATTATGCACTCGAGTGCGACAAAAGAAAGAAAACAACTGGCCAAACGGTTGCAAATTTGTATGACAACTCTTTAGAAATGCAAAAAGGTTTCAATTGAGCGTCAAATTAACTAGACTAGACAAACGACACTTGATTGTTAAGTTGTTTGGGAATCTTGAAATCATATATATCTAATTCCAAAAGCGTTTAGCTTAAGTATTGCTCTGAATATGAGTTTGAAATACTCAAAAAGTATCTCTAGAGACAATGAGCTTTAGGTCTAACTATGTATTATTGCTGACTAATCATTCGATTCAGGAGCGGATTCTATTTGTTGTTAGGCCTCGAATTTAATGATGATGACAATGGGACTGGATTTAAAATACAAGTAAAAATCTGTAAAGTCTTACAAAAATATCTATAAATTTATATATTTTATTTCAATCTAGTTCTAGTTCTAGTACAAATTAAAGAAAATTATGAAATATTTATTCATATGTAGAAACTACTATTTTTAGAAGCATTTGTATTTCTCTGGATGGACTTAAAATAGTTATATCTTAGATTTTTTTCACTTTTGATTTGTGCTAAGAAACTCTTCTTAATTTGAACTCCCATCCTGATTAGAGATATTAGCGGCGTTGAAATTTTTAAAACTTAAAAACAAAACAAAGTTATTTATAAAATATTCAATGGCAATGGAACTTCCAACCAGTTTAAGCCGCAGTCAAGTCAGACCGTTGATTTTTTTCTGCCATGGTGGATTAACTTGGCCCAAGAGGCACATGTCAACCCTATCCAATGGCTACGTCAACGACTACGATGGCGACTAATCAAATGCCAAAACACGTTTTCAGCGACCGCTTATCGCGTTGTAAGGGCGACGGCACGGGGGCTAAATGAATTAACATATTGTCAACAACAACAAGAACAACTGGCAGCGGGCAGATACATAGATGACAGCCTACGAGTTGGATTTGGATTCGGATAGTTATCAGGGGCATTTGTATAAATATGATTGATTTATTTGACAATTTTCGACAGCATTATGCGGACGTGACACGCATATGTTCGGCTAGTACAAGAATATATATACATATATCTCACTATCTAAAATTGTCAGCTAAGTTGTTTTTTGGCTTAGATCCAAAAAGAAATATAGAAAGAATTCTCTTTTTGTTTTGTTTTTTGGGCAGTTGAAAATTTCTTGGCAAAAATTTGCATATCCATTAGGCATTAAAAATTGCATGCAGCCAACTTTTAACTGCAGTCTAATAAACTAAAATGGAAATGGAAAAGGAAAAAGAAAATGGAAAAACAGAAAAGTTAGATAAAGCAGCTGCTGCCATCATGAAATTCTGCTGTCCGCTAACTGCTAACTGAGGCGCATGTGCAAGAAGAATGACAGCAACGCCGACGCTAAAGATAAAACGATTTCACACACACACACACACACATAGCCCCAGCCACTGGCGTGTTGTCACCAACACACACACACATGAGCAGATAACCGACGCCATTATGCCACTGGCGGCCATGCCACTTTTTCCCCTACACCACTATTGCCGTCCTTGTCTGCCAACGTTTTTTGATACATTACGTCAATTCATTACGTGATTACGTAACGTTAATGTAGGGGGCGACACTGTAACTGAGTAAAAGTGAGCCGGAAGTGAGTAAAAAGTGAGCAGGAAGTGCTCATTTACAAAAAAAAAATGTTTTCTGGATAAATAAAACTGCCAAAATGCTAAAGTAGTAACTGATTTTAATAAACTAAAAGCATCTTTTTTATCACTTATATAAGAAAATTCAGCATGAAGATGAATGAAAAGAATTTCTTATTCATCAATTTGGTAATCGAAAGTTTGGAATACGTTATTTCTCCATACAATTTCCCACTTATTTCAAATGTTTGGGATTTTTAATTTACAGACTTCTTTTGCGTTTCGATTTCGAAACGAAAAAGCAGAGCTTTGCTTTTTGGGGCGTCGCTTATGTACTTAAAGCTTAAGTTACTTTTACGTCTGCACATGTGGAAGGACAACAACACAAATCCTTGTTTATGTAAATACACTTGGACCTGGTCCTGGTTCTGGACGAAATCAGCCCGAAACACCCTTCTCTGTCTCTCATAAAGGAGAAAAAAAAAACACACAACA
The DNA here is from genome assembly GCA_018903935.1 of Drosophila insularis. Classification (NCBI taxonomy): domain Eukaryota; kingdom Metazoa; phylum Arthropoda; class Insecta; order Diptera; family Drosophilidae; genus Drosophila; species Drosophila insularis. The sequence continues at coordinate 135,873 of JAEIFP010000752.1, forward strand.
TGATTCGCCTCATCCGGATTTCTCCTCGTGCCATTTGATGGCTATGAGATAAAAATCAATATGAATATATATACTAGAAACGAGCAGGCGCATTCTATGTAGAACCTTCTGGGGGGTGTCTTTTATATATATATATAAATATTTTCTATGTAATACATACAATATTTGCGCACATACACTTAATGAGCAAATTTATGCGTTTTTGCAAAGGATTATGGTGTAGAAAATTTCATTAATTTCATTTAATATTCGCAATAAAACCGAAAAACGAGCGACCAAACCAGAGCCAATTTGAATAACAGCAACGCTCGAATTTTTGATTCGAACTTTAAATCAATTTAAGTCTTTGCTTTTACAGCATTCCACATGCCACGCCCCAACATTTAAATACTCGTATTTATTTACATATATATATAAATATATTATGAATTTTAATCGCATCGAAAAGTCATATATACATTTTTAATTTTATCACATAAATTTCACACTTTATGCTAATGTCGTGTGCGGCAAAGAGTGCGGGGGGTACCGACAATGAGAGGGCGGCGTGGTCAGGTGACTCTTAACGACATCGCTTCATCCACAATCAGCAGAATACTCCACTAAAGGACAAAATTGCATTTGCGTATATGTACATATCGATATTAATAAGTATATATATTGGTGCCTCGATGGCATCGTAAATTGAAGGCTTATTTGTTATGGCAGATCAACGAAAATTAGCTAATTACATTCCATAAGCCATAACAAAAGTGTTTATAACCTTCTGTTCCAAATGTATACATCCAATTAGTATTCCATCGCACTAAAATCAACCTAAATGTGCACTTTGTTGGCAGGCAAATGTGAAATTTATTTGGGCAAAGTCAATTCAAATGCACTGAAAAAACAAACAATTACTCACATAAATAAAATTGTATTAATTTTTTATTAATGTAAATATATTTAATTGCCATTTAAGAATTCTATTAAGCAAATCAGCGCAATAAAAACAAACACTTTTGAGGTGAACAAAAAATATATTTTCTGATCATATAACTTTATGACTCTTATCGAAACTACCTAATATATTTTAAACAAGTCATTGAGCTTAATTAGCAACTATCTTTAAAAACCATAACTTTCTCACACATATTATTAAGTCGTTAATTTTACTACATGTATATATAAAAGATATTGAAATATTTGTAAACAAATAAAAAAATTTGTGGTTTCGTTAATCCGATTTAGTTTTTAAATCATAAGAGAATAATCTTGTTAGCGTCTATTAAAATACATTTAAAGAAAAGTTTTTAAATTCTACACAATTTTATGTATATCCAATCCTCTTCTTGAAAATACAATAGTCAAATTTGATGATAAAAACAAAATCTTTCAGTTTCTTATGCTTACAACTTTACGACTTTTCTATTGGCTAAACACTTTTCAAATCTCTACCAAAGGGTATCTCAGTTAAATCATCAAGATCGTGAATCATTTTCGACTTTGCTTAATTGTAAAATTAATTTCTTTTTTGCTATTTTTTGCCAAAAATTCATGCCTAACTAGAATTGTGTATATTGTTGGATTCAGCTTTGTTGTCAAGGAAAATTTTTGATTTGCCTTTTCCGATATTTTTCAGGAACCTTAAATAGATGACTTCTAAATAGAAATGTTTAAAATTTGTTAACTTTCGATAGCACATAATAGAATCTTAGAATATGAAATTCTTAAAACCAGACTAAAGACTATAAATTTTGAATATATCTATTCATTGGCGTATTACTAAAGTCTGATATAAAATACTTTCTTACGATTGATCACTCTATAATAAATATTTCCTTAATAAGCAAGAGTATCTTTGTTTCGGTGTTTTCAGAATTGGGATCCGCTTTATTTCCTATCTGCTTACCAGCTTAATTTGAGTCTTATTTATGTTACAAGTTGAAAGAAACAAAAACATCATAAATGTATTATTTCTCACAGATTTAAATGTCGTAAAAACATTTGCTTATTAGTTTAGTTTTTGGGACTATTTTTCGCATGCAAGATTGAAAGATTGTATAGATATTTTTATTTTTATGCCGTCGCCGTTTCGGACGTTTTCATTCTACATTAGAAGAAAATTTCATTTTGATTTTTAATATTAAACGCGCCATGGATCGAAGTTGAAGAGAACAAAAAACAACGAAGAAAAAATAAAAATGATATTGAAGTAAAGTGAATGCTTGAAGAATTTTAATTGGGTTGGCCACTTTTGCATCTCAAGAAGGAAAGAAAAAACAGACATTTTGTCTGCCTCCCAGACCCACAACAAGAACAAGTCTACTGCATGTGTGTGTGTGTCATTGTTCGGGCTTCAATTAAAACATTTTAAAAATCACCAGGCATATTTTGATTGCCTGTCGAAGAAACGCATTAAAATGGGCGACGCGGCATCGGTTATCGGCAGATCCCCAGAACCACATCCCCCAGACCATTCCGAATCTCCGTTCCCTCTCTTCCTCTTGCCCCATTCCCATGGCCGCACTTGACTCTTGTTATAAGTACATCGCCGACATCTTTCCCTGTCTATCTCTGGGCACCCATTGAACGGGAACGACAGAGAGATGTGGCCGCCATTGATATTCAAGACGCAAACTTGCTGCATATATCAGGTTCGACTCCTTTGCCTGCGTCTCCTCCTTTCTCGTGGCTCGTTTATATGCCAAACATTGGAACCGGGCATAAATATGCCACTCGTATAGCACCATTTTTCATCTTCTCGATGCTTTTCTAAACAGTTTTATGTCTGTTTTCCCCATTCCATGCTGGGGAAAATCACTTCAGAATGAGCGATGTCTCTGATCTAATTGCAATTGCCCGGCCCAAAACTGTGTATGTACACATATATGTATTCTTTTTCTCCGCCCGCTCTTGACACTTGAGTCTCAAGTGGAGAAAAACCATGATTATGGTTAGAAGGAAAAATTCGATAGAAAACTTGTTTTTAAATATTTGGAAAATGCTTTTCGGATCAGGTCTCGCTTGTCCCTTGTCTCTTGTCTTGTCTATCATTGGTTTGTCTTTCATTTTCATATTTCCAGCTCTTATATTACCAAGTAAATGTCGCACCGCTGACTGATACATTAGTCACCAGCTCAGCCCTAGCCCTGACCCAAGTCCGCGGCTTATCTTGGGCCATTCGAGACTCGAAATATGTAAATAAATAATACACTTTGTATGGACAGCGATCAGTACGGATTGTTGTTTCTTTTGTTTCGTCTTGTCCCCTGCTTTTGTTTTGTCATTTTGTTTTATTTTTAATTTTATTTTGGAGTGCATTGAATATTTATGGAACAACCGAAACCCCGCCGCACAATCGCCATCGTTATCGCCTCCATCCATCCAGCCATTCATCCATCTCGAATCTTGCAGCTCATTTTTATGATCCTGATATTAACACATGTTCCGTTAGCATTACCAGACCTATGGCTTTTCCCCGCACCTCTTCGCACTTGCATCTCTAGGGAGTTGATTTTAAATACTTTTCTCTCGTCTCTATACACTTTGGTATTGAGAAATCCAATTGCATTATCACCCTTTCCCATTTGTTATAGTAAATCAATCAAAATGTTTACAATTTTGTTCATTTTTTATTCAACACGAGGCGAGTGTTAGATGATGATCTAATTTATATCGGGAAAGATTGAACAATACTTTACATCCATACATATTCAGAAATTGAAATTTAGAAAAGAGGAGCAATAATTTTAGTAGAAGACCATTCCAATTCAAAATCTTTAGTTTACTTTGGATATCCAAATATCATCAAGATAATTTTTTGTTTTCGAATTAATAAATCTTTTTAGTTTCCTGTCAATAGGATAATCCATAATCAAATTAAAAAATCTAAAAAATCTAATCTTACTTTGCTGCTTCATTTCTCTACGTTGAACAAAAATTTTAAAACGATTTTCTCTCTGAATATGTCAGCCTAATCCAACTTTATTATTTATTTAATTTCTAAAAGTCTAGCCGCCTTGATAAAAAATGAGAGTTCTTTTCTTTTTTGAACCACAATTTGTTATGCCACGCCCTCAATACAAACGTAGCAAAACATTTCAAAACAAATAAAAGTTAAATGGCGACTTATTATTAAATGGAATAGATTCAAAAACAGAAGGGAAATTATGCTTTTTATTTTCCTTTTGTTGTAGCAAAGTTATGAAAAGGAGGCGCTACCCGATTTTCATGGGAGTTGCAACAAATGTTGGCATTACAAGGATTAAGCGAAACATTTACATGCCCAAAAAACGGAACAGTAGCGATTATTTATTGTGAAATCCTAAGCTTCTCCCAGCACCAGGTGAACGGGGTGGAAGTTTGTCATGTTTCAAGATGGCAACTGTTTTGGTCTAGGGTTCGCCATTTTCACTCTCACTTTTCCGCTGTAAGATACTCTTTTTTTAAGGTTTGATTTACAGCCAAGGCCAAATATCTTTTTATGGCTCTGTGCCAGGGAATTGCAACAATTGTCGTCGGGCCGCATACCGCATACTCACAGTTCGCACAACTCTCAACTCTCAACTCGCAATCCTTGCAACCCTTCGTCTGAACCTGACGGCAATTTCCATTGAAAAGGACATTACCAAGTTGTAGGCATAGACAAGACAATGCGTCTCAGCTGCCTGTTTGGCAGCATTTTGAAATCCATTTATGTCGCATATCATAAAAAAGAAATACAACCAAAAAAAAAAGGATAAGAAATGCGCTTCATTTTTTGGCAGCAGCGTGAAAATTTACTTTCTTTTTTGCTGTGTTTTGCTACAACAATTTTACGCACGGCAATCGCAACGGTCGGTAGTGCAACCCGTTCGCGGCTGGGCACCTGATGCCCTCAAATCCTGTCACTTTTTCTTTAAGCAGGTAAAGGCTCTAGCCTACATTTTTTTGTTAGGTAGAAAAGTAACGAAAACCAAGTTAAATGGCTAAAACCTGAGTGTAGCAGCAGCCCTTTCATCCGCCCACTTAATTTGATTGTCAATTTATTTATGTAATTAAAAGAGCAAGAAGGTTGTCTCCACCGGAATGATGGGCTACCAATTTAGCGCAAATGAAACCACTATGGCCAATTACGATGGCCTCGCGATGGGCATCCGCATCCCTGCCTCCATCTTTGTAATTACATTAAGGCCCACTTCCTGCCTCCGTTTCTGCTCCTGCTGACTGTTGCTCGCATGTTGATTGCCATTATTATGGCTTTTCGATTTCGTGGCCCAATCAACGGCAATGCCAACCATCTGCATACATGTGTCCATGCAAACAGCAGGGGAATGGTGCGGTGGCAAGAGAGGTCTGGAATTGATCAATTGGGTAAAATTAAGCAGGCACTTTGGTGTCGTCCCATGGCTTAGAAAGTTCGTGTCAACGTGTAGTTGAACTCATCAATAACTTAGCGAAAAACAAGTAATGATGAGTACGACTTGAGTGCTTCCTGCCAGATAGTTTTGAGCTTGAAGACTCATTAATAAGAAGTTGTGTTTAAGAGCACAACTTCTTCTCGACTGCAACTTCTTGTTTGTATGATTCTACTTTCTGTCATAAACATGAACTAAGCGACGTTGTGGCTCCTAGACTCCGGCTAAAGCAACAACTACTTTTAGAGGTGGAGCCAACCCCAAAATGCTGGGAGAGAAGTTACATAGTTACCTCGTTGTGCTATCGCATGCCATCATCGTAAATTACACGAAAAGTATCTATCTTTAGTTGGAAATTGTGCAATTTTATTAAAATTCCAAAACTCCAGCAGCCAGCGCCCTTCACCCCAATAAATAAATATATGTATAGCTTGTGGGTGAGTGTCTCTGTCTGAGTTTGCCGTATCGTTGCTCGGACCAGGACTATTTTACCCTCTATTTGGTAACCGTCTCCTCCACCTCTTCCACCTTTTTCTCTTTAGCCATCGCCATATTGCAGAAAATTGTATATAAAGCAGGAGTAGTTTTTCCCTTTGCAACATCCATCCACCTTTTCATCCCACTCCCATCCCGACTGTCAGTGCCATTGCCATTGCCAGCCGTGCCTTGCCGTGTGCTTCTCGTTTCTTTGCTTTTATATAAACATGAGGCAAGATTAGATACAAATTACACCACAGCTTTCAAAGGTGGGCGTCGTCTTTTCGCTTTGCCCTGGCAATTTGTTCACCTGACTGCTGCTATTGCTCCTGCTGCTGCTTCTTCGACTACTTACAGTAGTTGTTACCTACCCAGAAAGTACAGGAACTGTAATAATAAGAAAACTTTCTGCCGGCAAACCATGGATAAAGCAGATGAACAAGAAAAAAATATTACAGAAAACGCGGCAAAGTAGCAAATGGTATTCCAGGGGCAAAAGTTTCGGCTATGCCACGCCTAATGCCAACTCCCCAGAGTTTTCCGTTGAGCTGCAAGTGTATTTTATTATTTATTTATTTATTTCATATATGTATTTGAGTCGACGATTATAAAATGTAAAAGAAAAAAAAAAAAACAGAAATATGGAAACTGGAACTACGGCCGGAGACTCATTGGGGAGCCATCCGGCGGCAGCGGAGGTTTTCGTAATTTGGCCAAATAATTTATGTTTGCCGAATTCAAACTTTTCTTATTTCTCCCAGAGAACTTGGCTCGCCATTTATTTTTGCCGCTGATTTTTCCGTACAGCATGGACAGGGGGGGAAAAAGCAAAGTCAGCCGGAAAACTGGCATATATGTTGTTTATACGTATGTTTGTAGTAGTAGGTCCAAGCCCGTTCCGGTTCTGAGTGTTTGGGCGGAGGTCGTTCAGCGGTTGTATGTTTGTTCATCTGATGAGCGGGAGATGGAAAATGATGGCAAGTGGAAACATCCCCTCTCACTCACCCGTTCCACCTCACTCCACGTCTGGGAGTCAAGCCTGAGCCTCATTCGGTGGCACGTTTGCAAAATGGCCCGATGCGTGTCTGGAATACATTTTCATGTTTTGCCAAAAAAAAAAAACCAACAGCAAAAAAAAAGAAATACAAACAAAACGATACGTAGGGAAAATAAGAGCATGGCAAAACTTCGGACCCAAGTCACAGGAGTGACTCTGCTACAACTCTGGCTCTTGTTTCCTGCTCCTTCTCCCGCTTTTCTGCATTTGTACATATTGTCGGTTGTATTTTGACGTAAATTTATGTGAAATTGTTTGCCAACCGGCACTGAAAGCGGCATTTTGTGTTTTCTAAAATGTAATGTAACTGTGCAGATGGAGAGAGAGGCATACTTCTACATATCTACATACACATATAAATATATACTTCCATACACATACCCTTGTGGGTGTGTGTGTGCTAATTTAAAATTCAGTGGTGTAAGCACACACACTCACTTTAGTAAGGACCTGACAGGGGCAGGGCCTCAGCAGTTGCACGTTCCCCCATGAACTGCGCAGGTTTTTGGCAAAAACCTTTCACGTGCTTCCAAAGAGTGGGGCTTACAAAAGGCAAAAGTGAGAAGGGTTTAATGTTAATTGCGGCCTTTGTTTGGTTTCCCATTCGATTAAATAAATGGCGCCAGTGGCAGGGCAGCGTGTGGCAGTTGCTTTTGTCTGTCCACTCGGCAAATTGACCTTTTTGTTTACCCCTATTCCAGGCGCATTTAGCTTAATGGAATTCAGCTTGCTTTATGCGAATTAAAATGAAGATTATAGAACTAATTTAATTAAATTTGAATATTTTCATAGTCGGGTAGCTCTTACACCTGTCGACTAGAGCTTTGTAAGTTTATTAAGGTTATAAGTTTAGCCATAAACTAAAAATTAAATCAATTAAACTAGGTGGATATGCTTCTACGGGTAATAGAACATAATCCTTAACTGCATTTCTTTAATCATCTGCTTGAGATTTGTTGAGAAGTAAGAAAGATTAGATAAATAGCTCTTTAGAATTGGAAAAGAAGCGACTAAACAATATAGTGGCAAAGTACTCTATTATCAGTTTATTTACTGTTGTTTACAAATTTAAGTGTGTTAACTTGAATTTAACTTCAGATTTTTGTAGCTTAGTAAGAAATTGTTCGCAACTCGCTTTAAATGCATTACACAAAGTAAACATTGAATAGTATTTGAATGTATGTCGCAAAGAAATTTAATAAACATAGCTCTAAAGTAGATTATTTGGTTATTGTTATCATGGTGAACATCTTGAATGGAAAATGAATATCTATATATATTGAGAATTAGACGACTTTATGCTGTAACAAATATTTGTTCTCTACTTGATCGAATTCGCATAAATTCTTTCAAAGATTTATAGAAATATATCATGCCAGTGACATCTAATTTAACTAATATAAATTATTTATGATAAATTATCATTCTATGATTTTACTTATGAATGTTTTCTTCAAATGATGTTTCTCTAAGTTCAATAAAAAGGAGATGCTTTAGAATGATTTGGAACGAGAAAAATCATTTAAGTTAATTGCCAGGCCTGTTAATTAAATAACACAATTTATTTAACTACGAAGAAAATGACTCAGGTTTAGTTTCATTTAATCCAAGACTTTTACAGCATAAACATAATTCTAATATGTATGTAGACACTTAAATAAATTAAATAATGTTAATGTGAATAGATAATTTGAGTAGCCAACTCTTTAAATACAATTGAAAGTCAATTTAAAATAAATTTAAATATTTATTTATATATTTTTTAACTTCCCACGCTAGATCTTTCTCAGCTCCCTTTAACTTATGTTTTCAAAATTCAGAGAGAAATGAAATTGAATATAAAAGCAATTTAGAGCAAAGAATTGCGGAAATTAAGAGAATTTCAGATCATCGACATTGAAATCAACAGAAACTGTCAACTTCGGCATCATAAAAAGTCAATTATATTGACAATAATTTTGCGCATTAAACACAAAAACTTAATGCGCCAGAAGTTGCAGTTGCCAGTTCGAATGGGACCGGGAGTGGCAATCAAACTGTGACTGCGGATGCAAGGTGGACGCCAGAGCTAGGAGGAAGAAGACGGTGCGACACGCCCTAATGGAAGACTGGCATACTCGTAAAAGGCAGCGGGTTAGGACCACTGGGGATCGATTGGGATGAGAGGTGAGAAGCGGGATACACCATGGGTATGGATGGGGATTCGGATTGGGGGGAACTGAAGTCGAGTCAACGAATGCACCGCTGAGCACTTAAATGATGAAATTTGTTTGTTTTGTTTCTGCCTTCTTAGCTTGGGCTAGGCTCTCCTCACTCCCTCACCCTCTCGCATTGCCTCTGTCTCTGTTTGGCTTACTGGGCATCTCCATGAGCCATGAGCATGTGCATCTGGCACACTTACCGAGCAATTAATGGCGCAATTAAATGTTTACTTAAGGCGCTTTCAAACCGCACATAAATGGCAGCCAGTTGCCATCGCTAGGGGAGATCGACTCGATGATGGCTGAAGAAATGAAACTACATACAGTCTCTTTCCTTATCAGATACAACAAGTTAAATATTGCTTTTCCATGGCACTTACCAACCAGATCGCTTACATACACGCACATTCGCAGGAAGACCCAATCAGTCGAGGTCTATTTGGCCAGCTGAGGTTCATCGAGAAATTGATTATCTAATTTGCATTAACAGCTTGAATCTTTTGCTTTGTTCCACATTTTGCATATAAATTGCGTCTGAAAATGAGTTTCTTTCAGCTTTTGCTTGCTCGCTTTTGTCTAAAAGCGATGATATTCTTGTTCTTTCGCACATTTCAAATTGTTGGCCAATACAAAGCCAATTTTGTATAAATCCACACAATATTCGGACGGAAAAAATGAGTGTGGGGAAGGGCAACTAGACCGCTTCTGCTTGTTAAATTTGGATAAACACAATTTAATTTTATCCATGCCAAAAACAGTGACCTTTAGATGGAAATTCAATTTAATGAAACACAAATATAGAGCAAATATTGAAAATCAATTTTCCAATAGTTCGATAATTTATATTTCATATAGTATTATTTCAGGTTTTTCCTTTGTATCGATTCAACCGTAATGTGGTTTTTAAACAGTTTTGATTTGATTTATTGTATAAATAATTGTAGTTCACTCATTTAACTAAAGTTCTAAACATTACTTAAGGGAGATACTTGGTTTTTTAGTTTTTCCCCATTTGGTTTTTTTGCAAATCTTATGAAGCTTCGGAATTGTCTTGAAAATATACAATATATAGAGTGCTCGCTGGGAATTTTAATTCTCATTGGTGTAGCGGTTCAATATATTTTTGAGCTATTAAACATTTGTTTCCCTTTCGCAAAGTTGCCATCTCGGTTAAGATATTCTCTGTGCACAGTCGTAAAACAATTTGTTGCAAAATTTAGCAAATAGCCAGAAAAGTGCCCCATAAAAATATTAATCCTTCCGCTTCGTAGTCTGTTGCCTTTCATTTGGCTCATTTAGGTCTTCGGAAAGCAACAAAAGCCAAAACGGAAAAAAATCAGAGAGAAAGAACACAATCGTTGGAATATTACACATGTTTTTCTTTTCCCATCTCCTTGCCATCGACTGCCTGCACGGACGGAACTGTGCGGAACTCTCGCTTTCGTTTTTAGAGATCATAAAGCAGTTTTAATGGCCGCCGCCTCTAACGTGCTTCTCTGTGGTTGTTGCTGCTGTTGTTGTTGCCTCTCTGTGGTTGTGTGGGCGCAGCACTGCCGCAAGTGGAGTGAAAATCTAGAAAAAGAAAAATAAAAACCGAAAAAAGAATATGGAAAAAGAGAAGGGAAAAGACCTCTTCTTGGGCTGTAATGCTTGTACCGTTAGAGCTCTGGCCGTCAAAGAGTTTTGCAGGAGGCTAAAAATTTTTAATTGCACGCGAAATGTTCATGGAAAAACGAAAGTTAGTCTCGTCCGTCTCCAGGGGGGTCGAGCGGAAAAGAGTTGACTTAATGGCATTTAAACGACCGTATAATGTTGAATTATGATTTCGAGGTCGTTCAATATTATCTTTGATTCCGCAATATGCTTACAATGTGACATTTTCCCCCTGTCCAAGTTGCAGCCATTTGCCCGTGACGCATTTACTTACGCTCGTCATTTGCAGGAATTCCAAATGATGCCTGTCAGTTGGATTCTTATTTATTACTACACTCCTACTGGGAGCATTTGGCAAATGCATTTACATATTCAATGTATGTACTTGCTTTTGGTGGTCAGTCGTAATCGCAATCGCAATCCCAGCTCCGAATCCAATCCCAGTCATTGTCTCCCATGCCAAAATGGCCATTGCTGTGTGATTTTTTAAATGAAATAACAGTCAGTGGCGGCACGAAGACGATGGCACGATTGCACGATGGCAGACAGAACAAAGAGTGCATAAATTACTCATACTTAGAGCCCCTCCCGAAGGAGATATCACTTCACTTGACTTGGCCTGACGTTGCCTAAAACACAAAAATATCTCCGCCTTTTCGAATCACTCTGATATTAATGCCAATGCCAATGCCAATGCCTCCTGGCAACCCAATTGGCATGTCGTGCTCATTCCCATGAAGTTCAATGTACCCCACTGAGTCGCCTCCCACTCACCAAAGTCACCAGTCGGGACGAAGTCATCAAGATGGAGAATTTTTGCGATTGCATGCAGTTTTTTCTTCATATGTACTTTCATCTGCCTCATGTTTTTTTTTTTTTTTTTTGTTTTTGTCTTTTCAGATAATTATTGGATACGCAAAGTGCCTGGATACCGTGTTCATATGTAAGTTATTGCCATAAATTAATCACTAACTGGACTTGCATATGTGCCTGCTCAAGGATTATTAAGAAAAGTATATGTATGCTCACGTACACAACTAACCCATCTGGCTGATTAATCAACAATTATATTTGATCATGTGTCATAAATCAATTTGCGGAATGTTCATAGTATTATTACTTTTAGACTCTCCCATAAATTCCTGTATTCTGGTATCAATCGATAACATCCTAGCCCTCTTATTGAAAAGCCATTTTGCTGAAAGTTGAATTTTTCGTGGGGCCAGAGACCATGATTTTATGGGCGCAATCGTAAATCGTCAATTTTATAGTTAATCGATGGCCATTTAGGCCCATAAACCTCTCCTGCATATTAAATATGTGTATATAGAAGTATATATCGCATATGTATATATATGGATATATGTATACCTGACTCTGTCAATACAATTTGAAATGGGCGCCAGCCAATATCGGGGTGAATTTTATCATTTTAAATACGTGTTTAGCACATTTTGAAGCTATCTAATTGCGAGACAATAAACAAAGGCAAATATTCATAGAGTCTCACACTGGTTAGCTTGGGAAGACAAAGACAAAAGGCTGCGCTTAGTAATTAAGTAAAAGGTAGTTTAAATACTAAGCGATTCTTAATCAAAGGAACTTTGAGAAGCCCGGCGGATTGCATATACATAAGCCAGGCCGGGTAATTGTCTCTATACGGAGCAGACGCAGAAACCGAAACCACCCTGAGAAACGAGAGCAACAACAACACACACATGAGTATATATACACTCACACACGCACACACACACAAATAACAGCAATGACAGCATTTCCAAAATCAAATATGGCCGAATTAAATGTTCTTGCTCTCTTCTTTGCGTGCTCCTTCGCTGCGGCCATTGTTGCCATGACAACCGGTCCGTCTGACAGCTGGCAAGGGAGTGCAAGTGAGATAGAGCTATATATAGAGTGAGAGAACAAGTAAGAGGTAGAACAGTCGGCGGTGTAGAGGGGGGCATGTTCATAAATTCGTTCAGTTCTGTTGTTGTTGTTGTTTTTGTTGTCTAGCGAGTTTCGTTTGCGTTATCTCTGCGGTTGCGCTTGCCTTCCACTTTGGTTTGCCTTCGCGTTCGCCTTCGCCTTGTCTTCGTCTCCGTCTCCATGAACTTCTATCTCTGAAATACTTTGTATTTGTCCAAGTCGAACAGTCGCCGGGTTTAGGTTCATTGGCTTGAGCGTGTGGTTGGAGGTGAGCACAGTGGAAGCGGGAGATGGGGAGTCCAGGCATAGAATAAAATTAAAATGCATATTTATTTCATGCCTACTTGATCTAATTAAGGGAGCTCCCAATGCGCCCCACCAACACGTGGCTTCGTCTTATTTTAGATCAATCCCCCAAAATCCAATAGTCTAATTAAAGACGTAGCCGTTCTTATACCCTGTAACAAAAGGTATAAGAAAGTTAGCTTTATTGTTGGAAAAACTTAATTATCTATTCAATAAACCTTTTCAGTCTGTCAATCATTCTTGTTAGAATGCTTACCTCTAGTACGTTCAGTTCAATCAATGGACGCCAGGTGGCGTCCAATAATAAAGAATTAATGAAAGAAACTTTGCACTTTTATGGTTAATTTCATTATATTCCATTCCTTAAATTGATTCCTAAAGGTTCATTTATTTATTTTATTATGTTTTTTAGGTTTATTTATATTTAAAGTATTCCAAGTTCCTTTCTTGGCGAGAGTAAAGGATATCAAGTAGTCGATGTAGAAACTTTTCTTACAAAAATTCAATTTCATCCCTAAATTCTAGTGTTGCAATCAACGTCCGCTAGATGGCGACTGAACGGCGCTAGAAATGGCGACACTGTGTACCCGCTTTGTATAAGATAATTTTTCATTAAGTATTGGAATAGACTCTATATGCCCTCCTCTATAGATCAAACTATACTCTAGGCTTGAAGATTGAACTTCTGAGATCATTTGTTTTTTAAGGTCGACTATATTATATGAGGCCTATGTGCATATAGAAGAAAATTAAAATGTTGGTTGTTTCCCTCTTATAGTGAACTTCCACAAACTCTAACTTAAGCATATTTGGCAGATTTCTTTTTTTTTTTTGATATTTATTATATTATTTATTAAAAATCCTCTAAGCCAATCGTGATGCTAGATCTGCTGTCAAACCCTCTGACAAATTTGGCAGAAATCAAAGACTAGAAGACCCAATCATTTTCTCCCTCTGACAATCAGTTAGAATTAATTTATTATATTTCTTTAGTATTTAGTCTACATATATCATCTCAATTGTATATCTATATTATTAATATGTGTATAACTATATTTGGTATATTTTATTAAGATTATTTTGTATTTGGTTACATTTGCATATTTAATTATACATTTGTGTAGAATATAATTCTTTTTGCTCCATTCAAGGTAAAATTTAACTCAATGCAAACGGAAATAAATTATCTATAAAAACATGAAAATGGCAACATTCAATGACTGGCAATAAGATATATCACAAGATGTTAATCAACCGATCGGATTGGCTTTGATATCCAGACATTACTTACACTTTGGAGACTTTGTTGGTAATGAAGCTTTCTTGTCTAGTCAGCTGTTTAGTCATCTGGCCCCCCTCACACTCTCTCTCTCTCTATCTCTCTCTTTCTAACCATCACCCAATCACTCTTTCGCGCTCTCTCTCTTGTCGTCTTTCAGGGAAATGCAACAGGTTGCATGCCATTAAGTTGCCCCCAAAAGCAGTCAGCATGCTACGTAGAGAGACACATTCATCCTTTTAGTATAGGCAATTGAAAAGCAATCAGTTAATTAATTAAAAACACGTTTTATTCGTCATTTTATGTACATTCTTATAAGTGTAATTGCAGTTTCATGTAGGAAGTGTATATATGTATATATATTTATTAATTTTATTATCTAAACTAAAACACAAACGAAACAAAAGTGTTTCACACATCCCGCGTTGTTGGTGTTTCCTCGTGTTACGTATACTGAAGGTATACCGGATAGCATACACTCAGGATACATTCAGTATACGTATACGAAGTTGCACAGATTCATCTGAAAAGTGACCGGTACCCGGTGTCCGTTTCGTTTTCGTATGTATTCGTCGTGGTCGTTGTCGAATTTATTTTAGTGCGTTGAAATGGCTCGCGGCCTTCTTGTTGTTGACACGACGATTGCACGGCCGCAACTGAAGCAACGGCAGGAAAACCTAACCGGCGTGTCCTCGTAATTGTCGCTTCCTTTTTTCGGTTGTGCTCGGGTCGTATGCTTACGCGTTCGTTTTACAAGCGATTTTCCTTCTTCCTTTTGCCCTTCGCCTTTTGCTGCCTACTTCCTCTCTCTCGCTCTCTTTGTCGGCCCGAGGACATCGCCAAAGGCACTTCCGGTCTGTCCCCGGTCCGTTTGCTGCACTTGGTGGTTGCTTCTGTGGCTGACAAAAGTTAAATTCTGCGTTTTTCCACATGCTTCCGCTTCTAGGGAGAGAGAAAATAACACAGAGGGAGAAAAGAAAGGGAGAGAAAGAGAAGGGGAATATAATCGAAAAATGATTTTGATAACCTCAGACGCTTAGCGAAACACTTGTCGCTACACATAAGACGTGCTCTTATCCTTTTCGCCAATCCATGCATCCTGCTTGCATTTAGCCTCTAAAAGAAAAAGAAAACGAACAGAATCAGAGGGATCACATTGTGTTAGATATCACAAGCCATGAACTTAATAAGTTACGAGTTAATACTTATTATGCCCGAACATAAAGTTTTCGAGATATTTAATTAAGCATTAATATCCTTCGCTATCTACCTAGGAGCCAGAGCAAACACCTTGCCACACAAAGTTGCTACAACTAATTTGCCAATCGCGATAATCACCCTTTGTTGCTTTTGTTCTCCCACCAACCAGTGAAAACAGCCAGTAGGAACTTTTCTCTGGCTCCAACTCTCGCTGAAGCGCACGTCCTTTCATTTAATCCACAAAAAAAGGGCATGAGTACACAGTCGAGAGCTAACCAACCAACCAAGAACCAACTCTCTGGCAATCTAATGTCTAAGATAAAATTCAAAATTTATAATATTGCACAGTTTGCCCGATATAAAACGTAAACTTATGGCTTTCGAGGAGTACGTGCCATATTTTTCTATGTGTATGTGCCCAAGTCAGCCACATTTGCCACCCATAGTCGGAGGGAAAGAGAGGAAAAACATGAGAAGCATGTGAAGGAGAGAGGTAGGGGGAAGAGCACCGGGTCATGCCCAACCCTTGCCAGCAAAGAGTCATGAGCTCGTTATGCTTGTGAGATTTCATTTGTAAAGGCAACCCTCATATAAACAGTGGAACGAAAACAAGTATTTTAATTGAAAAAAGAAGCATATTCAAAGGAAAATTGTAACGAAATTGATTTAAATAAACGATACTTTAACAATGGTTTTAACAATTAAAGCTCTAAACTTGTTTATTTAATAAATGTAGAGATATAAATGTGAACCACAATGATTATTGAAAGAAGCAGATGCATAAATGTAAAAGAGACAAACTAAAGGTAGACAGGACAAACACTTGAAGTCAAGTCTTTATAAAGAAGGCAAAAAATATGAAGAAGAAATTAAGGAATTTTTATCTTAACTAATATAGAGCAAAAGAGGTTTGCATATTGATGTCTGAATTCTGTAAGAAACTGAGATAAGTTTCAGTTGAAATTAAATTAAAAGATTCCTCAATGAATAGGTAGATGCATATGTTAGGTGTATACAATTTTTGCTCCACTGTATACTGAATTGGGTATTGGTGGGTTTGTCAGGCTTATGGGGTTGCCAGCCTGTAAGTAAAGATGTGGGTGAGGGTGAGGGTGAGGTCGAGTCGTACACACAAAACGGCCGTTACAACCATAAATATCATTTTTTTATTGGCACAACCCTAAATGGCGGCATTTGGCAAAGCAAATTCCAATGCAAAATTGTGCCTTCAGTTCTACTCCCCAACTCCAGGCTCCCAGGAGAAGCCACGCACAGGCCCATAGGCAGATAAACAGACACAGGGACAGACACTTGCAGACATAACGAGCACCCAAGGGCGGGTTTCGGTTTCAGTTTGTATTTCGGTATGGTTTTTGTGTTCGGTTTCCGTTCTGGGGATAGTTTGGTCTGCCTCAGTGCTCACCTTTAAGAATGTGCGACAATTTGCAAGCGCAACGAGCCGTGTGGAGCAGTCACTAAAATATCCTAAGGGATGGAGAGACGCCAACTGCATGAAAATCTCTTGTTTTCCCAAAAAAATATATATATATACATATATGTATATTGTCCAATACAAAACGGTACGTGACTTTATGGCAAATCGTTGCCAACGGTTCCCACCCATTGTGGCCAAAAGGTGCTAAACGCCTGAGACTCCAATGTATTTCGCATAAGCATTCCTGTGGGTATGCGTGTGTTTGTGTGTGTGTGTGTGTAGATGTGGGCGTTGTGGCTGCAACAACGCATGAAATTTGCACGCTTCGCTTGCCAGTGCCAAAATGAACGGAAGGATGGACATTTTGGGGGCGGGCAGACAAAGGCATTCTAAAGAAAAGGAAACAATTGCTCGAAATTACAGACGCCATTGCGCTATTGTTGGCAACAGACGCATATGAAAACGAAACCACATTCCTCCTGCCCTTTGTCGCGTACCTGCCACGGACCTGGACCGCAACGCTATCGTGGCCATCAACGCTTTCAGTTGATTGTTTCCACGCTTGGGAGCAAACCAAGCCCATCCTTAGCCACACCCACTTAGACCCTTGCCACAATTGTAAAGTTTTCCAAGCAACTGCTCCGGTTTGCCTGTCTGTCTTGTGTCTCCCGTCTCCTGCCAATTTCTTTTGGCATCAAACCGTCAGTGTCTGCACTTGTTACCTCCGTTGTTCAGTGTTCAGTGTTCAGAGTCTTTGGGGCGTAGTTTTGAAATGAGTTTTCTTGTCTTTCCCTCTCGTTGGCTGCTCAATTATTTTCCTGCATTTAGATTTTCGCTTTCTTTCTCTGTCTCCCTCTTGAATACATATATATCTTTATGGCCCATTAGGGATTATGTCCCACGAAAAACGAAACGAAACGAAAAAATGCAAGTTTAATTTAGTTTTTAAATTTCTTTCACCTCGGATTGACTTTGCAGGCGTTCGAAAGCAAGTTGGGACAGCGTTTTGCCAATTCGACAAACTTTTTGGAGTATTTTACTGCTTTAAGCAGTCCCAGTAAAATAATTGAATATTGTTGTATAAGAGATAGGGCTCTGAGAAAGCACCTAAGAATATTTTGCATCCTTCTGCCTTGAAAAGGTTGCTATCCCAGTTACATTTCTCTCTCTCTCTCTCTCTCTCTCTCTCTCTCTTTCTCGTCCTCTGTCATTCCTAACTATTCTATATCAAGTCTAATTTAAATTTCAGAACGTTTACGTTCAATGCATGGCAAATGTGTTTTGTGGTTCTAACGAAATTTTCCAGTCACAGCCGGAGGACAACTGGCAACAGGAATCAGAGCTAAGGCAGGGTCTGGCTGCGGCTCTGGCATTGGCTCTGAGTCTGAAGGTGGGGCTGGGCAATATTGCGTCAACGACTTGCAAACAAAATTAGAAAAGAAAACCCAAGCGGTGGGTAGCATATGCTGCTGAGTGCGCGCCGGCATCAAAATGACTACACAAACTTTTCAAATTACATTTCACACCCAAACTACGAGAGTGACAGTGTGTGAGTGGTCTTGAAGGGGGCGAGGGCGGGGGCGTGGGCAAAGATGCTATACGGGTGGGCAATACGGATGGCCACGACACTTGCGTACAGAACGAGAGAACACTGAGGAGATGGAGACAGTTTTGCCACTGTATTTTAGTTTATTTTATTTTATTAAAACGACTAATGACCCAGACTGGTTGGGCTCCATCTCGGGCTCCGACTCTGAGAGCAAAGAACGGAAAATCGACACTGAGCTGGTGTCCTCTTGAACAAAGCAAGAGCAGAGAAATGGACACAATTAGTGTGTAATTTATGTTGGATGTAGCAGTCAGGCTGTTGTCTGTCTTTCAGTTGCAATTTCCATGACCAAATGAGATGTTGCTACCCAGCAACTTTTCTCTCAGGTCTCTGTCTCTCTATCTCTCTGTCTGGGCTTGGGTAATTTTTGATAATTTGAAAATGAGCAGCGCCCACACAAGAATCAAGTCAAGCTCAACCATTTGATAACGTCCAAGTTGCCCACACCTTACCGCCCTGCTCTTCCCTCTTGTGAGTATTCATTGTCTTTGTGCTCCGTGAAGCGCGTGGCGTAAAATTTAATGTGCTGTGCGGTAGACATGCCATAAATGTAAATTTTCTTCCCGGCATTCCTACAGCTTCATTATGAAGCCGCATCAACCACCACCACCACCACCAACGCGAAGAGTACTGCATGAACATATGGCCATAAATCACGGCGGAGAACACAAAAGTGTCATTTGATAATTTGCAAAAAAAAAAAAAAAAAAATGGACCAGACTTCGCCATATTGTCGTCTGATCGGACTGCCATATTAAAGTATCTCACATATGCAATTGTAGATGTTTCACGCCTGCATCTGGCCATATCGTGGATAGAATTTGTGCGAATAGAAGGAAGGAGGGAAAATCAAGAACAAAAAAAGAAAAACACAGTCGGGTTGTTTGTCATTCGCCCCGTGTTGTGCCCCGTGTGTGTAGTTCGTTCAAGCCAAGGGGAGTTCTCACTAAATCCGCCCCCTGTATGACCGTGTAGGTGCTAGAGTGCGTAATTATGCGTTCGCAGTCGTAAAACTCAACTTTATGGCTGTCGTCCGTAACCATATCGATGTTGCTGCATTTTATTATTGGGCCCGGGTCAGTATGTTGCCATTCGATTGATTTATACGCATGTGAAAATTCAACGGCAACTCGTAAAGTCTATTACTTGTCCCAGGCCTTGGTCTTTAAAATATAAGATTGATTTACTATTGCCAACGAACAGTTGGCCAGGTGGCATTTTGACCGATTGCTAACTGGGATCTCAAATAGACAGATACTGCGCAGATCTGTTGCGCATACGCCCCATTGGTCGTGAGAAAAATTTAAAGAAAGTCGCATGGGCTTCGGAATCTTAAAGAATGGAAGTCAGCGATTGGGAATATTGTATGTCTTTTCATAAGGAATAAATTCAGAATTCTTTGTTGTGTGAAACTCTTATTGGCCTTTAAGTTAGTGTAAATGTTTTATTTTACAAGACTCAAGTTATTGTTAGTAATTCTAGACTATTAATGATTAATGATGTAATTTAGATGTTAACTTACCTTATTGTAGATTTCCTTGTTTAGTTGGTTCATCTATCAACTAGAAAGCTCAATTTCTCTACGAAAAACCTGCCTCACGAAATGGAAATTGCGTCTGAAAGCCGGCAAATAGCCATAGCCAGAGAAGGGAAGAGAGAGGGAGACCTAGCTTAGGCCTAGGCTAAAAGCAAAATGAGACAAATGAGCAGCAAATGAAAATCATTTTCATCATCAACGTCTGCAATGTCAGACTTTTGTCGTAGCAAAAATGTGTTTATTGTCAGCGGCTTCCCTGGCTTGGGGCCATTCTCAACCATTCGCAGGTTCTCCCCGCCAGTCCTGGGTGCCCCATAATGGCCATCACTCAGACAGTTTGTCAGTCAGTCAGTCATTGAATGGTTTCATTCATGCGCCCGCCAAAAAGCCAGAAGCGTTTATCATCCCAGACGACAGCTCCTCACCCGCATCTCCTCTCTCTCGCTCTTTACTCTCTCTCTCTATGCTAGCTCTCGTTTTGTTGTTACTATCTCGCTCTAGCATACGCGTAGGCATTTTGGGGCTCTCCATAAGTGTGTTTGTGTGTGGCTGTGTGTGTAAGTTTTGTGACGTCGACGTCGTTACAGCGAATTGGTGGAGCAAAGCAAAACAAACCATAAAAGTGCGTGGCAAGCAACAAAACAACGAAACGACTGAGGAAAGCAAAAAGGGAAAAGCACAAAAATTGTTTGTCAAAGGGTCGACCTCGGCAACGACGCACCCCTCTGTTTTCGCCCACTCTATCTCCCCCCCCCAACGCCCCTTCTCAATCATGGTCATAAGTCAATGTCAATGGCACACACACACACACACACACAGACACACTCGTATAATTTTTTCGGGGCTTTTGCTGCTCGAGACAGCTGAAAGTTGTGCTCCATTTTGAATAATAAGACCTTGACATGCGACAGTCGCCTGACGAACTATGTAAATACGAGTACAAATTTGTTATTGGGTGTTAATGGCATCGTTTAGTTACGGCTGATGGGAGGGAGGAGGAGCAGCAGGAGGACATTCTGTCATCTGTAAAGAGAAAAGAGAAATATATATGAAAATAATTACAAATTATTTTCTGTTGCAGCTTTTTGAGGCTCCACTGTTATCCCCTGCCCCTAAATTGACTGTGATTGTGGGCTCGACTTGAAACTGGTTTACAAATGCAATTCAGATACAAAATACACACACACCTGATCCACACACACACACACACACATGCACAGAAACCAGTTTCCTGCTGCGCTTTTGAGGCGATTAACTCAAACATTGACATGAAACACATTGACAAAGCTTTTCTCTGGAGATTAAGGAAACCAATAATCGCAGATAATAAGCCAAAGTAAACAACTAAATTTAACACAATTAACAGCACTTGAAATTTCGGGCACTAAATTAAAATATAAACTTACAATTAGAGAGTCACAGTTAGAGTTCACAATGTTATTTTTAGGCTGGCGCATTTCTTTTTTATGTTGGGCGTTTATTTTTTTTGGCGGATGTTTGCTTTTCAACGTTTTGCGTTCATTTGAAGCCGTCGCCCGATGATTTCGTGTGCGCCGCTTGGTCTCTGGCAGTTTCGGCCGGCAGCGCAACCAATGACGCCGGCAGCGACGCTCGGTCTCGGCAGCGGCTGCCGTCTGATAGTATCTGTGAGATACGCACAGATATCGCTATAACCGGCAACCAAGGGAGTATCTGTGTGAGCGCATGTACAGCGTGTATCTATGTGAGCTCTGGCTATGTGTGTGTGTGTGTGTGTGTGTGTCTTTCTGATTGTTCTGCCTTTTGCGGTTCATGCGCGCAGCAGAGGCAAAAACAAAAAATACAAAAACTTCCCTTCTTCAACTAGGTAGTTCCTATCAACTTACGTTTCTTACCCCCAAAAAAAACGGAATGAAGGTTTATCCAAAATGTCCCATCAAACGTGGTAGTAGACTCACTTGCAGATACTTTTGCGTTTGCTAAAATTCGAAATTCTAGAATTTCCCTTGACTCTCTCAGAGAAATATCCCAACCACGTGTTTTCTTTCTACTTTGTGTTATTTTGTGTTTTGTATTTTGTCTTTGCATTGAGTTTTGTTTTTGTGCTTTTTCCGCTGCACAGACGACTATGACAGTTCGAAAAAGCTTTTTCCGGCCTCAACTCAACTAAATACATAACCTCGCCCTTGCCCCGCCCCCCGGTTTGCTAACCATCATCGAGGCTGAGTCTTCAATTCATTTATGAGGCACTTTCAGCGCTGTCTACGACCCATTTTGAGTTTGGTTTCTCTTGTTTTGCCGTCGACAATTCTAGTTGCCTATTGCCTTTGTTGTTGTTGCAATTAATGACCATTTGAATTATATTTGCGCTCGTAAAATTTACAAGAATTGTTTGCTGGCATTTTTTTGCTTCTTTCTAGTACTATTTTCCCTCTATGAAATCCAGTTTGCCATTCATTTCGTACGTAGACAGCAAAAATTTTTACGACTTTTCTGCACAATGCGTAAATATGTACAACGACAATGGACCACGACCAGAACCAGAGTTCCAATCCACCTTCTTACCATTCAGTTGTCCCTTCCCTCTCCCCATCCCACACATTCCAATTTCGTATTTTGTAATGGTTGCCCGTGGTTGAGGGTGGGGGTGGGTAGGATTGGATCCCTGCCCATCCCTACTTGGCAAATATTACCCACAGTGGACATTTTATTGTTGTAGGTTTTCTCATTTGATAAATCGTTTGTTGATAATAAATTTTCAACTCGACTTTTATTAAAATTTTTGCAAAATAGTTGACTTACATGAAGTTATTTATTGCAAAACGAAACAGCATAGTGCAGATTATTAAAACAATTAAAATAATAGAATTAACTTAATCCTATTGAAATGTATTTTGAGCAAAATATTTGCCTTGCTCTCCTTTGAGATAAAATTTTATTTTTCCAAACTAATTATTCCTTTATTAACAGATTACTATAAAATTAAAATTAAATTAAGTTTTAATTCGATACTAAAATGTCGTCCGAAAATGTTGTCAATTAGTAGTTTAAATTTGAATGATATTAAAAATTCATTTAAACGACACAAAGCAAAGAATCTTGGAAAAACGACAGAGGCAGACAGAAAGGCGCATCGAAGGCATGGTCTTTAGTTATATATGTATACAAAACTTAATGATCGGAAATGGGGAAAGCCTCTTTAGACAGCTTTTTGATATAAAAATGTATAGAGATAGGAATTTCTAAAGATCACTGGAAATGCAAGTCATTCCACGTCGTCGCATTCTATTGTTAACAGATTGTTCCCATCTTCTGATTAGTTTTGATTATATTTAAAAACTAGTGTCGTTTATTTTTAGAACAAACGACAAAGTTCGTTGTCCCTTGTGGTATAAAGCATTTAAATTGATGCTAAGAGAACAGCAAACCAAATATTAAATAAATATTTTTTAAAATTTTTAATTAATAATTTGAAATTAATAGATAATCAGTATGTATAGGTATTGGTATTATCTGAACATCAAGTTCATTCTCTCTCGTTCTTTATGAATTTCTGCCTAAACTCTCACCTGGCTGTTGAGATAATTAACAACCCTTAGCGAAAAAGCAAAATTCTGCACCCTTACGAGTTAAAAGATCATCGTCAAATGCATATGTATGTGTGCATCATCTATAGAGAATGATTGTTTGTGCGTTTATGTGTGTGTGTGCTTACCCCTAATTGCAGTGCCATAAAAAAGTGCAATTCAAACGAAGGACAACCATTTAAGAGAACAAGGGATGGAAAGATGCACACACACAAACACACACAATCTAAAAAAGAACGTGGAACAGGGGAAAAGCATTGCCATTGCTCATCTACAATAACTGTGATTACGATTACAGCAACGATGCCGGGCACTCGGACAAAATGGGACCAGGATCAAAAGGACCATCAGGAACAGAGACCGAATCAAGCGAGCCTTGGCAGTGTCAAATTATGCGAAACTGCATTTTCACTTTTCGCATCGAGAAGCGCAAGCAATTTGCACCATACGGACAACAACTGGCTGAAGGATTTCACATCATGGGGATAAGGATAAGTCTAAGGATACGGATGAATGGAGACAGCAGCTGCTTCTCTCCGTTATGCATATAAATGTGTCCTTGCATCCTCCCTGCCACTGCCCTAGCCACTACTAGTACTAGTAGCAGTGTCTAACTGCTGCATCCAGTGTCTGGATGCAAATTTCTTTTCACGATATCGAAGCAAATCTCAAGAACTGCAGCCAATCAACTGGAAATTGCCAAGCGCTGAGTTAAGTGCCAAGTGCTCCCAGCACACTGGAGAATTGATAACAGATACAACAGGAACAGCAACAGCAACAACAACAACAACAACAACATGGAGCAGAGCAGGAATATTGAGAACCGCGACGGCAATGCGGGCGATAAGCGGTGCGAGCGGACACGGACCACAACCGCCCGACTGGCGTACCAGCTGTCTACCAACGTCGCCCGGCTTGGGGGCACCCAGCCAGCCAGCCCCAAATTGGGATATGGGCGAGTGGGCGTGGCAGGCCCCCCAAAAAGACATAGAAATATATATTGTGCAGATATATAGTGCACCCTGTTGCGCCAACGGTTCATTCAGTCTGTGCGGATTGCGTGTGGCTTAACTACAAGAGACGGCCATATGCTGCCCTCTGTTAGTTGAAAAGAGAGCGAGCCTGAAGCGGCCATTTTGGTGGGAGCGAGTGCGATATACAGCACACAACGAAAAAGTCGATGTCAACGTCAACGCCGACGTCGGCGTCAACGCTCTCTCTGGCGCTGACTGCGGCCGCAACTGCAGCTGGTCAGCGTTGGAGACTTTCGGCCTGGATGATGAGACTGATGTGTACAGGAATTTTGGCGTCTCTCTAGAGATATGCCACCCAAGGGAGAATCCCAAACGGTGTTGGGAACTTGAGCGAAAATGCTTTTGAGTGAAAAACCTCGAGAGCGCTGAGATTTTCTGAGGAAGAAATTTTCAAGTTTTTTCCTTGCCTTCTTCTTTTTTTTTTTTTTTTTTTGGCTGTTATTGTTGGCAGCATTTTACCGCCGCCACGCCTTGAGCACTGAAAATTGATTTTTCAAACTCGATTTGGTTTTATTATTAAAAAATCCATACACTAAAAATGTCAAATTGTCGTTTGAAACACCTGACAATCTGGTAAATGACTTTTGCATCCGCATCTGGCTGCGTTCAATTAGTGGGTTTCGGCACAAAAAGGGAAGAAAGCTAAAACTTATGCAATTACGTCAAAGATTTTTTAAAATGCTCCAAAAAAATACTTTTGCTAAAGGTTAGTTTAGAACAAAAATTGATTGGCCATAAATATTTATATTACGATTTGTTAGGCTAAGAAACTCTTAGCATAGAAAAATTTATATTCGGTTTTCTTTATATTTTGTTTCGATTTAATACACATAGGATTTAAAAATATATTAACTCTTACAAATAAACTGTAATCGAATTGAATTGAAACTTGTTTTAATAAATAATTACTTTGAAATTTTCCAAATAATCGTATTAAATGTTTTTAAAGAAAATGAATCAGAATCAAACGTTCTGTTTAACAATTAAGCAAGTTATGTTTCAAGAGGAATATTCACTGGCTTTAAGGAATTTTCAAAGATTTAATTAACGAAAACCTTCATATGAAATTTAATCAGTGGATCTTAGCATAATAATCCTAATTAATAATCTTTGTCTTAGGAGATTATATTAGGTTAATACAAAATAAACTCGATTATGGAAAAAGTGATTTCTTAAGCTTAATTCTCGAGAATTTTGGCATCTCAGATGTGGTCTATTAATGACTTTAAGAAGAACTTTACGTTATACTATTTATTCAAAAGATAATTAAAAATTCATTCTTTCTTCTCATTCCAGATATGTTCTGTGCTGTGGTGTGCCGTATTCGTGTGTGTGTGTGTATGTGTTTGTATTTTTTATAACATTTGTGGATTTAAACTATAAAAAATACAATTCAACACGCAAAATAAAAGGGTTGGTATACAAATATACATGCATACATTCATATATTTACATACATATAATTTTTTATGCATGTTTTTTATTGGCATTAACA
The DNA here is from genome assembly GCA_018903935.1 of Drosophila insularis. Lineage (NCBI taxonomy): Eukaryota > Metazoa > Arthropoda > Insecta > Diptera > Drosophilidae > Drosophila > Drosophila insularis. Next base: position 162,026 of record JAEIFP010000752.1, read on the forward strand.
TTAATATGAATTTGATTCGAGCATCTTGGCGAGCAAAGCTTGAGATTAAATCAAAAATGCATAAATCATACCGCATTTTAAATAAATCCGGCTGATGGTCGCGCCAAGTCGTCGAGAGTCGTAAAATCCCTTTTGTCTAGCGCAAAATGAGAAAAAGTTTGGCATAAAATATAATTGCATAATGAGTTAATCCCGACCGTCGGGTTTTCTGCATGAATCGATCATTATTTTACGAGTATGCGACACCGGATTGGACCGGCTCGGAACAATAACGACAACAACAAATTTTTCGGCGCTTTCGTACAAAGCCCATAAACATTTTCTGGCCTAATCGTTTTTTAAAACCCATTAACATGGCCATTAACCGCAACGGTGGGTGATGGCATCGTTCTGGCATATACAGGAAGGACTTACCGGGCGGTTTTCTCGGGGGAAAGATGGGGACATATACTAAAAGCCGACGGTTTTGCAATTCACTTGCTGAAATGAAGAATCCTATTTTTTGCATAGTGAATTTCGCTTCATCTTTCATCGAAATTGTAAGAGAATTCTTTAAGAATATTCTTCAAAAATTCTCATCTAGAGACTTGTTTTTCCTAATAATGATTTGCTTTGTTTTAAGTCAAATTTGCGATCGGATTCATCAAATATGGATTATTCAACTCGCTCTCAAATTGTGAAGTTATGCATTGCGTTTGGATTGTCTTGCCGCATTATGGATGGCAGCAATAAAATATATTCATTATTGTCATTAGCCGCTCATAAATTAACGAATGTATGTGCTTCTACTCCCCGAACGGCCTCCCGTCCCTAGTCTGTCTACTGACCAACCTACCTTGCAGCTCTCACTCCCCAAGCGATCCAAGGTACAGGCACGATTATTGGTGGAACAGTTGGAGAGCCATTGCCCAAGATCTGATGGCAAATCCGCTGTTCTGCAGCGATCATCGCCACCGGAGGAGCCACGAGGAGAAGAAGGCTGCTGCTGCTGCTGCTGCTGCTGCTGCTGACAAAGACGTTATTCCAGTTTTTAATCTGGTCATTGGATGGACCAGGAGGGAGAGATGCAGTGGAGAAGGCCACGATATGACAGTATGCGAATACAAAGTAATTAATATATTGTATTGCATTAAATGCTCATAATCAGGCATTTTTATTGGGGAACAAGGGAAACAACACCATCCATATATTTTTTGTCACATTACATTAGGGTGATTCACTTTGAAGAAATTGTCCAAAAATCACATATTAAAACAAACGTTAACAATTGAAAAACACTTAAGTTAAATAATGTGAAAACGATTTTAAATCTCGCTAATCCCAGCGAAGTATTGAACCCATAAATTCACAGTTCGAAATCCAATGAAATTTGATAATTCTATGAGTGCTTCCATGTTCATCTAGTTTATATTCCATTAAAGATGGGAATTATTTTTTCATGGTTTCTTTCATTTTTTTTTTTGCAATGGCTGCCTCTTATTGTTAATCCGTAATGAGCTTTATTGTCAATTAAAGACAGATTTCAATAATTTTATGACATCATTTGCCGATCAACAGCAGAAGCAAAGGCAGTGGCAATCTAGCCGGCTTTATCTCATCTTATTGTCAGACCCTGGCTTAGTCTCGGTCTACCATAATGCTTTGTTCGCAGCAGCAAAAAGCAAGAACAAAACGTTAATAATCATTTAATTATACATAATCAATGACATTTTCACCCGCATTCAAAATAATTGAGCTCAATAAATACGAAATGGCAGCCAAAAATTGAAATAACATTTTAAATGCCCTACCAAACACATCAAATGCATACATATATGGTGATCAAGTGATCAGACATCGACTGATCGTTAATTTCGAAATATCATTTCCATTCGACATTAAGCAATATGCATACATATAAAAGTTTCTGTTGGGTGGATCTTGAAAACAAAGTAGTTGCTATTAACAGGTGTGAAGTAGAATTATTATTATAGTACTTTGTGCTTAGCCAATAATAATTTGGCCAGACCTCCTTTAAACGCCCCTATTGGCTTATACAATTCGCTAAATAATAAATAACCAGCACAAAGTGTATCTTATGACTTTTAAGCATCAATATATAATTATATATTCGATTCCAAGTATTCATTAACACATCTAAGTTTCTATTTTTATTTTTCTTTTCTTTCTAAATTGTTAATGTTTTATAAGAACAAAATTACTTTCAATCGTCTGAGTTATTTGATCCTCTTTAGTTTCCTAACTGAAGATCCATCTTTGGTAAAAATCGGTTAAAATTAAATTTAATACATTTAATTAATTAATTCTCTGGTAGTTAATCTGATCGGCTGAGTCTGGCTTTTATTCTTGAAACAATCCCAAAGATTCTACGTTCTTTACATTAGTTATGATATTATTAACAATGAATACATGTTTATTAAACATTGTTGTTCTTTGTTAATTTTCACAATTTGGACAGATTTTGTGTACACTTTGGTTCAACAGACAAACATCGCAATTAAATAATTCGTGCTAATTACTCGGTACATTGGGACAAACAAGCGTCAAGTGGCCATTAAGAGCATTTCCATAACACTAACATAACAATATCAATACGCCAGCCATTTGCATAATTTTGGACTCTCTGTTTGGCTTTGGTCTCCTCCGGCATTGACATCGACTTCGACTTTAACGCTGGAGCGAGGAATGTTAGGGCAAGTCGCAAAAAGTCACATAAATTGTGGGAAAAACGCGATACTTGGCTAACAGAAAAACGTTAGTTGAAGTGCGACAGAAATTGGCAATTAAATAAATCGAAAGATGTCACAATGCGACAACACACAACGACAACATTTCGCCTTTTGTGGACTGGGGGGTGTGGCTGTAGTTGTGGCTGGAACCGAAGCCAGGAGTTGGACATGGAGTTAGAGACTTTGAAGTGAAGACATGGACATGCATTCGCTTTCGCATTCGCATTCTCAATTCACATTTGAAGTTTCGAGTTTCGAGTTTGATATGCAGAACATTCACTTGCGTGACAGTCCAAGTGAGAGTTCATTCTGTGTGTGTGTGTGTGTCTGTGAGTGTGTCTGTGGGCCTGTGTGTGTGGAGGAGGGGAGCAGGCTATAGCGGAGGCATCGAGTTAGTTTGTTAGCATTTCGCACGCATCCGACATAAATAAATGAGATTTATGCCACAAGGGCTTAGATTCGCTAGAAAAAATAGCAACTAACATTGCCAGGGACATTTAAGGCGCATGAAAACGATTGAAATCGATAATAAATTATCCTCTTTGGCGACACATTTCCTCCCAGACACACCCAGAAAATCCACTGTCAAATATATCTCTTGCTTTCCCTCTTTCTTTCTATCTCTCTCGCACACTCATTATGCGCACACATTTTGTAGTCGAAAAATCGATGGGACTATGGAATATGCAAAATGCTGTTTGGGTATTTAGCTTGTGGCCGCTTCAAGTGGCATTCGCCTAAGTCAACATGAAGTTTGCCCTTCGTTCCACAGATTACCCCACTGGCAACATCAACAACGACAACAACAACAACAACAACCCCCAAAAAGATGGCTCCGACATCCCCCAAAAGTCTCCGCTTCTCTTTCTGCTCTCCTCGCTTCAACAAACTCTTTTTGTAAATGTAAATTTGAACAAGGTTTTCTTTGTTTTCTGTTCGCCGAAGGGCCCAAAAAGAAAAAATAAACTTTTCATAACGTTTTTGCCTTCCAGTCTCGACTTGGATTTCATTTCTTGGAGCTCCAAGAGTGGCTCTGTTGCTATCAGTAGGTACCAATGTGGAGATACAAGATATGAACACAGGCCAAACCACTTAGTCTGAGTCTCTCAGATACAGATACAGTTTCATTTGGGTTTGTTGATTCCATCGGATTTTCCAGTTGGAGTCTCTCATTTGTGAAGGTAGTCAAAGTGGTTGGCCTATACTCAGATTTGAATCGCTGGAATTTGTTTTCGGGCATGAAAATTTATTTGACAGACGAAATTTTAAGTGTGACACTTTAAAAACATTTTTATAGTTTATTAAATGAATATTCGATGGGCCCAAGACTCTCAATCTCACAATCAACCGCACTAAGACAGAGGTCTTAGTTGCTCTGTTCGACACGCTATTTTGAAATGCAAAGCAGAAACTTGTTTTTAATTAAAATCTAATTTGTTGGATCGCCATAGGAATAAAAAATTGAAATTGGAAATAGAAATAGGACACTTGACACTTGAGCGAATCAGATTAGCCAATACATAGAGCCAAGTGGCCTTTATCCCAAAGCATTTAAAACATTTTGCAGTATATTCTCGGACTTTTACTATATACACTTGAGTCCCTTTTAGGTGAACACATACCCAGATACACACAAATGCACACAAACATACATAAAATACTTACATAAAGGCAAACAAAAAAAAAATCGATTGAAAGCCATAAAACGAAATGTTTATATTTCGAAAAAAGTCAAAAGTCAAATACGAAATGTAAGAGATCAACAGTCCACAAATGCTTATGGCCATATGAGGGGGGGCCTGAGAGTATCGAATATGTTTCATAAGGATGCAATTGGTGGATAGAAATTGTTGGTGTGTGTGTGTGTGTGTGAGTGTGTATGGGGTTGTGGCTGGGAAGTCTGCTCTCTCAGCACTTGGACTTAATTGAAATTTGAAATATGGTATTATGTGCGCGCCGTTCAAAAACAGTTCATAATGCCAAGCCCGAGCCAAGTTCGAGATGTCGATTGTTGTTTATTGAAATAATTATTCAGTCGAGTGTAATGAGCAACTGGGCAAAGTGGAGCGAAGGTATGTACTTACATATATATCTACATATACTTGGCGCATGCCACAATCAGCCAATCCCAGTGCCTCGATGGCAACGATTCCTTTCATTTCACTTTACCCACAATGCTGCTGCAGTAGAAGAATATTGTGGAGTGCTCTGTTTAATTAGCTGCAGATGTTGTTCTCGATTGCTTTATAATTGAAAATGAATTCGAAAATAGTTTCAATTATTAAAAAATTAAATCTATAATTTCTGTTTTGAATTTATAAACTCAACTTTACTCAACTTTTTATAAAAAATACATATTATATATACTTATTATATATAGAATAAGCCATCGTTTTTCGGAGTAATTAAAAAAACACATTCGCCATAAACAGGACAAGTGCCAAAAAACGTTTTTGAAGCTAAAAATTTTTTCGTTTTGTACTTAAAATGGTTCACAAACTACGTCCGCAATTGGGCGAATAATTTGAAGGCATTTTACATAAGCCATTCATTTATTTGTTTACCACATTTCGGTTTGTTGTAAATAAATTTGTCAAGGGTTGACACATTTACGATTTAAATTAATAGAAATGCAAAAACCAAAAGCGACAAATAATTAAATGTTCGCCTTAGAGGAACAAAAATAGATGGCAAATGGCAAAATAGAGGATAGAGATGCGCCCACACAGATCACTGGGAATTTCTATATATAAATAACTGCGAAGACGTCTAAAAATCAAAACAACTTGGCCAGAGAATTTTTATCACATAACGGAATGAATGGTGGAATATCTTTAAATAATAATGTAGCTCTTGGATCTTGATCTTGAGCAGGGCGAACGAGGAGAAGGAACAACCAAGACTGCGGTTCGAATCGTCACAAACGGGCAAAAATAAGTTTAATGTTAATTTAATTGTATTTTTATTGATAGTAAAAACATTTTATGCGGTATACAAAATGAATTATGAATGAATTGGCATATGAAGACGCTAACAACAGAGAGATCGAGGGAGATAGAAATAAAGAGAGAAAGAGAATGACGATGGTCGATAAGCAACAGTTAACATCTATTCCATTCTTAGAGAAGGCCCATAAAAGTGACACCAATAGAAATCAATTGAATCGATCATAACATTCTTTATATTAGCTTGTTTTCACAATACATAGTTATTAATCAGACATAAAGGATTCATAAATTTATAAAAGTGACTTTTAAGGATGTATAATGCCCTAGAACTGGAAGAATATATTTCATTACTGAGCTAAAAATAAAGTACTATGTCCTAGACATGCTTTTAGTGACCGGTTCACTCTTCGTCAAGTGGTAGACTTTGGATTCAATTCCACTCTAGTGAGGTTAAAATATATCTAGATACAAATATGGACTGGACAAAAGCCAAACTTGTTGTTTATTTAACATTTCTACACCTGAAACTAACTGGAAAACGTTGTTAGTTTTCATGTCAGTGCAAAATGCAAGCAGAAAATTCGCAGAACGAAATGAATTTGCTCAAGGACATGGCTTGATAGTGCATTAAGGGTTACGCTCGAATGGGATAGCATTTCACCATCATCAGCAGGTCCATCATGTCCTTGAGTTACGCAATTAAGCAGCATTATGTAATGCGTTTTTTACGACAGCTGAACGGATATTTTACCTGTTAGCCTTTCCTTTTCCTTAATGTCACTATGATTCTATGGAATATCCTTTCTTCGACTGCGTCTATACTGTGTCCTTGAAGATGGGGTATTCATTAGGATACAAACAAGTTAATGTTTTTCTTCTTTCACCAAGGTGAACTCTTCTTGTTAGTTAAAAAACTGCAAACTTGGCTATGTAAAAAATTAAATGTTCAGGGGACCATTTCGACTATGTTCAGTCGCTGTCAACGAAAGTGAAGCAGTTAAAACTGTGACTGTGAGTGAGCACAAGGACCTTTGGGCTCAGGCCCAGAATATGGCACAGGAGTGAGCCGCCTGAACTGGTCATAAAATGGCCAAACAAAAGATGAGCGGCGGTCGTAAAACGCGACAACATGGTGTGACATTTTGTCGATGTTGTTCCCTTTAGCTGCTTCCATATTTCTTGCCTCGTCGACTTGATGGCAATATTTTGGTGGCTAAGGGGTGAGGCATTGGACGCGACATCGACCAGTTCGTCCTGCAGCGACATACCGCGACTTTTGTTTGCCATTTTATTGTTACTCTAAAGGGGTTTCCATGGCATTTCAGAAAACGAAAATCCTGCATTTTATGACCCTTTTCTGCAATTGGACAGTTTAACCCTTCAATGGAAGATGGCATGGTGTGAAAACTGTCAGAGCACACAAACTGGAAACGTATTCACGAAATGTGAAAAAGTCCATCCATTTGTTTTTGTATTTGTGTCCACCTGGAAATACTTTGCCTTTTCTATTGTGAAAAGTTGTTTCTTTTTTTGCTTTTGTTTAGGAAATGAAAGGCGTAACAATTTTAGACATATTTTGCGGCTATGTTTCTTAACTCGTTGATTGTGATTTATGGATGTAGAAAAACCAGAAAGGCAAGACAATGCCATTGCCAAGTATTTAAAGTCTAAACCTGCAAGTTCAGAAGTATAAACTTATGCAACACGTCAATAATCCCCTTCTATTTCAATTTATTTATAAAATCATTAATAATTTTCTCAGTGAAACAGAGACAAATTTTGGATAAATCAAAGTTTAATCACTTCAAAGGTTTAGCAGACATGAAAATGAAGTTTACAGATTTTAACTAGAGGTATTTTCCGAAAAGGTTAAATCATAACAATGTAATCCAACTTTTGTATTAAATGGTTTAAGAAAAGTAATCGAACAGATAAATTTATTTGCAATCAACTCACATATACTTATAGGTAAAATGTTTACACTCTCATTGCACGAATTGCCACGAAGAGTCGCAAGTGCTGTCGGGCATTGGCCATAAAGAGAAACATTAAATTATTCGCATTATGACCACTGCGGCACTGTGGTCTGAGCAATTTATTTTCGTTAGGTTAATCCCCCGCATAATTACGCACCACAATAGTGGAGGGTGCGGTGCATTGGTGCACCGACCGAGCCATTCGCCTTCGAGGAACTCGTAAATATCGCCTTGTCGCTGTTCCGGCTGGCCAGCCGTCCAATGCCAGCGAATGCCACCTTATGGATGGCTTGAAACGGAGGCGGGGACCGACATGAATGTCCGACTGCGCGCATAATTGGCGTGCGTTCACTTTAGAATGATCGGGGAGGCCGAAATGTCTATTCCGCTACTAAAACTCTCTTTTAATGGCCATCAGCGATGATAAGGCCAGCGAGTTTATGGCTCCAGATAGCAAGTGTCAGTGTCACGTAAATTCGCCAGACCCATTCCCCAAATATGAGAAACGCGCCAATGAAGGTTCTCAGACCTTCAGCCTGAACCCTTTCATTGCCAATTTTATTTGCCATTCTATAGCATAATTATCGTTATATATACTGCAGTTTCGTATGGTCTAGCTTTTGGCAATCTCTTACGAGAAACCGAATTCTCACAGTGTAGAGAAATAAATAAGCATTACCCCCATAAAGAGTTATATAATCTCCGCATTGCTTCAATGAATTATCTAAATTTGTACAATACATTATTTGGTCTTTGTTTATGGAAACACACGTTTTCCATTATGGCACTGGCTAGCAGCCATAAACTAATCTGAGTTTAATCTTCTCACAATTTATGCGTTGTCTCTTTCTCCGACTCTGTTCCTTTCCCCTGAACTCCTTCAAATCTGTATGCTGGAATTCACTTTCCCAAAGTTGAACAAAATTCAATTCAATTCGTTTCTGCCTCAAACAAACAATAATTCGGTCAATCCCAATCGATAATCGGATGATGATGACCCAGGCATGGCCCCGATCCCATGCCAGAAAACGTCACAAGTAACCAAAAACAACGCATTAAGGTTGAATGCCATCCGAAAGACTTGGCGATGGCTGCACGATGAGTCAATGGCTCGAAACGGGTTTCACGCCATGCCGACAGATACCAACAAGGAGAAAGAAAAAACACCGAATTGGCCTTGCCTGCCTCGTCCAGGCAATGGGGGAATGAGGGAGAAATGAGCGAGTGAGTGCAGAAGGAAAAGGGGATGAACCAGAATCATGGCGGTCAGCTACTCTCTCTCTCTCTCCCTTTTAAAATCTTGTCCATGCGGTTTTCTGCGTTTGTTATCACTGCCATTTCTTGTCTCTCTGCTCATTTCTGCTGCCATTGTGGCCGCCATGCCGCCACATTCAAAGTGGTTGATCCGGTTTATTGGACCCCCGACTCTACTCTAGTTATGCACGTACGTGTAGTCTATATGAATGCGGTCTTGTTTTGGCATTCGTGTGAATCCGCCGTTTCCCTGACTGCACATTTGGGCGGCTCATTCTACAGCAAGTGCCCGGCTCTCTTGTTTTCCCATTGGATAATTGTATGTTAATTCAATTCAAAGTGTCCCGCCGGACAGCCGAACCAACACTAGCCCTGTCATCTGATTATGAATGCGTGCTTAGTTCAATCGAATTGACTTCATTATACCGAATTGCGGCCTACAATTTGTCCGCATGCAAATTGAATTGAGGCAACAGTTGCAACCAACTGGCAGTTCATTTAGTAATTAGCTTTTTACTCCACGCTAATTTATTCACTTTCCAATGTGCATTGGAAATTGATCAACAATTGTAAGTTGTTGCAGAGTAAATTATATAATATAACTAAAATGTCAAAGTTAAGGGCTCTAAATTTATTTCTATTACGCTGCTGAGTGATTTACTCTTCGAGTTGAAACTCTGATGTCTAATTAACTGATTGTCATTCATTTGGCTGGCCCAATAAGGGTGAAAAACAATCTAATTCACCAAAACAATCAGTCTAAAGCAGACACAAATATGATTTTGATATATTTGAAGTAAAGCGCTATGAATACCGACACATAAATATAAGCGAAAAATTAGCAAATAAAACGAATATGACAATTGAGTAACCAATTTTATTTAGTTGTTAAACGAACCTCCTAAGAGTAGGTGTGGACTGTCTACAATCAACCGTCTGCTCTTTGCCTGAATTTTACATCTTGTTTCAACAAAAAGAAAGTTAAGTTTGTGCAAGTTGATAAAATTTCAGAGAACTCTAAGTTTCTTAAAAGTTTTAGTCATTAAATTCATTTTTTAGTTGACATGTTTGATGTTTCTCAAAATTCATTGACAATTTTAGCCAATTTTAGTACTGACATGTTGAGTACTCAGAATAAGAAAAGTTTATATTCATTTGTCCCTTTTTTCTCAGATGGACCCTAATAATGCATCAGTCAAACACTCTGTTCTGTTTCTCATTCTTTTTTGAGATTGCTTCACATAACTACTCTTATGAAAGGATTTTTAATTCAATAAATTCCATTTTTTTTTTCCAGATTTAGAGTTTCAATTACAATAATTAATCCGATTCATAAAATTGCTTATCTTTTCCTTGGTATTTGTACATTTTCTTTTTGAATCTATCGTTTCAGATTAAGTTTTAAATGCATTGATATGGCAAGTGGTTAGACATTTCCTTTTTCCAAATGTTTCGAGTTCTCAAATTGTAAGCAAACTCCATTTCGAGCCATGGAAAATCTAGGAAATCTGAATTCGATCGGTTTTCTTTTATTAGGGGTCTTGATCCACGCGAATTGGATGCCCCAAGTAAGCGCCAGGCAAGAGTTCCCGCCTCAGCATTTCTCTAAATGGTCGCCCTCGTTGGACGCCGGCGATGGAGATGGAGATGGCGATGGCTCGTAACTCATGTTTGTGGTCGTGTACGGAGGAGCGTCGAACAGACGGTTTACGAGCCCATCAAATTGCCCAACAATTTGAGTCTCTGCATCTAAGCAATATCGTGCGATTGTCGGTCCGTCTTGTCCGCACATCTCGACTATCGGCTATCGGAGCTGGCGTTTGGCTTCAATGGCCCGCTAGCACAGCAAATATCTTTAAATTGTTGCAAATTGTATTTGATTGTTGGGGCCCTGTTGGCCGGACGTGCCGTTTTAAGAAGATGGGGCTCTGGGAATGCGGTCGGGCCCCGGGCCAGTGGAAAGATACTTGCGAATTGTTGAAGCGGTCGTGCCGCTGCATACGAGAATATCTCAGTGGTTAGCACATTTTTCCACTTTATTCCGTTCGACACTTTAACGAGTTCAAATACAAATTACTCATGAGTGGTTCGCGGGTTAAGTCTGCAGTTTGGTTGACTCTGTTTCTGTTTCTGCCTTCGCCGCTGACGCTGACTCTGACTCTGACTCTGACTCTGAGATCTTGTTCTGGCCGAGTTAGCAAATGGGAATGTTACGCAAAACCATAATTAACAAACATTCGTCGAATTGACGGAATTCATTTTACGACCTAGCTAGTGTGCACTCAGCACTTGACACTGCCTTTGATTTATTCGCCCAAGAGTAGCCCAACGAGTAGCCGATGGAGATTCCAAGTCTAAGACTCTCGGCCAGGGCACGTCTACTACAATGTCGTAAGTGTTATATACAATTGCTCAGCTCGGTACAAGCAATTGTGGCAATGATTTATCCGAGTACGCGACATTGGGAAGTGCTGGAAATTATAGGAAATCCTTCCAGCAAGTCACATATTTCTCGCCGATCGTTACGCGGACAGTTGCCTGATGTATGTCCGCATCTAATGAAGTCGTCTGGTCATTGTCACCAACCAGCCCCACCACAGGCTATTTGCTTAGACTAGAAACAGCCTTTCTACGTGACTTCACCTACGAATTATACCCAAATGAGCAAGACAGCTTAGCTAGCCAATAATCTAACCACAATAGGATAGTCCAACCAAAACACATGAAGGCGAAGGCATATGAGGGGCTCAAAATAGAATTCCTAATTGAAATGTCGACGTGGAGACAAGAACAAAAAACATACACTGCCATAAATACTAGTCCACGATTGGAGTTAAGGATGTTAGTTGGTTCATTAAATATGTAAATACATAACTATACGATCATACTAACTACTCCTGCACACGATTCTTTTTTAGCAACATACCCATAAGACTTGAATTATTAGAGGTACTCTTGCACAAATTGGGGTTCGTATGATTATGAAGGCCACCACCATTTCAGACTTTCCACAACATTACGCTCTTACGATATATAGAAGTTTTGATTGGGATAGGTTAATAATTTCAAGGGCTTTGATTAGCGATTTATAGCACAATTTCGCGTTTTATTTCCGATATTTGTTCAATTTTCAGCGCACAGATTTTTTCCGATCCATACCAAATCAATGCAATTGGCACTTTGCCAAACTAGTTCAACAACATTCTCATTGCCATGCAGGACACCTCTCAGGACAATTTTCTTGCTCAATTGAACCAATGATAATTCTTCTCATGACCACACCCACATAGACTGAGATCTCATTTCTTTGTCTTTCCCTCTTTGCGGATCTGTTTGCTGTCTCTTTTATTGCAATTTTCTCTACCTCTCGTTTACTTGCCACTCACCCTCTTTAAAAGGAAGCAGGACGAAAAGGAACTGCTTAGTGCGCACTGCTTCGTTAACGTTCGCACTGGTTTCAATTGCAGGGCACAGATGGCACCACAGTGCCACCAGGAAAAAAGGATTTTACATTACCTTTATTCCATTAATTGAACGGCTGCTCCGAATTCACTTAACACAACAAGAAAAATAAGTTTAGTTATTCCCCTTGAAAATGGTTTCCCGCACATTTTTGCGGTTCATAGATAGATACAACCGCATCCGCATCCTCTACATTAAGCAAACGGGTGACCGTCTTGCTGTCTGTTTGTTTGTGGCCTTTCATTGGCGTGCAAATGTGCATCTTTGTCCCCCGATACCACTCTTGGCCATATTTTACCGCTTTTAAGCAGCGCGTAAATACTCACGCTTACTGCAAGAGTCCATTAAACGCTCGTAAAAACTTTACGATTCCCAATATGAGATTCTCTTAATACGATTTTTTATGATATTGAAATCTCCTTACCCTGCGAGCCTCTATCATCCGAAAAAACAACATCTTGGGAAAGCAGGCAACATCTGAGGCCTCTCCAACTTTTTCTCAAATTCGACCTAAGGCAGAAACGAAAAACCCGCTTCAGGTACGGTATGGATGATGGCCATTGTGGGTTGTGAGCGTCCCCCAGCCCCAGCCATAGTCCCAGTCCCAGCCTCAGCCTCCACCAGCCTACACCATTCCATCTATTTGGGGATCATGGAAAAGGGGCGTGTGCGCGTTTTAATGTCTTGTTGAGGACTATAAAACACGCTCGTCATCTCATTGCGCAACTGATGCCCATGCCCATATCGTTGCCGTTGAGGTTGTCGTTGCCTTTGCGTTTGGAATTCCCCTTTCCGCTCTATTCCCCGTCGATGGAAAAAGAAAAATAAATCATTCGATTGAAATTACTAATTGGGAACATATTTCGATTTATTCTAAAGTAATTCACGTTCAGGGAGAAGGTTAATTAGAAAAGAAGCTTTAATATTAATTTGTACTTAAAAATAAATTAACTTAAATAAATCTTTACATTACGAAAAGTCCTCTACATTCTTTACTGGCAACTAAAATACAATCTTGATAGGTAAAAATTTGTTCTAATTAGAAATTTTGTTAGATGGTAAGAAGTTAACAGAAGGACATGCTAGAAAATAAACAGTGTTAGCCAAGTTGCTCGTTAACCAGTCGGCTAGAAGAAGACTTTTTCCAGCTAACTCGCAGCATTTAGGCTTCGATTGTATGTATACATATGTATGTGTTCATGGCTCAAAATATTTACTAAAATAACCATCTCTACCTTCTTCTCCTTTTTTGACAATCCTTGCTGAAAAAGTATTTCTTCAATGGGACTTAAAAGTAAAAAGCCATGTTCGAGCAACGACATTTGACTTACTTATTAGCACTTATGTTATTGTACATCTAGTTTTAATTTATTTTAAGAATTTAAACAATAGGTTTCTTTTTTTTTCTTTGTTGTATTTTAGCAAGGAATCGATTTGCAAATAATGTTAACAAAGCTTTTAGGTTAACAGAATGTAATACGCCAAACAATTAGTACTAACATTGATTTTGTAATCTAATAACAATTTTGCATTTACATAATTTAATATTTTTATTGGTAATAGGTTTTATATTTATTTAGTTATATAAATCAGTCAGCAACTTAGTGTATCATTGTAAGATATTGCCTTCTCTTCACCCTGTGGATAGTCCTTTGGCTCGCAAGCCGGTTTGAAAGAGACGTAGGCGTAGGTTATAGGATCAGTTCCCATACGGCAAATTATTAAATTGGAGGAGTTGGCGTTGATTGTCAGAGTATATTTCAAATGTTTGGAAAGGTGTAAAGTAAATTAAGAAATTTAAATTTAAAAAGGGAATTTAATCTTATATTAATAGCCGATGGAATAAACAGTAACTTGCTTTGGTTTGTCTGCAAAATCTCGTCAACACTTGAAAGGGGGTTGGTTGCTGTTTTTGTCGAGATACGATTGACGCAAGAGTGGTTACATAAGACACAGGCGACCAACAATACTCACAGAATGATATAAAATACTTAGAAAGACCCTTTATAGTAGTAAAGATATGTTCCTTAGTCAATTAATCGACTAATTCATTAATACATAGTTTAGTTTAATGTTTCCCAAATCACTTTAATCAAATTATATAAAAGACAGAAAATTTGGTAGTTTATGACAATCGATTGCAAAAATTACAAAGTTATTGATTAAGCTTTATATTCAACTGTAATGAACAATGCATTTAGAAGATGGGAACCTACCTGCAAAATTTCAGCCTACCTAGCTACCTGCAACTAGCTAAAAGTGCTCTGCTGTGGAATAGAAACATTCTGGTAAAAAACTTTATGTGGTAGAAGATGCTTCTGACAATTCAGACCAAAATTCATATATACGCCAATTGTCATATATATTGTAGACATTTGGATATTAGCTCAACTCATTAGTTCGATAATTATTAAACTTATTTCATAATATTATTATTTTTAGGTACATACACATTGTTGCATAATTGACTAATACTTAGCATCCTGTTTCCCAATTCTTTTTCCAGTTAATCGTTAATCGTCAGTGAAAAAGTCTTTACATTGAGCGTGTTGCTGGTGAGTAAACAACATTATATTAAGAACTAAGTAATTAGCTAAGATCATGCCTTTTTAGTTTTATGGCAGTAGTTTTTACTTTTTTTTTTAAAATAATTTGCGTGATTTATAATTTTAATTTGCTTCATTTACAAAACGGTGGATCATTAGGGCAATTAAAATGCAATAAACGTACGCAGATAAAAACCAGAACAAAACCCATACAGACAGATAGATAGATAGACCGTTGAGGCAATAGTAAAGTGGAGGGATAGGAAAGGGGGGATAGGGATGGGTAGACCTCATGGTATTGTACGTACAATATAATTTTTATTGTGTAGTTTTAAGGAGCGTTGAGTGCTATGCAGAGTGAACTTGCAACTGCAACCAAGAATGACACAGAAACCCATTTTCGATAAACAGAGAATAGAGCGCGGCAAGCGGGTTGGGCAAGTCATAAAACACCGCAACGAGAATGCTCGACGACATTGAAGGATTAAAAAATGATGGCGTGAGAAGGCATTCTGCAATCATCATCATCCGAATCACTTTTAAAGCAAACATTCATCCTCATTCCAACGAAAGGGCGATGAAGAACAAGAGGCACGCATTCTCCTCCATATCGGGTGAGCGAGAACCGCAAGAGCCAAAACAAGTCATAAACTGGTGCAATAAAAAAGTGTATCAAATTAGGGAACAAACGGAAGCATCAGTGGCAAACTGTTTAACCATGGTGGTTACTCGAATTCCACTGCAATGAAATGAAATGAAAATTCGTCTCCTGCATTGCCACCTATGAGACACTGTGACTGAGTGAAGTAGCTGACTAAACTAACTCAATTCCCAAGTGAGTGAGTGAAGTTTTTTTTGTCACTCTCCTTCACTCATTCCCATTGATTTTTATTGCCAGTCACTGGGCACTCGATGGGAATGAGCCATTTGTTAGTTTGAGTGCTCATTACCCCAACTGAAGATTGAGCTGAAACATTTTACAATCTTTTTATGGTCACCAACTTGGTTTTGCGTCCTCCAGTGAATTTTACGATTGCAGATGCATAGGGAGACAACAATAAGAGTAGAGCAATAGTTCATTTCATATATACAAAATGTGAGTTATGGGTTCAATTGTCAGGGGGCTAGATGGTGAGAAATATTTAATGCTCATTGTCAGATTATTATCGAAAGTTATGTATTGACTTATTTTAGAAAGGTCATAAAGTGCAATTCGTTTTTAAGTAACTTTAACTACTTCTCTTAATTATTTTCTTGACAAATGAGTGCATTAAATCTGTTCAAGTATTATTTAGTTAACAAACTACTTACCTTATGAGAATACTTACCTGAGAATTACTTTTTATCTAATTCATTCATGCATTAATTAATTAAAGACCTTTTTAAATCAGTATTTTATGTCAGCTATTTGTTATATCAAAATATATCTGAAAATGTAAACGATATCTAGCATAGGGAAATCGGCTGTAAAATGTTCCACCTATTGGGAAATTACTAGATTTAAGTTGCCCTCAGTTTTGTAATTTTTTTATTAGTTTTGTAAATGTTGTTCATGGCATACCCTGTTTTGTTTTATGCTTGTTTTTATTTTAGATACAACCTGTTGCTTGGAAGATTACTCGGAGTTGCAGCCACTTAACCGCTTTTTATGGTTTCTTCCGTTTTTATTTTGGAGGATCACCCCCAGTAAAGAGGGAAACACCTTAAAATAGTTTTCATTTCGAAGATCTGAACTTTGTTTTTATTTATATTATTATTGTTATTGTTATGAGTGTTATTTTAAGGCTGCACTTCTCTTCTCACTCGCCCAGCTTCAATTTTTATTAGTTTATTACGATTATTCGCTTTTAATGGCACTCATTCGCACCGCTGACGATGACTCGTTGTATCTTTTGTTGTCCGGGGGCTCGAGTAGTTGCCGATCCGCTTGGCCCCCACGGCTGGCGGGTACGAGCAACGTGTGAAGTTGTTTTATTATTTGTTTTGATTATCAAAATGGACGTTTTACATTTTTCCGGTCGTTGGTCGGCCCACCTGCCTTCCTAGGGGGCATGGCCTGGTAGCCGACCATCAGACTGTGCCGCTGTAAATCACAGCTCGCCGGGAGTGCTGCGTGAACGAGTCTAAGTGTGAGTGCGAGTGCGAATGCGAATGCGAGTGCGTGTACTCAAATTCACATTCACACTTACATACTCAACTGGCAACTCGCACTGGCCGAATGACCCATAAACATAAACCAAAGTGTGGCAAAATGTTTAATTTGGAATTTATGAGCAATTAATTTTAAACACTTGGCTCTCCATTGGTGTGTGATGTGGTTGTTGCTGTTTTGGCCCCTGTGGTCGGAGCGGGCTATAAAAATTTAACATGCCAGTGTGCCAAAAATTTATTGTTAACCAGTCGCTGATTGATCAATTATTCAATTGTTATCGCCAGCACAGAGATTTACCAATTGAAGCACTTTGATTCGAGTAGACAATAGTTAAAATGAACTTTCAGACTCAATTACAATAAAATTGACCACCAATGAGATGAAAGTCACAAATTTAAGAGATTTATGTACATTTCAATTGCATTTGATGAAAATTTAATTACATTTTAAAGCAAAATAATTGTATTTGTCTATGTGTATATAATGTAATGTAAGCAAGTACCTAAATTAATATAATTTGAAAAATAAATACAACCTTTAAATAAATTATATTTTTATTTTAAACTCAAGACTTTATTTAGAGGATTTTAGGTAACAATGTAAGTATCGAGAGGAAAACCTCGATCAATAATTGATCGCCTAATAATTTTCTCTCACTGTATGGTATATATAAATAGGTCATCTGGCTTGGATCAAATATTAAAAACAATAAAACTGTTTTTCTTAGAGATTAAGATCAAATTTTCCAGAAATTTGTAAAAGATAATATCGACATCCGACGGACTATACAAACATACAAATTACGTATTGAATCTACAAATATACAATAGAAATTTAACTTTCGCTTTTAACATCGGCTACTTATTCTAAAAAGTGAAATTTTGAACTATATAAAAGTATAATTGTTGCCAAAAACTTAAAATCAATTATTACGTTTCAAGAAAATCAAATAGGCAAAAAAAGACTTTTCTTTGTATTTATTTGCTTGGTAACAAATTAATGTCATAAGAATCCAACATGGATCCTTGAGAACTCGAATTAACCAAAATTTTGCAATTATTTGGACCAGTGCCTAGAGACCAAGTTGAAACATTGCAGTCTTGTTTCATTTCCGCATAAATTCAAGGCAAAACAAAACGAACAAAAAAATGCCATCATCTTCTGTCTTTGGCTGTTTGTCCAATTTAAATCGTAAATTTCAAATTTTTCATAAAAATGTCATAACAGTAATTTTAGCGACAATGCCAAAAAAAGAAACAGAAGAAAGAAACACAAAAAAAACATGACAAAGAGTGGGCAGGAAGAATGAAAAGGCCAGAAAATGCTGCGGGCGGGAAAGTATGTACATAAGTGAGTTTTTGGCAGAGTCGGCGTTTTTCATCTCTCGAATTTATGGATTTTTTCGTAATTTTATTTAGGGGTAAAAACAACACAAAAAGGACAGAAAGAGATACTGATAGGACAATGTACATAGAAGAAAGGAGAAAGAAATTACCGTTTTTTTTTTACATGCTTAACATCAAAATTGTAATAAAAATTTGTAGTGACAACAAATTTTAAATCAAACTTTAACTAGATGTGACAAATCTCTCATAATCGTAAATAAATTAAACAATTCCACAGACTTTAAACATATTAGATTTGATAAATTATTGTATACAAATGGATAGATTTGGTCTATCAATTATTTCAATAGGCCAATGAGAGCAACAAAGTTGTCTATTTGTCGCATAAAAGAAAATGAATAATACAAAATAATTGAAATAACAATAACATTTTGCCAAACAAAGCATAAAACACTTAAAAAGACATTTCACTCACTCATTTACACACACACACACACACACAGAGACCGAAAAGAAGGAAACTTATAAACAAACTCTC
Organism: Drosophila insularis; assembly: GCA_018903935.1. Lineage (NCBI taxonomy): Eukaryota > Metazoa > Arthropoda > Insecta > Diptera > Drosophilidae > Drosophila > Drosophila insularis. The sequence continues at coordinate 180,977 of JAEIFP010000752.1, forward strand.
ACTCACAAGACTCTCGCAGCAGACAAACATTCACCCACTCAAAAGGCCCTCACACTCGGAGTCATAGTTTTGTTCAACGGCTTGTATTATAGTTATTCTGTTTGAGTTGTTGTTGTTGTTATGTTCGTGGGTGTGCTGCTGGTGCTTGGCGCATACGCAATTCGCATTCTCACGTTATAAACATCAAATTAAAAACCGGAGAAATCGTATAAGAATAATGCCACACAAAATGACTCCAGAATATCCACTCAGAATTTGCCCACACTCAGCAGACGCACTCAATGGCGACGGCCATTATGCCTCACACACACTAACTCAGTCGCTCACTCACTCGCTCACTCACACACATGCAGGCCACATGCAGAAATAGTGAGAGAGTGGGTGCGTGTGAGAGAGAGAAAGAACGAGAGAGGCCATGTGAGAGAATATTAGGCAGCGCAGTTGCTGCTCTCGCTTGTTTCATTCGCAATATAAAGGCCAGAAAGAGACAAATAGATATTTGTGACCCAGGCAGACGGCGCTGCCATGTTTCTTATTGCCTCTGCCATCGCAGCTGGAGACGTTGTGTGTGTGTGTGTGTGTGTGAGTGTGAGTGAGTGCTTGTGCTCCAAATGATTTGGTGACTGGACTGGCGGCGGCTCAGCATCAGCATCCAACAACGGCAAAGTTGCCCATAAGAGCGTTCGCATGGCTTTTGTATTGCGCCATAAACGTTTTCGCTGCTCGTAACGCCACAACGGCCGACGCGGACATCGCAGCATAGTTTGTAGTAAGACCGTAACCGGGACAGACCCAGACACAGAGAGACAGAGCAAGTGATCCAACTCACACACACACACACACACACACACACTCAGACCTCAGAAGCAGAGAGATTGAAGCTGAGACCCCGACCCCCGGGACAGACAGACAGACAAACTCTCCAATTCCATTCTACCAAAGGCAAAAGTCGCTTCGCTGCCGTCTCGGTGTCTCAGTCGCCGTCGACTGCACTGCCATTGCTGGCAGCAAGAATTACCAATTACACGAAATTTTTATACTCTTTTAAAAATTTCGTTTTATTATAATATTTATTATCGTGGCGCGCAGTAGTGTCTGCGGAACAGCGCTTGCCTCAGCTCAACGCTCCACTCAGCTCCACTCAACTCTGACGATCTCTCCGACTGCGATTGCGATTGTGATTCCGATTCCGAGAGTCGGTTACCGATTCCGATTCGCCGCCGCCGTGTTTATTATTTTGTGACCGTTCCCGTCTTATTGTCATTTAACTGTTGCCGCTTATTACGGCTTTATAGTGCGGTTTATAGTGACACGACACGCGCATAAAAACCATCGACAGAATCCATCACAATAATAATCTCATATATTTTAAGCACACACGCCCACACCACAGCACACCACACAGAAACCGACGGTGATAAGGCGTCCAATTCCAAATCCAATCCATCGAGAGTCTATCAAGTAAACTTAACACCAACAATTGCCGAATCAGGATCACTTCTGACCGATTAGGAGAACTATCAAATATATAGACTGTGTGCGCGTTTTGTGTGTTTACTTGTTGTTATCCAAACATAAAAATTAAAAAGTCATAAAGTTGACATCGTAAAAGGTTCGATAGTTCCACCAGTGTTGGCCTTCTGTACCTGTGCGTTAGAGTGAATCCAAAGTGTTTTATGACATTTTAAACAAAGCAATTAAATCACAATCCGAAACTATTACACGACAGAGAGGCTGAGAAAGCATTTCTCCCTTCACACACACACACACACACACACTCGAAAAGTCGTAAAAAACGTCAAAGGAGAACGGAACGGAAAATAACGCCCACACACAGAAAACTGTGAATCATAGCAACAGCAAGGAGAAAGGCCATAAAAACATAACGCGTTTTAGGGCCGCCTTCGTGTCCCAGTTCCCAGTTTACAAGTTGCCCTGTTCCGTTTCCCGGTTCTCCCCGCCAGAGTACCGCAAGTGTCAATTGTCAATTGTCGAGTGCCGAATGCCGCCGCAGTCATTAAAAATCGCGCGTCTATAAATCAACCGACGGCCATATCCATAGCTTCGTTGCCCATCTTGTGCATTTTCCGTGTAATTGATGGACACTTTTTAATTACTTTTACAACAAATAAATGTCCCATATACACGCCCACTCACATATACACACACAATACGAACAGCAGCAGAAACAACAACATCAACAACAACAACAAAACCAATCAACACCAAATGCAAATTTAACAAATTTTGTTGTGGATTCACAATTTCAAGAGAAACTCGTTGCACAAATGCAAAAACGTTTTCCGTAAAACAAACAAAACTTAGCAAACTAAACCCAAAGGTTTCTAAAGAGATAAAGCAGCTAAGCGAAAGGTAAAGAAAAAAAACGCATTTCATACACCTAGAATCAAAATATCTTGTCATCTCTATTGCAAGCTCATCAGTATCGGATACGTGGCAAAATTGCATTTCCCTTCTCTCTCACTCTCTCTCTATCTTAAAAATTAAAACTACTAACTCTATTTTGCCATTGACACTTCGTATACTAATCCATGGACCCATCCTGAGTAGTTGCTACTAACCATTTGGCATTGTGCAAAGTCAGGGACTCTTAGACTGTTAGCAGAAAAACTTAAACAACAAATTCTGAAATGATTTAACATATAAATCGTATCTATATGTCGGAATAAAATGTATTCAAGAAAAATGTCTAGCAATCTTAAAGATTTATGCTCAATCTAAACATATTCAATTTACTTAATGCCCCATTTTATGTATTCTTGTTTAAATATTTTCAAAAGTACCTATATCAGACAGATATCTACATATATATATATATGTTTATAGATATAGTATAAATGTTTATTTCAACACATTCACTCTAGCTAGTGCTTAATACTGTCACCGTTTGCTGGGCATTCTGTTTATATATTTCTACGATTGCTGTTTATGACAAGTATCTGCCAGATTTTAGTTGAATTTAATTTGCTCTAATTGGGCATTTCAATGAATTTAGAATGCCATGAATTAGCAATGCCATTCAAAGGAATTCGAAACCAAATTTGTTAAAGAAAAACACACACAAAGATCAGTAAGACTCTTGTTCTAAGTTTGAAGTTTTCTTTTGAACGTTTTCCAACTATAGGCAATCGAACAAAGCGAGATAAAATATAAATTATACTTAAAAAAACAAAACAAAAAGATAAGAAACATTAATCGACAAACCAGTATATAGTATATCAATCGTCTGCTATTAAAATTAAAAAATAAAAACACCAGACCAAAAAAGAACTCGTCGGTTCTCGGCCAGAGAAAAGTATGTGCAATGTCAAAATTTGTTTTCGATAGTATGCTGCCAAAGTACCCACAGTTCCAGCCATTTATCAGTTCGCATTTAACCACAACCCCAAACAATTCGTCATCAGCAGCAGTTGCCGCCGCACTTGCCGTTGCCGCAGCCACCACAACTTCAGCGGCCGCCGCCAGCATCAGTAGCAGCAGTAGCAGCATAACTAGCCAAAATAACAACAGCAGCAGCAACAACAACAACAGCAGTAACAGCAACAACAACAATACCACTAACAGCGGAAGCAGCAATAGCAACAACAGCAACAACATTAACCTGCAATCATCATCGTTATCGCCCAGTTCCAGTGCCCTGCATCTTGGCAACCAGTTGCATCACCAACATCTAAATCAGTCCTCCAACTCACCGGTTTCCTCATCATCGCCATCATCGTCCGCCCTGTTCCAGCAGCAGTCGCATCAGCAACAGCAGCTCCATCACCAACACCATCACCACCAACAGCAACAGTCGCAGTACTCCTCACTCTCGGCCGCCCTTCAGCTGCAACAGCAGCAGCACATCAACAAGTTAGCCGCTGCAGCTGCAGCCGCAGCCAGCTCCCAGGGATCGCACGCCCATCAGCAACTGTTGCTGACACCACCCTCGGCCGGCAATTCGCAGACGGGGGACAGCAGCTGCTCCCCATCGCCGTCGGCCAGTTCCTCGCTGCATCGCAGCCTCAACGACAACTCACCGGGATCAGCCGCAAGTTCTGTAGCAGCTGCCGTTGCCGCGGCCAGCTCTTCGTTTGCCATACCTACCAGTAAGATGTATCCATATGTGTCAAATCATCCCAGCAGCCATGGCGGTCTATCCGGCATGGCGGGCTTCTCAGGCTTGGAGGACAAATCCTGCAGGTGAGTTTAAAGTTAATAGATTAAGAAATGATCAAAAGTCAAATTGCTTCTGAAATGGGAAACAAAAGATTATTTTCCCCGTCGAGCATCTGTTTCATTCATTCCCTTCAAATTTCCTTTTTATATGCAATTTCCTTCATTGAGGAAATCGCACATTTCGCATCTCATTGTGTTTGAGTCACTGCAGGTCTAGAATGGTTTTCGGCTAACCACAAGTCCATTTCGAATATGCTCTAATTATTGGCTCGCCCCTCAAGTATCATTGAATGGCCATAACGACCAGCCCAGGGCCAGTATGTGTTTGTGTGTGTGTGTGTGTGCGTGAGTGTTGTGAATGAATGTTGGGTAATGGCATTGGACCGCTGGGCAAATTAGAGTAGCACTGCGGTGGCTTACAGCTAACAATTTGTCGCCCAAGCCACAAGATTCGCACGCACATTGACCTTCCTTCGTGAGGGCCATTTGCATATTGGCCGGTCCACGCTGCGGGCGAGTTGTGTTCTATGCTGGGGATTAGTCCGCAATTAGAGCCAACCACAGTGGTATCGGACCTGGCCGAAGAGCTCGTTCTCATTAGCATTTGACTTTTGATTTTTAAGCCGGGGACTCTGTGGTTCATTTTCTCACACTCTTACACACGTACATATATGCTAATTGACTTGCTTTCTTTATCTTTCTCTATCTCCCTCTTTCTCTTGATTCTTTGGAAAATCGTGTCCCTTTTAGCAGGTACACAGACACCGTGATGAACAGTTACCAGTCGATGAGCGTACCTGCCTCGGCATCCGCCAGTTTTGCCCAATTCTATCAGCATGCAGCCGCTGCATCCGCCGTATCGGCGGCCAGTGCCGGAGCCATTGGTGTCGATTCTCTGGGCAATGCCTGCACACAGCCCGCCTCCGGTGTGGTACCAGGAGCCGGTGGAGCTGGACAAAGTATTGCCGATCTACCGCGATATCCATGGATGACGCTCACAGGTGAGTAGTGAAAAAGAGTTAATCACAAGTTAACTGAATATAATCGATATTAGGTTATCCACTTACCCCCACATTTAATCGCTTGTTGTATCGTTAAAAACTTATTTATTTAACATAAAAATTCTATAAACTTTTCGGCATAAATCAACCACAAACCTGACTAGAGTGGCACGGGGAGTGGTGGGGCAGCAGGCAATTTAATTTATACCTTTATGGCCATTGGGGCATATAAACAATAGATAAACGCGCTCGTCCGCGCGCAATTCCCATTCTGATTCCTCTCCAATTCATGAACACTTTGCGGGGCATTTCCAAGTCGTTTATTTCGCATAAGTCTTCCAGTATAGAGCTGCTAGTCGAAATGATTTCTTCCATGGCGACAGGCAGGCCAGACGACGAGCAGCAGCAGCAGCAGCAGCAGCAGCAGCAGCAGAAGCAGAAGCAAAAGAGCTAAAAAAGTGGCAGTAAATAAAAAATGAAAATAGTTGAAAAATGTTTCCCTTCCCTTGCTGTCGTTTTTGTTGTATTCAGTTGAGCGGCGCGTCGATTTGTAATTTAAATAGCTTCAAGGTTGCCACACACATACACACACTCGCAAACACACACTCACATGTGTGTGCCCCCGCGCATACAAAACTCGCAATCAGTCAGCGCCAGAGATACTCGACAAAAGATAGAGATACATTTTATTTCGTTTTGGCTGACTGTCTGGCTAGCTGGCTGACTTCTCCATCTTATTGTTGGCGTTTTGGGCGATCTCTTTTTTCGTTGTGTGTGTTGCTTATGCCGCAAACGTAGTACGACAAATTCGCCCGAAATTTATGTGGGTCAGTTTAATTTACGCGAATTTTTGCATAGCAGATTTATTTCTTCATTCGAACTGCACTCGATTTTTCCTTGGCTCTCCTCGATAAAGAAATTGAACAAGTCAAGTCGGTTGAGTTCTGTTCAGTTTTCCACACGGCAGCAGCGTATCGTCGTCGTTCGTCGAGGTTGAATGCCTTTTTGTGAATTATGGCAAACGAAATATGAATAGACTGCCAATTAGACTGAGTTATGAACTGACTCTGGGCACTGGCCATCACACTGGCTCGACCATAAAGAGAACAAATGTGTATATTTCGTTACTCTGAACAGAGTGCAGAGATTTGCAATGAATTTATAGCAAAGAGTCTTTAATTAAATGCTTGATGAATGGACTAAAGGCATGCGAAATATAGATACATATATAGATAGAAACCAGTTAGGCCCAAAACTGGCCAAGAGACGCATCGCTAAAAGATAAACGGTATTTCGCACAATGAAATATTTTGCATATCTCTTGCTCACAGCACAAAAGCGATAAAATTGTCAACGAGATCATAGACGACGACGACGACGACTCAAAGACGGCGACAACGACAACGTCGACTGCCTGCGATGAAAGTAAATATGAGTATGACGCCATTACAAGAGCAGTAGAAGGAGGATAAGGAGAAGGTGGAGCCCCCCTCCTTCTTTTTACTTTAGATTCTAACACCCACACAACCTAGCAGTTGGTTGCATGTGCATGGCATGGCATGGCATAGCATGGCATGGCTTTGGAATTGTCAGAGACGCGACACAAGAAGCGTTAAGGCATCATGCCACAAGCTGCACACACACACACACAAACACACAACCTTGGCTATGGCTTTCTCTTCGTCTACCAAGACCAAAAACCCAACCCGGACACAACAGCAGCAACGGCAACGGCAACTGCAACGCTTTACAGCTGAATGCTTGCCAAATGCAATTTAACTAATGAATTTTAATATTTTACGCCAAAGAGTCTGAATGAATTTTCATTTTCACATCGTTGCACCAGCCAGGCAACAAAAACAACATTGTTGCAACCAATTGGCTGTCTCTGTCTTCCTGAGTGTGTGTGTGTGTGTGCGGGTGTGGGTGTGGTGTGTGGTTGCTCTTTGCCCGATTATGCTGATAAGAAAGCAAAACGGATAACTTTTCTTAATTATCTGGAAAAAGCAAAATAGAGAATGAAAACTTAAGGAAAACCATTTTCCTTGTATTGGATGCAAGCTCAGCAAAATGTAAAGAACACTTGGAGAAATCACAACGAAAATAATTGGTATATTTTTCTCTCAGTGTTGACTGCACCTCCATCTCTGTCGCACTCACTCACTTTGCTGCACTGCTCAAATACCAAATAATTGGTATATTTTTCTCTCAGTGTTGACTGCACCTCCATCTCTGTCGCACTCACTCACTTTGCTGCACTGCTCAAAGTCTGGTGATAAGGAGCGGCTGGCGCATAAATTTCTCAATTATCAATGCGACAAAGAACGCAGCAAAAAGCAACTGACCACCGCCCCCTTCTCCCCTCTCCCATTCCCACTGAACACGATGAATTTGTACACATTAGAAGACTGCGACTGAGGCTGAATCTCTCCGTCTGTCTGTCGGTTTGTCTGCTCGTCTGCCAATAAAGTGCCAACAAAGACAAGGCAAATGCACAGAAATTTGTGTATTTTAATTAAAAACGCGCCGAGCAGACTCATCTGCTTATTAATTAGGCGTCTCCTCGTAGTCAGAGACAGAGTCTTGGTCCACTTTGGCTGAAGCCGGTTGAGCTGGTGGCCACTTAGTTGGTGGTCTACGAAAATTGCAGTTGCTTGTGCTTTTTGCTGATGGCGCTGACAACTAAATTGAAAATTGGCCGATTGAGTGGTTTATGGGGGCCAGGCCAAGAGGAGGCGAGGCCATGTGGCAGACGAATGGTGGCTACTCAGCATGTATTGCCCAAGGTTATTTCAAGCGAAGAATTTCGCATTAGACAAAACATTTAATAATATTCTTCTTAAAAATATATAAAAAAACAAAAACATCGGCTAACAATTATTTTTTATTTCTTTTTCCCTTTACAGATTGGATGGGAAGTCCTTTCGAGCGTGTCGTTTGTGGCGATTTCAATGGTAAGTACCGTAATTACCGAAACCCTTAAAGTTAATGTGTTAACTGACATTGGAAATCAGTCGGAAATCCTAATGGGTTATATCCGCGCAACCAAGAAATATGAAATATGAAATACTTCGAATAAAATGTCCTTGAAGACAGACAGTCCACGAAGAGAGAGTTTACCTGCTGCGTCTCGACTTTCAAGCAACTGCAAAACACCGAACCCTTCTTTCCATCTGCACATTTCTCACATGGCTCACTCCTGCTGTTGCCTGACTTTCTCTGGCTATCATAAATCCTTCTGAGGCCTGACTTTTGCCATGCCCTTTGTTCGCTTTCACATTGTTGCCAATGCGACAAAGGCAAGGAGCTGGCTAGTCTATCTATAGCTCCATGTGAAAGTTGTTGCTCTTTTAAATCACAAATCCAGTCAGTGCTATGCTAGTCAAGTGTCGTGCAAGATCGTAAATCACTTTGATAGACCCCAAGCAACACTCTCTGTGAATCGAAACGATCGTCAATGGTTATTTTTTGGGCCCCCCACTCATATAGAGCTGTTTGCAAGTCAAACCAGAGGTGAAATTTCAGCTCGAAAGCAAGCAATTGTAAACCTTTGTTATGGGTAAACCGTGCCCCAAAACTCGGTTCAACTGATCGATCATTTGTTCGATCGATGGTTACAATCCCATCACCGTTGAGCGTTTGTTTCGCTTCTTGTCGTTAAATTGCTTTTACGATCGTTTTATGATCTATTTACGATTTTACGCATGGTCTTGTGCCGCGCATAACGATGCCGTTGCTGACTACCGCAATGAGCAGACCACGACTTCATTACGGCAACTGGCAACGGCATGGCAACCGATCATCATTGTCATTTTATGGGCCCGATAATGGTATTGATTATGCTGGGCCATCTCGCTGTGGCCCTCCCAAGCAATTCGTTTTCATTAGTTCAACAACATTGTTTATGTATGAATATGAAACTCGCCAGCTCAGTCGCAATAATGCGAAAATTAATACCCATAACGTAAGGCGAAAAACCTTTCAAAGAATCGTGTAAAGAGAATCCTTCTACATCTTTCAAGTTTTCAGTCAGAAATTATTTAAATCCGATAAATCGATTGGTAATTAGATATTTGGCACTGATTTTCGAAAATTTATTGTGGAGGGACTTCGATTACCTTCCGCCATGAAAATGACATATTTGATCATCTTACCCATTCAAGGAATTTTGTTACTACTCCGAAAGTGGCAACAAGTATTTAATTGGCAGTAGTTTAATTGCCTCCACAAAATGCTGTTGCAAAAAAAATGTATGTGGAGTCGAATAGTCTGCGCCTAAACTGAAATCGGAGGCCAAGTATGAATGCTGACTCCGGACAGAACGTGCCCTTCCCCTACTTTAAACGTCACAGATCGTTTGATATTCGAGTTGCTTTCTGCCAACTTCCCCTTCACGAGACCTTCGTCTCTCTCTACAATTGTTTGTTTTGTAAATAAATCATTTGGCCCAAAGTTGGCGTTGCCTCCTCCGCTATAGAGTGGAGTCATTTGCGCAATTTACAATACTTAGAGACGCTGTTTGACAAGTAATTAACTTGCCAGCTCGCCATTTCAATTCTCTCTTTGCTGTGTGCCAAGAGGAAGTCTTTGCTCAAAAAAACAATGTGAGATCGTGTGGGAAAAGAAATAGATTTTCCAAGAAGTTTCTGAGAAAAAGCCTTTGCTACACACATTAGTTACCTCCTCATGTTGAAAGTATTTGCTATTTGCCATAAGCTAAACAATAATTTCCATTATATTAATTGTTCAGGCTGTAATCGGGAATCATGATAAGGCCAGTTACTATAAGTGAAGACAATCACAGCCAGTCATACGGCACTCTGAATCCAAGTCTCTTTAGAGTGTGATATGTGTGATCGGTCTCTCATTGTCAATGGCATCGACATCAACATCAACATCGACATCGAAATCAATTGCCTCGCATCTACACAGGGCGTTTGTTTCAATTTCGATGATCTTCTGTCGGCAATGCGGATGCCAATGTCATTGACAGAGACAAACTCGGAGTCTTGGGGTCTGGGTCTGCATCATTTTGCCGGCTCTGGACAGAGATAAACGTATGTAAAGGCTACGACCTCGTCGACCCTAGCTACCACTTAAGGCATCTCTCTCTCTCTCCTCTCTCTCTCTTGATCTTTCTGTCTCTCTATCTATATCGCATTTGGTGTGTGATGTGGGCTTGGCAAGCTGCAGGCGTCCCATCCGACCGCTGCAAAGGGTTAATTTATGAGGCGCGATAAGCGAATTCCATTTCGTTTCGGTTTTGTTTAATTTCCGATTTCTCTGTGTTATTTTTTCCTTTTATTTGGTGTTGCTGTATTTACATTTGCCTCGCCTTCTCCATCGCTCTTTAGTTCTCTCTCTATCTCTGTCACTCTCGAGTAGGTGGGCGGTGTTTGGGGTAGGGTGGTTGGGTGTGTGGTGTGTGGTGTGTGGTGTGTGGTGTGCGGTGTTGGGGGGTGGGAGGAGAATGTGCGACACCGTGTTATCGGCACGTTTTGTGCCGTTTTTTCACTCCGCACTGCGGAAAATTCAAAATGACACGTTTGCCAGTCCGGGAGCGACTCGATGTTTTTAACTACCCCGTGCTCGGTTGTTAATCTGCGGTTTTAATGCCCAAGTGGCGCAAATTGGCGAAAGGGTTTGAATTACACAAAAAAAAAAAACAACAAAAAAAACAGAAACAAGAGAGAGCGAGAGAGACAAGGACATCATCCCAGCAGGCAGACAGATAGACAGTCAGACTAACATAGAGACAAGCAGGGAGTAGAGGCTCTTTGTCCTGGTTCTGATGCCGGTTATGTTTGCCTCATTCACTGGCAGACAGACATGTAAATTTGCAGACGAAATCAAATTAAAAGCTTACACGTTCCACAGACACAACTACCGACCACCAATTCCCTTCCCCTCCCTTCATTTATTCGGTGACAAAACCTCAGTCGTTCAGAGTTTATTCCTCTTTAGCTGGCGCGTTACACATGTCGCCAAAGTTTTCGCATTTCCATTTTTTCATTAATTTAAATTTTCATTTACTAAAATCTAAAATGATACTTTGTATTTACATAAGTCACTTTTGGCCATTGTAACTTCTTCTTTGACTCTAACCAGTTTTTCAACTCTTTGCGTGCTCTTGGTGCATTTCCCTGTTTTCCCATACCCATTTTCATTTCCATTCCCATTGCCCGCCATTTTCCGCATTCCGCTCTACGCCTCTCTCTCTCTTTCTCTCAGTGTGTGTTTGTGTGCGTGACGCCTTACATTTTGAGACTCAGCCTCATTGTTATTTATAAGTATTTTGTGTAAGTTGCAATTAGTCGTTAATATTAATTTAATTACGAAATTATACACGCCGGTTAATGCACTCGGTAAATTGTTTTATATTTAGCATTAGTCGCATTTATTTCTTACAAGTTTTGTCAGCTCATCTGTTAGTTGAGATTAAGTTAATCCATCGTATAGCCAATGAAATGTTATGCGTGAGAATCAGAACAGGATTTACGCCATATTTCATTATATACATATAAGGCGAAAGAATTGTGCCGTGGACTCGTAATTCTTGTTATTTGCCATTGTTCGAATCCTTTTCCACTCTAATAAAGCCATTCAGGTAATTTCGATCTACGACTTCCAGTTTCAAAGTTAAGAAAAAAGAAGCGAAAAAGGGGATTCAAACCTGTCTTTATGACAAAAGATTTTGAGTGAGACACCTCGAGCAACAGCCACCATTTTCTCAAATTACTTTTATGTAACCATTAACAAAAGACCCTTTACACTCTCTCACATATGTGTATGTGCGTGTGTGTGTGTTTCAGCCATTAATCAAGTTTGTCAGCTAACGAAAAAAAAGAGATGGAGGGAAATTGAGAAACCGAGAGACTCAGACTTCGTTTGTGGTCTGCGGCCAATCAGTCGACAATCAATTTGTATGTGTGTCAGACTGTGTGTATGTGTGTGTGTGGGATTCTCAGGAGCATACAGGACCACACCTCAGTCCTGAAAAGACTCTGAGATGATGACAAAGTCAGGGGGAAGCAGGAAAGAGAGGGCCCCAAAACCTAATATTAACGAGTATTCTGCACCGCAGGCGATGGCGACCCGCGCATATTGAAATTTGTTTGCGTGGAGGAGCCCGAAACTGAAATCGAGACCCCCGACCCCCCTCTGGCAAAGTTAAATAGAGGAGAGGAGGAGGAGGGATAAGCATGAGTTATGCTTACGCCTAGGTAAATATAGAACCCGCAGCAAATGCGTTTGTCGATCGATCGATGCTTTTTATATGAATTTAAATGTCACGTTTTGTTTTTGTTTGAATGCGGGGGAAGCGATAGTTGGTGGTGAGGAAAAACAGGGGAACTTGGAGTTGGAGTTGGGGGTTGGGGAGCCATTTCTCGAATGGCATTTTAATACGTCATCGTTTCAGTCGGCCCACGCAATCTAAGTTATGGCCGACATCTGCTCGTGTTTGTTTTTACCAAATAGGTATAACCCATACCCGTACCCGTACCCGTACCCATCGTGTGCATTGGGCCATGAAGAGCGCATTGGTTTGGTTAAGCCGAAAAAGGCAAAGAAAATCGAGTAAAAAAAAAGCTGCTTGATTCCGACTCGCAGTGTTCTCACTTGAAGGCAGTTGGCGCGCGGTGCTATTTATATATGTATTTTCAATACAAGTCGATATAATGTTGCCAAGGTTCATGGAACGCGCAAATGAACTTGGAAACGGGGAGGAGGAGCAGGGGAAGGAGCAGCAGCAATAACAACAACAATAGTGTCGAACCAATGAAGGCAATCAATTTCAATTCAGTTTCTTCGCCCTTTACCAAATGGCCAAACCCAATGAGGCGTCTGAAAGGGCAAGACGAGGCCAATTGTGCATTAGCCGAGGGAACCTTTTTTTTCTGATATCGTTTACCCTATATGAGAGAGGGTATAGAAAGCTATGACTAGTTGGGAAAGCATCTGGCATTGAAGAGTATCCAACATAAACGAAAGTTATACTTTTCTTGGTTCCTTTGTCTTATTTTATCGCGCTCAAACAAAGGAGTCGAAAAGTGTTAATGAACCCAAAAGCAGAACGAAAAATAAAGCACAGGGCTAAGACCTAACCTCCATCTCCATCTCCAACTCCGACTCCGACTTGGAAGCACTCACAAACTCGCATTGGCGCCACTTCATTGTCATCATGGAATTGCCGTTGATTGTCGCATCGATTCGCGGCGATTTTAATCGCAATGGGCGAGCATTAAACGCCTTTCATTTGCAATTAAATTGAGGCTCACACAAACACACAGAAACAGAGACAGAGACACACGGACATTCATTCATTGAGGAGGGTGTTCAAGTTGCGGTCAGTTGGCGACACGTGGCCCGGAAGCTCTGGTTACCACAAGCACAAGAATAACTAGTTACCAGCAGGCAGGCACACAGAGGCATAAACTGTGGGACGGGGGCAGGGACAGGGGACGGACGGTGCTTGCAAAAATCTTGCGGATTACCAATTCTAGACGCCTAATGCCATTTATAGGCCATCTTTACAAATGTTCCATCTGTCTGTCTGTCCAACACCACTGAAGGTCCGAAAGTCTGGCCTGAAAGTTTGCCCAAAATTAGTTCCTCCCCGCCCATCTGCCTCCCGGGTGAGGCAACAAATTTATTGAAACTGCTTAAGGCGAGATGGAAAAGCATTGTGGATGTGGGATGGGAGCTCTCTGATTTTGCTTGCTTTCTTTCTCTGTCTCTCTCTCTCCCTTTCCTCCTCTCTGCTGTGTGTGTGTGTGTGTGTGTGTTTGGTTCTCTTCCGTCTTTCCTTTTAACTTTTGGCCATATATTTTTCACATTTATGGCGGGTATTTTGTCTTATCACACCCTCGTGTTTGTAGTGCGTGCAAAAAATGCCGTCGCCTTCCCAAAGTCTGCGACTCATGGCTGAGGAGTAGAAGGAACAGGAGCAAGGACATAGCACTGTAAGATGGTGTGGCTATGGTGTGGGGTGGCAGCCAACCACCCACGAGATTAAAAATGCCATAAAGACAGTAAGGGTGAATGGGTCTAATGGCTGCCGTTGCCGTTGCCATTGCCGTTATGCGCTGTCTCATTCCCTCACATTGCCACAGATCTGCTCTTTCTCTGTCTCTCGTTCTAGCTCTCGCTCTTTCACTCTCTCTGCTTTTGTTACTGTTTCTGTTACCATGGCCATATGCAAGCACAATACATGTACATAAGTGCAAACAGAACAACTATTTGGGGTGTTTGTGACGTCGCTTAAAGGAATTTCTCAGTGCTTTGTAATGAGAACACGGCGTAGACATTAGATATAATATATATCGAAACCGATAAGGAAGGAACATATGATGAAGGCCGCACTTATAGCATACAGATAATATATCATTCAAATCGATTATAGTTGACTTCTAGAGTGCGGAAATAAGAATAAATAAATGGTTGGGAGTGAAGTATTTCAAAAGATAATATCTAATCAATACTTAGATTGGTTTTTTTCCCTTTAAAAATCCTCTGAATTTTTATCTATTGAGAGCACTTAAGAAAATAATAACACATGGTTTACAAATAAAATACAAGTTAAAGATTCAAAGAAGCTTTTTTCAAATTTTCATCGTAGAATTTATTGTACAACCTTTTAAACATTAGTCTAATGAGATACTAAGACCGTATTTAAATATAACTTTAAAGATATATTTACATCAGGTAATAGCTCCCAAATAGTTCATTCATTTTAATGAATACTTAAGAAAATGTTGAAATTTTCTTTTCGTTTATTATGGCAATTGAAAGAGTTCACTTTCAGTTATCTGCCCACCGGAACTATTCAATACCATGCTCGTCTATGTACTGACTAACTTGTTTTGGCCCTTTGGAGTTTTTTGTTCTCTGGCTTACGATGTTTCTCTCAACTCATTTCAATGTTAATGAAACATTCTTTTGTAAGCAGCTACATGGCAACAAGCAATTCCAATAATGGCGTGAAATATTTAATGAGAATATATTAATCCCCAAAGACGTACAGACGAACAAACTAACGAACGGATAGAGTCGGGGGGAAGAGGGGGTTAGGAATGGATGAGGTTTTGCTGAGGGTGGCATCGCGTAATTCTTGAAAATATTTGCAACATTTGCTGGATATTTATTTGGTTCGTTGTGAGTCCTCCTCTTCCTTTTGGTGTGGGACTAGGGCTAAAACAGACAACGACAGCTTGCCATATATTTTCCAAGATTAAGCACACAATTAGCAATTTATGCTGCCGAGTGCCAAGAGACTGGAGGCGTAGAGGGTGTAGAGGGTGTAGAGGGCGTGGCTGGGCAGAGATAGCAGTGACAACAACAACAGCAACAACATTGGCAACGCGTTGCACATAAATTGCAGAGAAAGCACCCCAGTCCATGGCTTCGTTTCGCCTGTCAGTGTCAGGTTGTGTTCTATATGGAGTGCCACCCCCTCGGCAGGAATATCATACCTCTGCAATGCCCCATCCCCCCTTGCACAGCTTCAGCATTACCATCTCGTTTTCTCTGCGCAGAAAATTCCGTGCGCCTGATTAAATTTAAATAAATTTAATAAACATAAATTATTTGCAATGGCAGGCAGACACACAGAGCTAAGAAGTTGCCACCCTTGAGTTTGAGCACAAGTTAATGGCGCCGCTTACCTGCCCCTGCTCCAGCCCCACCCCACCCCACTTATACATTTTCTTTTGGCTCTCCGCTAAAAGCCATACAAAGGCAGCAGATGTTGCCCGTGTGCCTTGTCAGCCTTGGTAGCTTTTAAGCGGCTTTTCTTTCAAAGTTTAATTAGTCCTGGCACTGTCAGGAGCAAGCATTTGCATATCCGCGGGATACACAAGGTCCCTGGGGAAGTCATTTTACCAAAGAACATTGCAATTTGGACTAAATGCTCAAAAGATCTTCTTCCAGTCGAATGAAACAATGAACTCCCCGTTTCACACTCGTATCACACAAATTGTTGAGGCATCATTTTCCTATTTTCCTTTTTTCTCCAGTTTTCAGTGTTCAGTTAGAGAGAAGAAAAGGAGGGAGTGATAGCATTCTTCATTTTGTATACGCATCCATTTTTGTGTAGTGCTGGGATGGGCATGTTAAATGTCTGACGATTGTTTATATATCTTTCAACATGCCATCCGGGAAGTTCGTTTCGAAAATTCATAGCAATTATAAACAAATCAGCATAAAACATACGAAACGAGCACAAATACATTTTCGAATGAAATAAGTTAAGAAAACGAGAAAATAGACAGCAACTAACATCATCTAAAGACGAAATACACAACGAAATGGAAAGTTGAATCGACATTTTTAGTGCTAAATTTTCGAAATGAATAAATAATAATCAAATGATTAATCTTAAGAGTTTGAGATGCAAAAACCAATTGATCTAATTTTATATAGCTCCGATTGAGTGCTAAATAAAATGAACTTCTCAATATTTATGATTGATTGCTTAGAACTCATTTACGAATGATTCATTATGACTCAAACAGCAAATACTCATCTGACTGTATTGCAGTTCCGATCTTAAGTTGAATTAAATGATTCCATCAAATACGAACTGATCTATCTACTTGTCTGTCTACTGTCTATATCTCTATGAAATCGTTGATTGCTTATTTTAAAGAGATAAATATTTTAAGTTATTAGGCAACTATTTGACTCTTTTTCGTAAGTAATCGAGAGCAATATTATACTGCTCAGGCAGCACTTTTTCGGGTTTCGTGCATGCGGATTCTTCAAATTCCAATGAAAAAAAAATACACAAATATAAATTTTGCCCGACAAAAGTCAACAAACAACTGCAACAACCATCTGCAGCATCAGCGTCAGCAAAAAGAAAATATTTCGATTTCTAAGATGCCCAAAGTTTATACACAAAAATAAATATCTATAGCATTGTTAAGACTTTTGTCATGGTTGATAGTTGGGGCACTGGCAAACATTTTTCTTTGTCAAACGTTTCAAACTAATTACTAACAACCACAATGGCCACAATGTCACAAAAGTTTTGGTTGTTATTTTGTCGAATGATATGTAAATTTGTTTATTATTTACTCAAACACGAGAGTGAATGAGAGAGAGCATGTCAGAAAATAGAAACAAAACACACATACAAAATGTTTGTTTATTGTACAATTTTGTGTCGTTGGATAAACAAAAAGGCGAAGCCGTCAATGTCCCAACGGAACCACTTTCAAATGCACACACAGATACGAATACACACTCGCACACAATCACACACACACACACACACACCCACAGTCTCGCCAAGGCACTTGCTATATAAACTATAACGCTTTTTATACAATCTCCCCTCACATCCCCACCGCCACCACCTCTCGAGTAAATGTGTGTGTGTGTGTGCTTCTTTATTTTACGTTTTGAATTGTTTTTATGATATTTATGTCATTATAAGTTTCAGTTTGCTTTTTTCATATGTTTTCGCTTATTTATACGCGCCGCCGTTTATTGAACAATTACGTTTATGATTATTAATATTTTTAATTGTTAATGTCATTGTTATAGACGTTGTATATACCGGCCATTCCCGATTCCCATGACCATTCGCAATCTCTTTGCCTTAACAATGTTGACAGCGGTGCCTGGGGAAAAATGTCCCATTATCATCATCATAATGAGCTTGAACATTTCTGTCAACTGGATGCAACTTCCTCGTTTTCTTTTAATTTGTTTAACATCTCGGCATCTCGAATATCTTGCCTTTTTGAATTTTGTATCTATTTTGTTTATCTCACAATGACCAAATTCGGAAAATCATTTAAAATGCCAATTAGATCGTGAATCATATGCCAATTTAAACTTTTTGTAGCTTGAAACAGCCGCATCAGTCAATTGCAATGTGAAATTATGGTGCACTAATTGATTTTTTATTGAAAAAAATTGATTTTTCAAGGAATTATGCAATAAACCGGTTCGACTAGCTAACCCAGCTAACATCAGTCTCAGTCTCAGTGATTGCAACATGCATTTGTAGTCTTTATCGTAATTGAAAACTTTATTAATTAGCCTTTGCCAAGCAAATGACTAGTTTGTATTCACACGGACTTAAATTACTTTGATATTGATTAAAATGAATAAATTCTTTGGAACATAATAAGTCGAAAAGAACTCATCCTTTCTGTAAAGTTCAAGAAATAAAGATTTCATTCGTTGCGTTTTCTAATGAGTTCATTGTTTATAATGGTACCCGAGCTCAAATCATAATATCAATTTTAATATTACTCAGTCATTATCAAGTAGATTTCCAAAGGTAATTCTTTCTACTCGGAAGTGATTCATAAAAAGAGAATTCTTGAAATTTTCACTTTAGTTTTGGACAACTCAAACGCAGTGAGTGAAAAACTGCATTGAGTCTAAAAATTTGAAATGAAAAATCAATAGTCAAGCCAAAGACCCCGTCATCTGGCTCAAAGAGTATTCTCTGCTCATTGCTCTCGTTCCACGTGTATTGCGATTGCTCTCAGCCATTCCGGTTTTTGGCCGTCTGCGCCGACTCACCACTCATCTCGTCTGTGGTCTCCTCCTCCTACTGCTACCCTGTTGACGCTGCCATGACAACGGGCCCGGTTTCCGAGTGACTTTGTGTGTGAGTGTCTCTACCTGTACATCACACACACACACACACATTCATTCGGATATTGTCTGTGTGCGGCAGCCATGTTGGATTCCATCACTCCTGTGCGCACCAATGCAGCTATCTCGCTCACTCTCGAGAGCGGCCATTGCGAGGCTCGTAAATCTTTTTTAGGGGCGCGTGTGTCCTGGGAGTCGTGATTTATGGGACGAATTGTAGCTGCTCATTGTAGCGTGTAAATAATTTAGATTAGTTTGGCATTTTCTGTATTCACCCTCTTCTCCCCTTTGCGAGAAAGGGGGGAAACCTGATTACAAGTGAAACTGCATTTGGTTTGTTCTCTTATCCTCCATCAAAAGGACCTGAATGTATTGGCTCTTGCTGTAATTGGAGAAAATTAAATCGATTTCATTATTCTATTCGAATTAAAATTACTTTCTCTATATACCAAGAGTGGAATATTTAGATGGGCGAGTTACCTTCTTAGTTTTTACTTCTCTCAATTGCCACAGTCACGATTTAACCGATTTGCAAATATTTTGTCAATAGACCAAAGGCCAAATTTATGAGGAAACGATTTACAACTGTCGACTGAAATTGGCAAAAAATGCACCTTTCAAAATATTACGTAAAATTGACTCTTCTTTTGTTTGGCTCTCTTGCAACTTGTGAAACCATAAAAAATTGCTGCCTTTTACCAGAAACGTTACACAAAAACAAAAAAAAAACAAACGAAAACGTCGACACAAACACAAAAAAGCAACAAAAAAGTAGAAGGAAAGAAAAACGAAAGGCCGTATGCCATAAAACAGCAAGCGTGGAAAAAATGTGAGTCTAAGGCTGCAATTTGCAGATAGCGAAATTTTGATTTCCGAAACATAAACACGAATCCCTTTGTCCCATTCCCATTCTCGATTCCCCTGCCCCGCACCGTCGCGCAAAAAATCGCACAGGTAGCGTAGAAAATTTGCTAAAAAAGCAAAATGTAAAAAGGGAAAATCTAAACGAATATTTCTGCCAGGAGAAGACCTGCCATGGCGAGGAGTCGGTGTTGTTTCACCCTTTAATACACCGCACCGGATTCGGTGTGTACTTTTGGCCCCGGGGAGCCAATATCCTGCAGTGATGCCTGGTGACGTCAGGCGTTGTCGCTTCTTCTCTCTACCTCTTGCTCTGGCTTTTAGTTGTCGGCTGAGCAAACTGATTGTATGGCTCGTAACTTATACAGATCGACAGTCAGACAGTCAGACAGGCCGTTCAGTGCATTCACATTGCCCTCGGGCCCGGCCTCAATTAAGCAATTGCCAAAAGCAAACCACAGCGCTCCATCCGCGTATCTGGCTAATGCATGAACACAAATCAAATGGCGACGCCTTACATGTGTTGCAGCCAATAATAAAACGAGCGGGGCAATTCCATTTTTGTCTGTCTGACAGCATCTTCGCAGCTAATTAAGAGTTGCCAAAAGCAGCAGCAACACAAAAAAAAAACTCTCAAACGGAATAACATCATCCCATGCCCATTCATCGAAATATGCGTGACTAACGTGACTTTCTTTGTTCTCCTTTTTGCACAGGCCCCAATGGATGCCCGCGACGACGAGGCCGACAGACCTACACACGTTTCCAGACTTTGGAGCTGGAAAAGGAGTTCCACTTCAATCACTACTTAACGCGGCGGCGGCGCATTGAAATTGCGCACGCGCTCTGCCTGACTGAGCGGCAGATCAAGATCTGGTTCCAGAATCGCCGCATGAAATTAAAGAAAGAGCTGCGGGCGGTCAAGGAGATCAATGAGCAGGTGAGTTCTCCAATCAATTTGCATATCGTCACAAAGATCTCGTGACTCCAATTACAACAACTGCAACAACACATATTTAAATATATCAAATAACTCACGGCAATAAATGCTTTCTCTTCTCCCATTCTTTCTCATTCTCTCTGCATAATATTAGGCTCGACGCGATCGCGAGGAACAGGAGAAAATGAAGGCTCAGGAGACGATGAAATCCGCCCAGCAGAACAAGCAAGTGCAGCAGCAACAGCAGCAGCAGCAGCAACAACAGCAGCAACAACACCAACAACAGCAGCAGCAACAACAGCAACAGGATCATCACTCGATCATCGCACACAATCCCGGCCATTTGCATCACTCCGTTGTTGGCCAGAATGATCTCAAGCTTGGTCTGGGCATGGGCGTGGGCGTTGGTGTTGGCGGTGGTCTTGGGGCTGGCATTGGCCCGGGTGGTCTTGGTGCCGGTCTCGGTGGCAATCTGGGCATGATGAGTGCCCTGGATAAGAGTAATCATGATCTGCTGAAGGCGGTCAGTAAGGTGAACTCTTAAGGCAGCTGCCCCAATCCTGGCACCACCACCACCACCAAACCAACCAACCAACCACCACCACCACCGCATCGTCGTCACCGTTTTGGCGTCCTATCGTCTATTTCTGTCTGTGTAGTGCGAAGTAAACAAACAAAACAAAAGTTGATAACTTAAATACGTAAAACTTTACATAGTAAATAGTTGCCTAAGTCTACAAATAATAACGAATAATGCATATATACAAAAACATAAATCTAACTAAAACAAAAAAAAGAAAAGCAAATGCAGAAGTACAGTAAATTCACCAAGGAATGGACACAGTGTAGACAATATTGTAGATAGCATGGCCTATGTGATAGGCAATGCCAGCCGGAGAAGAATCGCTAAGGAATAGCAGATTCCTCCTAAATGATATTGAGTCTCATTGTGTTCCAGACCTGGGCGAATGCATAATATAATGGATAACTTGATCTATTTAGTATAGCCGATAAATGCTTAAGTAGTGCTATAATATATATACTATATCGGGAATAGCTACCACATACACATATGTATGTAGGTCGGAGATGTATTGGAGATATTGAATAATGAGAAAATGAGCGATTTTTGATAGTCAGAAAAACCCCCGTAAGTTGACCCAAAATGGCAACGAGACGAGTTCCGAGTTCAACTGTAAAATTATTTGCGACTGCTGTAGGATTACATACCAACTTACTTATGTACGTACTCTAGTGCTAGTGTGTGTGTGTGTGTGTGTGTGTGTGCGTATGTGTGCTATATAGCAACACATTTAACTCTATATATAATGAATATACTACACACACACACACACTCATATATAGATCGTATCGATGTAGTTTGTATCTATATATATATATATACATAACTTACCTATTTATTGGATATTTCTGTTTTATTATTATTGTTTGTTTCCAATTGCATAACTCTTCCAATGTTTCGTTTATCATACTGTGTTTTTGCTGTATTTTGTTGTATGCCAATGCTTTGAACTTTAAACTTGAACTATGCTTAGAGAAGAGCTAAATACAATAATTTCTTCAATGCCATATTAATATTAATTGTGCCCCTAAGATAAAAGTTAAATGAAAAGAAATTAAGAAAGAAAACACAAAAAATATTCCCCTTTATATAGAAAGCAAATTTTAAGTGTAATAATGAGTAAAAGTAATGAACGGTATGCAACATACCCAAGAGAGCATAATCACGATTTCAAATACGTAATAATAATAATAATACTTATTGATAATGATGCTGATGATAAATTGAAACATCAAAATGCAACCCATTGAAGGAAAGTAACGTAAACAAATACTATATACTACATACAAGTGGAATGTCCTTTTGCCAGTGACTAAAATTTTAAATTAAATACCGTTTAAGAATAATCGAAAGAATTAGGCGTTGATTGCTGGGCGCATAAGTCAACCAAATGACAAAGAAAAACAAACAAAAAACAAAACAAAGCAAATCAAATGATATGAAATTCTGAAATACGTACTATATTAGCATAAGGTTGCAGCAACCAACAAACTGTAGCAACATGCAACAAGAGACAAGTGACAAGGAGAAGCGACAAACATGAAAGAGAAACCCATATACGTAGATTTCTAACTTCCCCAAAATAAAATTTACCTAGGCATAAATAAGAGACGACGATAAATTTGCAAGTTGAATTACACAAAACATTTAACAACAAATTATATTACATCAAATATATTTATATATATATACAAATATGATCCAATTTGAATACCTTACTATATGTGTATATCTGTATATGTATCTGGTGTGGCTAATATTTTGTCACACTTTGGACTAATTAGTGATACAAAAGCCAATCCAATCTCTGCATCAATTTCAATCTAAAGCTGACTATAGCCCCGCCCCCCCTTTCTTTCCACTATTGATTCGAGTGATATTTTAATATGTACCCGGAGGATCCTTTGCCTTGTTTCAAGACTTTTACAAATCTAATTTTGTTGCGTTTTTGATTTTTTTTTTTCTTTAATACTATTGATTTTCCAGTTAATCCCGTTATTGGACTTAGAAAAATTCGCGCATAACTAATTCTGCCCTACCCTATTCCCTTTGCGCTCTCTCATTCTATCTCTTTTTTATATAAATATTTTTTTTCTTGTTTTGCTAAACTATTTTTGTTAATTTTAGTTTAAGTTTAGTTGTGACAAATTGTGTATTATATAATTTTATGCGATTTCGAAATATGAATGCAAAAAATAATTAAACAAAAAATTCACAATGATTTTGTTTTTTATTATACATATATACCGATGTATCTGGGACTGGAACAGAAACCCATCCAAAAGGTTGATCGACCAATCGTTTGGTCGTGAAACTAAATGAAAATGAAAAATGGAAGTATATTTAACTAAAATACCTAACAACCTACAACATATATACGTAGAGCAACAACAGCAACCAAAAAACAAGAAAATTCTCCAATATATTAACCAAAAACAAACACAATTTTATTCACTCAGCCACAAGTCGAAATGAAATATAAATTGAAATGAAAAATTGCGATACATAAATCCGCATATACGTAACTGAATTATATTCAAACAAACTAGTATTAGACCAAGCAGATAGAGTATTAGAAGGAAACTCTCTACACTTTCCCCCGCTCCCTCCCCCTGATAATAATAACTCCCAGCAAATTGTCCAAAAACACAGTCACTTTTGGCCATTAAATATTGTAAATAAAAATGCAATGCAAGTGCAAGGCATGGCAAATCTATTATATATGAAAAGTGCATGAATCAAAGTTTTCCCCACACCCCTTCCCAGTATAATGGAAAACTGATAGTTTCAGCGCTGTATGAATACCAAAACTAAAACGAAAAAACAAAAACCATTAATCATAAGCCTACGACAACAATGAGAAAATTAATAAATAAATAAAAACTTAAAAGATATCGTTTCAAGTGAATCAAATGGTGAACTCTTATAGAGAAGGTGTTAAATTTATGAATGAATCAAATGAGGGAAAATGTTGAGTTAAAAAAATATTAAAAACAAATTTCTATTTTTAAATCGTTCTATTTAATTCAGACATGAGTCAGATAAGTTATAGTTCTAGAAAATCAACCAGTACACTTTTCAAGAAGTAAGAAAGTAGAATAGAAGGTATAAATTATATTTGTTAAAAGTTGAAAAATTTAAAAGAAAAGATTTCAATTTCTTGTAGCTGTGAGGCAGTTTTGGTTTTTGAAGAATTAGCTTTGCATCGTAAGATAGGACTATATTTTCTTATTTTAACCCAAAATTTAATGAAAAGTGGTTTAAAGGGTTTTATCCTATTAAGTTATGCATCAAACCGGAAGATTTTACCTTTTTCTTAAGAACTTTTACTGCAGCACACTCAAACACACAACAGTAGAGAAGAAAATATACATCTATACTTTCTAGGATGCTAAACGTAAATAATTTCCGATTCAGAATCATTCAAAAATGAAAGAAAGGCAAAATACTTATAAACATTCATTCAAATCTTATCATTCTGGGTTATTAAACTTTGTCTCCATGTTCAACCAATGTGTTTTCAAAAACTTTTAAAATGTTTTATATTACGCCTTGAGCATTCGATTTCGATTACATATTTTTTTCAAAAGTTTTTGTATTTGCGATTATGAAAGAGCGATGCAAATTTCTATACATTTCTAGAATTGAGTTAAATGAGTGTCAAGAAAGCAACAAAGTGAATTGATAATTACTTAAAATAAAAATATATAACTTCAATCATTTTTTTTGGAGTCGTCTTTAAGAAAAAAGTCAAATATCAATTCAATTTAGCCTATACTATTTGGCAGATTGTTATAGCAATAATCATTTCGATGAGACAATTTTAAATCCTCTGCCAGAAAAATATTATTATATTCGCACTTGATTATAAAAAAAGTTGAGAGCTATAAAAAGATAACAAAAAATTCGTTTATGATTAAACATAACACAAAAAGCAGTCAACTCTAATTTAAAGAAGGGTTTTTAAGAAAACCTTTAAGAGAAGTCCTGGATCAGAAAACTTATTTATTCAGTCAGAAGAAATATTGGGAAAAGTTTTTTAGCTGAATGTTTCTCTTTGAAAATTGCATGACTTTATATGTCATGAAATTTGCAACAATTTTGAAGTAAATTTATATTTGTAGAAATGGAATTCAGAATTAAATTTACTTGGGATTTGCTTCCAAGAAAACTTTGAAATTTTTGTATTTGAAAAAGTTTCTTTGAGATTCGCTCTAATGTTATTTGACTCAACTAAGTATAGCATTCAATTGAAAAAGATACTTTTTAAAATCCCTCCCTATCTGTCCTTCCCAGTTTTTCAAATCTGCACACACAATAACTGATTATATATTGTGTAATGGATGTTTGTTGCAGCGCATAAATTCTCACTTCTTAATGCCGAAAAATATTAATTAACGCAGACCATTTTATGGAAATTGATTTCACGCATACTGCGAGAAAGGGCAAGGACACAGGGCACCGAAGACAGAAGAAGAAGGACTACGAAGAGTAAAATTGCCCGTTTTGGCTGTAGCTTTGCAATTTGTCGCTTTTGCCACGTAGCTGGGCAATGTTGCAAGATGCCTTTAATTAAATTTAATTAATGCGGCAACAACTCAACGGATTATGATAATAAGCGCACACATAACGACGGCCTTTATGACGCACACATGTGCAAGCCCCAGCAACAAGGAGTTGGCAATAGATGGCAGGGGCAAGGGGCGGAGGTGGAGGCCAGACGTCATCCTCATCCTGCTCTCTTTGGACAGAACAGCGACAGAGCCGGGGTAATGGCTGCGTCAATGTCTTCGATGGCAGCGATGGCAAAAGCAAAGGCAAACGGAAACGGAAGCACAAGCACGCAAATGGCTCATGTATGCAATAAAAGAAACTTTCGAAAACGTCAAAATGGCGTTCCAAAGATTGCCCCATTGATGGAGAGAGAGAGAGAGAGAGAGAGAGGGAGCAGGGAGCTACCTACTACGGACGGAAGGATACTGGTTCGGATGCGTTGTTCAACCATGCCGAGCACGTAGAGGGAATACACAATTCTGGGCTGGGCATAAGTTCACATTTGGATGCTGTTATTAGAAAAGTTGCTCACATAAACTGCCCCAAAAGGCGATCATTGCAACGATAAGGCAACGTTTCAAATATTTTATTTTATTTTTTCACTTGAATAGCAAAAATGCTTGACCTGTAAATTGTGATTTCAACTGCCTTAAATAGTCGATTCTGATTATTGTTAAGCCAATTGATTAAAATTTAACGTCTCTTTAATTTTGGCTAAAATTCATTTTCTCACCCATTTAGTGAGAATGAAGTGACAGTGCTTTGACTTTTATGCCCGTTCCTGCCATATGTTTTTTGTGGCCATCTCACCGCTATTCAACCGTGTAATTCTAATGCCGAATCGCGCATAAAGTCTCAGAATTTATGGCATTCAAATTCGTTTGCGACTCGAACACAAAATTACAATATTTTGACATGCCAAACAAAGCCGCAAACTGGGAGCGTTGATCCTACTTTAAATTCGGCATCAGCGCTGAGCTGAGCTGAGCTGAATTGAACCGAGTTGAGCTGATGTGGCATATGCGAGTCCTAATTATGAGAGTGACGCAGATGTTGCCATTGCCGCCAGGATAATACAGCGGCTCTGGCTCCATCCTCCGCGTCCTCCTCCTTCTGCCCTTCGGGGTTTTTGTGATTCCATTTCCATTTGAAATCCTTGCTCAAAATGGCGGCCAATTACAGCGCGCGTTTCGTTTAATTGAAACATAATTTTGCATAAATAAAACAAGGCATAAAACACCCTGTTCGATCCCCCACCAACAGCAGCAACAACCTTCTTCTCCTCCTCCTCCTCGTCCTCTTCATGCTGTAGCCGTGGCTCATCCCTCTCTGGTCGCCATCATTAATGGGCAAAGGGTGTTTTATTTTGTTTTTGTTTTTTTAAAAAAAAAGAGGAAAAACAAATGCAAACAAACGCGCCCAGACCCACGAACCCAAACCTCCGACCCCACGTGTGCATTGTGTGTGTGTGTGTGTTGGGTGTGTGTGCAAAAAGGGTCCCAATCCCAGTCGCAGTTGTTGCCAATGTTGGCAAATGATGGTGTTCTTGTTGTTGTTGTTGTTGTTGCCTTTGCCATGATGATGCGTCGGGTGTATCTCACAGCTCATTGCGAATGCACAGGTTGATTTTATCCCCTGGCACTTTTTCATGTTTCCTCCAAAATAGATTGGCCGTGTGTGTGTATGTGTGTGTTATTTTCTCCATCTCCCTTTATCTCTTTCCCACTAAGTGTATGTGTGTGTGTGTGTGTGTGCAGATAGGCCTCAACCTCTTTGTTGTCGCCTTCCGCCTCGTATTTTGTTGCAAAATTGCACATCCCATCGCGCTGCTACATCATAATTTATTAACAAAGCAAAATGAGTTTTTTTTTTTGTGTCCTATCGTTTTTTCTGTCTCGTTTTTTTTGGCACTTTCCGTTTCCATTTTAAAGCCCATGGCGCACATTTATCACAATTTTCCATTTTCCAATAGGGGAAAAATTGCGAATTTTCAACTAATTGAAACTGAAGTTGGGCAAAAACAAACATTGAATTCAATTTCTTATTATAGAAAGTATTCGTAAAAAAAAATATATTGCTCTTGCAGTTGTCTCAAGCCATTTCAAGTGCAATAGATTAAAATTTATACTCTGCAATGCATTTCATAGTTCTATACCCATTTAAATGTTCATTCTATACTTTAAAAAGGAAAGCATTGAAAATCGAAATATGACAGAAATCAGCTAAGCGGAATGTTATTCTGAGGGTAACCAATTTTAGGGCCATTTTGCAAGCCATGACGTGCTGCTTTTATTGTAAAAACCCCCAACGACATTAACACTAAATTTCAACTAAACGATCTTCAATATATTATAATAATCCGCCAAGAAACCAACCGCAATCCAAGAATGAAACACAATCTTTTTAATATCCAACCCAGCCACGAACCGTTCAACGAACCAAACCAACGAAAGCAGCCCCCAACCAACCACCCACAAACACCCAGGCCAGACACCCAAAATGTTTACTTTCTACACGTAACCACCCCCAAATACAAACCCACAGCCCAATCCCAATCCTAGTGCCTTTCACTATGGCTACTTAGCCAGGCTTCCACTCACTCTATATTCCGCAACATCCGCACGTGAACTCGGAGGGCTGAAACACGTTGCCAACATTGCAAATTTTTGTTGATTTAATAAAATTGCACCCACGAGACTAATTTATATGGAATGTCGGTAGTCGAAAAGAGGCCGAATTGGTTTCATCCTAGTTGAATGTACTGTGGGATCAGTTGACATTTTCCCAAGAACATTTTAACTTTTTAGAAATCTTTTAGGATTTTTCACGTTTCTAGATCTTTTTCAAGAAAATTAGCAAATGATTTCCAAAAAAATGATGAGTTTGTTTTGTTTATCGGTTAACTATTATTTAACTGAAACTCCAAATTAAATTAATAATTTACCCAAAAGTACAAAATCCAGTTAACTAATAAAGGGTTAGGTTATATACTATTATTTTAAATTAGAATTCAAAGATGTCGATTTATTCAGTAAACATTATTAGACCTTGTGTAAGTACAGATTTTCTTTCTAAACAAGAAGTGATCCAATTTATCCATCAAACAAATAGTTTCTTCTAAAATTCTCATATTTTATTGGTTTATCTACAATCCTTTCCATTACCTTTGAGTACTGATTCATCGGAGGGAAACACCACAAACCTTCGCATATATCAAGATTTGCATTTGCATAAATTATTTTTGCCAATATTTTCGCTGTTGATGCCCACTGTATCCAGCAACAATGCTGGCAGCACAGTTGGCTCTTGGCGTTTCACGGTTGCCTGTTACAATTTCAGAACTTCTGTTATCATTTCGAATTAAAGTTGGTAAACAACGCCGCCATCCTTGTACCTGCCGCCTGCCTGGGTGGATTTCACCCAGCAACAGTAACAGCCACTGCCACCCTCCAACTCTAACTCCATCTCCATCTCCAACTCCATTTCCATTTCCATTCTTCACAAGCTGTGTGTTTTGTGTGTACGTTTCAATGCCATTTGCTGATTTATATAGCATAATATTGTCGAGCTGAAAATTGCCTCCACTACCGCTGACTACCGACTAGGACTAGGGCTATGACTATGGTTATCGTCATGTTGGCATCTTGAGGCTGGCAGCATCGCGTCGGAGCACACACAATTTGCCAGCTAATAAGCATTATGGCAATGCACCGACTCCAACTTCAGGCTCCGACTACAAATGTTCCCCGTAGTCCTGGGTTTGTGCGTGTTTTTGTGTGCGGTGGCCAATTGTTTTGATCTGCTATAATTTACGAGATTCCTTTGGTGTAATTTTTTGTTGGCTTCTGAGAAACATGGCTACGTATCGAGAGGGGCAAATCTAATCGCCAAGTGGCGCAATATCCTTATCGATGGCCATTTGTTCAGCATTTTCATAATTTTCGTCATGGCCGACGGCCTTTTTATCGGGCAGCCCGTCTTTCGTGTCCTTCGTCTCATCTTTTTGCAACCACTTGAACAGATGTCAACGGTGGCGCGCATTTCTTTAGCCAATTTTCAACTTTCACCCAATACAATCATATTTAATAAGGCATTCTTTGGCATGAGTTTCAGGCATACAATATATATACATATATACCATATACAGCGACCTGTACCTGAGAAGGCCAGAAAACTGAGAGAACTGTCTGAAGTCTCACAAACGAGGAAAACGAGGAGTGGAAAGGAGAGGAGAGTATCCGTGACGTATCTGTCAGATTAAGGAAAAGTCATAAAATGTGGTGAGAAAGGATGACAACAACAGCAACAGCAACAGCAAACGTAGCGATACGGCCATTGTGATGTTGTCCTCACACAAACATGGCAGTTGGTATCACTACCCCTGCCCTTGCCCCCGCCCCTGTATTCTATTTAACCCACACCACTCTTGATACATCTCTGGTTATAATTTTAATTGTCTGGCCGTGGGCACTTTTTCTTAGAGATATTCGATGAGAGAATGTGTAGAGAAAGATTTCTTGTCTGTATAGTCTATGGGAGTATCTATCACTCTCCCTCTCCTCTTGTCTGTTATTTTTTTTTTTTGTTTTGTGTTTTGCAATTGAACATTTATGACTGTAAACAGACATTAAACTGTCGCCTTGCTCGGTTGGCTGTCGGCACTCGTCCAAGTGCTCTAGGCGACTCAAATGCTCCTCGAATTTGATCCTGCGGCAGCTTCTGTGTGCGGCGATCTTTCTGCGCCTTCAGCAATTTCCGCTAGCCCATTGCCGGCCATTGCCGGCGACAGTTATGACTCGGTACGGCACATTAAAATGACTTTAACGACAGTAAACAGTTCGTAAAAACTTAAACTCCTCACATAGATGCCACTGCCAATGATGATTTCAAAATCCCAGATTTACTTCATTTGATTGATCCCCAAAGAGAGATCTTTTTATTATCTTTAAGAAGTGCTTATATGCAGGGTATTTTTCTTTGAAATAGAGTCATAAATACTGCAGAGGCTTTAGAAATGAATCCAACAGACGGAAGAAATATAAACTTCTAGATTATTTATAAGAAATAAAATATGAATATAAATGATATTAGTAGTAGGAAAAAAGGCAGAGAGTTATTTGCTGTAACGCAAAAAAAAAGTACATAACAAATTCAGAAATTGTTAAATAAAAATACGCCAAATTGGTAACAAAGCTTAATAAGCAAATATCAAAGAATTGCATACAAATCCAAAAGTCGACATTCTTTTATTCTCTGTTTGTGCTCTTTTATCGTTTATTATTCGGATAAACATGCAAAAGATTTATTATCTAATATTCATTAAAATATTATGCCACGATTCTATTTCATTGCCTCTTCTAGATCTTATGATATCGACATTGAGTCAAGTGGATTTTCTTTTGTTTAAATATTGAAATACTAGTCGATCGAAATGTATTCATGAATCAATTAATCGAAATGCATATAATATGCATATTATTACATAGAGGGCTTTTTTAGATAAGACACAAAAGCAATCACAGGTTGACTTGTATTTTTTGAGTAACACATTCCATGCTCCTGAGATAAAGAGAAGAAACAATCGAAGCGATTGCAATTTGAAACTAAATCAGACCGCAGCATTTTACCAGGAATAGTCAAGCTCAGTTCCATTGGCTCATCTGTCCATCGACGCATCGGCCATCATGTGTTTAGTTTGTTATGTATTCAAGAGTTACCTTTCCTACCTACCTGTGCGTGTGATCCCCAAGCTGCAATTTATCTTTTTTGTAGCCCCTTTATGGGCCATCCAGCTCTTTGTTGTCTTCTTATTAGCAGCTTGGGTCTTTTGTATTTGGTTTCCTCGATGCGTTCATTTCTCTCTCTTTTTTTTCTTTGGCTTTTAAAATGGAATTCTGATTCCGAAGATACGAGGAGATGGAGTTGGAGATGGTGATGGTGATGGAGACGGAGACCCAGCGACCTAAGACCGATGTGGCTTGGTCCCCGAACTGTCCCCCTTGCCTTGTTGTCTTTCACTCTGGCGAGTTTCAGTCGAAATGGAACGAATGACTTTGTCTGTGATAATTTATGGGCCACAGACCGAAAACTTGCACCACAACTGAAACTCAACTTTGTGTCACTGCTGCGTATCTGTCTCCCTCTCTTTCTCCCAGTATCTGTGTGTGTGTGTTGCCACAAAAAACTTTTTGCCATACCATCCATACCTGGTCTTGCGGTTTCGGATTACCATTTACCCCTTACGAGACTAAATGCGGGCCAAAGAATCACCCGCAAGCCGGATTTTCAGTCAGAGGAGAAAAAAGGGAGTTGCAAGCAGGCCGAGGGAGTTGCGACTGATGGAGCCTGGGCTACGGGCCAAGTTTACAATGTTCATTTTGAAATTCTTTGGAAAAGTTTTCCTGAACGCGCGCGTCACCCGAATTAATTAAAAATTTGAAATCGTTATTGTAACTGTTCGTGAACGCGATGCGATGTGATGCGCCGTGTTTCTTGAATTCAATTCGAATTAAATTGAATTCAATTTCATATGCAAATGGCGGTCATGTTAGCTTGATTATGTGTTAATCTCATTGGGGGCTCTGCGCTCCCCTTCTGCGCCTCCCGTCCCAAGCCCCTGGCTCGGCAGCTGGGGGACAGCTTGGCAACTTTTTTTATCGACCACAACATGTCGTAGGCACAAATTTATGGCGGTCATTAATTGCAACATAAATTTATTTTATTTTAACATTTCGCATCTTGGATGTGTTTTTTTCGCTTAGGCTCGATCGAGAGAAGTTTTAAACTTATAACTCGACATTTAGCCAGAAGTTGAGTCGCAACGAATCAGAAACTTGTTTCCGTCCAGTCCAGTCGAACAACAATAAAAAAAAATAAAACCGTTGGCGGCTTTTATTTCAGCCAAAACGCCAATTGAATCATTTTTATGGAGCTAATTTAAAACATTGAAATATTCGCCCCACATCCAAAACTGTCGTCTCTATTGGTCGCTGTAACTTAACTGGTAAGACTGTTAGCCATTCAAGCATGAGGGAGTGACAGTGAGAGAGAGTGAGATGGATAGATGGGGAGGGAGGGAAAGTAAAACGTTCGTTCAAGCCATTAGTGTAATCTCGCTCGATAAACTTAAATAAAGTTAACTCTTTCAACTTTAGTAGCCAAAATGTTTTATAGTTTTAGTTTTTTGGTCAATTAATCTTTTTCGGTTAATTATCTTTTACCAAGATTATGAGCAGAGGGTCGAATTAGCTGCGGTTTTAGATCGTCTCGTCTATTAATAATATTTATTTCTACTTCTTTATAAATTATATTATGAGTTAAATTAGAAATAATAAACATTATTGTTTTTTTAAGAAGACAATTTAGATGAAAATTTAATTTATTGTCATACAAAATAAAATTCTGTTACCAAACCCAAGGGTTGAGTGAGTGACAGCTTTGGAAAAAATTCAAAAAGGTTGACAAAAACAGAAAAATATAATTGTGTTTGCAAAAACACTCATCCTTGTTAAAAGGGACCTTAATATTACAATTGACATCCTGATCCTTATTATATGTAACATTCTTTAAAAAAATTTGTGAGAAATAATTGTCGATTTTAAAACATGAATGATGAAATCCACGTCATACTAGATTCTACTGACGTTGACATTCACCAAACAATGTTTGCCTTATTGATTTTGTTATAAACCAGATTTTATTAACCAAAAGTTCCGTTTTGTTGAAAATAAAGTACAAGGGTGTAGATGATTCCAATCGGTTAACAGTGTTTTTATATTTCAATAATACGAAATCAAAAAACATTTTGGTAAACATCCATATCAACCAAGAGACAATCTTGCCATAATTCTCACAGTTACAAATATTTAATAGGCTTTAGTATATACTATATAAAAGTCTCCCCTTGATGCGCCCATGTCTCATTTAGTTGTCGAACGGGAATATTTAATTCAAATAAAGTTGAAATATTGAACCCAGTCATGAAATTAAGTTGCTAATTATTAAATTTTGCGATTATCGTTCAATTTGTTGCTTGTTTTTTCGTGCTACATTCGCAATAAACAAATCAGCTTAAATTGGTTCCATATGCCGCTTATTTTAAAATGTTAATTTCGCATTTTAAATGTTGGTAACATATAAATTTTATTTATTATTAAGTAATCGGAATGAATTATAATTTAAAAATAAGAGATAACAATATTTAGAGGGATAAATTAGTCGGTTTTTTTGGCGATACAGTCACCATATTTTCCGGTAATATGTGATTGTGATTTTAACAGTATTTTCATTTAACACATAAGGGTGGAATATTTTCTTTTTGTTTTGCATTTATTTTAAACTTCCCGCCAAGTCTTTAGCTCACTAACGGCCTCTACTGAATACAGTGTCGCCCCCTACCACACATCCAGGTAATCATACGAGCCATCTGGCATGCAGTAGAAGTACTGAGAACATTTTTCTCACCCGTTTAGACCTTTGCCTGCGGTTTCGACCATTTTCCATAACCGCTTAGACCTTTACTTGCGTATTCGACCACTTACAATTTCGTTGCATACTTTAGGCGGTAGGAAAAGGACTTGAAAAATTCTAAATGCATAAACAATTTATGTTGCATACCCTAAGGGTTAAATGGAATGCGCGCCAAATTTAAAGTAGAAATAATGTACATAATTGAAATTAGGCCAGATCTAATTAATTTGGCGCAGATCAATAAAATAATTTATCAGGGCTCCAATCTAGTTAAGTTTAATCATTTCAATTGTTAGCAAATCCAATTTTTCCTTTATTTAAATTTTGAAGAAACAAAATTTAATCTCTCAATATAAAATCATTTGTTGTTTTTTTTTTTTTAATTTTGAGACTAGCAATCTGAATATTTAAAATTATTATTTAGTCAATTTTAGAGGCAAAGTTCCCCATTTAACACCGCCAATGGGCAAGAGATATTCCACATTAGATTAAATAAATGCAAAAAAAAGAGATGCGCTAAATACATTAGTATAACTTTACAGATTGTTTTTAGTTTTAGTTAAAAAATAAACCGAGGTCAAAATGCTGAAATCAAATATTTATGTTTAAGTTCATATAAATTTAAGGATCGCTCTTCCAATCAATTATAGATGCAACTCATGGGTGGTCGGCTTCTTAATTAAGATAAAACACAAAAACAAAAATGATCAGCGAATGCGGCACAAAAACGAATAAATGGAGAAAGACGCCATTAAAATGAACGTAAAATGGATTTATGAACCGATTGACAGCAGAGAAACACACAAAACTAGTTCTCAGCCACTCCTCCGACTTTCGCTTCGAGTGTGGACCAATACAGAAAAAAAAACACGTATCTGATTTGTAGCCAGCGCATCGACCGGGGAATGCTGTTCATCGAATGTAAAATAACAAAGGTCACAATTAGGAAGAAACAATGTTGCTTAAAGGTATTTAAAGACTCGACCCGTAACTCATTACCCATTTTGCAGCGGATTATGAGAGCCAATGCTGGTGATTTAGACTGACTGTTGCGAGACATGGGACATATATTGAGATTGAGTTGTTACATCTTGAAGTCATTTGGAGTTTAACCCACAATTCCCCATGTGGTAGAGTACCATTTATTCGTTACAATTGGCTTTAAGCTGGTTCTCTGGTTTTTATTTTAATTTGCTTTTGAATTGCACATTCGCCAGGACGTTAAAATGCCACCAAAATAGAATCAACACAACATTTGGGCCATTCGAAAGGAAAAAAAAGGATTGTGGTGGGTGGTGAGCCAGTGTCGTCGTGGGATCTTGATTAGAATTCTCAAATATTTATAAAAACACCAGCAGAGGCGGCAGCTCAGCCCTCTGATGTGCAGGTAGGATGCGCCACGCCCTCGTTTTGAAGGCAGTGGAAGGCTCAGGGAATTTAGATGGCAAGCAAATAAATGGCACTACAGTTTGTAGTCGTGCACGATTCGGGTTATGAAATTAACATTTCGAACGGGATAGAGCTGAGGCAGCACTTTCAACTTGGCCGCAACTAAAAATGCGAAAAGTCGACAAAAAGTCTAAAAACTTTTCATACCCATTCAAAGAGAGAGAGATGATGCCGAGCGGCGAGAAGGAGAGAAGCGGAGTTGAAACGAAATGAAATTTTCAGTTCAGCTGGCACAAGCGCCCCACAGTGTCCCCCTGGCATCACCAAAAATATCTCCATGCTCATGCTAAAAGGAAGGGCTGGGGCAATAGGTGGGGTGGCTGGGCCAAAAGACACGGGCAGTGCAACAGAGCTGGAGCTGGAGCTGGAGCTGAAGCCGGAGCAACATCGACACAGTCGACACATTTAACGATTATTGCTGGCCATTAAAAATAACAAGCAAAAGTTTTGCGCATAAAGCCGCTTCGGGGATTCATTCAGCGAATCCAACAGCGGGCGAAAACTCTTTTGCCGAATCCTTTCCCAATTGCAATTGTTGATCCTTTCGCAACTCGAGCATCTTCAATTGGTTTTGCTTTTATTTTACTTTTTTCTTCTGTGTTTTGTTTTTAGCCAACATTTCCCTATCAAATCGCAAAAGTTTAAATTTAAGTCGTATTAAGTTGGAATGAAAACCTTTCTCGAACCAACCATTGATTGGTCTATCTCGTAGATATATTTTTGGTAAGTAACCAAACGAGCAGAGTGTTGAAAGAAGCTTCCAGGTTTTGCACATACCCCAAGCTAAATGCTTTCTAATTAAAGTAAATCAAGCCAATGTCTTTTGGGTTATTTTTGCCCATTTATTATAAACTTAAGCTTCTAGCAGTCACATATGCTATCGGTGCCGGGTGTTCCTTCTTGAAAAAAGTTAAATGACACCGCTGGCTGTTTGGGGTGCATAGAAGACACTTGGCAATCGAAGCACGTATCGTTCATGTTTGGTGATTATAAAGTTTTAACGAATACGCACCACTTGTCCTGTCCTCCATCTGCATCTGCATGGCATGGAATCGACTATGGCCACGCCCACTTGGAGTCTTTGCGGCACTAGATAAAACACATAAAATACCATTTCATTTTTACAACAAGCCCGTACACAGATGGATATTAACACGTACATAGAAAGTACAATACATGCCATCGAAACGAATGTTTTCTATGCTCTTGCAATGCATTAAAATGAATGCCCCATCTTCAGGTCACTCAACGTGGGGCAAGAAAAAGAATTTCAATCCATTTATGAAACACTCACTGCTTCGTTTTAGCATTTAATTGCCTTTATTTTCGCGTTTACCCATCATTGAAAAAAACACGTTGATATTAAGAATTAACATACCATAATATTTTGAGGACATTTTAATCAGTAAACTGTTATCCTAAAAGTTCAAAAATAAATTAAGAGTGGTTAGGCTTAAGATAACAAATTATAAAATATAAAGTTCAGCATTTAGGTCGACTTCGGTATACCATGCAGCAATTACAGCAATTGATCGTGGAAAGTCCTTTAAGAACCGCACAAAAAAATATATTATTTAGTGGAAGTCGAGATGAAACAAATTAAAAATTTGAATTTTTTGTTGGTTTCCAGTTGCATCGGCTGTACAGGATACAATGTTGGTTTTGTTATCCGTGTGAGCTATTAAGCCATCCCTTCTTCAAAGCCTTCGAGAAAAAACTGGTCAGTTTCAAGGCATATCCTTAAAACAAAACTCCTTGAAAGAAGCTTTTCGGCTGGCTTTAAAATATATTAACTATTCGGAAAATCTCGTTAAGATAATTTAAGAATGAAAAAATAAGACATTAATACATTTATAACACACAAGTTGAGCATAGAAATTAAAGCTGTCAGCACAAACCTTTATATAAATTAATGAAGTAATAAATAGGAAAATACCCTATAAACTTTAGCTAGCATGATATCAGCACTGTGATTAAATTAAAGTAATTAGATTTAATTCTTTAACTAGCCTTAACCATCTTTATTGTGTGTACGGAAAAGTCTCTACCGAAATTATAAAATCAAAACTAAACCCAGAATCGAAAGGGGAAAACTTTTGTTCATATAAACCATTAACCATTCGATAATCTTATTAGCAATTACATCAAGAATTCCAAAAATAATTAATTGTAGAAAATTCCGAAAACTCAGCCAACAAGAAACAAATTTTTTAAAAAAGATTCCTTAAATTCCTTTTCTGATCGATGAGACATCTGTTAATATATTATAAGGTTATTATTGTTGATGAAACTTTATTCTAATTTCAAAAATATGGTTAAATTTCTTACGACATCCAAATATTAGTTAAAAGACTATAGGAAAAGAATTTTCCAGATCTTACTTATTTAAATTAATGTTAGTCGTAAACTTTAATAAGTCGAATTATGTTCTCTTTCAAATTTCCCATCTTTATTTGCTTAAAGTTTTCCTTTTTCGCATACCTTTAGCATAATAATTTGAATTTTCGCATGAATATTTTCTTTTCAACTGTATGCAATTCAAATTTTCCATTCCATAATTATATTTATGCAAATGCGCTGAGCAAACACACACACACACACACATACACATGTGAGAGGCGTCATTCAGGAGTCGGGGCTGGGAGTCGGAGGATGGATGAATGGAGACTGGAGGCGACATTGAGCTGAGTTGGTATGAATATACTTTGGTGGTGGTGGTGGTGGCATGGCAAGCATTTCCTCGGATGGAAAATAATTTTCATTTTTAATATTCTCTTGCATGCCGGCAGTTTGTACATTAAATTTATTTATTGGCGCAAATATTGGATCGGATGCGAAGGGCTTTGGATATCGTTCTCCTTCCACTTGCATTATATATATTCATATGTGTGGAGGAAATGAAAATACTGGAAAACTGTGTATTATATATTAAGTTTTAATCAAGATTTTGAAAATTTTAGTATTGCAATGATATTGATATTCTCTCTCTGAGTTTAGTTCAAACGATGTTTGAATCATTTGAGGCTTCTTTCTGGCTCTTACCGTGCTTAGTTTAGTTTCTTAAGGGAATATATCGGAACGGTGACTGGATGGCTGGGTGGGTGTAAGAACGGAAGGAGAGTATGGGGAGGTGCTGGCCGTTGTTTGCTCAAATGAAATTTCCAAAGTCGTTTGGGTCCTTATTTTTCTCGTTTCGCTTTTCTTAAATGCCATTTTTCCATTTCGTGCGTCCGCATACAGGCAGCTGCCGGAAGCTGCTGCTGCCGCGTGGGTGGCAGTGAGGCATTCC
The DNA here is from genome assembly GCA_018903935.1 of Drosophila insularis. NCBI lineage: Eukaryota > Metazoa > Arthropoda > Insecta > Diptera > Drosophilidae > Drosophila > Drosophila insularis. The sequence continues at coordinate 219,919 of JAEIFP010000752.1, forward strand.
TGAGTAGAAAAACAACAAGAGCCAACAAATGCCACGAAGCAAACCGATGACGACGACGATGTCGACTCTGAGAATGCCAGGGGTTAGGGCCGGGGTGAGTGAGGGAACATGGCTGACTGCCATAACCCACCCTTAAGACGCAGTTGCCATTTGTTTGCTTTGCCGCATTTCTTTTGGCGCTCCTTGGAAGCCAACTGCCAACTGTTCAGTCAGGAGCAGCCGTTGCCGGAAAGAGTCTTAGAGTCTTTTGGAGTTTTTTTTTTTTTTTTGGGTACTGGGGCATGGGGCTCGCCTTGAGATGCCATTCGAATAGTTTGCTTAGGTTCATTTTCTGTAACGCTGAAGTTGGCCCAGGCCACGGCAGTTGGAGATGAGAATGGTGGCTGAGTAGCGAGGGGGTGGCTGAGTAGCGAGGGGGTGGCTGGGGTGGGAGGCAGCGGCCATTGTTGCCAGAGTGTGCGCTCGTAAAGAAGATTTATTGCGAAGACGCGCGCATTTCTTGGGGCGCACGTTCCATGGTCGGGCTGCGTGGCAGGGCAAGGAAATTGGGTTTGCTTTTCCATTTTCCGGGCTGCGACTTGGCCTCAGACTCGGCCTCAGCCCAACCCAACTAAATTGCTTTTTCTGTGGGGGTCTCAAGAAAAATTACTTTGCACACCACACACACACACATAGAGCTTTGAGATTGTTGGTATATCTTTGGCAAACTTCTATCTGGGCATGGGCAGGCGGTTAGACAGTTGGGCATTTTGTGGGCGGGGATATTCCTATATCTATATCACATTTCTCACATCTGAGACTAATGCGATTGTATTTTTTTTTTTGTATGTGTGTGTGTGTGTTTTTTTTTTTCTATTCTTTTCTTTTTTCTAATTTGCATTTAATTTTTTGCAGCTGTTACTGTTCTCCTCTGGTCTAATTTCGCCCGCCTTTAAGTCGTTAAAAATTCTGAAAACGTTTCGTTTTAGTTTAATGACATCTTATATTGAAAGATAAATATTTGAATGGTCGGATTAAGCTCACCGGAGCATTTGGTATGCAACAGGATTCCGCCATTAGCTGGAATCACACAAAAGTCCTAACGATCTCTGCTGAATTTGGAGTAGGCAACTTTGCAGAGGTTTACAAATTGTAAATTTAAACTATAGAATTTAAGTTTGAAACCAAGACGAACAGCTTAAATATTTTAATAATTAAGAAAATACGACAGAAAACTGAATAAGCCATACATTTGAGAGTTGGTTAACTTTCTCTTTATTTATTCTTTTGTAAGTAAATATATTTTAAAGTAAGACTAAAGGTAAGGCATTTCATCTAATCCCAACAAATGTTGACAACTCCGTCGATCCTTGACCACCCTAGATGCAGATGCACTTGTCCAAGGCTAAGAGTATGCTCTCCTTAACCGCATAGAAATGTCTGTAAAAAGACGTTCAAGGTTAATTACTGAGGACATTAAAAAAATATTGCGAAATGACCGTCATTCATCCATATTTCACGGTTATTAGCTTTATGCCAGGAACTTTGCCCATCGAATCGTAAAAAACCAAACAGGTAAAAGATATCCAAAGGTAAAGAAAATTTTGCAAAAGATGTACGAGTCCTTGTCCTTGCACTTAAACTCATTCCAGTTTTTGTATTGAAGTTTGTTTTTTTTTTTTTAAATAGTATTCAATGCGACTAAACAAATACCCTAACAATGGGATTCTTATACTACCGCCTTTTACTGCAGTCTACCACCTATTTTTTTGTAACTCTGTAGATATGAACAACATGATTCACTTGACTTGACTTTATTTCAGGGTATAGAAGATTCGACCTCGCCAAATAGCTTTTATGTTTAAGTTGCTGGTTGGGTAAATAAAAAAATACGAAGCAGACAGCCTGTAAAAAGATGCGCGAATATATTTCTTGGAATTTCCCACAAGACCAATAGACGAAAATCGAATCCAAGTCACGAAATGCCAGAACGGAGTACCTGTGTCCTGTGTCCCGGTTTCACTTGGCTGCCCTGCGCAAATCGTTTTGTTTTTTGCGCAGCCTCAGCCACTGCAATAGCAAGAGCAGCAGCAGCAGCAGCAGCAGCAGCAGCGGCGGCGGCGTTCTTAATCTCGTTTATAGCCTCATATATCCTTGTCATGGCACGGGGTACCCAAAAAGCCAAGGCATGCCAATGTGCGAGGAGGGGGGCGAATGTGGGGGGCTGCTGCGGCGCCGGTACAACGCCCATTACAATAAACAATGGTGGCGACGCTATGGCTGGAGGAACTCAAACCGTGTAGCCCATCGCGTATCGTATCTTCGGATGTCCTTTTTGCCATTTGCCATGGCAGCATTGGCCGCGGAGAAAAAGTCAAACACTTTTTTGCAGCTTCTGCCTTATCCTTGTGGGATTTTGTGCCATTTACGTGAATTGCTTTTTGGGGAAATTATGTATGCCTCGTACGGAGGAGCTTTAATGTTTTGTAAATTCACATAAGGAAACCATTATCACCTGAAATATGAAAGCAATTTTCATGCATCCTTTCGGCTGTGCAATGGTTTTTGCCCCCACCCTAGGTCGCTTATCTATATGTTCACTTTGGCCTAGACGATGGGCTCTGAATTAGGTATGGATTTGACTGGAAATTGCATTCAGATTATACATATAATCTTAGTCACATACTCTCCACTAAACCCAATTCTTTCGTTTGTTTTAAAATTTTAAATCATTCTCACTTAGAATGTGCAACATTTTCCGACGGCATTGCATCTTAAGCCAACCTGAAAGGAAGCTGCTGAAGTCTCATCTTTATCTTTCTGTCTCTTCCCCCACAAACGCCATGTCTCTGCCTTGGCCAATGCTCCTCCAATGGCAGCTGACTCGCCGATTGTGGGTTCTGGGCTCTGGTTCAACCACAAGCCGAAGAGGACGACGTCAATTGCTGGAAAGCATCGTTGGCGCTATTTCGGTGGCCATAACAATTCTCGTAATACTTCGGGCATCGCCGACTAAACGATAATCGCGCGTAAATGCGCCACTAAAATCAATACCACGACTCCGACGAGCATGTAGCAAGTAGCAAGTGGCTACGGTTTCACCTTCGTTGGCCATCTTCTTGCCATCCTTTTCGGTCGAATAGAGCTTGTTTTTCTTCTTTTTTGGCCACACAAATGGGCGGTTATGCACATGCGCTTCCAAGTGGCAGCTCCTTTTGTGTGGCTGGCAGCCATGGAGCAGCATCTTAAGTCGCCCAAATGAAGTCAACTTCAACAAATTGAGTGTATTTCGGAGTTTATCAGATTTGGCCAACGACTGCTGTCATCTGGCCATCTAATGATCTAAACTCCAATGATGGCTCAATGACACATTGCAAAACAATTTGCATACATTTCTTTGCTGGATGTGGGAGAGTCTTGAGTGTATTTAAGTGTATTTAAATATTAAGTACAGGAAAAGTATGCATATATGTATGTATCTACTGTCATCTGAGAGAAGTTCAACAAGTTCAGGTTTAAATGGCATTCACATGTGCATTTGGCTTTATAAATTCACGAGAACTTTATTTATTTATTCCATTTGAATCAGACAAGTCGGGGGAATAATTAATTTTCCATTTCAGTTACAGGAATTATACATTATAATTTCGTTTATCGGTTAGGCCTTAAGCAATCGAGAGACATTCATAATTAACGATCAAGAAACCCGACCCCGAAGCGAAACATTTTAATCAGCCCCTGGCTGCCTGACTGCCTGACCAGAGTGTGTGCACACATGGCGGAGTCCTCCATTAATTTATGCCCCCAGCGACATGGCGATCCGTTCGGAGAACGATCCCAGCGGGGCAGGTAAGCAAAATGAGAAATTTATCAAATTTATTGGAGGGAATGAATTGAGATATAACTCAAAGAAATTACAAAGACAAGACGGCGGCCCAGGTATGTATGTGTGCATGTATGTACACACACCAAAATGGAGACTTAAAAAACCTAATAAATAATCGAAACAAACGAACAAAAAACAAAAGGTGGTGTACCAACTGCTCACAAGGTCCTCCTGTCTCTCTCAGGCCGCTGCCATTGGCCATTGGCCAGAGGCCGTCCCACGGTTTAGCTACCGCTTGTGAGAGGAGAGGTAATCGCAGCATTCGACCAGCCGGACTCGAACTCGAACTCGGACTTGGCGACCTCATGCTGAGGCCGTAATTAAAAGTCATAAACTATTTTTATGGTACCTCGTATATTTGACGCTCAGCTGCGACCACAAAATGTCAACTCACCGAGCTCTGGGCTGCTCTAGTCTCTTCTCTGTTTCAATTTGCATGCGCTGCTCGTGGGAAGCTGGCACAGGGACAGGTGATCAGACGCATTAGTTTAATTAATTGCGGATAAATAAATAAACAGAAATCATGCGAACTTGTAATTGAAAATGGTCAAAGTGAAATGAGAACTAAGTCTACTTAAGTGGATTAAAATGATATATTCTTAGTTATAAATGGGCAAACTTGAACAATCTGTATCTCGGGCATTTCTATAGATCTTTTTGTATACATTTTCATTATTATTTACAATATTTCGAGGCAGATGACTCATTTTTAATCACCTGGACGTTTGCCAGGTAATTGCCATGGTTTTCAAATCTCAAGCAATATACAGTGTTGATTTATCGATTTGTATATATTTAGATCCCTATAACTGACCGAGATAGGCAGTTTCCCGGAACCTAGTTACCAGTTTTAATTGGAAAAATTTTAAGTTAAAGTAAAGTTTCAATAATGAATTAATAATGTCAAAAACAAACAAATTGTTAAAATAACCAAATATTGAAATATCAAAATATCTTTTTTCCAACCATATTATGTAACTTTTATAATTTTTATTTGATAAAAATATCATACTTTTCTCCTTTTCAAAGAGTTTGCTGATTTTGGAGGGCTACTTTTCGTTTCAAATTGCCATTTATCGCAATATTCCACTCGTACGAATGCAAACAGAAATTGCAGTGGCTCATTAATTGGACTTTATGATCATCTAAATCATTTGACAACATGCAAATTAATATTTATCTACAGACAAGTTTGCATTTAGTAGTCGTTGCTCTGGAACTTGATTCCACTTGCTCGCTTAGTGTTGCTGATGTCGCTGATGTTGCTCATGTTGACGATGTTGCTGCTGCTGTTGCTGCACAGACACAAGCAATAAATTCATAAATGTGCCACATTGCCAATGAATTTACAGTGTAAAACATAATTTTTAATTACGGAACAAACGCAAATAATGAGACAAAGGCGACAGCCACTGCTTCTGCAATGTGCAAGAGTCTTTTAAGTAAGTGAAAAGGATTTATGGAATGAAGCGTGTTGAAAGTTAAGGCGGATATAATAATTTGATATTTAAAGAAAACGTAAATTTATCTTTTTGCAAATATATAAACTAAATTTAATAGACAAAGAGCATTTCTCTGTCCTCATTTAAAAATTGATTTCATATTAACAATATCAACAACTTCAAAACAAAAACAAAAACACAATTTTTAGTTAATGTTAATATTGGCTTAAACCTTCTTTAAATGGCATTATCTACTTAATTTTAGAGACGAAGTCTTCGGCCTCTGACCACTTCAGTCTGTTTTAGTATTATATCTAATAAATAAGTTAAAATAATACTATTGTTTTTATAAACTAAGTATTTACTAATTTTGGTCAGAAGTGTAAAAAAGAGATATATACTTTTGATCAAGATGACGAGACGAGCGCATATAGCCAAACTCCAAGTAGAACTATAGCTTTAAAATTTTGCTTGGTTGGCTTTTACATTAGACATTGTATATCTTGAATCCAGGAGGATTGGATTAATATTTTAAATGTATAGCTAACAAAGAATAGAATAGAATAGATATCTTGTCAAAGAAGTTAATATTTGTCAGTTTCATTTACCTTATGTTCAAAATCGGATAATTATTTTATATATGCTATATGGGCTGCATTGTGGAAGTTAGACTTTTAAGCAAAAAAAACTTTTAATGGTATAAAAACATCGTGACGGCCGATATTATCCCCGAATCTTTGTTATAATAGCTTTTCAAAATGGTATTCGAAGTCAATATATTGAAAAATAATGAATAATTATATCTTTTAATTTGTTAGTCAACTGGTAAATATTAAGTTCACCTATCCTTTATTTTACTTATTCGATTATTGGAATTTCATGAACTGGAGGTATCTGTGCTCGATCGAACTGTTGCGATTTCTTCACTGTTCATAAGGCCTTTCAATTTCTTCATTATCTGTTGGGTTGTTAGACCCTTGGTCTCTGGCAAAAAGAGCAATGCGAAAATGCAACTGATTAGTGACATGATGGAGAAGAGGAAGAAAATTCTTGGTGGGCCAAGATGCTGAGAGCTGGCGGAATACCATCTGATTAGTAAGAAGGCCGTTAGCCAGTTCAGAGTGGACGAAATCGAGCAGACAATTGGCCTCATTCGAGGTACAACAATTTCCACATTGATCAGCCAGGCCAATGGGCCAAGGCCAGCGGCGTAAGCTCCCATGACAATACATAGACTGATCAAACTTCCAGCCGTTAGAAATCCACTGGGAGTTTTCACTTCAAACATGAAGCCTAAATACAAGGCACTGAAGAAAAGGGCAAATGAGGCCACCAAAAACAAAGGTCGCCGTCCAATGCGATCCACCACAAAGACGCACACTAGGAATCCTGCAATCTGGAATGCAAATGTCATCATAATCCACAGCCTCCCCACATTAAAACGTTCCAGAATATGAGGCACAAAGAGTGTAAAAATAATGCCGCCAGAAAGCTTCTGTAGAATCAATAGAGCGGATGCTCGACACATGCTTCGCCTGGTTTGCCTACGTTTGAGTCTTGCCCAACAGTTTCCGCCAAGATTGGTAGCACTCCGCGTGGTATCCACGGCCAACATACGCATCTCTTGTCTGACATCGTAGTCTTTCCCTCTCAGCCAATGAAGCACGGCCTCAGCTTTCTCCATTCTGCCACGTCGCGCAAGAAAAACCGGCGATTCGGGAACGAATATCACCAAGAGGCATAGCCACATTAAGCAAAAATTGAGTATATTCGTGATTTTCAGCTTAATAAACTCGCCCTGAACGAAGCTGTAGATCACTCCGAAACTGACCGTGCCCGCAAAAACGCATCCCGCTGCTCCTCGTTGATGCAACTGGGCGATTTCCACACTATACACGGGCACAGCCAGGCACAGTCCGCCGCCACACATGCCGAGGCAGAAGCGTCCTGCATAGAGCCAAATCGCATCTCGGGCACACACAATTAGGCTCCAGCCAATACTATAGGGTAACAATTGCGAGAGTATAACAAATCTCGCACCATAATAGTTCATCAGGACGCCCATGGGCAGGCACCAACTGGCAGCTCCTAGAGTCAAAATGGCGCAAACCCAAGTCCACTCCGACTCTGTGGGCGTAAAGTCATAGCCGTTCCCACTCAGCACTGCTTGCTCCGCCGTAGCCGTCCATCCCACCGAAACTCCAAAACAAAAGGTACTGATATTGCTCAGAATCACAGCCAAGAAAAATTTTTTATTCTTCGCTGGAAGGCTCTGGCCAGTCGATACGGTTTCAGAGGCAGCATTGTTCTCGGGTACTGGATTACTTCTGGGGAAAAACGCAGAACCATTTGGCAACACCGTATCCATGAAAACGAAATGTTTTTCCTTAACCAAAACTTAACATTAAACACAAAGTAAACTATATATGGTGAAGAAATTGATCAATGTGGCAAATAAGTTTCTTTCTCCTTGGCAGAGATTGTGGGCATGAGAATCAAAGTGACCTAATGACTATTTCTAATTATTCTATAGTTGGGCTACATCGGTTATGTAATGATGTTGGTCTTGAATAAAGATAAGCAAGCAATCCGATTTATGGTATTGCATTTGTAAAGCACCATTTCTGGAGCACATTGACAATAAACTGACATCTGCAAATATTTGTTAAGCCTCCAGCTCTGCATCCGCACCCAAAGGCAACGCCCAGGAGCTCAACTGGGGGGACACATATGTGTATACACCCATAGTATGTGAATGTGTATCTGTGTGTCTGTGTCTCTGTATGTATTTCTGGCAAGTGCAAATATTTATGCGTATTTGATAGCACTAATGGGCCATTAAATGCGTACGCAAATACACACACGTACACACATGCAGGCCGAATGCGAGTGTGTCTGTGTGCGTGTGTATCTAAACGAGCTTGTGTGGGTGCAAGGATGAAAATGTACCTAAGCGAATCTAAATGGCATCGGGGGCACCGAACATGCAAAATCATGTACTCGTAAATCTCTTTAATGCCAACGGCCTCCGGGAACGGCAGCAGGTGGGGGGAAGATTGACTGGGGTTTCTGGGTTACCCAGTGCCCACCCACTCTCACACGCATGATACGGTGGATGCCTGGCAAGGGAATGCGGAAGTGGATGGCCCATCCACTCCTGGTTGGATGGTTGGTTCGTAATGGAAGTTGATACGTTCCACCGGATACGGATGCGGGTGCGGGTGCCGGTGCGGGAGTTTGTATATGTTGGCTTGGGCGTAAGGTGCTTCGAATACGTATTACGTAACTAACGAAAATTAACGTTAATAGCCTTGAGTATCAACATAATGGCAGAAGCTTCTCTGGCGCAGAGTCAAACAGGACGCCTGTTGGTTGCGCCTTTTTCAATTGGATGGCTAGGGAAGACGGGGATGAAACCCTGCCGATGTCCTGCCGGTTCACTCGACATCCATATAAATTTCAAAAACTCATTCCGGACTTGGGTGAAACGTGAAAATATTGTTACGACCTCTTCTGCTCCTTTCCGATACCGCTTCTATGCGAGAGTTTCGGCACCTTCCTTCCCCACCATTTGCCAGATTCCTGCCATCGATATAAATTTGATTTTAGTCGCAATATTGCGATACCCTAGCAGTTAATTGAGAAAAAGTGATGCAGCAGTTTTTAATTATGCTGTGATTGCAAACAAGAATTGCCTAACCACATAGTTGGCCGGCACTTATCGGTAAAAAATATTATCAAAAAGAGACAAAAACGTATATAAATTTATACTAATAATATTACCAAGACAAGTAATAAAAGAATTCAGTTGTTTTCCTTTAAACAAAACTGTTTTTGATTGTTAGCTTGCATTTAATTAATATTATTTTTAAAGTGTAATAACTTATTTGTTAACAAGTAAATATGTTGATGAACTAATTAAGCCATTCTCTAGCCAAAGATTCATTACTATAAAGCCGAGTTTTCAATTCGAATTGCAGAAGCATAACAACAAATGAAATAGTTCGTAATCTAAATCTAGTTACCGAATTTTGATTGCTCTATCTAAGTTTTCTCTTGAGGTTTATACTCTGAGGATCATAGCATAATATGAAATAAATAAATTCTACACATTTTAATTTGATCATAATTTTATGAACCTAAGGAACAGCTTAAATAGAATCGTGATGTTACACTTATCATTACACAAGACAAATACCACATCTATGTGAGAGTAAAACTGAGTTGAAACCAACATTCTGCGTATTGTGTGTACGTATAAATATCGTAAATTTTTATTGAACAGCTTTCGTGATCCTTTTTCGCATTGGAATCGAATGAAATTCAGTTTGTTGCTAGCTTGTTGCTGTCCCCCAGAATACACCCCCATTCCCATTGAATTGGGTTTGCTCTTGGTCTTGGTTGATGCCTTCTCCACTGTGCGTTTGAATTGGACGACGACGACGACGACGACGATGGCGATGAGGAAAACGCAATAAGCAGTTAAAAAATACTCGTAATTGCAACGGGATCCAAACCCCTCGAGACGAACATCGTATATGCTTCATATGAGCTGATGTTGTTTGTGTCGTTGCCTGTCATTGTTGCTGGAGTGGAACGTGCCCATTGACAATGACTTCGACCACGATTTCGATGGGGAACAAGAATAGGAATGATACTCAAAGGACTCGTTTTTGTAAAAATTCATGAATTTCAAACTGAAATTGCTTTAAAGTGCGTAACCTAAAGAATTTCTACATTTCGTTGTGTTTCTGGATAAAAGTTGAACAAACAAAAAAAGAAGGCGAAACATATCAATGAGAAATGCGTATATATAGGAACGAGTATGGCAATTATTTGTATGGTTCAGTTAACGTCGTTTTTATAAAATATTAAAGACATTATAGTAATGAGGAGAGACTCTTTTTTCCCTCTATTCCGTTTCCTTTATTTCAGTTAATATAGACTACTTTATACTCTACTTTGGTTCTGTTCATTGGGGGTAGACTGAACAAACCCTTGCATAGTATATCCATTGGGCGACTATTCTAGTCCATTTTCTTTTCTTTGCCCTTCTCTTGGTTTGTTAGTTTTCCTTTTTGTCCATTCGTTATTGCCATAATATTGCTTGGCCATGTTGTTGCTGCTGCTGCTTTCTACCATTGTTGTTGTAGTTATAATGGGCTAGTGCCATTCCGGGGCGCTTGGCAGCGGCAAAAATGTTTCACAAATGGGTTCATATTTTAACGTTTAATGTAGCGAAAATGAAGCAAGGATTTATGAAATGCGCACGTTGCCCTGCCCTACGCGTCCCTTTCACTACCAATGATGGCAAAAATGGCAGCGAGTACACAAAAGCCAGCGAAGTGCAAATCAAGAATCAATTGCATTATTAGAAGAATGCTCTAAATGGCGGAGGCGTACTAAGAAAAATCTCATTTGATTTGAACTTATAGCCAAAACTGTCTAGACTCCAGACTTGCGCGTTAGCAGTACATCTTTATCTTGGAGGAGGGCCGCAAAAAAAAGTATGAAAACAACTTTTGAAGGCCTCCAATATTTGTTGGCCTTAAAGCAACATAGATAATGCCACCGGTGTCTGTAATGGTCAATGGGAAATGATGAAAATGCCATCCAGCCGGGTCTAAACTTCGCTTAAATATTGCTAATCGACTGCTATGGGCACTTGATGCCAACCGTTGCCAGGATATTCCCCGGCTGCCAGCCACGCCACTCAGCCGGGGACCTTGCCGTACGCCAGGGATCAAGTAAATTGCGAAAACTATGTGCAAGATGGGCTGTTATTGCAGCCGAAACGCTTGTAATGATGACTCTAAGTGTCGTTTCCTTAAGTGTATTACCTATAAAAAATTTATACAAAGATGCTGCCGAATTACACGGTCACGAGCTGAAACATTTCCATTGCCATTTCCACCACCATTATATTGCTGAAGGTATATATATATATACATACCCACAACAAATAGATACAGATACAAATATTGTTCCAAAAAAAAAAGGGGGAGAAGAGACCATGCAGCAATATCAGAGCTACCTAGCCCCTGGGTTTCAACTCATCTGCCCTGCCTCCTTCCGATAAGCAAGGTAAGGGCAGACACAACAACACAGTCGCCTTTTGCGTCTCAGCGATAAAATGCAACATTAAATTGCTGATTTTTTCTTCCCCACTGGCATTGGCCTCGGGCCTGAGACTCTGACTCCGGTGTCTCAAGTGGAATTGGCAGCAGTTCATTAGGGTAACATTTGGTTTGGGATTGCCTTTACAGTTGGGTTTGGGGTTGGTAGCCACAAGTTATGCATATCATAAAATTGCTATCCATAATCTGTTCAGGTCTATAATTCTGACAAATAAGGATGAATTACAATTAAAAAGAACACAATATTTTTAACTCAGGTTTCCTATCGATTGTAATTATCTATGGATACATAATATACCTTAATTCTTATATCTGCTATAGTAATAGCAGATCAACTACTACTTTTAATAAGTATCGGTTCATAAATATTGGCCTAGATTTAATGAGTAAGTGTGTTTTAGGAATTCAAAAGAGTTTAAGAATTTAACAGGAACCGCAATTTACTTAGCTAAACAGTTGAAATATATGCATAATAAAATGTTTTTTTCAAACACTTGTTTTAGAAGATGAATCTTTACATTTAAACTCCTTTCGGAATTCTAATATTTTCTCATTAATGAAAGGCGTAAATATTCCAATTAAAAAGAGGAAATGGCAAAAGGCGTACTATTTGCGATATAAAATGCATAAATTTAATTGAGCAAACTGGTTCTCAGACAACTTGGTTGGTGTCCTGGCTGGGCGGGCTGGTATTGCCGTGTCCGTTCCCTTGGCGCTCGTAGTTTATGTTTACGTTGAAATTAAAATAAACGCCAAAATGAGATTTATTCAATGTTTGTATTAAGCTGCTGTCCAGGCAGCCGCAACTAAGAATCCACCACCAAGCCGACGGCCATTGCCATCATGGTGAAAGCGACTACGGCATGGCATGAAGAGCGCATTTGGGGTGTTATCCTTAATGGTCGAGCGAGTTGCTTGGCCTTTGCTTTCTGTTTACTCACACACGCCGACGATTTGGTCGGGTGGTGGGTTTGGCTGGGAGTCCTGGCGGTGGTGGGTGACGGGTTCCAGCGACCGGATTTAAATTCTAATCAAACGAGGACAACAGTGTTGCCGGAGCGCACTGCGCACTTATCCGGCATGGCGGTAATAGCTTTATCTGCCGACAGAATTATGGGCAGCCGCTTGATTCATGATCCAACCGTCTTTTGTGTGTGTGTGTGTGTGTGTAGGTTGGCCACCCCCTATGGACAGACAGGAAACAGTATGGAAATACAGCCCACAATGCTGATGACGACTGTCAATTTCAATGAAGAATCGACTGCATTGTATTGGAGCTTTTATTTTATCGTAGAGTACAGTAGACATCAGTATTATGATACTAGTTATTATTTCCAGTGACAGCATAAGATTTTTGAAAATAAAATTATTGTGTTGAGTCTTTTATAAATCCTTCGAAATTCAAGGTCATTTATTTAAAGCAGTTCTGTAAATTCTTACTTCATACGAAAAGATCTGTCAGGTTATTAATTTTGTTTTCTTATCCCCATTTGGATTTATACTTTATGTATTTATTGTTTTTTATTCACCTTTAGTAGGTTTGATGACGCATGTTTGTAACGCAGAGAATTATATAAATTCTTGATCAGGTTGAGAAGCTATGTTAGCATGTCCATCTGTCCGTCTGTCCATATTAAATTTGTGCACTTATTAAAATTACTTGGCATTTGAGTTTTTGGTTTGCAAATTGAGATATAGTTTGACAATTCGTTGGATCGGATAATATATAATATATACTGGGGTATGTGAACTCAGTTTTATTTCGTAAATTGTTCTGAATAGTTTGTGAAATTTTTAAATGACAAGTATATGGAGTGGATAAGGTGTTGAATAGGTTACAAAGCGATGTTTGTTTTATTTCAGTTTTATATTGTTAAAAATTTATTAAAACCTGATAACAAATGCCGATGGAAAGCGTTAAATTTACAATGAAAATTAAACCTTTGAGAGACTGGTATGGAAATGTGAGAAATATATATGATAGATTGATATTTTTTACTTTTATAAGACAAAATAAATTGTTAGTTATAATTAAATTTGTCGTCTTCTTTGTCTATTTTTAATACTAGAGCAATTTAGGGAATTATAGTGTTTATTTATTTATGAAATCCATAATAGAATAGAATTATTATAGGACGTTGAGTAATTGAGATTAATTTCATTCAAAAATGTTAAAATAATTATGTATAGGCAGAGAAATTACATAGTAATATTTATCAAATAGACATGACAATATTTTTTCAGAATCGAAGAGTCAACTTTACCATATTACAATGATTTTAAATGTGACTGTACTTTGATTCCGCAGTTATACTCAGATGAACTGTAACTGCAAAGTATAAAGGGTAACTGCACAACAGAGGAAATCCTGTTACTTGCCTATAAATGGCTCCACACAATGGCAGAGCACACCCACACCAACACATTCGACATGGACATGGGGAAAATCGATAGAAGAGAACATGGCGGCATGGCAACCATCCGGACCTGAGTCTGGATCTAAATCCAAGCCCAGACATACATATCTGGGGGATGTTTGTTTAACTTTCCGCAGACAAAGTGATGAAAATCTATTGAATTCGTATGTCAGTATTTATTTTCGGTTGAGCTCTGTGAAAATATTTACTCAGTACGGCACTGCGGAGTGCCGAGTGAAACGGAAGTCAGCAGAGGCGATGATGATGACGATCCAATCTGTGGCGGGTTTCCTTCAAAGGCACAACGATGGCAGCCAGCAGGATGGATGGGAATGGGAATGGGGATGGGAATGGGAATGGCAGTGGAAACAAAATGACACGCACTCGTTTAAATTGGCATTTAATGTCAATACAATGACAGTTATTTTAATTGCGTTTGGGTGCTGCGACAATTTATGTTACGACTGTAATTGTTATGGCAAATACGAGTAGATTGGAGGTGTGGCAGACACATAATATTTGTTGGCTGGAGCTGAGGTGAGGAAGACCTACACGTAGCCAATTTATCAATTGATACAATTTGTATGTAATAGACAAGTAATTATAGATCCACAGTAAGTGGGGCCCAAAAAACCTCAAGTCAAGGAACTTCGCTCTTGTAATTTTATTTTTGAGAAACCAGTTTCATAGGCAGGTAGACAGGTCTTGGCAGTCCCTAACTTCGTTTGGGTTCCACAGGCACTTCAATCCACAAACTTTAAAGCCTCTGAACATAATGGAGAAGGGGAGATTGGGGAAGTGGGGATCTACCTATTACCCATACAGTGCGTCCGCATGCCGCTAGATGGCGACGAGGGTCAATTTAGTGGAATTAATGGAATTGGAATTCATGGCGCGGAAATTGAATTTATGCGCCGCGTCATGGGCGGCCCTTTTGGCCTGATCCAGTCCTACCCGGCCATGGCAATCGGTTTTTAATGCATCATTGAACGCTTCGGAATTGTTGCGATTTCCAACATTGGCAAATGCAACGTAGAATAATCCCCAGTCGGGTCTGCACAACCCCATCAAAAATTTGTTTGGTATCCAAAAAGTTTTGTTGGCCAAAAGACAACTTTAAATACAATGGCTAATGCTTCACATAAATATACTAGGACAAGGCGACAGAGAAAGAGGGGTCGGGGATGGCAAAGAAAGTACGAGTAATTAAAAACACGTTTGTCCTCTCCGGACTCCTGGCTCCCTCTCGAAATGGGTTGCCAACGCGTTGGGGCAAAGGACTGAAACAAAAGTTGCCCGAATTTCTCGCATGCCATTGTATATATGAAGGGGGGAAATGAAAAAGCATGGGAAAACTTTGCGGCCTGACAAAGGGAACCCATTCACATAACTCCATGATGTCAACTTTCGTGTTTGGTTTCGCATTGCCTCTCACCCTGCAATGGCCCCTTTGCCATGTCTTGATTTCTGTTTTTACTTTGTGGCTGTTGTTCTTTCTGGCTCACCTTTCCATTTGCCAGTTGGCAGTTGCCAGCTCGAGCTTTAGCTCAGTTGATTAACGCAAACGAATCACGACATGTTTTCCCTTTTGAACACTATATGTGTATATATATATATTTTTTTTTGTTGTTGTTGTTTCTCGGTCTTGACGTTAGTCATTTTCGTAAACAAAAGCGCCAAAATTTAAGGAAATCTGGCAGATCGATAATTTTTGGCTGAATCAGAGGCGAGAGAGATTCAGTTCATCTTTAGTTTCGACATTCTGAATTTATGCCAGGAATTTGGGCAAGTTGGGAATTCTAGATCCAAGTCAATAGATAGCTGAGACCACTTGGCAGAATTGCGTAATTTGCAGAAATTAATTTGTACAACTTTACTGAAATATAAGCATACATATATTTACCAACGAGGTTATTGGTCGGAGGGGCTGGGCATAACTATTCGACCGCCAAGACCGCAATAAGCCCACATGAGCCCCCACATAGCAAATGTCAGGCAAAAATCCAATCTCACAAATCACATCGATAAAGCGCCGGCACGCAACCCTTTAATTTGAACCCTTTTTCAGCAGCCCATCAAGTCTCATATATGGCCGCTGTAAGCTTGCTTTAATTACAGCCCACCGAAGGCGATGGTGAAGGCGATGAAGGCGGGCCAGAGAGTAACCCTTGCAGCGTTTCATTTTGAAGATGTCACGGACTTACCCGAGCCCACGCAACACACACACACACACACACACACACACGTCTCTCCAATCTTCAATTGAGCAACATGCGACACAATTAAGCATTCATGGGTCCTGCTGAGCTTAAATTTTGACATTCTCCTGTTTGTTTGTTTGTTTGCTTTTGGCTCGCATGTCCCTGCTCCTTGTCCATGTTCTTGTCCCTTTTCTGTTTGAACCCGGCGACCATTTTATAATGTGTATATAGCAGCTTAGGGCACCCGGGAGACCCATTGCCGACGGCATTAAACAATTTTATCATATTTAATCATCAAAGTGGATTTACCAGACTACTGGACCGACCGTAGTCATGGCGACATACCCGGATTAAAAACTCATATTAAGTTATTATCGGGTTGAGCATACAATTCACATATGAATGAAGGTGGCCATGGTGGTTGCCCTGGTGGAGATGGTGGTGCTGATTGTGGTGAAGGCGTTTCGTACAGCCTGTGACAAAAAAGAAAACGAAATTCAAACAGAAGAGACAACTGAAAAATTCATGCAATGTCTGGTTAGGTATGACAACGATCCTTATATTCATCTCTCCGTCCCAGGCCCCGTTTCTGCAGCTATTCAAGCATTTTCTGTTCGGGGCAATAAAAATTCATTTCTCAGCGCACATGTATTAAACATTGTCTGCACTGGGAACAAAGGATTGCTGCCAAATTGGTCTTGAGACGGGGCCAAAGGAGGAGTTGGAAACTCATGGTTAATGCATGATTTAATGTAATTTCGGATGCTCGCACGCATTCGGCAAGTCGCCGCGACTGCCAATTTGGCAGCGCATCAACACGCCATTCCAAAAACTGGTTAAGACAGCTCAGTTCCAGACTCAGACCGAGTCGCAGTCGCAGTCTCAGTCTCATTCGCAGGTTCGGCTTCAACTTTTGGCCATTTCCATTAATGGTCACATCCTTGCCATTGGTGGCAAATTGGAATCAGTTTCAGCTGCACATAACTCTCCACTCCGACGGCTACTTAACTGCCATTTACGGCCTATTCGTCCGTAACGTTTAACCATTGGCATGCCATTGTTCCAAAGGAGCTTCTCTTCGTCTTCGTCCTCATCCGACACGCGGCACTTAAAGTAAAGGCTCTTGTCTCTAAAGAGGGTTACCGCACTTAATGAGCTGAGGTCAAGAGAAAAGCCCACTGTAAAGGACAAATCAAGCACGAAATCACAAAATTAAAGCAAATATTAAATTGAATCGAAATTGAGATTGACTAAAGAGTAAAGAGTAAAGAGTTTTTTTTGTTATTTAAAGTAAATATATGAATGTATTGAGAGTTTCTTAGAGGTTTTCAATTATTTTCATTGTTTCTCTCACATATAAGTATTTTTAGGTACAGTTTTCATTTCGTCTCCAGAAGGGTAAAATCAGTAGAAAGTAAGCTCAAGTTTCACTGCCCTTTCTCATTCCTTTAACCATTTCCGAGCTAAGTAAAAGTTTTCACCATTAAGCGCCGTAATTGCTATACGTCCATAGAGGGAGAGAAAAAGAGAAAGACTGTGCCTGGCCCAAAGCTATAGCCACAGCCATTAGGAGCTACATATTCGCATCCTGTATCTGAGTGTGTGCCTGTTGTGACTCACAATTTTAGAATTAAACTCGAAATGCATAAATTGCCGTAAACCGCAAGAAACTTTAGCCGTGGCTCCTCGGCTGGATCGCTCCTCGGGCCAACAGACAACAGTGGCAAGGGGCAAGGGGCAAGAGACAAGAGACAGAGAAGAGATGCCACCAGAGAATCGGGCAGAGATGCTGGCACAAAAAGTTGCTTAATTTAATGTTATTTGCGTTTTAGCATATAAAGAATTTTGTGTCTTAATCTTTTGACTTTGCGGTGAGCTTGAGCAAGCAAACCAGAGAGACCCAGCCAGCAGTCGTCTCTGAGGCTTTGAATATGCTAGCACTATTTATGCCCGGAACGTGAGTCCATCTCCAGCTCCTCCAGTTGTCGTGACCGAACTGGCTGCACTTCTGAAATCTTCACATCTTTCTGTTGCTGCTGCTGCTGCTGCCTCTCCTTCTACTCGATTGTATGTGATGAACAAAAAAGGGATGCAAATTTATTTCTTCATTTACATATTTTAAGAAGCTCGATGCGAAATATATTTGTATTTTTTCTTCGCCATCTTTTCTGTTGCTTTCCAATATGTATATATGTATTGTATGTATGTATGTAGGAACCTTCCTTCCTGCCATCCTGATGAAACTTTATGAACTTTGGCTTTGGCTTCGAGTGAACTATAAATTTCTGGTGCTTTTGCTGATTGCCATTGTTGTTGCTCGCTTGTTGGATGTAAATTGTATCTGTATCTCTTTGCAATTGGGCGCAATCAGCGAAATTGTAACGCAGCTCGTTTTTCAGCCGCCTCCAATGCCAACCAGATGCTCTACCCTGATGCCGATCCGACTCAGGCTTATCCCCGAGCTGATCCAACCGACTGACGCATCGAGGTTGTAAATTTCAAAACATTCGCCATAAGTTTGGAAATGTTTTAATTAAAACTCGGCCGCGCTCTACCTTGTCATTTGGGATGGCTGGACCGTTCATTTCTGGCAACGGCGTCAACGCGCTCGTGTAGGCGTTGCCAGTGAAGTTGTGAATATGTTTCTATACTGAATATTTATATCGGTTGTGAAACTGGTTTTTCAGCATTGTAAATTACCCAAGAGCCACGAAAATATGTTGAAAGGGTTACACTTACAGATTAGTCAAGGCCAGATATATTTTTCTTTATATTTGAAGAATAACTTCTTTAAATGTTGAATAACAATTTAGAAGCGATCCCCAAGAGTTTGGGTTTGCACTCATCTAACCATAAATCGCATTAAAATGCAGACCATATCCTTATTGATTTATAAATCGAAGCGGAATCGAAGTCGCAACGGCGCAACTTGGCGACACTCACAAATAACTCATTTAAGGCCAAATTTCCGTGCGAGGAATCGAAAGCGATTATGCAAATTGAAAAACGGACGCCATGAGCATGAGCATGAAGATGACATGATGGCTGTGGAGGAAGAGAGCTGACTATGCCGGAGTCGGGGGAGAGCACGTCACGTGGCCCATAAATATGTGCAAATGCTTCTAATAATAGCTTAGACAAAAATATTCAAACATGGCCGACGCGGTAGTGCCAATCGAGGGGAATACAATTTCGATTCGAAGGGCAACATCAGCTGAAATTCAAATGGGCAAATGCAAATGGCACCAAGATCGGAGGACAGTTGCGTTTTTCTGTTTTTATTTTGAAATTTTTAATCTGGCAAATTTATTTCACACTCGTTGCAGGGTCGAAATGGCACGGGCCCATACGCAGACCAATTGCAATTGTGTCAACGCATTTATTTATGGACCTTCTCGGAAAGTCGGCAAATTGAAACACGGCATCGGGCTTAATTTGAACAGAGCGCTTTATATTTTACACAGAAATATCATAAATAATCAAATTACCCATCCGCATTGCAATCAACCGATAAAAATATTTAATTGGCTTTTTTCTCTCTTTTTTTTACCTTTTGTTTTTTTTTTCTTGGTTACTTTTATGCGGCGTTTTTTTTATGAAAAATCGAATTGAATCCGTATCCGAATCGCATTTGGCTACCGCGCATAAATCGTGAATGCAGCGATGCAAAAATCAAGATAAATAATTTAATCGAAATTTTTCCATTACAAAGCCATGCAAAAGGAAAAATGAAAAACACGCATTTAATTTATTTTTAATTTATAATGACGCCGCCGCCGCCAACTATCTCTCTACCCAACCCCAACTTTAAATTCATCCAACAGCATATAGCCAAGTTTGCTTGCTTGTTCTAGCCCACAAGAGGTCTGAATCCATTGGCCAAGATCTCATCTTACAGCGACTGTTGCAGTTATTTTTATAACTAAATTATATACGCCTGTCTTTCAGCCCACGGGGCCCTGTGTGTCTTGCCTGGTCCTTGGTTGCAGCTCCCCAGCCTCAGTTTTCTGTCCGTTTCCTGCCCGATTTATGGGGCACAAGGAGCGCGAAACCATAAACAGCTTTTATAGCGTTCTACTGGATTATTGCCAGGCAACCCTAGCTTAGACCAGGCCCCAACCAGTTCAGAGATCCTTTTGAGTTAGCCAATGCGATAAATTTGTGGAGCACATGCAATTGTTTTTCTTGTTCTCTGTCTCTAGAACAGCCGCTCAATTATATTACCCAGCCAAGTATATAGTTCAGATCGTTCAACAAGGGACCCCTCATATTTACTTTGCTTTATATTTCATATATATATCAAACGAAATTTTTGTTTATTTTGCTTACATCATGGACCATCAAGTTAACTTCAATCTAGTAAAAGAAATTATGCTGAATGTTGAGATGCCAATTTCAAAACCAACAATTATTGAATGGGTCTCCGTTGTATTAAATGTGCCACAAATTCAATTTCAGGATTCTTTGAATAGAATTCTTAAGGAGGCAATTAGAAATGGCTTCATAGAGCGCAAAAATGGACTCTATAGCTTAATAACGAAAGAATGACCAGTTCAAGAAGCATTTACATATTCTAAGGATTAATGTTAAGTTCAGATGTCCATTAAAAAATTTAACAAATTTATTTGTGAAACTAAATTACTAAAACTTTCTTCAACATTTCTTCTGTTCAAATTATTGTTGGCTAAAATGCACCCCTAAGGCTTGGTGAAATTGATTAGGGCATAAACTATATTCTTAAGTAAACGCTTTTTATTTGGTTCTTGGCATTTCCCTAACAAGGGCAAGTCAGGAATAAGAAATTTCAGCTCAATGTTGTTGCCGTTGCTGCTGATACCAGTTTGATGTTGTCCCTGTGTTTCGGCTCCCCCTGCGTTTATTCATGAAGCATAAATCTCAGTGGTAACACTTTATGCGAATACATACACACACCCAATACACACCATACACACTTACATAAATATAACCAGCAGGAGGAACACACGCCACGCCATGTACTCCTCATAAATTTCATGAGTAACTTTTTTACGAAATTAAATCTTGTAACAACAGCAACAACAACAACAAACGACTTTATGTGTGTGTATGTGTTGGTGTTGAGTGTGTGTGTGTTGGTGTATGTGTATTTATGTATGTAACTAGATGTGTGCTTTATATGCATAAGTAATGGCGTTTGTTACGCCACATCGCAATCATCTAAGGCAAAGTTTTTCGGAGCCAATCCTGAAGCTGGCCAAATTCTGTGTATGTTTATGCCCAAGGAGTGTTGTTGTTGTTGTAGCTGTTGTCGTCGTGGGTGTGGACTTCTCAAACGCCTGTTTATTGAGCCGCTGCCAGAGGGCAAGATTTACAATTCTGACCAAGACTGTATAATTGCAGAGTCAGTTGTGCAAAAGATTGGGATTGAATTGAATGGAATGGAATAGGTAGGCGGACAACATACGATACTGCTCTAGGATATCCAACTGAATCGTCACGACTGCCAAACCGAGAACTCCATCATTATGGCCATCACTAGCATCAATAGCTGCTCATATTACATGAGCCTAATGAATGCGGTCAACTAATTGTTAATGCACTCACCATAATGGCCAAAAAAAAAAAAAAAAAACAACAACTCGTAAATGTAAAATGCATTTTAATTACCCGTCATATATTTCACTTGATACATTTCAATGCAGTGAGATGGGAGACGAAGAGGAAGCAGAGGGCCAGCTACGGGTTGGCCATATTAAATGTAATTATTTGGCTTAAATTGCGTGTTTAGGATTAATTATGATATGAATAGGCCAATATATATAACGCCTTTAAAAGTGCAAAAAACCACATTTAAAATTATGTGCCGCTTTAAATGCATTTCGCATTATATACTCGTAGAATAGGCAATTAACTTCTCTTTCCGAGTGCGTGATGGGAATTTAAAAGCAGGACAACAACCCAAAAATTATATATATATTTTAACTATATTTAATAACAATAATAGGTGGTCTGCTTTATTCCAGCTAAAGAACTTAGCTCAATTAATAATCTGAGAAACTCTTTAAATACCAGTTAAAAAATCGGATGTCTGGGATAAGGAAAGGAGTTTTTTGAGTTTTGCTTTTACTTATTAAAGATCACATCCTCTTGCCAAATTTCTAATTTATTCCTGAGCCAGAAGATGTTATATAAGTCGGGAATAGTTTGCTTCTTTTAACTTTACTAATTGATGACTTTCTACAGAGATACAGACATCCAAAGACTTGCTTTAGTTTGAGATCCTTAGTCATCACATTTTGAGCACTTTAAGTCAATTTGCTTCTTTAATCAGAGATTGACTTTATGTGGCCTCTGATTTCAATTGGATCTCCTAAAGGGGGCGGTGGGTGGCATTTCATTTGGGGATACAAGTGCATAAAGTAAAGGTTTAATTACACAAATGTGCTCATGTCCATGTAAATTTTTATTATGTACATGTAACGCCTGCTGCTGAAGTACAGACATGAAACACAGCCAACGACCTGCATTTAACACGGCATGGTCCTTGATGCCGACATTGGATAGGGATCGCAGTGACTGCACAGGTCAAGCCAGTGCAACCAGGGATTGAATTTACAGCCTGTGGAGGCCGATTTTGGGAGGCTGGCAACATGTTGTACGAACACACGCATCGAATGGGCCAATAATGTTGCGATTTATCCACACTTAACACCATATAAATTGTATGCCAACAGCTGCAAAAAAAGGAACCCAAACCTAAAGAACACACACACCTCAAGGCAATCCATGTAATTCCCTTCAACTTTCCATTTAGAGCAGGTTACATCATACGTTAAAAAAATATATATTTTAACTAAACAAAAGACAAATCATAATTTTGCTCCATGGGCAATAAAAAATCACCTCAAGGACATATTTCGTGAAGGTTTTTGTGTGATTGCTCCTTAAAAAGATACAAGTGCAGACGGCATTAGGTGACAATCTTCGAGCTGAGCTCAGCTAATGAGCCTTCGCTTCCGTCTCTTTCTCCCTCACAGGGCGAAAGGACTGATCGCTTCTTTTTTAAATGGCAGACGATTTTGACCTTGGCAAACGGACCTTCAAGCGGAAATTTTGCACAAAAAAGAAGAGGGAAGACATTTTTTTATGATCCTTTTTTTATGGCAAAAAAACACAAAATATATTCCCTCTGCGTTTCACATTGCGTAGCAAACATTGTTTTTTTTTCTGGTTTTTGAATTTGTTACTTTAGGCACAACCTTTGGAAATTTATGATTTATGATGTGATGTCCGTGACCCTTTTGCATGCGGTCCAGAACTCTAAGGGTCGGATCGGATCGGGAATCGGATGCGATCGGCGACTGCTGTTTTGTAAACACTCAGTATGAATCCCAATACCAAAGTGCTTGGACGCAGCGGATTAACTAAAAAACCAGGCATCAAAATAAAGCAAAAACCAAAAACGGAAAAATGTGTGAAATGAGTTAAAAAAAATTGGCCAAAATTCCATGCGGAAAATTTGAAAAGCATATGTTCTATACGAAAGTGTTGAGTGAGGGTGAAGTATTCGAAGTGTGTGTGTGTTCCATGTGCTCTTGACATGTTGGTTCACTTTAAAATCTTTCAAATTGTTGACCAAATTTTTGATTTATTCATTTAAAATTGGATTTAATACCACCAAAATCAATTATAAATTATGTAAGTAAATCTACTTATTTTGTCTTAACTGTCTGAAAGTATTAAAGGCAAATATTGTTTGAAGGTCGTTAAAAAATTCTTAGGCTGAAAAGCCTTGATAACCTTTCATCATCTTATGATGATATATTAGAAAATATATATACCAAACAGAGTATAACAATGCAATTTTGTCAAAAAGTAAAAACAAATTACCCTGATATATAGATGAGAGTGATACCGCCCAGTGGGCTAAGCTTTATATAGAATAATACTTTAAAAGTTAATAGGTTTTTACCATTTTTTACCAAATTGTTTCTCCAAACTGTACTTATCAATATATTCCCCACAAATTCACTCAAACTCTTAAGTCCCACAAGCCAGTAGAGAAATGGATAACCATTTCATCTCCTTTTGGATTCTACTAAGGCATCTACGCATCTTCTCATGATTTTCTTACCTTTTTGGAGCAATTCCGCGAAATGAACGTCAAAGCAGTCTGACAGCTTCTCTCTCTCTCTGTCTCTGTCTCTCTTTCGCCGACATCAACAACAAGAAACCCCGACCCTTAAGACCGTTCCACCTCGCCCCCACCTTTTTTTCAGCTTCAACAACAAATCTTAAGAGAGCCATAAACAACATGGTTGACAATCTTAAATCTTGCAACTTGCAGGCCATGCCACAGATACAGATACGAATGCGAATGAATGTCGCAGCCATTATGAAACTCCCTTGATGCCCTCGTTCTTGTTGTTGCTGTATAAGTTGCTGATGCCGAAGACATTTCTTTTGTGTTGCTCTTGGTCGCAATCGCCATAGCAATTCCAATGTCTGTTGCGGTCAACGCTATGTTGAAATTCAACAGCAACAGACAAACTGGCCGAGGTCTGCTTTAAAAGGCTTGGCCAGGTAAAAATGCCGAGGCACTTCTTCAGCACCGTGGGCTATATGGAGGAAAACTGAGGAAAAGTCAAACCTAATGCCATTTACACCATTAATTTAAGGAAAATCTATTTTTTTGCTTTGAATCAAATTTTCAACTTAGACAACTTCTGGACTTATATGGACTTAGGGGTTTTACTGAACAATAAACCACTTACAAAATCTCAACATATTAAACATTCAGCAACATTTCCACTGAAATATTTGATTACCGAAACAAATATATTTTAAAATTTGTGACAATTGTGAACTTCAAACTGAAACAGTTAATAAACCATCATTTAGGTATAAAAAATTGGTTAGATGGATGAGTGTCAAATTGTCAAAAGCTCTAAATCGCAAAACAAACATTTATACATAATTAATGCTTATTTTTCAAAATAAAAAAAAACTTAGCAAATAAGAAATTTATTTCTCAGACAAACCATAAATTATTTGAATTGGGAAAATATTTGTTTTCGTTTAGGTCATTGACAGTCCCATTTCGGTGAACATGAATAGATATATAGCTCATATTAATATAGAATTTGATTAATAAGTTCATATATAATACTGCCACATTTATAATTTTGTATGTTCTTTTCACAAGAAATTTTGAGATTGATTATGATGGGAAATTTAACGATATATATAAACTCTTTTAAATTTTCATTCGTACACATTAATTGAAAGATAAGTTTTTCATGAACTTTCATTAAATTATTCTTTGTTGATGTCTCAAACCACTGTGCATCGACGTCCATTCCTGACCGTGGTGAGGAGTCTTGGTCGCTTCTTTGGGTCTTGGTCTGTTTGTTGTTTGTCTCCTTTATGGATTCTTTTCGTACCCTTTATCTTCATCTGTGATTGTAGTCAGATTTTTCTTCGCTTCCTCGACGCTCTGTGACTTTCATGGATATTTTGGGGTCAGATTTTCGTGCTTTGCAGGTAAGCAAGAGAAATGGATTTTCTTTGTTGCCATTGAGATTGGTATACGGATATCGTGTGTCTGCAAGCGGGCAAAGACAACAACTTGGCGAGCAATCGGGAGGTGGAACAGGGGGCCAAGTTGTTGGTTTGGGGTTCTCCTTCTTTTTCTTTCACTCGTCGCTGCCATAGTTGCTGATAACCAGCACGCAGGCCACATGAGTTATGGCCGTCTGCTGAAGTCTTTGTCGATTAAAGCTCCTCAATAATTGGATGCTTTTTTCTACTCATCATGCTGGATTGTGGCTTGCAGATGGTTTTAAAGCCATTTAACGACCTTTTAAACACTTTTGCTTGAGGTGTTCGATGGGCGCCAGAAATCAACGCCAGGCATAAAGATTCAATGAGCTGCAAAGACATAAACCACAGTGAAATCAGAGACACTCAAAGAGATAGCGATAGAGAGTGGAAGAGAAAGAACGAGAGAGACACACACCCAGAGAAAGAAAACATAAGCATTTGGCATTTGATGTTTATTTAATTTGCCGCAATTCATAACAATTTCGTTTACGACATTTTTACTACTTGAAAATGCCGTAAACAAAATGCCACCTCCGACTACAACTCCAACCAGGACTTGGGCGCAAGGGAAGAGGAAGAGGCTTCAGTGGCAACCAGAGCACACGCTCAGGTTTACGACCATCTAACGCATCCACTGAATGGTCTACCGACAATTAAACGCTATTAAAACCGAAGTAGATTTGAAAGTGAGAGCGTTGCAACACTTCCACTCCTAGCCACCCCGCTCTGGCATTTACCCCCCTACCCCACGCTTTAGAGCAAACCGAACTGCGTGTCGGCAGCATAGCGATTTATGTGCGTTTTATGGATCGTAAAAGGCAAACCGAAACACAAACAACAAGCTGCATGATTTTACGACGTGTTGAATGCCACCAGGACAAGACGAGTTTCCCAAAACACTTGTCTATTGGACTGGATCCGATTCGGATCTGAGCTCAAGTGCAAGCGCCATCGTAAAAAAACTTTACTCTATCATACATATTGTATCCAGTTAACCCGTGACTACTTGAAAGAGCCGTAAAACGGTTATAAACCAAAGTGCTGTCCAAGGAGCATAAAAACAAAACGAAATCCTTTGGGTAGCCATGCTAAACAAATACATACTTAAATATATAAGTATATATAGCTTGTTTAAGAGCGGTGGCTGATTTGATTTTGATTGTTTTTGCCGGGGATAATGTGCTTGATAATCTTCTTGTTTACGTAAAATTATCTTTATTAATTTTGAACAATAACTCAAACAACCAATCTATTGTACAGTTTCTGTACCAATAAGTAAGAGGTCATAAACCACAATCCATGCAAAATTCAAGTGCATTTGTCCTTAATGAAAGACACAAGAGTGCAATAAACCATATCCATATCCCATATATTTAGCCATATCGTGCTCCAGCACCATTATTAACCCAACTGAAGACGTGTTGATAAGCAATGCCGGACCCATCCTGAAGTCACCGAACCAGACCCAGACACAGACCCAGCGAACAATTGAACTAATGACGTGACTATGGACACTCGATCGACTCGATTTGGCAACTGACCATGTGGCTGCTATTCCCATTTCCATTTCCATTCCCATTGCCCACATCCCCACACCCTTTGGTGGGGTCTGAAGCCCATTGTTATCATTCGAAATGGCAAAACTTATGCATCGAAAGTGTTGTTAAATTACGCCAAATTGCTTAATTTCAATAATGAAACAGACCGCAGACATCGCCAGACGGCTTTGCTCCGCTCCATTCGCAGATGTCTGTGAGCAGTTCGTGGAGCCAGTCAATGAAATTATAAATTTTCGACCCAAAACCGCCTTCGAAATGATATGCAAAAGAGTGTCGAATTGAAGACTGATCCATGCCCCGCATCTCGCAATTCGTACCCCTTCTATTCTCCATCCTCTATCCGCTCTTAGCTGCAGCTTTGTGTACGATTTCGATTCCGATTCCCGGCCAGACTGCGGCTTGACGCATCAGTTTAATGGGCCCATTCAATTGGTCGTTGCTTTTTATTTGGCCTTTTATTGTTGCTGTTACTTTGTTGTTGTTGTTGTTTTTTTCCCCATTGTTTACTCGAGACTTACTCAATTTTCTTATTGTTTATTTATGCGAGTTTAAATAATGCCCCGAAATTGGCGATAAGAAGCAGCTTGTTAGGCTGGTTTTTGCTCTGCCCAGTGATTTAGTGTCAAATAATTTATTAGTAAATAGTTCTAAACCCTCACGAATATAAATTTGCTAAATTCCCCATTTGGTCTAAGAGACTTTTGACTACTTTTTGGTATATCTCTTGTTGTTGTTATGTTACAGAATGTTTTTTTTTTTTTGGGTCCAATGAGCTATTTTATTGTGTTTGGGTTGAAAAGATAAAAGCAAACATTTTCGAAACTTTTCATAAAGTTTCTAATTTATTGCCATACGTTTAGTGGGCGTATACGTAATATATTTTGTTCTCGTTGTGGGGCAGAAATGTTGTTGAACTTTATGAACCAATTGAGTTGGCTTTAGCTAATACAGTTAATCATTTTCTATGACCCATCGTCTTATTGATGTTTTGAGCAAGGAGAAAGACTCTAATTGAAATCTAAATCATTATCAACAATAGCGTTTATTTCTAGATTTAAAGATTTCATTTTAATTTCTGTGGATAAAGATTTCTATAGATCATATTCTTCTTTGTGTTGTAGATAGCAAAATCAATCATTCAAATTTGCAGTTAATCATTGTGAAATATTGTTGTGATGTTGCCAGCAGAATTAGTAAGAGTTGCTTAAGTGCAAAGTTGATGTCTCACGTCTAGTTATGGGCACGATTCGTCCCAAAGGAGGAGTAAGGCAATGGCCGCGGAGGCGGATGACGTTCAATGGACGACAGAAGCAGCAACAGCAACACGACAACAATCAAGACACGGCATGGCAATTGCGACTTGCGACTGGTGACGTTTGTTGCCACTTTATCACTGGCCGTGTATCATAATTTAGGCAACTCGCATGCGACAATCTTTTACACCCACACAGCCACGGCAACGGCAATGTCAGCAGGAACAACAAAAAGTTGCAAATTAAATTCGTTGACATTCGTTGCGCTGACTAAGCAACAGTGTAGGGACAAACTGAGCTGGACGTGTGCAATGCTGACTATGTTTAGATGACTGGCCGATGATAATAATAACAAAACGTCTGGCTGACCACGCCCACTCATCAGTTCAGTCCTTGGCTAAATGCATTTCCTGCGACATGCTTTTGGCTTTTGCGTTAAAGACTCATATTAAGTTTAGTTGTTGCTATTATGACGACCCGAAAAACCAAGCACATTGAAAACAAAAACAGTTTACTGGCCTCATTGATTAAATGGCCGGCACAGCGATTGGCACGATGGCTTTTTTGACCAAAACACTGAAATTAGTTGGCATTTTAACACGAACACCTGACACTGAAGTCCAGCCAGGCCTGGCCAGGACAGGACAGGACAGGAAGCAGCCAAGAAGAGAAGGAGAGAACAGCAGTCCAGCTTCCATGAGGCTGTTGCACTAGTTTCTCTTTAGTCAAATGGGATTATATTACATGCGACACGAGCACAAGGAAGGAAAGAGTATGTGTGTATGTGTGGTCTGCCATTAACGTTGCATGCAACAACAATGGGTTATTGAACGATAATTCCATTTAAACAAATGTTCGCGCTGAGCACCTGAATTCTCCAAATTATATATGTGAGGTCGCCATCGATCCATCGATCGATCGATGCAAAAGCACTGCACATTTTAAAGCCTCTCGAACTCAACTCAACGATTGCGATTCTGTGCTTTTTTTGCGAAATGCGCCTAATAACAGACACACAAAAACACGCACACACACACAAACACACTGCACAGTGGGTCGATCTGAAAAATCAAGCATGTGAGTGGCTTGTACGGCTTTGTCGCTCAATTCAAGTGAAGCCATCCATCCATTCAACCATTCAACCCATCGGGAAGATGCATTTGCACTTAAACGTTTTACTCCTCGAATAATGGCTTTAATGACTTTAATGGCGTTCAGATAATTTGGCCGTCGGGCAGCTGCCCAGCCCTGCCCTGTTTTGCCCTGTCCTTGTGTGTCCAGGGCAGCTCTTACTCCTTGCTCTTTCCGTAATTGAGGAAAGTTGAGAGCCGCCGGTGAGATGCCATGTCCATGGCGACGAGGAGCCCCCAAGTTGGGTATGGGAAATATATGTAATTTGTTTATTGGGCTGCTCTCTCTTTGGCCCGCATTTATTGTGGCCAGAACGGTAAT
Organism: Drosophila insularis; assembly: GCA_018903935.1. NCBI lineage: Eukaryota > Metazoa > Arthropoda > Insecta > Diptera > Drosophilidae > Drosophila > Drosophila insularis. Next base: position 249,827 of record JAEIFP010000752.1, read on the forward strand.
GAAAACTTGCAACATTTTATCGAAATGAAATGAATGTAATTAAATGAAAAGCCAGTGCATCAAAATTTCATTTTCAAGTTACAAACTGGAAATATGAGAAATCTTCTTAAATGTTTTATCTAGCAAAGTTAACCATAATCTAGTGCAAAATATATGTAATTACTCTCATCCAAAATAAGTATTATATTTGGTGTAACGTATATAACAAACAGCTCTTTTGTGGAGCTAGGCAATAACATATAAATGTGATTAAAAGATAGATTTATATTCAGTGGATCAGTTAAGTTTCTTGTCTTTACTTCTAGTTGTTTTTAATGAAGGACAAATATCACTGCAAGTTAGGTAGCCAAAGCGTATATTGCTAATTGGGTGCTCACTTTGTCGGTCAGTCAACGAGGCATTAACCTTGAGTAACGCAAAAGGCAGTTCGTTAAAAAAAAGATACAACCCATAAAGAATACAGGTATGGGAAAAAAGACAGCGACACGACACAAATCAAAAGGTGCAACATACTCGTACTACCACATACATATGTACATACAATATATACAGCAGACATAAATGAAATGGCATTGAGTGAAAGAGCAGACGATAATTAAGTAAAGTAGAAGAGGAAAAGTGCCAACTGGCAGGCAAGTGGAATGACATGGAACAACCAACGGTCTGAGGGGGAGTTTGTTGAATGACAAGTCGCACATTTTCAAAGAAATTATCAAAAAAAAAAAAGAAAATAAACGAAAAAAGAAGGGAAAACAGAACAAGAGAAAAAAGAAATGAACACACACACACATCCAGAAAGAAAGAACAACCGAAAAATGAACATAAATTTACAGAGACATTCAAATGCGAGTATAGAACCAACAAAATTGGGAAAAAGTGGGAAAGGAAATTGCCGAGCAGCAGTTGCTCCAGACCCGTTGATGGACCCGGCGAACAAGACAAACAAAATGAAGGAGAAGCAGAAGATGCATTCCAAAATTAGTCAAATCGACTCACAAAGAAGTCAATTAAAATGAGAAAATGCTGCCAGTTGATATTCATCGAATCTGCTGGCAATCGGTATGGGGGAAAAATACTTAAAGATACATTCATTAGCTTTTTGTTGTTTATTTATATTTGTTTACAAACTCATTTCGAACATCCATTGAAATTGTCTCTCTGCAGAATTTATAAGCAAAAAAAAAGCGACTTTTTAAATTTTTAATTAAAATTCCAAGCGCATTTGGGCGACAAAAAATGCTTTTATTATTTTAATTACCAATTCAGTATGGAATGACAGACACACACAGAGAAGAAGCAGACTCAGCTGCCACTTTGGCCAGTCAATATTAATTTCATAAAAATAACTCTGCTACTACAGCCATTTGCAGTTGCTGTTGCTGTTGCTGTTGCCGTTGCTCTTCATTATTGGCTTTTATACAGACAAAAAACGTGTCTTTTGTTCGTTTGTCATTGGTCTCAGACAGCTGGTCCCCAAAAACAAAAAACTTCGACTCTAACCATCTCAGAGACCGAATACCAAAAGAAGCTATTGCAATCTGGCAATACCAACGAATTGTTTTCTTTATAAAAACTCTCAAACATGCCAAACATTCATAGATATAGATGGATATGTTTCGTACATAGTAGGTAGGTACGCATTTGTGCTCCAGCTCCAGGTCTGATTCCGATTCCGTCTCCGTCTCTGGCTTCATTCGATAAACATTTATTGGGCAATCCCATCACGGAATTCACGTTTTCAGTCGTTTCGTGACAGTTTCGTTAAAATGTTTTTTTTTCCCCATCTGAGTTCATTTGTTGGCTTCGATATTTGTTTTTTTCATTTTGGGGTTCGAGAAGAATTATGCTCGGTGTATGAAAGGGAAATAAATAACCAAAATATGTATGTGATTCGGATAGTAAAGACTCTTTTATTAAATGCAATTCGAATTGAAATTGAAACTGAAACTGACAAAAAAAATCAATGGAGTAGATACTCTACCAACTGATAATAATAATGGAATAATTATTATAGATTTAAGATATTAAAGATGAAAATTTAAAGCAATTAACTTAAAAATTATTTATTGAAGTTAATTTCGCTCAATCCTAAAAGCTACAATTATGTGATGAAAAACTATATATGGATAATATCTTATAATATTTAATAAAACTTCCAACATAACTTTCTTATAAGCAAATAAAAAATGAATCTTCAATTGCAGTACAGATAAACAAATCGTAGAAAATCAAAAAAAATTCGAAAAACTGTCTAAAAGACCGCAACATAAATAAAATAATCGTAAAATGTAGAAAAATGTAATTAATAATAACTAAAATTTGCAAACAAAAATTCAACAAATAAAAATTATTATTCATAAAATTCAAGAAAAGTCGCTTAATTGAGGCAATTAAGTATTCTTAAACTTGTAGAAACAAATTCTAAAATGTGTGACTACTGCAATAATTTATATATAAAATCCATAAATGTTTTAGGCAAATTATTATATTAATTTATGCAAGTTTTAAATAAAATTCTAAATGAATTTTGATGCATCGTTCAATGCCTTTTGTTATTAATTTAAGCGAAATCATCATCATTGTTTATAGGAACTTAATAAATACATAGTTAGAGCCAAATAAAAAAGGTTAAAATTACCTGCAATTCTTGAAAATACTTGTCACACTCTTAGAAGGTCAAAAGTAACTCATCAAAATTGAGTTATCATTTATCTACCACCTGAAGAAGCCAAATTAATCATAATCTGCCCACTGACGCCTACTACAAGTAGCTGCCATAAGATTCTGCCGTAACTACAGTTTTACGATCCATCATTAGAAGGCACACACTCACACACAGACACACACACACACACAGTCAAATTGACATTTGATTCAATGGGGCTGTAATGGTGATGTCTCAGCCTATTCGGAGACCCAGGCCAAGGCGGTGATTAGACGCATAATCTTGGGGCAATTTGTCACCACAGAAACGAAACGAAACGGGGCGACGGCAGTCAAATGGCCACTAAAAATCATTTAAAGCGGAATAAAAATATTTTTTATGTCATTTTTATAGTTGTTGCAACAATCTAATAACAATCCGAATAATTATCCAAACAAACAATTTCACCGACGCCAAAGCGACGGCAAAAGTAAAAGCAGAAAGGCAGAAGAAACAGAATACTTTTTCAGTTGCCTCGGCCTGGGCTTATTGTTGCTGCTGCTTCTCCGACGGACGCCCAAAATGAGCCATAAAATGAACATAAAACCCCAGAGTGCAAAGCAGCTACTGCGTTAGGGCTAGGCCACGCCCCCGCTGCTGTTGCGTCGCTGTCGCTGTCGACGTCGTCGCGCATACGGAAGCCATAACGGGCAAAGCAAATTGCCGATAACTCAAAAGCAAATGTGGGAAAACGGCCATCAGGAAAGAGAGAGCGAGAGCACACATAATGGCTGCATAGTGTGCCTGCAGGTGTGAGCGAGATGGAATGCGAATTGTATTCTCTGCTATGCGCACCGTAATGGCTGCGCAACCACCGTTTGCATGAATGCCAGAACGAGATGCACTTATATAAATATGGTGGCGTAAGAGAGTGAGAAAGAACGACAGCGAGGGAGAGCGAGAGAGAAAGAGAGAGAGACTAAGGGAGAGAGCGCTTGCTTTTGAGTTCAACCTGCCTGCAGAGCCACGTGTCCTCTCACATAAAAACAAGTAAGAGCATAATCGATACGCAGCTCTTTCTGATTTCATTCGTGAGAATTGCTTTTCTCACGCTCTCGTCGCCATAACTGTCGTCGTTTATGGCCGTTTTAAGTGCGACTGAGATGGCCTCATAATCGTTTTGCAGAATGTGGCTCAATTGTTTCAAGAGAGCGGTGCTCTAGTTGTTGTTTTGTTGTTGATGTTGATGTTGTTGTTGCTGGTGTAATATGATTTGTTTGTTTGTGTTGTTGCCAATGTGGCTAATGTGATCGAGCATTAATTAATATTGATTTAATTAGTGCTTGACCACACACTGACCACTACTAGCCCTGAGGCCTAGGACTTGCCCAAGTCTTCTACTTACTATCATTCTTATTTTGCACACTCTCTCTCTAAGTCCTTCTCTTTGTCTAGCCCATGCTCACTCTCAGTTTCCCTCTCTCTCTCTGAGAGCATGGAGCTACTGAGCTTTGGGGCGCTTTTTATTTTTTGTTTTTGGCCCCCAAGAAAACGGCAAAAACGGATGAATTCGAGAAAAAAAAAAGAACAACAAGCGCGCGCATCTCCCGCATCTTTGCACGGCTGCCAGAATGGGACATAAAATGTGCCAGGCAGTTAAAATGTAGATTTAAGTAAGTGGAAACGAGATCGTTACGTTGGCGCATAAAAATAAAAATCATTGTTGTTGTGCACTGATTGAAATAAGCAGGGAGCACGAGCACGAAAGACACGAACATGGAGCAGCGACGACGACGACGACGACGACAACGATGATGGCAACAGGCAACAAGAAAATCGTGTGATTTTTCCTCTGAGCGGTTTTTGTATGTTTTTCTGTCTTGTTATTGGCTTTTCCACTCGGTTTTTCTTTGAGTGAAAATGCGTGTTCATTTTGTTTCTGTGTGTGGAGGAGGCAGAGAGGTAGCCAACATGTTGCGAGTGGAGTTCATTTCCATTTTACACTCCCCGCACACACACTGTCCCCCCCTCAATCAATCACAAATGGAACTGCGTAGGTCCAGCACCTTAATAACACCTTAAACTTGTCTATTTCTAGTTTGTTTTTTTTTTTTTTTTGTTTCCTTCTTTTGGGCAAACATATCTTCCCTCCGCTGCCCCAGGCCCAGTCAATGCCCTCGCTATGTCTCTCCTTCTCTCTCTGTATTCATTATTTCTGGTTGCTCTGTTTTCTCTGCTGCTGCTTTTTAAGATTCTTTTCATTTTCATTTTATGGCTTTTATGCGGGTCTTTATGACTTTTTATGGGGTTTAGTGCGTGCCAAAAACGAAAGGAAAAAAACAACACTTTTAATTGAATAATTCCCAGGCGGTAGACGTAGACAACGGCGGCGGCTGCGGCAGCGGCGACGGCGTCGGTGGAACTGGCGGCATGGAGGCCGGCCTCAGTTTTGGGACGATAAGTGAACAATTTAATTGGCAAATTCAAAATTGGAAATCGCCATGATAACCCATATGGATTTTAATTGGGTTAAACTACTAAAATACCATGAGTATTGTTAATATTTTTTCTTCTTGGGTGGTTTCGTCTTTTCGAAAGTGAATGTTATCAAAGCCGAGGGCGCTGGTTCAATTATTAATAAATAAAACGAAAGATTTTAAGAAGTCATGCAAGTTTTTGTATTGTTTTTAAACAATTATGCTTAAGTGGATGTAGTTTAATTTTTATTAAACATATATCCAATTATGCTTCTTCCGCTTGACTCCCTTTAGGTTTCTTCACTTTGTCTGAGTGTTGAGGAAAAAAGCTAAATTGATAAATTATATAAAAAAGAAAACTTAATAATATAAATAAGTAGCCACCGCATCTTGTCGCACCGGCCAGTTGGCCGGTTGTGTACGTAATTGCAAGCTAAATGCAGGGCGAGATTGGGGCGGAAGGGAAGAATGGGGGCTTGGAGTTAATTGCGGTTTTTAATATTCCTGCCCTGTTTCCTTTAGAGTGTGTCTGTGTGTGTGTGTGTGGTTGTGTGTGGGGTAAAGGGAGATTGGGAAGTGAGTGTAAACACGACATGAAATGTTGCCATTGGTACTTAGACTGCAACAGGAATTTGCGTGTGCAGCACATGCAACATGCCGCATGGCTGGGCTACTTCCAAAGAGACCCGTCTGGGACTCAAAACTTTCGACTCAGACTCCGACATCGACACCAAAACTGACCCCCCGCATGTCCGCATGGCCTGGCCTGGCCTGGTCGGGTCTACTCCTTTGGTCGCGCGTGAAAGGATGAAATTTATGACCGGCTCAGGCCCTTGTAATTGCACGCAATGCCGTCGGATCGGAGAGTTGCCACACTCGCAGCCAACGGCGACTTACCGCTTCGTTCGGTCACACAATTTTTAATTTTCAAAAAAACAGAAAAAAGAAACACTGGCAAAAGATGACATAAAAGCAAACAGAAGAAAAAAAGGGAAGAAATATAAGTAACAAAACAAACAAAGCAAAGCACCCGGTGCAATGTGAGTGTGTTGTCTCTGTGAGTGTGCGTCCTTTTGGCCGGACACGTCGATGTCCTGGTCTTCGTACTCTTCCTGGTGTGGCTGGTCGTTACCGCATGTTGCGACTGCTGCAGGCAGTCAGTCCATTTGCCACATGAAATGCCACGGATCGGTGGAACGTGGAATGTCCTTTTAATGGACTTTCACACTGCGCAGCACCGCGCCACACCGCATTACATCGCATCCTTTCTCACAAACCTTTTAGGTTGCACTCATGTAACTCGTTTGATTGCCGTGAATTGCTTGCTGCATGATTTTTATCCTTTCACTCAGTTTTCCCACTTTTGTTTCATTTGTCGCAGTCGTCATAAATCTTCAGTATCCTGCCAGTCGATTACATGCATCAGATGGCCAGCTGACCAGTTTTTTAAATATCACAGCACAAATGTGTGTGGTAATAGGACTGGAAACTATTCACTTTACGAGCTTGGTTTTAGTTGCTAAAACCACAGAATAGCGATAAAACGGCTCACTTGAAAATGACTTAACTGGTTAAATGTGGATATTTTTAGGGACTGGACTAAAATATTAAGTTTACGAAATTTTAAGGACTTCTCATTTTATTAAATACTAAAAGTGCAACTCACAATAATATAATTAATGTTTCCAATTATAAAATAAATATCATGAACTAATAAGAGTATAAAAAAGAGAAGAAAATGTTTCTATTACTTTTTAAAACTCTGTAAAGTTGTTTAACAAATTTTTTTGCTGATGAAGAAATTAATTTATATTTAAATTAATTTGGGCAACACCAGGGTAAGCCATTAAGCGCTAGCATTACCAGCAATAAATCTATTTTGCGACTTCCTCTAGGTTCCTATTGATTCATTGCTATGTTTTTAAATATGCTACTTCAGCTTTGGCATTATCATAATAAAATGAAACAAAATGTTTGACACGCGGAAAACAAACTAATCGAATGCAAAAATCGATCTATATATCAATTCCATATTTGAAGATTATATCACATTCCTTCTTTATCCCATCACGCTTGAGTGATGCACAGTTTCAGCAATTTCCTTTTTGGTTGTATGAATTACACAGGCCGACAAAACACAGACTCAGAAGCCAGAGAACACATATTTAGTGGATTAGGTAATGCTGGATCCAAATTCGGGTTCAAATAATTCGCTTCTGGAGTAAATATATAAAATTAATTATGAGAAAACTTATGTGGCTTTCAGTTTATCATTAAGTTCTGATATTCTTTTCGATATATATTGATAGTTATTTCTTTCTGTTTAAACCTATTAGCCAATCGTATATATTTGGTAGATTTTACCCCAGAAACTATTTAATCTGCCTCACATACTATTTCATTATGAAATTTTTCTCGAAATGAAGAATTGCAACTGCTCAAGTTGACAGTGAAATGTAGTTAACATGCTCTATATGCAGTTGACTTTAGAACTTGAATCATTTTGGAAGCTGGACATCGTCCACATGACTAGTGGACCACAAATGCAATGGCGGTGTCAAATGTGACGCTGAATTTATAGCCAGGGCTTTATTTATGCTCTTATCGTGTTGGCCAGTTGGCTGGCTGACTGGTTGGCTGGCCTTAGCACGTTGTCAAGTGTTTATCTCTGTCCGGGTTGGAACCAGACCCAGACCCTGCCCAGTGAATAAAGCGAAATGAAATACCGAAAAAGCTTAAAATTGAATTTATGACTGCACCTAAATCATGCGCCGAAAAACAGAAAAAAACGAACCAAAAACAAAATACAACAGCCAAAAACAACTTACATACAAATACGCACACACACTCACACAAAGATACAGATATACTTACATACATAGATAGAAATACATTTTTGGTTTGTGTGGATTTTTGGATATATGCGCTTGAATGAGCCTGTCGCATGATTTAGGGGCCTCTGTCAAATTTAAATAATAAATATTTCATAGAGATCCCCACTCTACTCTTGACTTTAGCTCCCCTCTACCTCCTCCTCCACCTCCTTTTCGAAATGCGTAAAATATTCAAAGCGAACGAAACAAAATTGTGCGACTAAATCAAAATCTTGTCGAAATAAAACGTTTGAAAATTGAATTTCGATTCTTTCAGAGACGAAACGGCAACGAAATTGAAAACATTTGTAACGGAAATGAAAACCAGCGTGGTTGAGGCTGAATCATGGGCAGAAGAGGCATGGCAATGGGGGCGAACAGCTTGGCTGAGACCCCTCAGAAAGAAAAGAAAGAAAGAAAACAAACTCGGTTCAGTCAGTTTGTTTTTTTATTTTTTCTTTGGGTCTGAATTTAAATTAAGAAATTTATCTTTTGAATACGTCTTTTCCCCCAACATTCATGTTTGCATGTATCTCTGGCTTCTTTTGTCTTCTCATTTTTTCGGTTTGTTCAGTTATGTGCGATAAAGAAAACAATCTCTCACCTTCTCCGACCAATAAAATTAAAATTAGTTTCTTTTCTTTGTCCCCACCACCTTGTCTTGTCTTGATAAGATTTCGTTTGTTTTTCGTTTGTAGATTAAATCGCAAAAACAAAAAAAAAAGTTGAAACATGATATTTGTATTTATTGTTGTTTGTATTTTACAAAAATTTTAAATTTATTTATTTAATTCTCGGCTTGCGCGAAACGAGTTATGGAATTCCATTTGAGAGATTTATTTAAACTTGGCTTTTTGCACCTTCTCAGGCCAGCCTCATTTTTGGCAACGATTTGTACACAGCTCGAGAACGATTTTCGGAATGGCTTTTATAGCTGCTTTCATGGCTAATAAAAATTTGCATTGGCCTGGTCGAAATATTTATTGTTGTGTGCTCTCGAAACCAGATCGAACAAGAGGAGGGGGCGGTTGGGGCTTGGGGTATTCATAATCCGATGCTCACACTGAACAGAATTTGCATACGAAATTACGCCTCTTAAAGATAAATACCTTAAATTAGTTGTTATTTAGAAGTTCGTAAAATAAATTTCGATAAAAACAAATAATGTCATTTGTCATTTGCGATTTTGCTTTCGGCATCTTGCCATATTTTCACAGTTTTTTTGAATTCATTGTGCTTTCATTTCACTGACAAATTGACGCCTGAAATTTTTGAAAAATTAAATGAAACTGTAATCGCATACAATATAAAGAGATGACCAATACGGACATTGAAAACTGTCTTAGTCAAAGGTGACTCAATAAAACTTAAAGAAAATATTCAGTTGGATTAAATGTTTTAATAAAATTAAACTTCTCTCTTAGAAGTTTGAAAATGTGTTGAAAATCTCATTAATAAAGTGACTATTTTTGTGAACGATACTAACAATTTATAGAAATGGTTTTTCCCCTCAAGAAACTACATTTATTATTTAGTTTTGATACCTTAATCGGTGAATAAAATGTTAAAATTGACTTTAAATGTATGAGTTAAACTATGCATAACTATGTATAACTATGAGTTATTTATTTCTAAGATGAATTGTTGGTTCTGCAAAAGTTCTTAATTAGGATTTCACAATAGTTTCAAATTATAGACAGCTTCAACAATTTTTAATGAAGTTTTATTAATGGGATTAAGTTCGAGTTATTTATGATGGAATTCAATACGAATTAATGATTTTAAAGCCTTATGTTTAATTTCCAATTACAGAACGCAGGAATTTCACCCTACCGAAGCGAAGCGCAATTAAACATGGTTTTGTTTAATTATTTTCAAATGCTTTTTGGTGAGTCCACATATGAATAATTACATATAAATATGCGTGCGTATGTGTGCTTTTAGGTGTGTGTGTGTGTGTGTATATGCAATATTTACGAGTCCTTCGGAGTGCTAAAGTGAGTGTGTGTCCAGTCCTGGGTTTGAGTGCGTTGGCAAAGTGTGTCAGTATGCCTGTGGGGTAGGTGAGTCGGTACAAAGGATATTTGGGCCACTCGACCATGGACAGGCGAACGGAAGGACAGACAGACAGGGTCCAATTTGTGCCATATGTGGCCATGTATCCCTTTTTTAGTTGCCTTTGCACACAAATGAAAGACCAAAACAGAAAACGAGATACAGATACAACTTCAACGTCCACGTTCAAGGCAAATGTAGGTGAAGTGCCATACTGACCGCTGCTGGTCTCTGACCCAGGGCCCAGGCAACGAAACCAAAAGCCAAAGCGGGCGGCATGAAATACCGAAATGCTCATTTGCATATTCTGGAAACGGTAACAGGGGAAAGTGTTGGAAAAAAAATTACAACTCTCAAATTGTCTCCCTGTTACTTGGCTCGTGTGGCTCTTTCTCTTGGCTGTTTTGGAGTTTTTCATTTAAGTTCTGCTGTGAGTGTTGGTTTTTCTAATTAACAAAGGAATTTCGTATGTCATTTGTGTAATAACGCCGAAAAAGTTTCATTCCAAGTCGCCATTGCAGTCGCCGCCTGACCTTTTGACCTTTCTGAGCAGCAATGGTGGATGAGTTTAGTGCCATCGAAACGATAGCAATCTAATTAGATGATTTACTGCCACGGCATAATGTCGAATATTTTAAATTTGGATAAGCGATGCCTCCCAATTGCCTTGCCTCCCGGTATAGATAACAGAGGGAGAAGGAGAGAGAGAGAGCGGGCCAGGGAGAGGAAATATGCATCTAACGATTTATGAGTTCAAGTTTTGCATAGTTTCAAATGGCCAAAACACTAACTCGACACACAAATCTTCCGTTTTGCATTTGGCGGTCATGAATCAAGTCAGCCACAACTCACAACAAGACCGAAACGAATGGGCATAGTCCTAAAATCCTAAATACAATGGGCAATATTTTGAAAATCATTGAGAAATAATAACATCAAACAAATGTAGGACTAAATGAAAGTAGCGAAAGAATTGAGCTAATTAGAAAATATTCTTATAATATACACAAAAGGGTATCAGAGGGTATGATAAATTTCCTATTATGTCAGTCAATTTAAACTGGTTTCATCATTAACGTTTTTTTTTAAAAATAAAGAAAAGGTAAACACAATTTTCTTTTACTTTGAAAAATTAATGAACGAAATACACAAACAGGATTGCTTTATTTATTTATTTATTTATTCATTTACCATGAAGACTTTTTTGTATTTTTTTGAAACTTCTCATAAACTGAAACCAAACCAAATTATTAATCATATTGATTAATGAGATGAGATTAATGAGAGAACTTTATATGGAATCATCCCAAGTAATTCTATTTTTTTTTTGATATGCATTTAATCTTAAGTGTTTAAAATATTTTTCAATGCTCGCTGACTTCAAAACTTTGCCATATCCACTAATGCATTTTGATCCTAGACCTGAACTTATCCCAACGGCTGTACAACTCTTTCAAACTGGCCCACAGTTTTGGGCTGCCTTTTTGAAATGGCATCAAAATTTATGCACATTTTATTGACCAAACCAAGGAAAAACATGGCAGAGTAACTGTTGTTGTTGTTGTTGTTGTAGTTTGGACAACAACATGTCCGAAAGTGTTTTATGGCTGTTGTGGGTGTTCAAGTGGCCATTTTGGGTTGGTCCAGGTCCCAGGGACTTGCACATATATGCACTCCACTCGTTGCGTTTGTCCGACAAGCACTTGGCATGGCAAATGCTCTTGTTCGCTGTGAAACCCTGAATACAGATGAGCCAGTCCAGCTAAGCCATACCAAATACTTACTTGCGGCTTATTTGCGACTTTGATATGCCTGATTTATGGCAAAGAACTTCACACTGTTCAGCTAATCCAACGATTGCAATTAAAGCTGCTTTGTGGCATGTCAACGACCTGGGCCAATCAACGGCAGCTAACAAGAACTCACAGTGAACGATTCAAAGTCAAAAAGTCAATTAGCCTCTCCGGTCCAACTTGGATGATGTTGGATGTCTGAAAATACATCCGAATAATAATGAAAGGAGACCCAGCTGATGAGGGCGGGCGACCGAGCTGAAGTGGAAATCTCGTTAAAAGTCAATAACAGACGCCATTAATGTGCATGAAAATGAAATGAAAACGGCTTGATGAGCGGAGGAGGAGACAGCAGGGCCAGTGTAGGGCAACAGCCACGCGACCACTTGATTCAGTTCAAGACAGAACAGGAAAGGAACGGAACGTAAAATGGGAGGAAGGGGCTGTTCGATATCAATTTTGTGTAGTAATTTGAACTGACCTCAAAGTGGAGGGCAAGTTCAATGGCATTCGAGCTAAATAATGAAATAAGGCCGATCGATAAGCCTTATGCATAAGTGACTTATGGATCTAGAATGAAATTTAAAAAACTCAGTCATCTGTTTAATTCATTTCATTAAGGTTTGCTTCCCAAACTTCAGTATAGAAGCAGATCACACACCGAAATACATTCCAAGGAATCAAACATTACTATTTTATAGAAAAATATAGTAAAAAAAAAGAAAAAAACAATAAAATGAATCGCATTCTGGAAGATGTGATCCGCAAGAATGGACCGATCGTGGAGCGTATTACATCTGAGAATACCATGGGCTATGTGGTCTCGGATAATGCTGCCAGCACCGTGGCCGAGTCTTCCTTTGATAATACCAGTGCCTTGGCCATCATCAAGCACATGAACGGAGCTCTCGTCAGTATGGCCCAAAGTGTCATCCGGGACTTGGATCCGACCAACAAATTGTGCTATTTACGTGTGGCCACACGTAAATTTGAATATCTCATTGCCCCGGAAGAGGTCTTCACCATAACCGTGGTGCAGTAAATGAAATCAAATTGTGCTTGTGTGTGGGTTTATGTGTGTGGAATATGACTTAAAATAGAGAGTTAAATTTACCCCCGGGTTATTGGGTGATGATGATTAAACCCCTTGAGTCCTAAGTAAATCTTTTGCAAAAGAATGCTTAAGTAAACAATACGAAATATCGGTGAAACGGTTTTTGTGCTCGAAAATCCTTTATAATACCCAAGTGACGGTCGCGATTATTTATTGCTATGGCTTCATCGGCCCGGAAATTTATTCTATCTATCTATGAGAGAATGTGGCATTCTAATGCGATAATTCAAAAGATTTACTTCTGTCAACATGACCATTTTGTTGTAGCCCTTAGACATCGGGGTGGAAATGGCCTTTTGAACTTATTCTTTTCCTTTTTTCTGCAATGGATTCAGTTTCGGTTTCAATATCTCGGTCTCTTTCAATACCAATATCCTTCTTGATTCATTCACAATGGATGCTGCTTGGAATCCCCGGGCCTGCCTGCTATTTTAATTTAAAATGGCAGAACTCGTAACTCATTTTTACGACGCACCCTCCAGGCAGTTGTGTCAGTGTATGCGTGTGTGTTTGTATTTGTGTATCTCGGCTTGTATCCTTGTGTTGGTGAACTTGTCCTATTTTTACAGGGCCTTGCAGGGGTTGATACTTCGCTCGTTACAATAACTTATCTGCCCTTTTTTTTTCTTTTTTTCCCGAGACCGAGCCTCATAATCATCACGAGCAAGACGCTCCTGGGGTGCGCTTTGTGATTCTCTTTGCTATCTTTAAGCAGTTTCCCATTGTCTGGCATCGTTTTGTGGTGGCACAAAAAGACTATATACATAGATATATTATTCTATATTGTATATAAAAATAAAAATTTGTACAAAAACTTAATTCAACTGGCGGCGGCAGAGCTGAATTCCGTGTACCCGCTTCGATGGTGGCAAGGTCGAGCTCGACCTACCCGTTTCCCGTTTCCCATCATACCCGTAACCAGGCTGCCATTGTCATTCTCCTTTTTTTTTTTTTTGCTGGAGTTACGCACTTCATTTCAGGAAGCGTGAAATGAAATTAATCCATGGTCCATTCTCAATGATAATGCTGACGACTTCATCTCAAGAACTTGTCCCATTCCCCATCCAAATAAAAGAGAAACTGATGCGGACTTTGTGCAAAATTCGAAACACTTTGAATTAAATTCAAATAAAACGTTTTACTTTGCTTTTCAATGATTCTCACATATCGTTCAGTACTACAAATCTACAAAAATATATATGTATATGGACTTTCCCCCTGTCTGGCTCCCATCCCCTGGGGCGTGGCCATGCCTTATGCATTTTGTTCGGTGTTTTGGTATAGAGCAAACACGCTCTATGAATTTAATTAAGTTGTGCGGCAAACCTGAAAGTGACACTGCAACACGACAGGGCACGGCACGACATTTATGTAGCTGCAACATTCACGCCACTAAAATAACTCACAATCAAAAGGGCTTAGCCACAACTTGATGATATCTGTCATTAGCCAGATAGCCTAAATTGTATACCTTTAATTCACTTTACCGAGTCAATGAAACTGAAGTCTCAAATCAATTTTCATTTGCATTTTTTGAAAAGTTTCCTCATTGCAACTTATATCTGTAAGAAAAACTTATCAAGTTTAAAAGAAAAATTCGAGAATCGATTCGAGTTAAGAAATAAGATACATTATAAGAGTAATATACTTATATATATTTTTTTAATAGTTTCCTCTGCTGAGCAACAAAGAGACTATTATAAATATGATTGTAAATATATCATTCATATTGATCAAAAGTTTTTGTATTTATATCTTTAGCAACTAATTACGTAATCTTAACTTGGAACGAAACCCAAAATGCCTTCAAACTTCTGGATGAAACACAGCAACAAAGCGACGGCTCTCCAATTGAGATTGAGTACCAAAAATTCCCACTCACTCAAACTGATGTGCGCAGGCCAAGCCCATTTTTGTGTGCCTCGTACTGGTTCCTGGCCATCAGACACCAACCTCTACCCCTCCCCTAACCCTCTGCCAACCTCTGCCGCGATTCGGGCAGAGAACAGCCTTTTGATGTACTGCAGCAGCAGTTTTTCTCGTGCTCACTCAACCACCGAAACACTTTCAGTTGAAACTCTGAGAAGCGCAGACGTCGAAATATTTTCCTGCCAACCTTCAACGGGGACAGTTGCTAAGAAAACAATTCGATACCAAAAGAAACCAAAAACCAAAAACGAAAAAATTATTTTAAAACTTGGAAACAAAAGAAAGAATTCACTTTTTATAACTGCTGCAACGTTAAAATATCCGAAAGATTCAAAAAAAGAAATTGCGGAAAACTGGTTTTAGTACAGATACTTTTTAGCACAGTTTACTCCGAAGTTGTTGTTGCCATTATGTTCCACTAGATGGCGGCTGTGTTGTCCAGCGCCATCTGTTGATTGTCCTTTTTGATTTTTCAGGTACCAGTTGTGAGCGACTAAGGCGCCACTGTGCGAAAAATTATAGATAAATCTTTTTATATTGTCAGATTTTGAATTTTTGTTATCTTTCCTAATATATTACAAAATCAGTTTCATTTTATATATTTTGTCATTTAAAAATTCTTTAGAAGAGTATTTTCAAACATTTGTGGGAAATTAATTGAACTGATAAATGAGAAAGTCTTAATACTAGAAATAATATTATGGATTACACATTATAATGTTTTTTTCCTTTGCAATAAAAGCGACAAAAAGGAATACATCTTTTTTATAAGGCTTTTTTTTTAATTCCAAGGTTAAGATTTAAACAAATTTTTTGATTTTTTTATTTCGGCTTGCAAATATATATTTGAAATCTGTCTTAAAAAATATGGATAATAGAATATTTTTTATTAATAATATAATTAAGATTAATATGATGCATCCAATGTTACCTACTACTATACACTTTTATGTATTCACAATTTAATTTCTTTTAAATTCTTAGAGGTAGATAGATCTTGAGCATCACTTTTTTTTTAGGCACAGTTAAATCAATTAGAAAACTCTTTAAGCATCTCTCAATAAATTTGCAAATTCTTTTTCTAAAATGGATATTTATTTATTTAAAAACGTAAGGACTTATATTATTATAATAATTCCTGTGGACGGATTGTCATTGCCTACTTTTTTATACCCTTGCAGAGGGTATTATAAAATTGGTCAGATGTTTGTAACGCATAGAAGGAGACGTTTCCGACCCCATAAAGTATATATATTCTTGATCAGCATGAGAAGCTAAGTCGATATAGCCATGTCCGTCTGTCCGTCTGTCCGTCTGACCGTCTGTCCGTCTGTCCGTCTGTCCGTCGGTGCGTACGCGTTTTACTCAGCCATCTTAAGAGCTATCGGGATGAAATTTTTTTTGGGAGCTTTTTTTTACCCGGGTGAGATAAAGTATGAAAATCTTTGGGATCGGACCACTATATCATATAGCTCTAGAAGAAACATTTTTGCAAAAATTGGAGTATCCCCATGAAATTTACCAATATGATAGTAATAGATATAAAATCTCAGATCCCAAAATTTGAATCTGATCCGATAAATAGAACACAAGTTACAGTCAATATAAATCGGTTCAAACGCTGCCGGCAGCGCTGCTTGCTGCCTACTACTGCCATCATCAAATCAACAGAGCACACGCATACACACACAGACGCAACGCTACATGAACTGTATGTGTATGCGTGCCGTGCTTTGCTTAGAAAATGATGGAAGAAGAAAAACTTGTGGTAAAAAGAGAAATAATATTTTGTTTGTGTATTGATGAATTGAGTTGCAGGGAAAGAAATTTCAAAAAGGAAAAATATTATTGCCAAGTATACTGCAAGGGTATATAAACTTCGGCATAGCCGAAGTTAGCTTCTTTGATATTTTTAATTTGCTATTAGTATTTAACAATTTGATAAATTACTTCTTTTTAACGTTGCCTGAAAATTGAAAAGAAAACTTGTTGAGTTCTGAAAACTAAGTTCAGCTTCTTAATCACCATCCCCAAGAAGAGCAAAATACCCAATTTATCAAAATCCAACCTTGTTAAGCTATATACATTGGATACGCCATGGTGAATTTGGCCAATCTCTGTTATTATTTTTTTAGGTACTTTTATTACCTTTATTACCCTTAAAACTCAAATCGGATAGCATGATTTTTATTTCAATTTTTTGAATTGGACATCTTGAACTTTGGCCGATTGAAAATACATAAATGGGCCTTTATTCTATCGAAATATCGCATTCCAGAGAATTTTTGAGAACAAGATCACTCAAATCGGTCCACAAGAATTTTGAATACAGCTCTGTTTTCTGTTTAGAATATCAGAACTGGCCCATTTTCTAGAGGGACTTCGTCCTCAACTCGAGAACTTATTTAATCAGCACTCCTTTGCGGGATGCAGCATTTAAGTCTACTGGTGTCTTAAAAACACTTCTGGCAGATTTTTGGAATTCAACAATAAAAGTCCAATTCGTTTTCAGAGATTAGGAAGTTGCCAATGCAGCGATTTCAAAAAAGATAGGTTATAGCTTATGATTAAAGTAAAAACAACATAAATCCCATTCGATTGGTTCTTATATCAACCACATTCTTCTTAAAGTAAATAGAACATATTGTTAATCAAGGATTTTCATTCAATTTGACTCACTTTGCCTCAGACGATAATGGGAATAGCTCATAAAAATAAAACTCAAGTGCGGGTGTTGTAACGTCAAACGATTTCATTCAAAATCGGAGCAATCAAAACATCAAGATGTCAGTAGAAATAAACGCGGTTAAGACAACAAAATTACTTTAAGCATTATTGGGGCCACGATTCGCAATCAAGACGCATCTCAGAAGCAAAGAGAATCTCCCTTGGCGAAAGTGGGGATTGAAATCAACGAGGCAAGGGCAGTGCCCAAGAGTCGACGAAGGGGAAGGAAAACATGAAAATCATCTTTCAACGCAATGCGCTTTCAACACAAGACCAAGAAGCACCCACCAATGGCAATCAGGTGATGGGGGGAACTGGAAGCCAATGGTGGGGCTCAGGATGCACATGTGAGATAGTCGGGCAGGTTAAGACAACGAAGACCAGTATTTGCTTGCATTTCCACTTCTCATTTAGCTACAATGCAATGGGCAGCACGCGATGCCAATCCAAATCAACTGGTTTTCTGCCTTCTTTACCAACAAGAAGAGCATTCGGCACAGTGAATGGTAGGTATATGATGGTCGTCAAAATGTGGACTATAGTTTTCGTAAATTGTTCATAATTATATTGATTAGATGTATATGTACAGTAGATGCAGAATATAATGTTTTGTTCCACTGATATTGCCACTGATCGATCTATCAATATCTTAACTAGCAAGGGTATAAAAAGATATTCAAATTAGTTTCTTCATCTAAGCAGTAAAGAATGTCAAGGTTGGTTAGAAAATTCCTCTGTTTGTAAATAAGTTTATTGAATAATATCAATCACTTTTCCACAGTTCTTTCCCTTTCCCCATGCCATCCATTTTGACTGCGAACATTTATGTATAACGAAGCCATTGGAGGAGATTGTCGCACTTGCAGTTTGATAGAATCAGAGTATCTCAATTGCAATATCAATCTAATCTAACGTTCCATTTCAAAAATCTCTTATTGCATTTACGTCCCCATAACCCACCCACTCCACTAGATCCCCATTTCATCCTCCAGTTGGACCCCCAACTGGATTGCACTTGTTGTTTTTAATAAGTTTCTGGTTTTTGGCATTGTTTTTGCTTCTCCTTCTTGTTCCTGTGCTTCTCTTCTGGCTGTGGCAGTGGCTCTGTCTGGCTTTCCTTGCCTTCTCTCTTGCCCCATGTTGCCTTTGATGTTTCGATTAAGTTCGGAGTTCGCGTTGTCGAACTGGTTAGTTGGGTCTTCCTCTTGCCCTCTCACTCCCCTGTTTGGAGCAGTTGGGCTTAAGTTTATGGCCATTTCGTTTCACTGTCTTTGGAGCAGTTGCCGAAAGTGCAGTTGTTGCCGTTGTTGTTTTTGTGGCTTTGCCTGCTCGTTGAGTTGATTTTCTTAAGCATTTCACCCGTTTACCATTTACCATTTTGCCATTTACCTTTATATTTTTGCTTGTGCAGGAAAATTTTCTCACATCGCAGCTCTCATCGGTCTCTCAGTTGGTGCTGGAGCTGCTCGTTTTGTGGCTACGACTGCTCTGACGCAACTGGTTGCCCATTGCCCATAGACCGAATGCCACCGTCACCCCGCCATCCCATCCTTTTCAGCGTCACCAACGTTTCCCGCTGCCTCATCCCGCTCCCGCAATCCCACAAATTTCGAATTTGATTTTATTGTTATGATCTCAATTGTTTTCGCAATGTAAACACTGGAGATTTTCAGAACAGCGATGCCGATGCCGATGCCGATGTCGACCTGTCGGCTAAATAATTTTCAATTTTTATTGTTCACCAAAGAGTTTTTGCATTAACGGCACTTTTCGGTTCTCTGCAAACGGCTTAAAGCCAGGTGGGAAACATTTTCACCAGTACTAAACTGGCCCAAAAGGAACTGGCCTAAACCTCAACTGACGGCAGGAACTTTCAAATTTTGCTGGCAATTATTAAGCTGAAACTGTACAGTTTATTTCATTAAATTGTCTGAAAATTAAATTGTCTAACCAGATAAATTTTCGAGAATTGTTTAAATATTCGAATGTACATTTTTCGCTCATAACATTCTCTAAATATTTTAGATTTCGCTTGATTAATTGTTCGGAACTTATAGAATTAACTTCACTTTTAATTAATGAAACGAAAATAAAAACATTATTTTAATTTTTCAAATTTTACTATCAACTCAAGACCTAAATTATAAATGTTAGATTTTTTAGGCAATTTTTTTTATACATTTCCTAAATAAAAATTCGATTTTGTGACATGGTTTTTGGTGTCTTATACACTTTTCTTTAAATTTTCCCATCTGACTTACTTCTTTTCTTATGTAAAAATTCAAAATTTCATTTAAAAAGATAATATTTCACTTAATTCGAAATTTTAAGTGGAGTTATTTTGCTCTTACACCATTCAAAATTATTCGAGAGTAAATATCGCCATAATTTTGTCAACTAATTGGCGTTAATTTCCACAAAAGTCATAACGGTACGCCTAATTCTTGGGCAAAGATTTTAGGTCGGAGGTCGCTAATCGTTTTGCTTCGAAGGTCGGTCTCGACAATAACAAATCCAATAAAGAGGCGATCGGTGTTAAACTGTCTCGACTAGAAACCAAAGCAATTCATAAATCATAAGAATGTGTCATAAAAAATATATTTTACAGTCGTAATAGGGCAGGGGCAATATGGAGAAATGAAGCTGCCTTTCAACATGTCCTTCAGCCTTGAGAAAAACGAGCGTAAAAAATGCTGAAGGAGAAAGACTTTTTATTTTGAAATATTTTTTTTTTTATTTTCTGACTGACCTCAGAGGATTTTGTTTTGACTCTTGACTGAGGATAGTCGAATTCCTTTGGTACATAAGGTACGATAGCGATCCTTATAAAGAACACACACACAGAGATACAGATACCAATATTTTTGCCATTGTTCTTGGTCCCAGCTCGATTATTGCCGCCAGGGTAATAAATCATATAAATATATTTTTCAGTTACACAAAATTGGAATACCGATCTCTGACTGTTTTGGTCTGGCTTTGGCTCGTTACACGGTGGATTCAAAAATGCCTGTAAAATTGCCGAGTTTGCCTTTTTTTTTTTTGGTTTTTTGGTGGTGGTGGCAACTGAGAGAGGTACGAGAGGGACGATCGCGCCCTCGAGCATCTGATAACAAAACCACCGGCATGGCCATGGCCCAGGGAAAACAAAGGGCCAATAACTTTCTCTTTTGGGCCACATCGTTGTCGCCGATGATGTTTCTGCATTGCCAAATATGAAAATTTTGATTTATGCATTTTGCAAGAAGTGCTCGTCTGTGGCATTGTCCATAGACTGCTATTCCTATTTGTGTTTCTGTGTGTATGTGTGTGTGTGAGTGTGTGTGTGACTGTCAATGAGAGGCGCCTGGCATTGATTCCATAAATCTTTCGATTTTGATTGGACTCTCGAGTGGGTGCTAATCTGTTCGTTTATGAAATGAGAATATTCTCTTTAGATTCTTGGGTTAAATTTACCATTTTTACAAATTAATGTGGGGAGTACTGTACTTGGTACAGCCTCCATTTGCTTTGCTAGATGAACATGATTTACTCGAAGCAGATGATTTAATGTAACCGCATATCTGTCTGTATATGGGGCAGTGGCAGTTGCATGAACGGAACACTGAACACTTCAGATGCATCCGCCTCGCTCTTTTGCTCTATGGCACTCGAGCGAATGAAATGTCTCAAGTACAGACGTCACACATATGTTTCAATTCAGAGATCGGTTTAACAAAACGACGGCATCCATCTTGAAAATTGAGAAAAACTGACAATTGAAACATCTTTTGCCCAACATTTGAGCATTCGAAATGGGCGACAAGGGAGAAGAAGAGTTCACTGAGAATTCTATTTAAGAAACATAATCCATTGACTATGGAACAAATATGAATGAATGTGCCTAAAATCGGCAGTTTTCTAATAGTGTTTTTGATTTGTGGCTTTGTTTTCATATATTTTCAGATATCAAACTCAATGGCCAATGACAAAGGTCTCCGGATATAGTATGTAAATCAGAAGGGCAACGAGCTGCTCGATTCAATATACTCTTGGCCAAATCTGACGTCAAAACAAATCGTTAAAATGCCATAAAAAAGAATCCATATGCAGCAGTCGCTAAACCAGAGCGTGTGCGAGGCAAATGCATTCGAATAAAATTTTACCACCATTTCCTCAAGCATCATCAACATCATGAACATCAAACTAACTGCGGCAACATCCGAGGCACCTCATAAAAGTAATGATGCTGGGATGTCTATGAGGCATCAGTAGCATTTGATGGATACAAAATACAAATACAAATACGAATACGAATACGAGAATACCGAAACACCGGTAATAGGGCAGACGATACAGGGGATACTTATGATGGCATACGTCACGGAACTTGGGTTTTTATGTCTTTTATATTGATTGTCATCATGTCACACTAAACAGATCGTAAAAAAGTCGTAAAATCCATACCAGTTGCCCATCATGCCTCCCTACCCCTCCAGCCCTGATGTGCCCACAGCCTAATCTAACTCAGACTCCGATTTTGACTCAGTCTCAGACTCCGCTTGAGTGGTTTGAGGAAAAGGAAAATGAACGCTCTCAGGATCATCTGCAGGATACTCAACACACACACGCTTGTCAAGGGATCGCTCGGCATTGCCTGGCTGAGTGAATCTCATATTGGTTTCGTTTGCTCTCTAAGTGGTTGCTGGCGTCAAGTCGTAAAAGGGCCATAAAATTTTGGCTGCTTGGCTGGTGTATTAACCGCAATTTGTTTATATAGTTGTTAAAATGCCATTCCATCTTGTTCTGTTTTGTTCTGTAGCATTTAATTGCCGACTGCCGGATTCACTTTTTTTACGAGCTCGCAAAGTGGGCAAACATAATAAAATTTAATTTTTACGACTATTTAAATGATTTCATTTGCCATATGGGGGACAAGAGGGGAATTGCGTCTTTATGTGCGACATATGGAGAGCTCTAAAAGTGGCAACAAGTAACTTAGCCCCGATGGCCTAATAAATTATAAATAAATCACCTGAAATCAATTGAATCCATAATTTTAAAGAAGAAATGCAAATTATTTTGGATGTATTCATTCCCAGAAATATTTTCCCATTCACAAGATGACTTAATCCACTCGAATGGCAGCTCATTACAAGGTCAAAAATCAATTGTACACCAAAACCAAGACGAAAGGTGAAGTGAAAACAAACCGCCTACTTATGCAAATTGGCCAAGAGGCAAGACAAAAGGGACATTCTCTGTCCGAAATGAAGACATTCAATTTCAGTTGCACTTACCTACTAATCCCAGCCAATGAACCCTTGACTTTTTGCCGCAATTCATCAAACAATTGGCAGCAGTTTCTGCAGGAAGTTTCGTTCCCTTTCCGTTGCTCTGCCCTACTCCCGTCTGTAGGCAAATGGCTGCTAGGTCCTTTTTGGCCCAGGAGGCAAGGCGACTAATTGAGCACTTTTGTTTGACTGCTATACCTCACGGTTTTTGCCAACTTGTTGGCCTGGCTAAGGCTAACCAGCTGCTAGTTAGCAAAGACCGCCTACCTACCTACGATTATTACGTGGAGTAAGCAGCTTCGCCCTATGGAAAATGGAATCCTTTTTCACTTTCTAGCTCTTTTGCGAAAACGTGCAAAGTGGGTGTAAACGGATCGAAATGATGATTGTTTATTGTAATTTTTATGACTGCTTTGCACACAAACACGCCAAGGCGATGATGATTGTTGCACCCGAGGCTGAGGCATAAGGGTCGCGGGGTGATGGGCATGGCCATCGGCAAGGGTAAGTGTACGAGTAGCCATAGCAAAAGGAAAACTTGTAAAATAGTTACGGGCTTTCCCTTTTTCCCTCATGGGAGATGCAAGTGACGAAAACTAAAGCACTTGCAAAGTTTATTACTATCTCTTTCGATAAATATTTATTAGTAAAAGGAAAAGTTGATTAGCAATTGAATATATTAGATATAATAAAATAAATTACAATTAATAAGCGTTGGCAAAAGACTTGAATATATTTATTATTGATTTCTAGAATTTAATCAAAAGTGACTTGGAGTTATTTTTTTATAGGTTTACTTGCTGATTGAATATTCAAAGTTTTAGTCCTTTTTTCTCTCCTTTAAAAAGGTTAAATAAAAATTTTAAATCTACAAAAAGAAGTGTCATATATATTCACTTAGTAGCAGCCTCCCACATTTTTAATTAGGTACATTTACATGATTTATTTCTAATTAAGGGAGTATTATTGTTTGGAAAAATATGTTTTTGGGCTTAACTTTTTCTTTTGACTAGTGAGAATATTGGCCGGGAAAGTTTTTTGCAATTCAAAATATTTCAATTGACATTTGTTCTGTTCAATTTAAGACAAACTTCAAATGCATTTTTCTCGATACTTTTTTTTGAACTGGCGGCAAGGATAGAGTAATTCTGAATCGATTTTAATAAAACATATTGTAATCGTCGCCCGACCTCAATCACCATTTTTTGTAATACCTTTTTTCAATATTAAACTTTTTGAACTTTTATTTGTTCTTAATGAAAAAGAAAAAAATAATCCAAATAACTCTTCACGAATTTGAATGATAATTTTCTTAAAAAAGGTAGCCAAATTTAACAAATTTACAAATGTAATATATAAATAAATGGAATAAATGGAAAACTGCCTGATCAGGTATGGAAGATGTTTTATCTTCGTTTTATTTCATTTCTAGATTTTGCATCTTTTCAAACAGTTTCTACTCCATTTTTTACCTGACTCACACAAAACTGAAAAAGTTCGGCTGTTAAGCTTCTAATTGGAGATAAACTTACCTTTATAACGAGTTGTTCTTATTGATTCATGACTCGCAAGGCGATTAGATTGCCTATGCCTACGAATTCAAATCAATTTACTCCATTCAATCAGCTTTTTTAATGGCAAATTATATGTTTAGATGCACTTGGCGTATCTATCAAGCCAATCGGGGAGATCTTCTACCATTTCATCATCGTATACAAGAACAAATCGTCTTGGGGGCTTTGCCGTTGCCATGGCACAAACACTAACAAATGCCAACTAATACTTGGCTAATACGCAACTATTAGTGGCTGCCGCTGCCAGGTTCAAGTTTTGCAGACATCACACACAAAAAAACGAAAAAGAAACACAACATGCAACACTAGTTGGCTAGTAAGTGGGACTGGTTTGCTTTATGGGCAACAACAACAAATACAGCTGGGCGAATAAATTAAGCCGACATTTATGAAATGGCGCTGGGGGCGGTTATGATGCATTTTTAATTGACGTTCATTTGAAGAAACGCTCCAATTCAATTATGCGCCCGTTGCCGGCTGTCGACTGCCAGAGTCATCTACGACAACAACAACAACAACAAACCACATTGTGCCCACCACAACAAGTAGGCTCAGTCCATCAACAATACCCCTGCTCCCTCTTCCAACAGTGAGCTGCCTTCCTCCTCGTTTGTGGCCGGAGCCATAAAAGACGCTGGCAACGGCAACGGTTTTGGGCTAAATTGCCACTTTGTGTGCAAATTTGAGTTGTGGAAACGCTTGGCATAAAAATGAAAATCACTGAGAACAATTGTTTGCCAGTCGGAAGAGGCGAAAGCACCCTAGTCGTAACTTCACAGAGTATCGCTCGAATGCAATCTTGTGATTTCTTGTCAAGACTAGCCACCGAGTAACTTTGGGGGCAAGCTCCGCCCACACACTTGCATACCTGCAACGTTGGTGGCACTAACTCCTAACGAATGCACGCCCAATTGTTGCACATCCAATTGACAGTTGGCTGTCATTTGGCAATTGCTGCTTGCAGCTGACTTGGTGGCACGTCAACTTATTCATTAATTCATCAAAATTAAATATGCAAAAAAGGCCCATACACCCACCACACCGCACCATACCCTTAAGCCCCCACCATGGCCTCAGATGTTTTATTTGCTAAACGCATTGACTTTTGAATTCGTTGATAGTCTTAATTGGTTACGTTGCTTCGTTTCGTTTGTATAAAATAATCGTTAGAAAACGTGTTTTGCTTAATTGGAAAATTTGTATGTCTTGGCTCGTCAGCTTGATTTTTTTCTGTCCGTCTTCTGCTTCAACTATTCATGGTGTGTGTTTACTTGTTTTCTTTTTCATAAGGAAAATTCTAATGAAATCTATGGTATGAACCATAAAATAGTTAACATGTTTCTGCAATGTCTTGTGTGATTATTTGTGGAATCTATTTGATTCTAAAAGATCTTTTAAATGTTGTTTAAGCCAAGAGTACATTGGCCAACTGTTTAAAGTGGAATGTTTAAATAAGCCATTTAAACAGTCCTTTAAGCTTTAGTTATAGAAAAAAAACTACTATTAGCCTTACATGTTCTCTACCCAAATTTGGCACACAAATCGGCGTTAAGTTTAAATCCGTAAATATTTATAATTCCGTATTAAATTCATAATGCTGAATGTTTAATGCATAAATACATAATAAAATTTTATGACTTTTACCTTATCTTGTCACACAAAAACAATAATAAACTTTCATTTAAAAATGAAAGAGGAAAACTTTTTCAGCCTTTTGTTGTGTGCTGCATTTTACGAGTATTTTATTGTGCATGTTGCAGTTGCAGTGCAGTTGCAGTTCTCTCTGCCGTCCGCAGTGCACGTGCAAAATGCAGGCGCCACATGTGGCAACATTGCGCCCCACCACCATGGTCATGACGCGGCGACAGTGTCCAATTCCTGCGCCAATCGAGCGCCAAACAATTTGTCATTTTTTGCTCGTCCAGCGGTAGGTGGGTGGTGGGTGGGTGGTTGGTGTTGGGACGGGTGTGGTGGGTTCTCTGCAATGTGGTGCCAGTGGCAGTGGCCAGCTATGATCAATGCCTTGAATTATGATGAGGATTTATGCTTGACACTGTCGCAATGTGGCAGATAGTGTCCGACAGCGGGACAGCCATTCAGATGGATGGATGGATGGATGGATGGCTGGATAGATGGATGAGTGGACAAACATTTACAGCACTGACCACTGGCCACTGGCGCTAGTTTTATGGCGGCCACTTCCATTTCCCTCTTCCGCTGACATCGTTGTCCACATTCACTGCCCCTCCCGACTCCCGCTTCCGTCTTTTCATCTCTCCCCCGCAGCAAAGGCCCTGCTATGATTTATGAAGTGTTAATAAAGAACTTAAATCCGTTGGATTGCATTTTGCATTTTCTGCTTTCCATTGCATTCACTACGAGTTTGTGTGTGTATGTGCGTGTTGTTTTTTTTTTTGTATTCTCTGCTATGTGCTCTCTCTTTTGTCTGCTCATAATGGAGGTCCATTCAGTGCTAGCCCTCAGGATTTCCTTATCAATGCGTTCCATATTCGTGGCTCGCCGATTTCATTTTTGTGCCCGGCAATTTCGCAATAAAATTTCGCCAGCCTGCAAATTAAAATTGCAATGTAATTGGTTAATCCATGCGTACATTATGGCATTCACCCCAGCTATTCAAATTGCAGAGGAAGTGCACAATAGTTTTACTCCTTTTATCCCCATTCCCCCGTCTCCTTCCTCTCCCTCTCTCTCTCACCATCGCTCTGTTGCCCTTTATTATTATATTATTTGTGGAGGCAACTCTGAGATAATATAGTAAAAAATCGTGTCTTTTTTTGCCGAGTTGTTTAAAGTAAATTTAAAACCAAATTCCCATTTAATAATAACTATATAACTTAGTCTGCAGAGAAGAAAATGAAAAGCCTCAATTGTTATCACAATTGATATACATATTATATACTTGTAAATTTAATAAAAGAAAACCTCAAGGCACCCGTCTGAACTACACGTCGTATACGTAATAAGAGTTTCATTACTTTGTTATGATAAAATTTGAATTACGTCAGCCAAAATCATCCAAATCTATTGTCAATGAATTAAAATTTTGCTCTTTTCAAATAAAACATGATACTATATCAAAATGTAAACATGTAAAACGAAGCAACAAACGAAAGCGAGTGGCTATTTCCGATTCTGATTCTGTTTATGATTAACAAAAGAATTTGCATACAAAGGGCTGACTGTTTGCACTGGCTACTGGCCATTTGGGCAAGCCTAAGGCGTTCAAACAATGGGATTTTAATGTTAACACAGGTGATGAATGGCGTTTTCGGTGTCAGAAGCGAAAGTCACTTGTTTTGTAGAGTGATGCCGGGCAATTAGCCAAGTAATTTAATTACCTACTACTCCTTTCAGTTAGCCCATGCTCCCGCTGTTTAATTGGCCCTAATCGCTCAAAATAAGCGCTGGCGCGGATTGCACACATGTCTTGGTCGCAACGGGAGTCGTCGCTCCTCTTCTCTTTGCTCTCTTTTGCCCCTCTCCTGAATATGGGGCGTGGGTGTTGGCTCCGCCACTTACGCAGCTAATAAAGCAGCAATTTGGCAGCTGGAAGCGCCGTCGCTGACGCTAAACAAACATCAAAAGACCGCCTCACCCCCTCTTTCATTGCCCTCTCCCCCGTATGAGATCAAACGCCAAACACTGAGACGAGGTTTATTTACAAAAAAAAATGGAAAAACATCAACAAAAAATACAAGCAATCATTGAATGGCGATTACGAGTTGGTATCGCTTGCACTTGTCTTTGTTTATGTATAGGTACCAATGTATATATATATATATATCTAGATATTTGTACGTCTGGTCTATAAAGATTCTACTTTTTTTCGGGAAATTTCGTAGTTGCTGGCGCTTGCCTTGTACTCGGCACCTGTTGGATGTTCTCTCCCCCTTTCTCACTCCCTCGATCTACCTCTCTCTCTCTCTGTGTGTTTGTATTTTGAAGGGCGCTTTTATCGCCGCTCTCTCGATTTATTATACCAATCGTTCAGATTTTCAAAGTCAATAGCTTCACCTATTGGATTGCATTCTCCGACTTTGAAGTGTCCGCCCATCATGATTGCCGACAAATTTATTGGCCGCCAAATGAGCAAATTGAATGATCTATCGGTATTGAAATGGTCTTTACTTATTGGCAAGAGACTTTCCCCAAATGGATTATGCTAACAACTACAACATAGAAAATCTAGGCAACATTTTGATAAAAGGCTCAGAGAAGGCAATAAAAAGCTAAGATATTGGTATAGCAAATGAAAAAGGGGTGTATCCTGTATATTGTGATGCACTCAAATACATTGTCATGGAATTAAATAGAAAAAGGACTTTTTTTTTATTAATTGATCTTTTTTTACCCAAAAGAAACATTGAAAATTTTTTATTAGCGATCAATCATTTTTAAAATGATAAAAAAAACAATATTTTTTTTACAGAGATAGGCAAACTTTTTTGCAGCTTTTTAATACGGTATTGGTATGTAAAAATGTTAAGTAAAAATATTTATTTAAATGCTGTTAACAGGGGAATCATACAGACTTCAGCCAATATCAAATAAATTGAATTGTTGTGCCACTCCATTAAGTTATTATGGTAATAAGGTTTAGCACAAGTGGTAAAATATAAAATTAACGATTATTTCTTAATAAAATGGATTTAAAACCACTACAATTTACTTTAAATATCGCAATAATCTAAATACTCTTGCCTTTTAAATAACTTGGTGCATTTGTGGAAAATTTTGATAAATTTTAAGTTAAGAGGCTTCTTCCAAGCTTTACTTTCCTGTATGTAAATACTTGCTTGCCTATTTTCGAATTTCGAATATTTTTAAATGCCTTTAATTAAGAGACAAAATCGGCTATTTATAGTAACAGACTAATTTGAACATTTTACTATATGTACGCCTCAAAAGACGTCATTTACTTTAATTAAACTTAAAAGCGCAAACCATGAAAACAAAAATTGCCTAAAAATAATTAAGCGCCTGTTGGCAGCTATACTGTTTCTAATCCAAAAATAGTATTACACACAAGATGGAACTTTATATTTTGTATGGCAGATTTGGTTGTATATCCTAAGAATAATTAGTAATGAGGTATAAGTTATAAATAAATTTAACCTGAGAATAAATCAATTACATACTATTTTAAGTTTTATAATTAAATGATTACTTGCATGGGTGTTTTTTTTTTCGTTTTTCTTTGTGCTCACGCAAACAAGCATTGCGAAATAAGGAAAACTCTAACCGCAAAACTTCAACTTGTCCTAGCGATGCCAAGAACTGGCAACACACAAAAACTCCTGCCACAGCATCCTATAGGGATGCCACAGCATCGGCACTTAGGACAGACCAAGAACAAAAACAAGCACAGGAGCAACAACCTCACCTCACCGCCTTCCCTTGTCGACAAAGAGCACGTCTACGTCCACGGCATCAACTCGTAACGTACCAAGTTTGAATATACTCGTAAGATTCCCGAGTATATTAGGTAGCAAAATTTTTACGAGCTCATTATGGCTCATTTCGGCGATTGTTGTGATCCTTTTATGCGCCTTCGAATGGCTTCAAATGGTTATGAGGCTATTTTGTCTGTCGTCCTCTGCTCTCCCGTCCATGTCCTTCACCTTGGTCCCCCACATCTTTCCTCCCTTTAGCCTGATGATATTTAGTTTGCAGTTGCGACTGCGATTTTTACTTTTCGGTTGCTTTTTACGTTTCGTTTGGTTCTGGGTTCACTTTTTGCCTTGCCATCCGCCGTCTTGTCGCTCCTTGCCGGTTCCTTGGTGCCTTGGTTGGCTGCTGCTGCTGTTGTTGCTCCTTCTGTTTGTTGTCGTTGTTGGTCGCATATTTGGAGAATGTCGCCGCGACTCCGATTTGCTTGTCTGTGTGTATATTTCCGTGTGTATGTGCCTGTGTGTGTGGACATCCGTGCGCTTTGTGCAAGTTTTTGTATCTTTTGGCTTGTTGTTGATTTTACAGACAGGCAATGCGAATGGCGACTGTGACTGAGGCGTCTCATTCTCTACATACATCTGTCTCTGGGGGTGGGGGACCACCCACACACACACACACATGTGAGGGGAGAGGAAAAGTAAATTTCTTCTTATAATAAGTTTATTTTGCAAACACTTGTGGCAAGCAACTTTGTTTGTTCGTTGTCGGTTTCGGGTTTAATCTACGAGCCGTTTGTGTGAATGTGGAAACTTTGACAAATATTTGCAAAAGTTTCGTGAATGGCGCTGCGAATTGCCAGCCCCCCGATCTATTTGCATTATGCATATGAATTTATTATCATCAATTCTCAGTTGGTATTTACATTGACATTAATAACCCATTTTGAAGCATAAATGTTGCGATTCAAATATGAATAAATCGGTTAACCTCAACGCCTTCAACTAGATTTATTTAACTTCTTTAAGAATATTTAAAGCAAATTATTTTCAAAATAATAAACGCAACTTATGTATATGTAAAGCCTTTAATGTTATGTCTTTTGACATGAAATAGGTAATTAATACCACTGTCTGGACTGGTGGAAAACTTACCTTTTAAATGCATTTCTATAAAGAAAATTACTTAATCTAAACACGAATAGTTTATAATAAATTATCATTTATTCCACAAATTAATAATTATAGCAATTCTTCAATAAAAAAAACCACCCGCATATCATGCATTCTTTATTAGACATAAATAAATTTAAAAATTTTCACACTTATAAATTTGATTAAGATAGTTGATAAAACTATAGAACCGACTTGACAATCAATGTTTAATATGAACTTTATTTTTATTTCGCCCTTGTCGATACCACAAATTAATAAGATAAGTACTGAAGTAATCACATTTCACGTTTTTGAAAGTTAGTGTCATTTAATTATATACAGCACTAAAAAACGATTACCTTATAATTACTTAATGTTTCTAAAATAAATAAATACCTGTTCTAAAAATAGTTCTTTTTGTTTCAATTCGTGTCTTGATTACATATTATATTTTTCGTATTTTATAGTTAATTTTTGCCATTTTCAAACTTGACTTCCAAAAAAGAAAAAGAATCAAATAAACAATAAAATAATATATTGAAATATATTATTTTTTTTCTTTTTTTGAAATTTATATATTTTTATTTTTAGAGTAATTAATCTGACGTTTTTAAACTAGGAAAGAGAAGCAGTCCAATTTTGAAACCTCGAATTAAGGAGACTTGCGAAATTCTTCGTTAAATTTAAAGATTTTGCATGGGTTATTATTATTATTTAATTAGTAAGGTAACAAAAAATGTATTGATATTTTAATTAGAACGATGTTTAATTGTGTAGTTTTAATTTAGTAATCATTAAATTTATTAAAATCAAGTCTATTCATCCAATATTGATTAATACTTCATTTGCGTAAAGTAAATTGATTACTTTGGACTCATGGCTAGCAAATGGTTTCTATTGGAACTTAATTTTAATTAAGCACAGCAACTAAGAAAACAAAACAACAGTCTAACAATAACATATATTATTTACAATTTGTAAATAAAATCCAAATTAATAATCTTGTTAGTCTTTACTTCACAAATATTTTATATTATTGCCCAATAAAATTAGATTATTGAATTGATAATAATAAATGTCCGAAAAGAATAAAAAAAATTTGTTAAAGGTGATATGGTATATTTTTAGACGACAATAGACATTTATTTGGAACTACAGTTTATTATAGAATTATCACCCTAGTAGTTCGTAGACATTGATATGTCTGTTTCGATTTCTATATGTAAGTATCCCTAATGCAAAAAAAAAAGAAGTGAATTTAAATCTAAATAAAAAATTGTGTTTTATGCGTTCCTCTATCCCTATTTGTAGTGTATAAAATGGTTTAATAAACTCATATTTGACAAATTGTATAATTTGATGTTGCAACATTTCATGACAAATCATTATCATTAATGGACCCTCAAAAAAATAAACGAAATATATTAAGTTGCACTTCACATGGCATAAATGATTTAATTTATTAATGTATCAGCTCGTATACGTAATTGTGTGTAGAACTGATTTATAGAGAAGGAAACACCCCCAACTTGCACTGCATAAACCAAACAAACTAGAATTCGTGACTCTCACGCCAAAATGCGGCCCAAAAGAACTGCACTGCATCTGAATCTGCAGGCAAAGCTGAAGCGAAGAGTCGGTGGCAAGTCAAAGGGGCATAAGAAATGAATCTGTATCTGTATCTCTGCATGTGCAACGGCCGACTGGCGACTAGCAACACATTTGCCAGTTGCGGCTGTTGCCAAATTGAGTGCCATTTCGACTGAGTGTGCTGTAGAGAAGTGCTCGCTCCGCTGTCGGCCTGGCCTATAAGAAAAATCAGCCCTCCTCCATGATGAATTTCCACGCTGAGATACAGACCGAGGCAGAAGCCAAAGCAGCGAAGCAGAGCCAGAGCAGATTTTCCATGTGAACAAATGACGAATTCTCAACTCGAATGAACACATAGAGAGAGAGAGAGAGAGAGAGAGAGTGAGAAAGAGAGAATGATAGAAAGACAGAGAAAAAGAGAGACACCCACCCTAATACATGGCTCTCAAACATGTTCGAGTTACTTTTTGAGCCACACAAAATGAACACTTGGAGTTCATTTTCCACAGAGAGAGAGACTGAGTGTGAGTGAGAGAGAGAGAATGGCCAGGCAAATGGTTCGAGTGGCCCTTATCAGTGGTGAGAGCAAAAAACTGACTGCTGCCTGACTCTATCTCATTCTGTTTCAGTTTTTTGGCTCATTCATTCTGTCGTTTTGGACTCTCTGTTTTGGCTGCTGCCTCATACCCTGCCTCCCTGCTGCTTCTCTATCGTATCGTATCGTATCGGGGGAGCTATAGCAGCAGCAGCAGCAACAGCAACAGCAACAGCAACAGCAATACCAACAGCAACAACGACAACCGACAAACGTTCAGTTTAGTTGAGGCTCAGTCAAAACACAACCAACGGCGATTTGCTGGCACCATTCGTTCGATGGCAACGGCTTGGATAACAGGCGCGCGCTTTGTTTTATTATCCACATTATCAGCGGCATTATTGTTATTGGCATTGTTCGCTTCAAGTTTGATGGCCCGGCCAGCACGCGAGTAATATTCGTGAATGTGAATGTGTCTTTTACTATTCAGAGTGGCCACTTCTAGTGCTCTCTCTCTCTCCCTCTCTATATCTGTCGCTAAAGTGAATATCCCGCGCGGCATATGCATATGCCTCTAAGTGCACTTGCAACTAAATCAGAATCGACAATTTGGATTTTTTTCGAAAACTGAATTTTTGAAAATATTTTTAGAGTCGAACAGTCTCACACAGTTTGTTGGCAAACGCGCGCTTGTCGCCATCGCTCGTCGGTCGTCGTTCGGTCAGCGGCAAACCAAAACACAAAGCCATTCAAATAATAGTAATAATAATAATAATAACAATAATAATAATAATAATTATAATAACAATCAAATAATCATTATCGTAAAGGCAATTGCCAGCTTGCTGATAGTTCAACCGAAATATAAAATCAAATGAGAACCGCCAACAAATGCGGGCAATGAATCCAGTCAAGACAAGTGGCTAGTGCAATTGGCAAAAAAAAAACTTCAAATCAAAATTCAAATTTAAATTAAACCGAAACCAAAATCCCCAAAACAAAAAGTATACGAAACTATTGTGAGAAATAATTTTCAAATATATACATAGAAAGAAGAACTTTCTGGTGGAGTGTGCAATAAATAATACCAACTACAAAAGCAAAGTGAAGTGAAATGCAATACGAAATTGAATCGAATTAATTAATTACTAATAAGCGAACCCTAAGACTAGCAGAAATCCAAAACGAATCCCAGTGAACTAAAGACCGATCCCCACACTATCTACATCGATATCGATATCCACAGCTGCCACAAGCAGCAGCCGCCAAAATTCTCACCGCCAGCAGCAACATGAATTCATATTTCGAACAGGCCTCCGGCTTCTACGGCCATCCGCATCAAGCCACGGGCATGGCCATGGGCACGGGTGGCCATCACGATCAGACAGCCAGTGCAGCGGCGGCCGCCTACAGAGGATTCCCACTCTCGCTGGGCATGTCGCCGTATGCCAACCACCATCTGCAGCGTACCACACAAGATTCACCCTACGATGCGAGTATCACGGCCGCCTGCAATAAGATCTACGGCGATGGAGCCAGCGCCTACAAACAGGACTGCCTGAACATAAAGGCGGACTCCGTCAACGGCTACAAGGACATTTGGAACACGGGTGGCAACAACGGCGGCGGCGGCGGGGGCACAGGCGGCGGCGGTGGCGGGGGTGGTGCTGGCGGCAATGCCTCCAACGGCTCAAACGGTGGCAACACAGCCAACGGACAGAACAATGCAGCGGGCGGCATGCCCGTACGCCCATCCGCCTGCACTCCAGATTCTCGCGTCGGCTACTTGGACACATCGGGCGGCAGCCCGGTCAGCCATCGCGGCAGCAGTGCCGGTGGCAATGTCAGTGCCGGCGGTGTGGGCGGCGGCGGCGGTGGTGGCCAGAGTGGGGCCACTGGCGTGGGAGTCGGCTCCGGAGCGGGCACCGCCTGGAATGCCAATTGCACCATCTCGGGCGCTGCTGCGGCACAGACAGCGGCTGCCAGCAGTTTACACCAGGCCAGCAATCACACATTCTACCCCTGGATGGCTATCGCAGGTGAGTGTCCAGACGATCCAACCAAAAGTGAGTGTCCACTGAGTGCCAGTTCCTCATAACATACACACTACATTAGATATCAAAAGCAAACAAATTCAATATGACAATTAAATTGTCCATTGTTGTTGTTGTTGTTGTTGTTAGTGATGTTGGTGGTGTGATTACAATTGTTTCTCCAGCTGTTCCGCATGAATTGTCATCCAAATAGACTAGTGGATGACACCTTAAAAAAATAAAGACTTTAAACCGATGAGTCGTTCTGCCATTAATTCAAACAAAAACATGATTTAATTATAATTACAATCAGCTTAAATTTATTTGTTAAAATCTTTGCAAATTTTAATTATAAGTTATTATTTTTTCAAGCTGTTTGAAAGCAAATATTTGTTTTTTTTTTTAATTTCATAAATTTGGTTTTTTTTTTTGTTCATAATCTATGTTTCCATTTTGCAATAAATTCAAACAATTCTTTTACGCAAAGTTCTCCTAATTTAAATTTTAGTTTCTATAAAAAATTTCTAAATTTTATTCACTTATTAAAATGTTAAAACTTCTTTTTTTAAACATATTAAAATGTTTCAAATGTCACAAAATAAAATGAATCAAGACCAGATAATTGCAGTGATCAAAATGACACAAAAAACTTACAAAAATAAATTAAATACTTAAATACTTAATTCCGGATAGAATGTTATTGTAAAATACCAACGATTTCGGTTCTGATGTATTTTTACATTCCACATGATTTAAATGACTAAAAATCAAAAAATGATAATTTCAAAATTCGTGGAAATTTTCCCACCCCTAGCCATTAGCATTTGCTTTACTTTTTTCAATTAAGCTAATTTTGAAAGCAACACCAACCAGTTGATCGCTCCAATCAATCATTTAGCAATATAGTTTATTAGTTTCCCCAGCAATTTAAGCGCTGCTCACTCGATTTAATCAGCCTGAGCATGAGCTTACCCACACTTGGGTTAAAGAAGACTCATGAACACGGTCAGAACCACAGTAGCTCGTAGCAAGTTAACCCATTCTCATTCCCATTCTTATACTCTTCTTCCTCTCTCTCTCTCTCTCAATCTCTCTCTCTCTCTGCCAATTTTGCCCTTGCACCTGCGGGATTCGCTTCGCTTCGCAACGTTCCTTTGCTTTTCTTTTCACTTCATTTTCTTTGCCTGGTTTGGTCTCTCGTCGTCGGCGGACTCACTCACACACACCTTCCAGCACTCCAGCCCACTGGCTCATAATTTTCAACACTTTGTTTACTAATTTTTGTCACCTTTAGTTTTAATAATGCTCGGCAACACAGCGACGTTGTCAGTAATTGTTGCAGCAACCAAAGTGCGCTGCAATTTGTGCAACAAGAGAGCTCGAACCGGAGCCAGAGTCGAGCAAACGAGAATGCGAAACGTAAATTATGGCATGCGGCTGAAAGAGCTGAGAAAAAGGGCAAACAAAAAATCCTTTTTCCAGGACACATACTGAGAGCGCGTCGGGCGGTTGAGCACAAGACTCGCTTATTACAGTTAACTACGCCATTATGTAATTATGTTTCAGTAGGTTCCAAAACTAAGTTTCAGCCCGTTCTTCAAGTGTGCGCTGCTTCAGCTGCTTGAGAAGTTCCAAAGAGTTTAGCCAAATCCGTATTACAATTTCATTCGAGACTCTCGCCTCGCCTTGGCTTGCCTGACAATGTCAGAAGTTGTGCAAAATTTATGATCGCCTTTATGTAGGTGGTCAGCGGGTCCAACATAAATTGCGCATTTTGCATTTTCGGTGAATGGCCAAAGGGCCCCCGCTTCTCCACACTTCTCTGACCGAGGGTGAAAATCAATCAAAATTTCACTGGGCTATCGGTAATTACAACTTTGGCACCCAACACTATGGCAAGGAGCTGGTTAAAAAACAATTAAAGTTGAACTAAATACAAGAGCCCTTGACGGCGACAGGTTTCTGAAAATTGCCTCAGACCCTTGGGATCTGCATTGTATATATATATAAGTTGCTTTTTATACGCACCCTGGCTCTGGCTGTGGCTCAATCAATCGATTCTGATATAACCAAGATGATCGTAATGAAAATTTATACAGCCTTTGCGAAAGTCATGTCCATATGATGAATTGGGCACGTCCATAGCCGAAAGTGCTATACAGGGTGTTCTTACTCAATGCTCAACAGCATTATCTGACTGCTCTGTAATAAAAGTTTCCCATAACTACTGCCAATTGGCAGTTGTGTCTGATAAGATCTTGTATAAACCATAAGAGATACCTTTTCTTACCTGCAAATCTTAAGGTGTTTAGTTTACCTTCATTCCAATCAGACCAAGATACGCTATTCAACTTACGATATTCAGCGTGGTGGGTTAGTCATAACGATTTGGTGCCATACAAAAGAAGGGAAGTCAGTATAGATCACAGATATCAAATTGAAATTCCAAAGTTTGCTTTTCTGATTTATTTGCATAGCTTCAATCTTTATCTTTAGTTGTGAGAATAATTTCAGTTTAAGCGCTCTTTGCTCTAAGCATTTGATTAGAGATCAAACAAATAAACACACGAAACAAAAACTCAAATCAAGTCATAAATAAATCGCCGCACACTTCCAGCGATCATCCATCATTTTCCGTAGAATAAAAGCGCAAAAAAAAAATTAATAAAACAAAAAATTCAATGGTTATCGTATCTAAACATGGTTTAAGATTTGAAAGCCTACTTCAACCTGGTTTCGGGTCTGGCTGAATCTGGTATTGCTGTTGGTGTTGGCGTTGGTTTTCGTCTCCGTCTCGATCTCCATCTCCATCTCCATTTCGGTCTCCCGGCTGAGGTTGATGTTGATATGTTGATATGTTTGTGTATGTGTGAATATGGTGGAGCATTAAATCATTGTCCTGAAGGCTTTTAAGTCATTATCGATAAATTTCAACATAAATTCGCAAAATTTGCTTTATTTGCCTCAGCCTGGGCCATGGTTCGCCATGTGAGTCCAAGTTTAAAGTTTTTACTGAACCAAGGGGTCCAAATTTGTTTTGACTAATTTTTCTGTTGGCTTGTTGTATGCCCCGAAGATTGAAATCACAAAATTCAAGAGGAATAGCAGTTAAAAAGGAAATAGAATATACATAGCAGAAACTTCTTCTTTTTTTGTTATAAAATGACCTTGAGAAACTAGCAATTGACACGTTTTGTAACCATCATAATTCATATTTCTCATAAAAGAGAGACCGAATATCTTGCTGTGCTGCAATTAACGGGGATCTCTATGTCCGTTAGCAAGTAAAGGACAATTAGATGCAGTCCAATGGTCATTGTGGTTCGCACGTACAAAAGCCAAAGGCACGTTGGGCTAAAATCAAGGTTAATCTACGGGTTTCGTCATTATGTATATTTATGGATTATCATAAGTGCCTGGAAATGCCAATGCTCTGCATAACGATGCATTTCTCGATTGCTGCTGCTGCTTAGCATGTCATGCAACAGTTTTTGCAGCATTTCGATTAATAGGCCACAAGTGCCTGCCCCACAACAAACAGGAGCGGAAAGAGCCAACATCATCATAAATGGCAAGTGGCAATGCATAGAGGAAAACCTTTCAACGCGCGCTTTTAATCATTTTTATTTTCTGCTCAAAAACAAAATGCAAAATCAAAAACCAAAAACAAATCAGCGGATGCGGCCAAAAGCAGATGCGAATGGGAAACTTTACCCCCTGTACATCTCTTGATGATTGCCTTTTGGGCTATCGTTTGGTCTTTACATTTTGCTGGTGTTCCCTTTTTAGTTGCTTTTTTTTTGGGCAGCTTCTTGCATTTTTTAATGTATTTTTAAATAAGGAATTTAATAAGCACCTTGGCGGTCCTCAGTCCAACGACTGGCCCAGCTCCATGTTGGACGACGACAACACAAAGTGGCCCAGACACAAGGTCCAACAGACTGCAAGTTGGGGAGCACATTTTATATTATTTTGGCTAACTACAATGGGCAAAATTTTTATATTTTAGTGGAGTAAATTCTGTATTAAAGGTCACTTATTTTATTGTCAACAGCAAGGAGAAATTTAAATACATATATATATTCTTGATAAATTTAAAATCTTAAAACTATTCTATGTAAAGAAATTTTTTGTTTGATAATTTTAAATTATTTTTGTGAGTTGAAAAAAAATTATTGGTGAATTTTTCAAAGAACACTATCTTAAACTTCATTCATATCTTAAGTGAATTTTTAGCTGCATAATTTAGATAGATTTTTAAAAATGATTGAGATAAATAATAAAAGCAGTGCTAGAAGTCAAACTATTCCCCCAATATAACGTATTTATGTATTTATAACAATTTAAACCTAACAATGAGCTCAAACAGATTTCCCAAATATCGAAAAAATTTGATAAATCTTTTAGATTGTTTTGAATTCAAAGATAATGCAGTCCCGTTTAACCCTTAAGCGACCGAATTAACACTACAAAAATTATTGATGTCATATTTTATTTAATATAAACATAAATATTGTGCAAAATGAATGCTAAGGTTCTAACAATTTTCTTGAACAAAATAATGCATAAATTTACTTCATTTAAACAAATTCATCACTTTTGGTATATTTATTTTTAATATATTGCGCAGAATTTTATAAATTTGTCATGAACGATATTTTTAATTCGGATTTAATGTGAAAATCTTTGAAAAAATAATACAGTACAACTTTCTGAAAAGTTTTTTAATGGTTTAAACTACCAGTGAAGCAAAAAAAATGTATTTCTTTGTATAAAAATCTTTAATTCAAATTTACTTAAAGCCTTCTAGCTACAGCCTTCGTTCAATTGCTAATTTTACTATGGACAGAATATAAATATGCAAATAAATAAATTCAACTTTATTGTCTCAAATTTTTTAATATTCTTTATTTCAATGAATTTTGATTCCACTGTGCAGAGTCTTTGTTGTTTGGCAGTTGCAAAATCATGTTTTAAGGTGTTTTTGATACCTAATAAAAACAACAACACGACCCTGCCACAACACACACTCACACACACACGCACTCCCAACAAATACATGTGCAGAACGAAATGCAAGGAAAACGCGCCATACAAAAAAGGGGCAAGTTAAGTTCAGAATCAGAATGAGTGAGAGTTGGTGGAAGGGGAATCACAAGAGCAGAGCTAGAGGGGTAAACTATAGATGTAGTGGCCAGCGGTAACCTGGAGTCTCCGTCCCAGCTCTGGCTACGTCATAGTCGCTTCGATGATGACGACGACATCGACGACGACGACGATGGCCAAGAGATGTTGGCGTCGTGGCCGCCGTTCGTCGTGTTTATTATAAAACAACAAATCATTCATTATAACCACTTGTGTGTATATATGAGAAAGTGGCGTAAACATAAAAAGAAGCACACATACACACACACACACACACACAGCCAAACAGATGAACAGTGGGGCAGAGCAAGAGTAGATTCAAACTGGAGCTCGATCTCGATTTTGGCCTCCGATTTGGATACGGCCATCATCTGTATATTTCTGAGTGTGTGTGTGTGTGTATGTGTGTTTTTTTCTTATATTATGCATATTTGCGTATTATTTTGATTTTAATAATGATTTATTTATTATTAATAATTCATTGGTGGTGGGCTCTGGCCGGGATTGGTATTGGGACCGAACGGTGGGTGCTGATTGCGATCTGATCTCCGGCACCGGCTATTGCCCTGCTCCAAGTGCCAAAGCTACCCACGATCTCGATCTCTGCGGTTGCTATTTGAGTTTCAGTTCAATATGTTTTTGGTGGCGGGGAGAGAGGAGGGAGCCTAACCCATCGCTCCATGAATGGGCCAACAGTAATCGGTGAGACCCGTGAGTCTGTTTGTGTGTGCTGTTTTTTTCCTCTTGTTTTTTGGTTGTAACACAAGTTGCGTTATTTTCTTCTTTTTTTTTATATGCTAGAGTTGGTAGGAAACGCATATTATAATGAGTTTCAATTAAGATAAAAATCTTGAAAACTAAAAAGACATAGATTTATGAGTTCACAATTGTTCAGCGACTACCTTGAGGCGAGAGACTACCACTGGAACTAGACCTAGTCATGGATTAGCCATGGCAGATGGTCCCCAATACTGAATACATTTTCCATGAGATTCCACAGAAAAAAAGCGAGATCGGTTTACTAGGCAAACAGTTAAAGATATTTTATTATATAACCCATTTACAAGCATTTGCCACTTGGTCCTATTTTCATTTGCATTTGAGTGTTGGCTCTTCCTTTTAACAGTAGCCATGGTTGCCATATTTCTGTGATTTACGATGTCCTCTGCCAAAGTAGGTAACTGTTACGTCTACTATATATATGGATGTCTATATACCGGTTGCAAGTTGGAATCGATTTATACTAACATTCGCCATAATTTATAGATTACTATTTTGATTTACTGTCGTCCATTGACCTATACGAGGGGGGGTCAACTCACAAATTACAAGGCGCCTTTTGCTTACCCTCCACTTTGCCTCTTGCCACATTAATGTCAATTTAATGTTTCCCTAATGACTTCTTTGGTTGCAACTTGCCTTGTTGTAGTTCTTATCAGTTGTCGCTGCTGGTCAAACTTGTCGCATGGCTGGAAAGTGTTTATGCTAAATAGCTAACGAGTTTTCCCCAAACGAAAGTGAAGTGGCAACATCAGCAGCAGCCATGCAACATCAAATGCATATACATAAGTAAGCCATAAGTTTTTCAGAAGTATATAAAAGTCGAAACCTTTGAATTTAAAGTTCTTGTAGTTCCATATAACAGAAATCAGAGAACCCTTTCTTCTTTGCATTAAAAATGTACAATAATTTTGCCAATTTGTATTGATTAGCCAAAAATTTTAAATTTATCAAGTCAGTGATGGGTTTTTCAGGGTCATTGCTCTCATTGGTCCTCAGGTGAAGGTTGACAGGGACTTTGCAGATGCCGGGGATTAATGATATTTGCTTTTGAAAGATAACCTTCTAGCTAGTATGAATCAATTTTTGATGCTGCCATCCGCTTGGCGTCTATTTATTTGGGTCGGCAATTAAGATTTATATCAGCGCCTTTGATGGGGCAATAAAAGCAAAGACGTTGCTGCAGCCAAAGTGCAAACAAATGAAGCGAATCAGTCTAGTTTCCAGACTCCCTCTCTCGCTCTCTCTCTATCGCTGAATAGATGGTTGAGAGAGAGACCAATGCCTGGGCTCATTTATGCGGCAACGAGTTGCCTGGCAACTAATCTGAAGCGTGCGGCGCTTTAGAGAGTCATAAAAATCATTTTAATGACCGCCTCCACCTCGTCGCACATCAAATAAGAGGGCCAAAAGGTGTGAAAACGCACCCGGAACCCACTTGGCCACCCAGAGCAACGGGTTCTTCGTCTCCTGGCTGGCAGGGCAGATGGCAATTGCCGATGGGGTGGGACAGAGTCTGGGTACCAGACCGCAAACTAAATGTTTAATTTTTATAAGGCGCGTCGCATGTAAACACTTTCAGTTCCTTACACCACCAGAGAGACAGAGAGAGACAGAAGATGCGATGATCTCGACGACCAGCCATTTGTTTGAATTTGTCTAAAGTGGCTGCTGCTGCTGCTGCTGCCATCGTGTTCCGTTTTTCAGTTTCTCCCTGCTCGTACTTTGCTATTTGTACAACTTTCATAATTTTGTTGCTGCTGCAAAATAAAAAACATTAAAAATGAAACGAAACAACAAAAAAAACGGCGAACCAACAAAAGAAAAAACTCTACGTTTGTCACTCTCTGTACCCCGTAATCTTGTGGGATAAAAAGGGGTATACCCTTTCTTAGTTTTTACGAGAAAAAAATTAAAGTAAAGTCAATTAAAGTCATTCATAAGAGCTTTTGACAACAACAATAGTTTTCACAATGCAGGACCAGAAGTTAAGAAACATTGTCTCGCCAATTTATCGTAAATTCTGTCATAGATATCCCAATATTTCATACTGAATGAATGATCACGATCATGATCAATCCTAGAAATAAAATAATGAATCCAATTCTTGTACAAATGACCTCAAGGGGTTATAGGGTATCTGCAAGTCAGTGCATTTAGTTGGAGTTGTTTCGTTTATTTTAGTTGGCGCCCATTTTTCCCCCCCACCTTTCGATGTTACATTTTTTTTCTCAACCATCTGCATAGTTGTTTTTCTTTTCTTTTTTCTTTTTAATTTAATATTTTCTTTGTTGTTTCTTTTTGTCTGTCTATGGGTGTGTGAATGTGTGTGTTGGTGTGTGCGAACGCTCTTCTACTGGAAATTACGTTTACTCAGGCGCCAGGCGCGCATATTTAAATACACACGTGTTTTATCGCTGCCATTAAATCATATTTTTATACTTTTACCTTTTTGTTGTTGTTCTTTTTGCTGTTTTGTTTTTTGTGTGTTACTTTTATTTTGGTGTTTCTGCTGCAAGCTGGTGACGCCCCCCACCCAGGCCTTCCCCTCCCGGGTTCCTGAAGGAGCGTTGGCATTTTGATTGTTTACATTTTGCACTTTCACGGCATAAACAAACAAATGGCGCTAAAATATTGTGAAAACGAGACAAAGACCAAGCCAGTTAGAGCCACAAACAGGCACAAAACGTCCACTTGGCTGGGAGATACATTGGGGGGGATACTTGAATGCCAGAAATTAGGATTAGTTAGTTGGCTTAGAGTGCTTAAACTAAGCAAAACTCGTTAACTAGCTACACAAAAAATGAAAGATTACCACTCCATTAAGGCAACCTTTTGAATAATCCTCATGTGAGATTTATTTTCAAAAAGTGAATGAGAAATTGTTGTAATGTCAAATTCCCTTCTGAATTTGGTCAAGGTTAACTCTGACTATTTAATAGTTTGATAAATCAACAGGTTGAAACTATATAATTATCCTGATTAGATAAAGTAACATCAAAGCCAACAACAACAGCAACAACAACAATAAGGAATCAATTCAATTATTATTTATCTACACACATAAAAAACCTTATACCCTGATTATAATTTCTCTCTTTCCCCCTCTTTGCATGCAGAGTATATTAAAGACATGTTATTAGAAAAAATGTTTAACCTTTTTCTTCTCTCTCGTTTTCCATTGCATTTTCAGGTAAGATAAGATCTGATTTAACACAATACGGCGGCATATCAACAGACATGGGTAAGAAAAATTTCCACTTTTATTTTAATTAATTTATTTATTTTTGCGAAACAAAGGAACTTAAAGTAACCAGAGAGTAGTCTACATTCTTCTACTACTAACACTTGGTATGATTTAGTCAGTTATTAATTAGAATCGGTGTTGGGTCTAAGTTTACTTTAGCATACATTAAGGCGTTTTGGCAAAGAAGCAAAAAAAAAAAAAACTGAAAATGATTTACATTTTGTGGGCGTGTGGAAATGATTGATACAATGTCCCATGCTTAGACGCCTGCGATTAGTCTGCAACTAGAGTGGTGCACGCAAGTGTGGCAATTAATATTAAATAAGGCAATTCAATT
The DNA here is from genome assembly GCA_018903935.1 of Drosophila insularis. Lineage (NCBI taxonomy): Eukaryota > Metazoa > Arthropoda > Insecta > Diptera > Drosophilidae > Drosophila > Drosophila insularis. The sequence goes on from JAEIFP010000752.1 coordinate 294,516, forward strand.
CGCCTAACAAACGCAGTTGGCCAGCCCCACACGCACACAAGACGAGAGAGAAAAAGAGAGAGAGTCTGACTATCGGTAATTGTTTTCTACTGCTGATGGAACTGACTTTCCGTATACTCTTCCTTACGCCTCTCTGTGTATTGGAAAAGTGGGGTTTAAATCAATTTTTGCGCAGATCTATAGGATCTGTTTAAAGAGTATGATAGTAGTTGAAAGCGTGTGGTAAATTCGGTACATCAAAGTAAAGATTTAATTTTATTCGTTATTTAGTAGCTGTGGCTTGCCTTTGGCATACAAACATCAAAGCCCGAAGCGATTTAAAGGCGTTTATTTCAGCATGTTGTTTGGGACCTTTTGATGCGAGGTTATCAATCAGTGTCCGCCGTGAATCTCCCTCTCTCCCTCTCCCAGTTGTGGATCGATCAGCAGAGTAAAGCAGCTACTTCTTAAAATCCAATTACACACGCAAAGAAACAGAGAGAGGGGTGGGGGGGGGGACGACTCTGCTGTTCGCTGTGGAGCTCGTTGTGGGGCACTCAAATTACATACATTGCAGGCAATGCATTGAGGCGCAAAATTGCAGACATTGCTAGGGTCGGAGCTGCCACCCAGAGACTGTTGCCGATGCCTGCTTATTATTTATATACAATTGATAATCTTGTGCAAATCGGTAGCAAAATATTGGCACAGGCTCAACAAGTGGGCAAACGATGCCGAAATACTCTGGCAAGGAGCTGCACGAGTTTCAACCGGCTTCAACTGCGGCTCGCTGCGGCGATCTGCCTTTTGGGTGGGCATCACTTTTGGCACTTGGGCAATTAAGTGCACGTAGATAAGATAGATGAGAGTTGGCTGACGTTGCTGATAAGCACTCATGCCAAGTAGGTGCTACTGAGGAGAGCTTCTACTTTTTGGATTGAGATTAGAATTAGCTGCTGCTTGGCTGATGATAGTTTCATCCTCTCCAGTCGTGTTGATGGTAGGCGGCACCTAAGTGCTTTTCCGTTAAGCAATGTAATCTAAAGATTTTGCTTTGGGTCTTAAAAAAAATTAGTTTAATCAATCAGTAACGTTTTATTTGTACAGATTTTTTTCATCAATCGCTTTGTATTTGCTTGGCAATAAATATGCAAATATTATGCAATGTTTTCAGTAAAGAATCAAATACGTCATTAATTTCATTCACATTACCATAAAACATGCTAAATTTTAAACAATTGACCTGGACAAATAATTTATAACTTTTATAGGAATTTCTTGTTTATTATAAAACATTTTTTTCATTTAATTTATTTGATTGCTTGATGAAATGCCTTAAATTTCTAGCATTCCTAGAATATTTTGTATAATATAGCGTTTTCGCTTTCTACTTTTTGCTGTTTCCCTTACTTTTTGTCCATTTGGTCCTTAAACAACACTTAAGCACTTTAAATATGAAATGCTATAGAGACCAGATTACTGAACTATTTCTAGCCCTTTCATCAGCCAATGAAATGGCCATGTCATACATTGCTGACATTGAATGTGACACTCTGCTATGCCGCAGTCCCCGCCCCGCTTGCACTTCACTTAGAGAGAAGTGAGAGAAGGAGATAATTAAATTGCTGGCTAAATAGAATTAAATGTCGTGTTTGCATTTCAAAATCCAAAACGTGCCATCGTGTTGGACTGCGACCATGGAAAATGCAACGCAGAGTTGGAATGGGGGAGGGAAAGAAATGTCAATTTGGACAAGTTTTTGATAATTGCAGGTTCCGTGGGCTACTGTGCTGGATTTTACCCTACTGATATTGGCTACTGCTGTATGCTGCATGTTGCTCATTGCTCGTTGCACGTAGCACGTACTTGGTGGTGGCCACTGCCATGTTGCATGTTGCAGTTAATAATTATTGAAATGTGCGGTCGCCAGGAATTGTGCTCCTTGTGCTTCCTGCGTGGCTTCCGTCAACAGCAACGGCAGCAACATCGGTCGCAGTCGGCAATGTTGCATGCTTCGTTACCTTTCTGCCTCGTTTTCTGTTGTCGCTGTACGAAAGGCTAACAATGCTTGCATTTTCCCACCTTTTTCACATAACTTTTGTGTTGGTTTTTTTGTTTTGTTTCTGTGTTTTATTTTGTTTTTGTTTCGTCTTGTCTTGGCTGTTGCCACTGGCAGGGTAAACAAGTCGACCACTTGGCCAACTCGTTACTCCAAACAACTGCGTCCCTACCCAACCGTCTCCAACCCTCTCCACCCAACCAAGCACACTCATTCTATCTCTCTTGCACACCCTTCTCTCCTCTGCCACACACATATGTCGATGTCGAACTTGTTACCACTTTGGACGCACGGGTCCGGCCTCTGAACGGACGCCGTCGGCTTGCCCCTGTAATAAATTCATATTCAAATTGTTAATTGAATATTATTTGTTAAATTTGCAAGCATTAAATGTAAATGTCAGGACGGGACAAGTGGCTGGGCAAATGTGACGAAGGCGTGCCAATTGGATATATGTATGCAGGTAGAGGGGGAGGTCTATCAATTCTTTTGCATAATTTTCCAATTTACAGTTTACCTCTTCCTATGGATTTTCCATAATTTTCTTTTCAATTGAATTCATGAGAGGATTAACAATTACAACATGTAAAGTGTTGAGGAGGTCATTAGCCTATTCTGAAAGTTGGTCACTGGTCCATGTTGTACCCAAAAGAGTAAATGTATCACAAATGCAATAAAACATTAAACAAATATGCTAAATTCAATGGAAAGACTACATTGACTCGATTTTTGTTGGTCGCGTTGGTCTATGTCGTTGTCCTGTGCGGCTGTTGTCCTTGTCATATCCTTGCTGGTGTTGCTGTTCTGCAATTTCCATAATTCATATTCATACAGAGAACCAAAAAAAATAACAGAAACAGAAAGAATTGGCCAGACAAACAAACGACAGCACCTGCAATACGGACAAATGTCTGTCTGACCCAAAAAAAAAAAAAACAGAAAAAAGAATAACCAACAACAACAGGAAACAAGCTAAAATAAAATGGCAAAAAACAACAACAACCAAGAAGAATTTGCAAAAGTGTAAATGCGACCAAAAGTGCAAAAATTTCACATATGCCACGGCAACGATAAGGGCAGACGAAAAATTGGTTGCAATGGGACAAGAAAGGAGATGCGGCACGCTTTTACATAAATTATAACCATTCTCAGCTCAAAGACAGACTTTGGCCATTGATTGAATGGGATTCGAACAGCAAGTAAATTAATTCCACATAGAGTCAAGGCCAGTTTATGTCTGACAAGTAAATCATCATCGTCATCATCATCATCAGTCTATCAACATTCACATCATCATCATAAAAGTGGGGAAAAGTATCTGTGAGATACACACAAACACAAACACAATCGCAACGCAACGTGCCACAATTTGATTTTACACACTTCGAAATTATTAACTGGGGAGCATTTTGTAGTTCGGCAAGTGTACGTAAGTGTGTTGTTCAGTCCTCGGACTGAAACAGCAGTTCATAAAATGTCACACGGCACTTTCGTTTTTACCGTTGGCATTCACATAGCACAGCATGTGTGTGTGTGTGTGTGTGTATAGATCTAGGCATGTGGGGAGGCTGACCATCTTCCATCCAATGCCGAGAATGTGGGAAGAAGGTGGAAGGAGTTGGTAATGGACATTCAAGCATGGACCTTAGGGTTTGTCTCTAGGCAAAATGTGGGGGAATAGGAAAGTTGGACCAGAAGGTTTCAATTAATGAATTAGTAATTTCGGCTTCATTGCTGCAATGAACATTAACACTTGGAACATTTATGCAGAGCATAAAATGAAAGGAAAGTTACCAGGACACAGACACACACACACACACACACACACTTCACAATTGTTGGAATTAAATATAGATTTTTCACATAATAGTTAAACATGGATATTAGGCCACACCTTAAGGCTTGTCTTATGTTAGTTTTCAGTTTAATATCATTTAGAAAATAACTCATCATGAACCAAAAACCATCCATTATATATTGTTCTATCTACACTTCTAATATTATGTGCTTTTTATCTAAACAAATATCAAGCTCTGATATTGTTTTCCATTAACTGACAGTGGCAATTTTCATTTCAAATTGCACAATTCCATCACATTAGACGTAACTCTGAATCACTGATGATTCGGTAATTATATATGAGAACTGACCAACTGATGGGTCATTTGACCAACGTATGATGACCGCCTCTATGTGTCTTCTCCAGTAGAACATGCATTTTGTTGCATTTGTTTACGTCTGTTAATGAATGGTCTTGGTGCTGCAAATTGTTTGCTAAGAGCTTGCAGGCAGAAAGACTCAGAGACACGCCTCCTTCAATCGGAAAAGTCAGAAACAATTGTAACCCAGAGACATTTGTTTTATGCACAACCGACAACTGGCAATTGTGACATTTAAAGCCGTTTAGAGTAAGGGGTATTCCTGGATAATACACACGTAATTGCATATGCCGGTATTCCACTGAGAGTCATCGAGAGCGACACATCCAAACTCGGCAAGTTCACTTTATCACAATGAAATCAAACAGCGCGGAATTTACATGGGTTCGTTCATCGGCTTCTGCCTTGTATCTTGTATCTTGTATCTTTTGAGTATCTTTTACGTTTTTTTTTTTTTTTTGCGTTCGATTCTTGCTTTTGGCCCGCACGATGCTGTAGGTATGCAATTAGTCAATTAATTTGAAAATTTATTAACCGCCAAAAAGCAATTTGCTCCAGATCAAAATGTTTACACACACACACAACACAGAGAGAGAAAGAGAGAAAGAGCATATCGCGAAATGCCGGCGGTAAACTGATTCCGTTCCCTGACCAATATCCCAAGCGGATGTATATTAGAGATCGGAGGCTCGATTCCGTTTGACGTTCAGTTGGCAAATGAAGAGACTGTCTAGGGAAAAGGTTGCAAAAACTTTCAGCAAATCGTTTGAAACTTGTATGAATTCATATAAAACTTGCCCCGAAAGATATATAAAAAACACTCACACATAGAGACACTCATTCACTCACTCGCTGTGCGGCGGAGAGAGGGAGGGGGCAGCAGAATGTTGTTGAATATAGTGCGGATTATTTATGGGTTCAAAACCAGCTAACCGAAAGCCAAGAGCAGCGGAAGTGCGTGCGGCAGTTTGTGCATTGTTGTTTTGCGGCTGTTCTCCGGTGGTGTATCTTAAAGATACGAATCGCAGCTACCGCTGGTCGCTGATTTTCTAGGTCAATTTGCTTGTTGGGAGCAAAAAAAAATACACACACACACACAGACACACAGACAAAATAAACGGAAAAACGGAAAAATATAAATAAATGACTTTTGTGCATGTCCCCGACTGGTTGCCGTCGGCTTGACTTTACCTTAAGCTTTAGCCCATAAATTTTCGTCTCAAAAATGTTTCCAAAATAGTTTTCAAGCCGCTGCCACGTGCTCTCTCTTTCTCTTTTTATCTCAACTCCCCTCTCGCTCTAACTCTTTCTCTGTCTTTTCATTTTTCTTGTTTCTTATTGTTGTGTCTCTTGGATTTTTTGGTGTATGATTAATAACGTACCCAAAACCTGCTTTTGGCGGCCATCATGATCATGGCAATCAGCTGTTTAGCCACTCGGTATAGATACATACGTCATCACAGCGCAATGTCTGCCACAGAAATGAAATGGCATTTTTGTGTGTAGGTGCAGTCAGTCAGAGAGTCAAGTCAATCTGTCAGACGATTTGCATTTGTCTTTGTGTAGACCCATTTTGAAATGTTTCTGCATTTCGTCCACCAACAAAAACAACAAGCAAAAAAAAAACAACATATACAGGTATTCAGAATTGCAGCGTCACCTGATCAGTCGTACAGGTATGTGCTCGCTCTCTCAATGGTCTCTCCTTCGATCACACTCACTCACTCTCTTTCACACACTCTCGCTCTCTCTCGATTAAGGCTCTCTCTCACATTTGGAGGTGATCGATCATCTTTTCGCTCAGCCGGTTTTCACCTTTAGCTCTGCTTAGTGTTAATTTATTGTGGGCTCTCTCACCCTCTCTCAGCAGTGGAATGAATCTCACCTTTATTCAAATTGGAATTTAGTTTGATCGTATACGATATTCACCGATTACAATTGGGTTTATGGTTAGAAATGAAGATGCTTTAAATGTGAAGAAATTGAATCTAAAGAAATCAAACACGCTTCTTAGTTGGAATCTTGAGTTTCTAATTGATTTAGGTTTTAGTTTTGTAGCCAACAGCTTTTGACAGGTAATATAATAATTCTAATATACAGTAATCCATCTTTATTCTTAACCTTTCTTCTTACTTGATAAAAATGCTTGAAGAAAATGAAGACTTTATTTAAAGCACAAAATTAATAAGTCTTGTTTATATCCTTGCATCGATAGGACAGTAACAGTAGAATTTAAAAATTTCTTAAACAAAAAAAATTTAAAGGCTTATCTTATTAAAGTATAATATGAAAAAAAATTATTAAATATTTAATAATATTTAAATATATTAAAGGAATTAAAGATTTTAAAATGGCTTGCACTGCAAGTAAATATAAATTTCGAGTTTTGTGGTTTTAAAATTTTTAATAAAGTCAGTCTTGGCATCATACATAAATAACTCTACTCATTTTACAACATTCAAAAAATTTCAATGGTTTTTTCTAAGCTCTTCATAGTGAAAAAATTCAAAATTCACATCAATCTAGATAATAATCTTAAGAAAATGTAAACTCAATTTTAGTACCTATCCAAATTTATGAAACTTGCTTAATTTCTATAATTTATGATCTGCAAGAGCAAGGCGAAGTTCGTTTATTTTGACACTTAAAACTAATAGAGGGTTTGTCAAAATTTTATCAATCTGTTTCTTTAAGTTTTGTGGGAACTGCTTCTTCCAAAAATGTTTCAAAACAATCTCGATATCACTTTCTGTCTGTCATTATCCATGAATTAAATGGAAGACCCACCACCGTGTAATCACCATTGATAATCTATTAACGAGTGGCCATAAAAATTATGCAACTTTCCACTGGTGCAAGTAGAAAATGGTGCCCACATAAGAGGGAAATGCCCGAGGAGAAGAAGAAACAGAACAACAACAACTACAACCAGCAACAGCAACTGAGAACCAATGCCATTTCCTTTGTCACCCAGGGGCAATAAATCTTGAGCATATTAACATGGACGTGCGATGAAAGTGCTAGCCAAATATGTCATTGTCAGTTGGCTCTTTGAGAGTCTGGCCAAAGGGATAGGGGCTGAGGCATGGGAGAGTTGGGGAGACATTGTCGCCTCTGCGGCTGCTGGATGTGAATGTATTGACACCTGAGCAACCCAAACAGTGCCCTCTGGCGCCCAGGTCTAAAAGTAGAAATGGTTCAAATGAAGTGTAAGAAAAAGAAAGTGGAATTCTCTCATATCAGAGTAGCGTTAGAACAGGTACAGCAGTAGGTGATAGAGTAAGGTGTGTGAGGGAGAGGAGGAATTGCGGTTAGAATGCTTTCCAATGAAATTGTTCAGCCATAAATCACTGAACTGAAACTGATAACTGGTCAAAGTCGAAGGCATTTTCGAGCTGGAGTTTATCTCGGAGTTGAGTGTGCATTTGAATTGGTTGCAAGCATTTTTTATTTAACAAAATTTTACTGTATACATACGTCACAAACATACAAAACATGACCAAAATTTTTGGGCGTGAACGCGACACACACACACACACACACTTGCTTGGTGAAAGAGTGAGTGTGAGTGTGAGTGAGAGCAACAACAACATGGCTCAAAAGGCAAGATCGTCGTAGTCGTCGTCAGTCCGTCCATCCGTCGTGACAGCGCACATAAATCTCTGTAACATGACACTTTTGGCAATGGAAATAAAATATGGCATACAGCGCAGCAAAATGTCGCACCAACCAAACCAAACAGTCAACAACAACAACAACAATTATTTTTTTTTTTTTTGGCACTGTCTCCACTTTGTAGCCGTATGCGACCCACTGTGCCATGCGACACTCACACTGAAAAAATTCGCGTCTTTTTGGTTGCCCTCCTCGCAAATGCGTTCAGCTAATTACAAATGAAATTACAATGGTCAGCAGCAGCAGCAGCAGCAGCAGGCTCACTGCCTTCCACTGTTGCCAACGTGTATGTCACTTGCCGCTGTCATTTTCGTTTCGTTTTCATATGTCACTTGGTGCGCCTGCGCACGAGCTCCTTCTTCCTGCATTCGAAGAGTCTATAATAAAGCAAAACGGCTGCGATCCAAAGCTTGTGCTGCTGCTGCTGCTGCCGCTGCCGCTGCTGGCTCTGTCAGATTTTGTGAGTGTCACTTGGTTTTGGCCTGGCTTTGTTGCGGACCTTAAAAAAAACTTGGAACTTGGGTGTTATCTACCCTGTTGACGGTCCGAACGATGACTACGACGACGACGACGACGACCGTCTTCAGTTGCATCTTGGGATTGTGCCTCTCCTTCCTGCGAGCTTGTCTCTCCAGCTCTCTGTCTGTCTGTCCGTCTGTTTGTCTGTTACTGTGACTGGGAGTTTTGCATTCCTCGCACATATAAGCACGCAAAATCTTCGCGTCTGGGTATAAAACTGTTAACTAACTCAATTTTGTAGCTGTCAGTTGGTTGCCTCTTTTTGTTGCTCGTTTCTGGAGCGGCTTACAGATGTTGTCGTTGCATGTTCCTCGTTCAGTCTGTCTGCAAAGTTCAGCATGGGTTAATGAGTTGTTGTTGTTGTTGTTATTGCTCCTCTTCCTACCCGCCCGCTTGCCAGCCTGCCAGCCTGCCGCTTACACATGTCACAACAAATTGTTAACCGTTTCGATGTGGGAGCCCTGCAAACAAATAACTTGACCTTCATATTGAAATCATTTGCACGAGGCGTGAACATAACATAAAGAAAAAACACGGCCCAGAGATCGTTGATTAATTGAGAATGATCACCAGAATTTCATAAAGTCTATTTCGACAGCAATTTCTAGCTTGTCCCTGTACACAGGAAAACGGACTCACGGATACACGCGCCTGTCTGTCACACAAATGTCGCCGAGTACGCCAAACAATTTCATAACTTTATTAAGTCTAAACACTAGTCGGACCAGCATTGACTTTAGATAGAGGGAACAGAGGAGCAAAGCAAGAACTGGTCAAGTCCAAGAAGCAGTTGGCATTCTAAACACGTATCTTTCACTAAATGGTCAGTAGGTGGTTCATTCGGCGCCAGCTAAAACTAAATAATATGTTTAAAAGTTGACAATTCAAACGAAATGTTTTGCGATTAGGATTATACAAATATCAGTGTCAGCTAGTTAAGGAAAGAGTTTTAAAAATTATCTTTTAAGTTCCGAAACACACACTATCTGCTTAGTCATAAAAATAGACCTAAAAACCCAAAAAATACTGGGCCTTCCTCTTCCTATTAAGAATGCAATGTTCATGTTTTTTATTTCCATGTCATTTGGCCAAAAACTGCTGGCAAAAATTGCAGCACTCAACTGTGAGTAAAGTGTGTATACATATATATGTATCTATGTAGTAAGCAAACAAAACTTGAGGCCATAAATTTGAAACGGATCACATAAATCACATTCAAGTGAAGCTTAACACGCGCGCCCAAGCAGAATAGGAGAAACTCACACATACACACACAAACACACAGATACAAAGGGAATAAATGTATGTGTAGCTGGATATTCAAGTATTATATGCTTAGTATTAATTATTTATATCTTAAAGAGCTAATCACAGGTAAACAATACGTTTTAGTTGTAGTGAAACTTTAGCAATTGCCAAATTAACTAAACGTTTTGAGTAAAATAATTGCAAATTGGCAACAAATTCACAGATCATAAAGTTAATGGAACAGCAGAAAACAGCAAACAAAATAGAAGCAGTCCCTTCAAATAGAGAGCATGAAAGGTGGGCAAGGGGGGTTAAATGTAAGCACAGACTTTCACCAAAAACAAGTCGAAAACGAGCATCGTTTTATTTTAAGAACTTTGGCATTTGAACTTGACATTTAGCACACGGTTCGGGGACTTCTTTGAAAACAATTGCAGGCCAAATACAATGACAAACACACACACACACACACACCACAATGCACTTTCGGCATTCCTCGAGTGGGAATGGAATGGCAGGGAATGCCAGCACACACCCAAACAAACCAAGAGACAGAAACAACAATGTCAGAGGATTCTGATTCCAAAAAGTGGTATGAAACAGTTGCACAAGCGAATGAGTGAGATAGAGATAAACAGAGCAGTGCCAGAGTAAATGTGTGTGTGTGTGTGCAATCCTCCCTCTGTTGAGCTCGCTTTAGGGGTAAGGATGAGGGTGAGTCCTTTTCAGACAGTCGGCCATTGCAGCAGCAGCAGGAGCACCTGTCGGCCATGCGGCACATTGTTGTCGCGTGTTTGCCCTCCAGATTTTGCACCATTAACAATATGGTTCGGTTGCCCGGTCTCGTTTCCGTTTTCCATTGCGGTTGCACGTATTCGCCTTTATTGAGAAGGAACCAAGCCACACAGAAATGCCATGGACATGGACATCTTCCGCCTATTTCCCCCTAGCATGCACCCCCCTTTCCCAAAAACCAACCTCAGAGTGGGCGAGTTAATGCATCGCCGTTGATTTGCTTATAAATTAACCCATTGGCAAATGAAAATATTGTCTGTTAATTGATCAATGTGTATGCAGAGAGAGTGCAATTGTTGTTGCATTGCTGTGTATGTGTGTGTGTGTATATGTGTGTGTACACTGCAGCTAAAATTTAATTAGATTCGATATTTGTATGCGTATGCAGCAAATGCGTTTAGTTAGTTGGGGCTTATCATGGCTGCAGGGCAAATGTACATATGTAGTTGTAGGGATTCCAAGCCCACACCCAAGCAAACGCACACCAACAGTAGAAACACACACACACAGACACACACACAATGGTAGTTTATGTTGTACGTGCAAATTTATTGTTATTGAAATACAATTGCAAAATTAACTGTCAAAGTGTGCGACCCATCGTCATCAAATGTATTCCTAGCATACCAATTCCTTTTGCCATATGTTTCATTAGATTCGGTGTATGTATGTGTTTGTGTGTGTGTGTGTGTGGGTGGAATACAGGTTAAAGTTGATGCAAGAGTTCATTAAATATCCAGCATCCATTCAAAGAGTTCTCAAAACTACGCATTATTAAAATATGAAAATATTTTCAAATCGTTTGAGGAATTTAAATTTTCATTTCTAAAATTACTTCATATAAAGAATTCATTTGAATGCATATATTAAAAAGTTTGTATATTATTACATTTATTAATTATTCTTAAATTATAATAGACTATTTGTTTTTTATTGGCTTTAGGCTTTAAAAATCAACAGAAAAATAATCTATTGTCTATACTCTTTTTAGTGGTCAAATATAATGAGATTTTCAAAATTTAAAAAACACTTTTTGAACACACAAAAAAAAATTTCAGAAAAACCTCTGTAAATGCCGTTTTTAAAAACTTACTTAAATTGATCGGTCTTTAAGAAGTTAGAAGTTAACATTAGAAGTATTTCGAAACTGACTAACTATCCAAAATAGAAAACTTTCCGAAACGTCATAGAATTATCTGAAAAGTTATTCTGAAGAATCTTGAATAATACAAAAAGAAATATCTCAAAAGTCATCCTTATCAATCTTAAATAATATTTGATAACAAATTTTATTTGGAAAAATAATTAGATTAGATTAGATTAGGATTAGGTTCATATCTGATGTTTGTGAAAAATATTATATAAAATAGGAACAATTTAGAATTTTGGCCAAGCTGAATGTTCACTCCATTCATAGGCCAATGCCTTAGTAGTCTTTGGTTTAAATTTGTGTGTGTGTAAAGATGTTTTCACCGCTAAACGAGCTTTGCATATTTACTGTGTACTACCAACAGACATTTTACGATATATTGAGAATTATTTGCAATATATTTTTGCAAAGGGGGGGCAACAGAAGCAGCAGCAACAGTAACAAGGACGACAAATGTACCAGCAGCAACATCTAGCAACAGCAGCAACAACAACAACAATAACAAATGCAGTTCACTGTAAATGCAGGCAGAAAGCTTCTAATTCCAGCTCTGAAACCATAAGTCTTTGTCGCATTGTACACACACACGGAGAGAGAGGGAGAGAAAGCGAGGCATAGGGATACTCGATGTGTCAGCAACTGCTGTTCGATTACTCGCAGGACCCAGACCCGGGAATGTGTCCTGAATGTGTCTATGGCCCGAGAGTCAAAGTCTAATAACTTTACTTTCGATACACAAGTTTCGCATATAAATTTGAAACTTATTTTTCTGTTTCCAAAGATTTTGTTTAATTTACGTAAATTTGCATAAGATACAATTGTGTGTTTCTCCTTTCATCCCCTCCCTCGCACACTCTCTCACACTCACATAGTCCCTATTTATGCCATAGCCAAAGTCGAAGCCCTTGCAGTCTGTAAATTTGTGCGAAAATTGAGCCAAAGTTCAGCAAGAAAATGGTAGAAAAAAAAAGAAAAGAAGAGAAACATTTTTTTTCTTTTTCCATGGCGAACTAAATTTGAATTCAGTTCAAATTGAAAGTTTCGAAACGCACCCAAAAACCACCGCCCACCGATGTCTCGCCTCCTTTGAACAACCACCGCCTAACACACACACACACACAATCGCACAACAGATATTTATGCCTTTTCGAATGCAGCTCAGCTTTAATTTAAATGGATTTCTCTGCTGGCAAACTCTGGCAGACATATGGCAGCATTTGCAATTTCCAGTTGGATGCCGGTATATGTAGGAGTAAAGGGTGAGAGGGGTAGGAGAGGATCAGAGCATGGGGAGCATTGGGGGATGACTGTGACTGTGACTGTGCGACTACTGACTGTTGAGGATTGATTGTGCTTGTTGATATTTTGTCAAATAACGCAAATAAATACACAATTACACACTCAAGTGAATTCGACGGGGGTTGGTGGGAGGGTTTGCGAAAAAGGAAGGACGGAAGGAAGAAATGGCCATCGGGATCGGAGGTTATGGGGTTAACTCGGCATCGAATTGGTCTGCTCGGTTGCCTTTCCCCGTCTACCTACCACTGTCTCTCTCTCTCTCTCTCTCTCTCTTGCTCTGCTGTGATATCCTTGTTTAAAGGATTTTCATTTGTTTAAATGTGTTTTATCGAAAATGGCCAAATAGCAGCTACAGTGTGAAAAACAAATGGCAATATCTTACCCACAAGTTCGGAGACCTTGTAATCACTTATTTTTCTCAGTGTCTTTGTTGCTATTGGAAAATTTCACACTGTGGAAAATACAAAAGAAAATGCATATTAATTTTGTTCATTTAATTTTTCAAGTTGTTATAACCATTTATAAAATATTCTAGTCCATAGGAAAAGAACTTTTTATGTGTTTTAATTGTTTCAACCCACTGTGCAGCGACTCTTGACTTTTTCATTGTTGTTGTTGTTGTTGGAGCTTTTACGCCACATGCCCGTAAATTTCAATGTAAAATGTTGCATTTATCTTGTAAAAATAATAAATCCAACAAAGGGACTTTACTTCACGCTTGGCAACACAAAACGAGAAGAAAAAAATAAAAACTGAAACGAGTTGTTGGAATGGATTGGCTTCCCTCCAGAGGGCTAACTGGCTGCCTGGCTGGCGGATCGCAATTCTAAGGGATGCAGTGACCAGTTCGTGCCAATAATGGCCAATGGCAATTTGTATAGACGTAAATTCAGCTAATTTTATTAACCGGCCAAGCAGAAGGTTCATCTCCAACCCCTTTAACGGTCTAAGCGAGATGATAAAGAATTAGTCAATTTAACAAATTTATGTTTTGGCTGCTTTGCCATTGACGCTTGCATTTTCCATTATCGAAAATCCCAAATGTTGTGCCATAAATTTTCTCCTAAATGTGAAAATTCTGCAATTGCAACACAAAAACGCACACACACAGCCACACACGTAGCCAGGGACACACATACAGTCACATGGAGAGGGAGAGAAGGATTTTCATTATAAAATATCGCTGAGGAGTGCAGCGATATGCCAACCGAAAGCCAAAGAGTTTGCAATTTATTTTAAAATAAAAGTATCTAAAAGCATGACAAATAGTGTGAGATATGTTTTTGCGCACTGCAGCTTTTCAGAATGAAACCCCAAACTCATACCAACCCAGAGCGACGCCCCACCAACACCCACCACCCGTCCCTCAGTCACCCGTCTGCTCATTCAAATGCGACATATGATGGGGCGCCTCTGATTTATTTGCATGCAAAAGCGCAGCGCCTGCATTGGCTCGGCGACAGCGACAACAAAAAAATGAACAAAAGTTTTCATACATAAGATCAATGAGTCGACCACGGGATATCCTATAAAAAAAATATTACAAATTGGTAAAGATATCTCTTAAATTGTAAGATACGTTTTCCTATTTTTGCATCGTTAATTTGTGGTTCTCAACTAGTTTTAACACCCAAATCTAATGAGATTCTTGCTAAAAACCTCTCCGCTCTCAAAGGGTTCAATTTATCGCAAGATACAAAATGTTGAATTTTATAATAATTTTTAAAATGTCAGTCATAGTTCATAGATATCTTTTCAGGCATTATTTTACTATAACTTTATTATTTATCTGCCACTCTACTTAACAAGAGGACAAACAAAAATACAAAGACTTTAAAGCCAGATCAACTTCACCTTTCTCAGAAAAGAAATATACTTCTCCAAAATTAGGGTGTCTGTTAAAAAATGAAAGCGACAACAAGACCAACTGGCAGAACTTGTCATTTTTTAGCAGATACTCGGATGTTGTTGTTGCTGCCTTTGTGTGCCAAGCACGTAACGCCCATTTTTGACGCCAACATGGGCAGCAATTCAGAGTTGCCCTTGCCAAATGGAGTTGCATGAATGAAGGGGAATGATGCTGAACCGACTTCATCAAAATTCATAAATTTCATTCAGAAGAATTGAAAGAACTTCTCAATTTCAATATGAATACATTTGAGATCAATTAGCCACTTAATTCATTCACAGCATCCTAAAATCCTTCGAATGCCAATTCTAACCGTCTCTCTTTAGATATGTGCCCCTTCCACTTTATCTAACGCAATACATCATATGCTGCAACATTTTCCAAGTGGCGTCAAGTTGCATTTAGTTCTTATTTATGCAAATTTTACATGCTTCAATTTTTCGCCAAGTGCCTCGTGTCGTTTTCGATTATTTAAAACTTTAGATGAAATTTACTAGGTAATCGGAGGGATAACAAAAAGGGGACGGAGTAGAGAAAGATGGAATGCTGAAGGTAGAGCGGGAAGTTCTTTTTAATGCGCACACCTGACGCGCATCAACGTCTTTCCGGCTCCAGGACTAGCTTGAGCTCCGTCTTGCGTCTGGGATTAGGATACAAGGATACCCAGAGTCGGTGGGGCTGTGCATAATTTTGTGCGCTGCTGTTAAACAAATAAATTCTAGACAGCTAAAGTTATTAGATTAGCATTAGAGACAAGACGCAACGGGAGAACAAGAGAGATTGCTCCTCGTCTGGGTCGCCTTGGAGGAGGGATTTGGGGGCGGTAAAGCTTTAAATTACGATTTACCTGCCATATTTACATGTATATAAACGATATATATATATATTTTTACGCAAAAGTTGAGCAAATTTATGAAAAAGTTAGCTATTCTTTTCGTGGGAGTCATGTGCTTTTTATAGTGCCAGTTCTTAAGAAAACCAAAGGTTGGATACTAAACAATACAAAAAACAACACAACAATGAGGAAAACTTTTTATTTTCTTTAAAAAGTGGAAATTTTTCAAATATATTATCACATGTACTGAATATATAACATATAAACATTGTTTCTTATAGAATGTTTTTTAATTTTGCTTTGCTTTTTCGTTGCCATTTTTTGTATGTGTTTATGATTTGAAATAATCTCTTTAACATAATTTCTTTGAAATTCTTTTTTATACTTTTAATTAACTTTATTTGAAAAAAGCAATCTACCCAATAAAATGGGTATATACTTTGATATATTTCACTCCCTTTTTTGTTCCTTATTATTTGCTTCGCATTGATTATAGGCACTATATAGTATTATGCAATTTTAAATTAATCAAAATCTATTATTTTCCATTACTTTTCAGGTAAGAGATACTCCGAATCTCTTGCGGGCTCTCTTCTACCAGACTGGCTAGGTAAGTGCAAATTGTTATTTCTTTTGTCTATTTTTTGTGTAATTTTTAGATTATAGTTTTTCACATTTTCAATTTTAATTTTGTATTTTTTTCTCCCTTTTTGATAAAACTTATGATTGTGATTACATTTTTGATAAATATTATGATTTTTGATTTGAATATATTTTTGCCTATAAGTTGCAAGCCCATTTATCATTTATAAAAAAAGAAAAAACCAAAAAATTCTCCTTCAAAAACATTGCCGAACATCCGCATCCCAAAAACCAACTCCAAAAACAACATCAACAAAACAGATTCCAGTTCCAACTAGCCCCAACTTATCAGTAATCCAAGTCCAAACACAAAATTCATACAACCAATCAATCAATCCGACAAAGCTTTTTTGAATTTTTTGTTGTTGTTTTGCTTTTTTGTGTGTCATCTTCATCATCATCATCATCATCCGCAACATTATCATTATCATCATTGCCCTCTCTTGCTCTTCATTTTGTGTCAGTCAAAGGAGCGCCAGCCCCCAAGAGTCCGAGGTAAAAGCTTAAAATTCAAATTCCAATAAATCGTAAATGTTGTGTGCATATTCCTACTTCCTTCTATCTATATATATATACATACATATATACTCCCCCGATTCTGTTTAGCATGTGCATGTGCCCTAAAGAGAAATTTCCAAATTTGTGTACATAAATTTTGTTTGTGCTTGCCACACATGACGACTGCAACGACGACTATAGAGAAGAAGAGAAGTCGAGAAGGTGTTGCAATATAAATTAAACAATATAATATATGAAATTATCAGCTCATAAACTTTACCAAATAATTGGCAATTATTCAGTTTGTCAACTCGGTGCAATGAGCCAACAAAACACACACACAAACACACACACATACATTTATAGACATTTTGGTTAGAGTTTTCTTTGGTTGGAACAATTAAAGCCACCCACAAGATGAAGGTAAAACAACGCGTTGTGGCTGTAGCTGTTGCTGCCACAAGTGGCAAGTATCATTTGGCACGCAAAGAGAGTTGAAGCCCAGTGAGAAAATTTTTTGTTTTTAGCCCGACCCTAAAAGTTACTTTGGCCAACGATTTAGTTACAAAGCGTATCATTTTGTTAGCAATTTTTCAGCATGTTGCATTTCACAAGAATCGCTTTAAAACACGCCACAGTAGTTGCCGCACACCCAACATACCACCCAATACACACACACACTCAGTCACATATAGAGTGACAATTAAATAGAATTTTCGTTATGTTTTTTTCTTGTTTTTCATTGCATTAATTTAGTCAGCTACTTGAAACCACAAAAACACACATTATTAACACAATTGTAATGTTGTTCATTTTGATTTTGAGGATCCGTGTTAAGCAGATACACTTGACAGATACTTTACCCCTTCTGTAATATCTTCCCCCTTTGCATCTCCTGACTGCTATCTCTTTTTTTTCTACGTTCAGTGTTTTGTATTGCCTCCCAAAAAAAAAAAAAAAAAAACAAAACAAACAAAAATTGCAAGTTTTGCATTTTCCTACGTATATGTACATATTTAGTTTTGTGTGTGTGTGTGTGTGTGTGTGTGTGTATGTTTATTGTCAATTTATACAATCGCATAAATTACCAACATACATAAACCAACTTCCTTCACTAAATGCCACTTGCTGCCAATCGTAATCAATTCTTGTGTCTATAAAAAAAGGACCAGCCTGTCGCAGACAGTCAGCAGTAACAACAACAACAAGAACAGCTATCTATCTATATCCGTATCCGCCTCCGTATCCATTTAGCCAAGTCAACCGCACCATTTCCCATCCCCATACCCTCCACCCTGCTATTGCCATCAGCAAAAGATGTACGCATAAATTTTTATCTGAATTGTTGAAATCTTCAAATGTTTTTGGTGGAAACGTAAAATCCATTAGAAAATTAATAAAGAAAATGTATAAATGCGGTTTTACTCCCCCTGTTTTTATTCTCCACAACTCGCATGGTCTGCGTGGGGACATCTCTATAAATAAGAAAACGCTAATAGAATTGAATTGATTACAAATGTTTTGTCTCAACGAAAGACTCCTTCTTTGCAAGGCAGATTACCTTTCTTTAATAATTTTCTATAATAAATCATTTATCTTTGTACTCACTTTGATCGTTATTATTTTGCATATTCAATTACAATAACTGAGGCCATATGTTCACACACATACACACACACACACACATACTTAAATAGATAAAGATATTGTAAAGTACTCGCATACACATTACTCCGACTCAAACTCATATGGGGGGCGCCTATTTATAAAGAAACATATGAATGAAACAAATATTTCGACGATCGACGTCTGGGCGCCCCTACATATGCCTACTCCCAAAGCAAATGGGCCACAATCCAACAATAAACAGCATAATAATGTGCAATAAAGTATCTTAATTTGTTGAATTGTTGATAAACTTTGGCGCCACTTTGCGGATAAATATGAAACAAAATAACAAAAAACAAAAGTCGAATTGAAAAGATGCTTGGAGAACAATTGAGTATGGGCCAACAAGAATTAAAAAACAAAAAAACAACTGCAGATACATTTTGAAAAGTATCTACAAACGATAAATATCTTCGCGCATTAGTTGATAGTTAAGATTTTGAGTGTCTCAACTGCAAAATGAAACATTTTTTTATATACCAGAATATAAAATATGTTGTTTAGTGTCTATTTAGTTACAACTTTCACATCGTTCTGTAAATAGCAACAGTTTCCTGTACTTGCAGTTATTGTGACTATTATTTAGCAAAATTACAAAACAACTGCAACAGTTTCGGTTCTCCCTCTCTTTTACTCCCTGGCCCCATTGTCTCTTGGCCATCCATTTTGTATGCCTCGTTGTTGTTCTATTTAAATTATCAGTTTATTTGACTTTTGACATTTCCAGGTGAGATAGAGAATTACTATATGAAACTGCAACAAGTTGAATAATCTACGACTGCTTTGTGTGTGTGTGTGTGTGTGTATTGTGACTGTGCACTTTCCCACTATCTGTGACATGTTGTTGCAGTTGCCCTCAATCCATGTCCATTTAATTGCCCCTACGAGAGACTTGGCAAATTAGTTAATTGGAGTCCAGTTTACTTTGGACTATGTTGCAATTCCAAAATACTTACATATGTGGGGGTATTTAATTATGAGTCTCCCCTATCTCCCCCCTCTCTCACTCTCTGTCTCTATCCAGTGCCGCCCTTTATTGTTTGATAAGAAAGTTTAGCGAGAAGAAATTCATCTATTACATTTTGCTTGGCATTTTAAATATTTTTAACAGGTTTTATTCATCACTTTAGAATTTTCAATTGGCTTTGCATGAATTAAAGCAAATTTAGCAATTATTGACTTTAAATACACTCATTATTATTCAAAGGCCGAGTACATTGCTTTTAGATTACAAATTCATCATTCAATTATGTATATACAATGTGTCTCATATTAATAGATACAACCTCTTTTCTATGATGTTGTATAAATATTGGTGTACTTACTTTTAAGAATTTGTAACTATTTGTAAATATTTGAAGTATTTATTATAACTTTGTCAAAAGAATATTGCAATTATAGATATATACTACAATGTTATAACTTCTCTCGGTTATTTTTCATCCCCTTTCGGCATCGCAAAATTAAAAATATAATTATTGTCTTGTTGAACGGCTTGAAATTATTATAACACTTTAATTTAGCATTAACAAACTAATTAAGATTCATTACTGAGATATTTTCATACGCACAGATGAATCTTAATGGATTCAAGAGTATTGGCACACAATTAAAAATGTCAGAAATACATATAGGTACATATATATTCTTATGCCATCTACCTGTATGCCCGGAACTCTAAATGGCCCACAGCCTATTTTGCGTCCTTTTATTGATTTTTGTAGGCCATTAAATTTTGCACAGTTACCCATATTTTCCGCCATTTGCTAGAGAGATCTACCCCCAAATGTACTTGGCCCCCATCTCCACACACTTCTCATTCCATTCCGCTTACAAAATGTCCTCTCCAACCCCCAGGAAAAAAAAAGGAAAGGAACAACAACCAAATGCCGGGAGCAATGTGGCAGATATTTTTCCTTTTGCCAGCTCAGCAGATGAATGCGTATAATTTTCGGTTTGATTTATGCCCACTGACCCCCCACCCACTAAGCAACCATCCCACCATCCCACCATCCAACACCAACATTCGACCGCGCTCTGGGCCACCTTACGCGCGCACACATGGCCCATATCGCCCATGGCCCAGTGCCACCCGCATTTTCCATTCTTCTCATTCTCAGAATTTACGCCAAGGTTGGCAACCTCAGATTTGTTACGGGGGCGTGGTGGAGCATCCAGCTCCGGCTCCGACTTCAGTTCCTGCTAATGCTGATGCTAATGCTGATGCCGATGCTGATGCTGATGCCCGATGCCGATGCTGATGCTGATGCTGGTCGTCCTTTTATCACAGAAAATGCTAAACGCAGACAATACATTTCTCTTGCGTCGTTCTGCCGTCGGGCTCAAGGCTGGCTTTATTACATTAAACGTTCGTAAAATAAAAATTGTGCCACTTTCTCAAAAACACGCACAACAATACACCCACACACATACTCACACAAAGAAACATATACTCCTAACAAAACTGGGAATCAACCTGCTGTGGCAAACTGCCGCGAAAACGGGTGGTTGAGGGGGCAGGCAAAAAAGCGGGACCCAAATGTTCTTCGGTGTGCGAGTCCTTACTGCATTCGCTTACATAATCAGTCATGTTATCCTTGTCACACATACGACAAAGGGAGCAACATAGCGAACAAAAGAGAAAGAGAACGAATTATGTTCAAAATTATTTATTTATGTTATTTTGTGTTTAGCCTCGCACTTGAATATGATTTTTAGATGTTTTAAAGGTTTCTGAACCGGTTAAGGACATCATTTGGCAAGCAAGAGAAAGAGAATATCGATTTAATTCCATTTCGATGAATTATAACTCCAAGAAATAAATATCTAACGCTTTGTTGAAACATATGGACGTTGCTTTTGATAATTGACCGAGAATAGTTATAAATGTAATTTCTGTTATACTTTCTTAACTTTCTCCTCGTCCACTCTACCTCCCTCTCTCTCTCTCTCTGTCTCGTTCTGCGCTCTTTCCTTCTCTGTCTTTTTTCGCATTTTCCTTTTGGTCTTACGCATCGTCTCTTCCTTTTCGTATAGCTTTCCACGCCGAAAAATTCCTTTGGCATTGATAAATGGCATTTGGCGCACTGTTTGTTGTTTTTATTGTTATCCTTCTTTGCGCTTTTCGCACAGCTTTTAGCAGTTTTGTCCTGTCGGCAGCGAAGTATTGTTTGTTTCCAGCTGCCTTGCTTTGGCTGTTTCTCTCTTTTGCAGAATTCGTTTGTTTTTCTTTTTTGCTTTTTGTTTCCCTCTACTTTTGCGTTTTGCCTGTTCAACGGAATCTGGGCTATTTATTCACCCAATTTCTATTTTTTCCTTTCCCTTTGCACATTTATCATTGTGCCTTCAGCTGCACACACACACACACGCATGGAGTTACACCCACTAACTTGTACACTTGCAAAAATCATAAGGCTAAAACGACACCAAGTGGGCCCTCATCTTCCGACGGTTGGACAGAAAATCTCTGAAGAAAAGGTGCGCCGAAATATATTTTCGTGTAGCGAATTATGCGACCAGCTAAATTCCCTAAGGTCCACACAATTAAAAAAAAATTCTTACAATATATTGCAATTTAATTTGCTGATAAATTTAATTTCCAAACTCTTTAATCTTGTTAAATTTTGGCAATTCCTTGGGGAGTGATACGAATTTATAACGAAAATATATGTTGAGTGTTTATTTGGCATTGGTCTACAAATATATTTTCAAAACATTTGAACACATTTTTTAAACACGATAAATGTCTTTAGATAAGAGTATTCGAATCTTAAACACATTTTTGATCTGACAAGGTCATTAAAAACAAAATTTCATTGGTGCTCTTTGTTATTTGATTTGTATTAACTTTAGAAAATAGTTTCATTTGGAAAACATACTTTTCTATTTCTCGAGCATTGCTTTTTTTTCAAAGACATAAATATAAAGTTGCAAAAAAACATAAAGATGTATGTATGTACTTTTAAGATATGCAACTAATAAATATAATTATCTTCTGCCTATTAAATAGAGACTATTAAAATATCCTAGAAAGTTTTCTCACAAATGAATTGAAAATCTTCTCTAGTGATTTGGCTGAGTTATAAATACATACAGATTTTAATACAGATAAGTAGAGTGGCTTACTTTAAAAGGAAAATCTTGACGCGTTTGTATAAAATATCGACAAACTTCTAATAATTAATCTCACACTCAAATATGAAGATGGAAATCGAAATCACATTTTGTCCCTATGTTTGAGTTCCCCGAACGAGCAACTGGTTGTCTTCAGATCTTTAATGGGAAAGATCACGTCTTAATCTACTCGTAATCTCAATTCAAATGATTCACGTTTTGTTGTAGGTACATGTGTGAAAATAAAAATTTGTTTGTATATATGTTTCGTCTCTACGCAAACGCATGTTTCTGCTGCCCCTGCCAGTTTGGTTCCCTTTTTCCCTCCATTAAAATGGTCGATGACGCTGTCTGCGTGTTAAGAACAAACCCCAAAAATAACTCGAAGGCTTGGCCATTGCTCATTCACTTTTCGACAACATCAACTCCATCTATTGGCTGTTGGACGAACTAAAAAAGGGCTCGCTCTAAAAAAAAAAGGTAGCTTTAATGTGTGTTATGAGCATTATATTAAGCTTTATGTGGATCAGTTATAGCTAAACAAAACAAAACGAATGAACAACAACAAAAACGACAGCTTTTTTGATTTGATTAAGAAACGTATCCTCTCACAGAAACAGACAGTCAATTGAAGGCCGATCAATTGAAAATTAAAATGCATTGCATGCCACTCATGAACGGGTGTGGAAACATTCATTTTGATGAGGTGTCGACTGTAATTTGAATGAAAACTTTAACTGAAATCAACAAGAAACATAAAGAAAAAAACACCGAATTTAATGTGTAATGCTCTCGCTGATTATATAATTGAGTCGGAATCTAAGCGGCACAGCTGCTTCAGGCCCATTCAATTCCCATTCTCATGCCCATATTCCCAATGGAATGACCCATATAAAATTTTGAATGTTGCCTTTGCCTTTGCCTTTGCCTTTGCCGTTGCCGTCGCTGTCGTCGGTGGCGAAGTGTTTCCAGCAGCGGCGACTTGATGATGAAGCGGCAATAAATGAGTGGTTTATGGGCGCAGCTTATGCAAAAAGCACTCAAGCTTGTTTTTCTCTCTTTCTCTGTCTCTCTCTCTCGGTTTCTCTGTGTGTTTCTCTGGTGTCGGGTTCTTGAGTTCTTTCTTGTTGGCACATAAATAAATCGATGAGCGCTCGAGCCGCTTCGCATAGTTCGCCAATATTTTTATTGATTTGTCTGTGCCTCTTTGCTTCCTCTGTGCCTTCCGCCATGTCTGGAAAATGCGAAATGGATTGGTTAAATCCTGCTTAAAAGTTAATAAAACAATTATTTCCCTGCCACCCTCCCTCCTCCTCCCTCTCTCACGACCCTACCCGGTGGATATGTGATATTGGCTATGGAGGCAAAGAAAGCGCGGCAAGTGCGATAAATTTGTGCAACCCTGCGACCATAAAACATGCCCTTTGAGTAATTTCTCGTTGGCGTTTATTTTGCGGCAACAATTTATGGAACATGCGCAATTCGAGCAAGAAGAAGCTGACACTGAACTGGACACGGCGTCGCGTGTGTTTCAAATTACGTTTATTTATTATACAATATTGAAAAAACATTCAAATTCAGTCTAAAGCCCAAAAACAAAAAAAGTGACAGTAGCAAAACGAAAAGCCCGTCAAGAAACCGTCAAGAAACGCGACCAATTCATTATACAGACAGTCTGTCGTCCAGATATATCCAAATATATGTATGGATTGTATTGTTTGGCGGGGTCGCACATAAATCACTGGGTGAAGAGACGTGCTTAATACTTTTTACGCGTTTAAACAATTCAAAATTGTTTATGAGCTAAAATATTGAGCTATTGTTGATCATAAATTTAATACTTATGCGTATCAAAATTGTTTACAAAAGTGCCACTCACACAGCTACAGACAAATACATACATATACATATAAGCACATGTATGGTTGTTTTCTGCACTCGAAAAAAAAAATCAACCTGCAGAAATATTAATTTTAACATTATAAATTTTTTTGTTCTTTTGAAACTTTGAGCAAGTAAAAATCTGTTAAAGTTGAAAGTGTTGAATCAATCTAAATAAAGTAAGATTAAAAAAGTTTTGCATTTTCTCCAGGTGTAACACAATTATTGAAAACCTTAAAATGTTATGGAGATAAAATATGCATAAATACAAATTTTTTCTGCAAGTGTAAATGCTTCTGTCTATTATTATTATTTTATTTGTTGTTTTACAAAAGTTAATCATTGCTTATTCGAATAACTTTAACAACAAAGCAAACAGCCAATAGAATCAGTGACACAAACAAAAACCCAAAAATTATTTAACAATAATTTTAATTAATAATAAACAAAACGGTTTGAGTTAATTACAATAGTGTGTGAGGGAGAGAGAAAGAGAGAACGCTGCCTCCTTGTCCCTGTGCCGGCAGAAACCAAACCTTTTTTGAGCAAGTGCTGGAATTTTTACTCGACCAGCAGCAACGGCAACATTTCCCCTCCAAACTGACACACACAAACACAACACAGAACCGCTAAGAGCGGCTACTCTTGCAGGCTGATTTATTTGCCATAAGTCAAAGCAGGCGCGCATATACACGCCCCGCACCGCAACGTATGCTAGAGCGGGAGAGCAAAAGCAAAAGCAAAGAAAAGGCTGGGTTATTTGTCTTGCGGCACCGCCATTATTCATTTGGTCGCGGTCTCTCTTTCACTCATACGTTCATTCATGGCCGGCTATGGCAATTCACTCGCTCATGAGAGCGCTCTCTCTTTTGTGTCTCTGGCTCTCACTGAATGTGAGCGGGTGTGTGTGTGTCTCTCTCTTGCTTACTCGCTCTCTCTGTCTGCCGCTCGTTCTGTGTTTGCAAGAGTAATCGCTCTCTCTCTCTGATTTTAATGGCCGCTCTGAAGTGTTTATCGTTGGCACACAATATTCGCAAGTGGGATTTCTTATGGCAATGTCGTTCTACGTTTCGGCCCTATTGCCGTCGGCTAAAATCCGCCCACCCCCTTTCTCATTCGTTCACTTGGACACACACACACACACACACACAGTGCATTCCCATGGTCTCTGTTTGTGTGTGCATTTGTTTTCCTTTGACTCTTTTCCTGTTGCTGTTGGCTGCACTTTTCCTTCTTTGCCGTCTTCTGCTTCTTCTTATTCTTGCTGTCGTGGGTTTTCTTGGCAGCAGTTGAAAAACCGCGCCACAATTGGCAAAGGCAAAGGCAAAGGCAAAGCTCCAACTACGTCTTTTGTCCTCCATCTCCAACGCTCCAGCTCTCTAGCTCTCAATCTTTGACTGCTCCCCGCGCTAACTTGGCAAAAAAGAGTTGTTTTAAAAATTGTTTATGGCCGTAATGCTGGCGCTGTTCATTTTCCACGACCACGACATAAAAAGAGGGCGGCTGGAGGAAAACTCTGCGTTTTCCTTCTTCTCGCCCTCCTATTCACTGTCTTCCCCTTTTTACCCATTTGTTGGCGTTGTCTTCGCCTGCAACATTTTTCTGATTAATAGTTTTATTTATTTTTAGCGCTCATCTTCTTCCAACTCGTCCAAGTCGTTTTTGTCGCTTTGTCGCTTTTGTTGTTGTCCGTCGCTAGCAACAATTTATGAGTCTTTATTAAAATGTTATATCGCTTGTTGTTGTATTTTTTATTTGTTTTGTGTTAGTTATATATATTTTTTTTTCGTTGTTCATTTTTCCCCATTTTGTTTTATCAGCTCCACGCATTCCGTTTTTATCAAATCTGCTGTCACTTGCCGCTGATTTATTATAGACCATAATTCTTTCTTCATTCGTTCGTTCGTTTCTTGTTGTGTCCGATTCCGTAATGAAGTAAGTTTTGAGATATGGATTCTTCTTCTCCTGGGATTAAATTTTTATCTACTGAAGAGGATCTCAAACAAAACAATCGATGGTACAGTGCGCTCTCCGTTTTGCCATTCAATTGTATTGCACTTGGTGTCTAGAGTCTTATCTGTTGGCCTGTTGACAATGTGGCTACAATTTCTTTGCCAGACTCCTCCGAGCCACGACAACCACGACTCAGCTGACCCCGAAGGGCAACATGTGAATGTTGTGTGCAACATCGTGTCCACGTCCAGGCGTCCCGGCCGATCGAATCATGACAAGATTTTCGTGCCGAAAACGCCAGCCAAATGAGAAATGTTGTTCTTGCCACGATATTTTTCGAAGGAGCATGTTGTAAATTTCCAAAACGGCACGAATTCGACTTAGCTGCCACTCAGACATTAGAGAGTTATCCTTGAACAGAATGGATGCTTGCTGAAACGATGTTTTTTTTTTTTATTTGTTCTTTGTTTTATTTTCTTGATTTTTTTACCCGAGTGCAACTGTTCAACACATGAGAAACATCATTTTTATGATTGATAATTGACTTTTCACCACGCTTAACGCTGTCAAGGTCGTCTGGGATGAGATTATTCTACGAAAAGCCTTGAAAGATCTCAAACTGGAAAAAATTGTGCGCAGTTTGCCTCATTTTTTTACGATGCCATAAAAAATTGCACTCCGTTAAGTGTCGTGGTAGTCGCCGTCGTCGTTGTCATAAACAAAACTCGCGTTGAAACGGAGGCAGCGCTGCTAATTTGCACTTCCGTTGAAAATTCACTTCGCCGGCAACAGGATGCTGCTGCTGTGTGTCTGTGTGTATGAGTGTTTGAGTGTTTGAGTGTGAGCCAGGGCACAGAGACGGACGCAATCAGGACACACGTTGCCCGTTGCCATTTAGGTAGATGGCCCAGTGCATTTGGCACTTTTTTATGTCCTCGCAATTGCCAACTGCGAAAGCAGCCAAAAAAAAGGACCAACAACAGGACAACAAGCAAAAAAAAAAAAAAAGAAAACAACTGCAAATAGCTGCAGGTAAATGCGGCAAATTGCCATCACGTTTAGTCCTTGAATTTTGACAGATTCACGTACTTATACATATCTGCAGTTACAATCAAATGTTAGTATAAACATAGAATTATATACAGTGTGATTCACAAATAGTCTACTTGGAAAATTCTTTAAAAAGATAAATTCAATCGACTGAAACTTTTGTCTTCAATTATTAGACTGAAATTAATTTGAAAGTGGCTAATATTTTATTTATTGAAACAATGTCTATCCAAGACATTTAAATTATTAGCCACATTTCCCCAACAAGCTAAACTTTATGTTCTTACAAAAAATATATATATTCAATACCTTTTAATGCGTTTGAATTTCTAATTACCTTTTATATGTTATCCTAAAACATAAAGAGCTTTATTCATATAGATCGTAGACATAAAAACCACTAGCTTGATTCGTGATGCAAAATTATTTTTGTATTAGATTCTTGAATTCACTTTAATTTTCTTTCTTGCGCAGATCAAACTAAGTTTAACAAACAAAAAACGTTTATAAAAGTTAAAAGCTTTTTTCAGCAAATTAACTAAGGCGCAATACAAGTAAAACTCTTATCAGATTTCTAATTAATTTAATTTTCTGCCCATGGTCCCCCCGCGCCGTCCAATTCCTGCTCTATGGATGGGAAGGGCCTAAAAATGAAACCGCTTGAGTCGACAGAAAAAAGCATTCGACGGCCCTGCTCGACTCGCAGGTATAGGGTGACTTCCTGACTCTTGTCAAAGTTTTTGCTGATTAAATCAGTCATAGAAATGTCGAAAGAGCAGCAACAAAAAAACTAAAACCAAAAAAAAGAAACATGAAGCAGAAAAAAGAGAGGCGAATGGAAAAACCTTTAGACCAAATCAAATATTTGCCTGCCTGGCCAGGACAAGGACAGCCTAGACCAGCATTTAACCGTTAGTTTTGTGGTCTTATTATGCAAAGAAAAAGAAAAAAAACAGAGGGGGAAAAAATGTTGGAGTCGGACCACCATCAGGCAAAACGAAGCCAACTCAAGCAGGCAAACAGAGGAAAAAGCCAAACACGAAACAGTTAAAAAAGACCAAACATTGAAGTGCAGGGGGGTGTGGAAGGCAGGGTGGACAGGAGGGCAGGGAGGTAGAAGGGAGCGGAGGTACTTCTATACAAGGAAAAAGTCATCGTCATCGGCAATTCAAACATATGCACGCCTCAGTTGACGTCGACGCCGACGCTGGCATCGCTGCTGCTTAGTTAGCCTCATTTAGAAAACGTTTGTTATGCAATGCCAACATTTGTATTCGAAAATGTTTTTTATTCAGTTGTTGACTTTTTTTTCTTCCTCTTTCTGCCATTTGCTTTGTATTGTAACATTGCTCGGCGCGGCCTAAATGGCTGACTGGGACTGGGACTGGGACTGGGACTGAAGCACTGAGACTGAGAATGTGGACATGGACATGGACGAGAAGATGGCGATGGCGATGGCGACATGGCTTTGTGCCGACTTCAGCTGTTTGGTTTTGGTTTGCTTGGGTTATATGTATGTTTTTTTTTCTCCTTTCTTTCTTTCTTTGGTCTGAGCTGGGGCCTGGGCCTCAGTTCACTCGCTCGAGTTTGAATTTTAAATGCAATCATTTCCTTTACCGCAGTCACCCGCTCAACTGCTCACCCCTCTGTTCACGTCCAGGTTCTTCCGCTCACCTTTTTGGCCAGGCTCTCCTCTCGCTCTCTCTTTCTCTCTCTCTCTATCTGGCTTGTATGTAAGGACTTCGTGATTTTCGCTATGATTGTTTAAACCAAATGTGGCCAAGCTGGTACTGTCTGCCTTGGCCAACATAGTTAGCTGGCTGGTTAACTAACGAACTGAAATTGTTTAAATATGCACAGAGATATAAAACATTTCGTGACATACGAGCGCATAGCCAAAAGAAACAAAAAACAAATGTTCAATTCAACGATTCAACTCAATGCAAATGACCAGACTATACTCAACAGGGGGGAGCCCAGTTTGTTCCTATCTCTGTCACCTTAACCAAAATGTCTAAGGCTAAAACAGATCTCAAGCAAAAGAGTTTGCACGCCCGCAGAATTTCTCATTTGATTTATGCTGAGCAGGATTTTATTTTGGCGCAATTTATAAAGATGTCCGACTGCAAGCTTTTGAAATATTTTTTTATAAATAAATACAAGATAAATATATACATATATATAAAAAGCATAAATTTTCAAGTTTCACGTTTTGCTTCTCTCCGTTTACCTGAATCGTCGTCGTCATCGTCATCCAAAAAAGTAAAAATACAAAACAAAATTTCGGCATTTCTGTTTGCCCGACGGTCGCGCTGTCAACCCAATTCAAATTGTGTACAAAATCGTGAGATGCATAATTAATATATCTTTATATACCTATACATACATTTTTTTATATACATATCTTTAAATCATGGAGTCGGCAATTGAGTTGTATCAGTGCGTGTTGAAGTTGGAAGTTACCTAGGAGGCGGAGTGAGTTTAAAAGCTTTTTAATTCAGCAATTTTCAACAGGTTAGAATGGCTCAATAGACTATAAAAGTTAACATGACGACTAGTTAATTTAACTTTTGAATCAAGACGGAACAAAAAGGATGTAGAAAATGATTCGGACATTATGTTAAGACATTTTGATCTTTTTAAAACGTCAAACACCTAGAATTATACAAACACTTAAAACAAAAATATACTTTTCTTGCTAAAAGCATTTTGCACTCATCTAAATATATCATACTAAAAATAACTATTCCTCTTTCCATTTAATTGTAAGTAAATTTTCCACTAAACTGCTTGTAAGTGCTTAAAAAATAAACAAAATCCATTCATTAAACTTTGACTGTAGTCAACAAAAATGGATATCAGATATTCAAATGTCTATATGGAATTTTTACAATATTGAATTGCCTTAATTAGTGCCTACTGAAAAAGTTTAGTTAAATAATAGGTCAAGTCGTTTAATAATTATGCATTGAATACACAATTTAATAGCCTATTGACAAGCACTTATCAATTAATCATTTTATATATATTCAAAGATCGATCTAAAGGTAAATAGCGAAAAACTATTTTTAACTTGACTATAAAAAGAAAAAGAAAATGGCGCCAGCTAGCAGTTAGCTAGCTCGTTTGTTTTTGGCGCCAATTTGGCCCAGGGCCGCCTCCAAGCCCGGTTTAGATCTAAAGTTAAAGTTAAAGGCTCTCCATGCTACCAATTTTGGTGCGATGCGAAAACTTTACAATGGCAATTAAAAGTAATTACCAAAACCATTAACGCAGCCGGCAAAAAAAAAAAAAAAAAACTTGAAAAAAGAAATACGAAACGAAAACAAGAAAAATAACAAAAAGCGATACCAAAAACGGAAAAATGTCCAACTAAAATGCAAGAAAAAGACAAACAAAAAAAAAAAAAAGAAGGAGAAAAAATGCACGTAATTTATTTGTCATCAATTGGCTGGCAATAAATCAGACAATCACAAAAATGCTGTCAGCATTAAGACATGTGAATACGAATACATTTGCAGCAGCAACAACTACAGCAACAACAACAATGTTGCTGAGACGGCAGCAACAGCAACGTCGCCAGCATTTCAAGATTTATGGACGTGTAACCTGTTTCTTTAATTGCACATTTGCAGCCCCCAAACGACGACAACGGGCAACGGGCAACGTCAACGGCAGCAACAACACAAAAAACAAACCAACAGCAACATGTGAAAAATAAATTAAATAAAAATGCATACAAAGCAAACGAAATGGCTTGAAAATGAACTCGAAAACGGGCAAACGGTAGCAAAAAAGAGTAGCACTCAGCACACTAAAGAAAAAAAAAGCATGGACTTGGTTGTCGCTTGGCTGCACTGCATCAAATCTGGAAGCTGCCAGCCAACCAGCCAGCCAGCTGGGCAATGCAGTTCATGCAACACAAAATGATTTGCCGCCATTTTGAACTTTAGGTACGAGAGATCAAATTTCAAATAGTTTATTGATGCATTTAGTAAACTTATTGTATCAATATATTCGATTAATTGCAATAAGATTCTTCTCATTTTCACTTAGAGTATCCCTTTAAAGTTATTCGTTAAAATCAAAGAATAAAAGTTTAAAATGAGATGTCAAGAAATTTAAATTCAAATTTGTGCTGAATATCTTGTCACTGCAATACTGAATAATTTCAGACCAATTTAATTAAATTAAATTTTACATTTTTCTAAATTTGAAAATTAAAAGAAACTTGTTTGTGGAAATGCCCATATACAGTGAAACCTCGATATAACGAATCTGAGGGGGATCGCAAAATTATTCGTTATATCTATTGATTCGCTATAGGTACTGAAATGTAAAACCTTACTTTTTTCAAGGGACTTAACAAAAAATTCGTTATATTGGGTTTTTCGTTATAACGAAGTTCGTTATATCGAGGTTTCACTGTAGTTCAAATAGTTGTTAGAAAAATGCCATCAATTGGCCATTTGTCCGATTTAAATATGTTAAAATTATTTACTGCGTACATAAAAAAGAAGTTGAAATGCAAAACTTCATAGCATTAGCTCTATAACTGAGAGAAGGACAATTTTATTAGACCCTCTTCAAATGTTTTATTGTTATGAATGTGTCTTTTTGTTAATAAATTATCTTTCAATACTAGTTTTTTGAAATTTAAATCTACCTAATACTCCAGTTATTCATTCTATTCACATTTTCTTTAAGAATGTTTTTTTTTGTTTTGAATAAAAATGCATAAATTTGAACTAAATAATTGTGTATAAATATTTATAAAAAAAAAATAATATCTAATGCTAATTTTCGCAAAAGTTTTTCCAAAATGTATTCCAAAATTTTTGTACATTAGAAAACTTACACAAAGCATTTTATAAATTTTAAAACTCTTTTCAGACAAAAAAAATGTTTTCTTAAGGCAAATTTCTTGCAGACTTGAGACAAAAATCTGTCATTGGTTTGATCAAACTATTAAAAATGGCAAAAACTCAGTGGAAACAATGCAACAACAAAAAAACACTCACACACACATACAGAGGAGCAAAAAAAACAACAACCAATAATAG
The DNA here is from genome assembly GCA_018903935.1 of Drosophila insularis. Taxonomy (NCBI): domain Eukaryota; kingdom Metazoa; phylum Arthropoda; class Insecta; order Diptera; family Drosophilidae; genus Drosophila; species Drosophila insularis. The sequence goes on from JAEIFP010000752.1 coordinate 327,011, forward strand.
TTTGAGTTTCCATGTTTTTGTCGAATTAAAATTTGCAACAAGGCACGTTCGCTGGCGCTAAAGTTTGCCGCTGATCCTTCCCGATACTCCTGCTCCAGTTGCAGTTTCTGCTTCCACAATTTGGTCCTGGCTTGCTTAGTTATTCATGTACATTTGTATCCTGCGCATAAAATGCGGCTGCGGCTGCTGTGCGGAAAGGCAGCAGACAAATAGTAATGAAACTCTTCTCGGGCGGCTGCCAGGACATACGACGACTTCTTCAGCTTTTGACTGGGCTGGGTTAGCTCTCAGTCTCTCTCTCTCTCTCTTTCTCTCCATCTGTCTATTGTGTTGTGGCTGTTCTCTGTTGGGCTGTCGTCTCTTTGTTGAGCAAGGATTGGAGCCACTCGCCGGCAGCAGCAGCAGAAACATTTCGACATAATGTAAACTAATTAAAATTCAAAAGCCATAAACAGATTTTGCCAATAAAACTTTGCTAGCTAAATATTTTTTGCACACACCAGGCAGCATGTTGAGAGATACACACACACACAAACACTCATAGAGGAGGAGAGACAGGGGGCAAAACAAAGAAAACTTTACACAAATACAACAACTCTCTCCAATGCATGTTGTTGTTATTGTAGTTCTTCTCTAGTTTTTCTCTGCCAAAACTATTGCCAAAGCAGCCTTCGGGTCTAAAATTTCCAGTTAAAGGCAACTTAAAGTCTCTGTTGGATTTTCTTTTGGTCTTGCTAAAATGATTGTTGTTATTATTGTGTATTGTTGTGTGCTGAGATATATAGATATGGCTACAGATAGATATATGCATATATACATATATATATTTATTTCTATGTGTGCCTGTGTGTGTATGTGGTTCCTTTTGCCACTCTTGAGTCAGAGTGGAGTGCAGGAAGTGAAACGTAGGAAGTGTGGCCAACAACATTTTATACTCGAGCGCATAATATTCATATGCAGGCCATAAAAAACTTTGGCAGCTCAACGAGGAGAGATCTTCTTCCGACATCCCTATCCCGTTATCCATTGCCATGCCAGTTCCTTCATATCCCTACTTGAACAGTAGGGAAAATCTTTAAAGAATTGTAGACAAATTTGTTATATGTCTGCTTAGAGGTTTATTAAAAACCAGTTTAGTTGAGTAACCACATAAAATATTATTAAATATTTTAATGAAATTTCTTAATGGTTTTTTCGTTTTTTTTCTTTGACTAGATGTTTGGGATGGAGTTATCATTTAAAATGAGAAATTGTGTAGTATTTTTTATTACATTTTCGCTTTTTTGCCATTGCGAAATATTTAAGAACAAAAAACTCAACAAAAGAGAAGTAAGGATAGATAGATAAATGTTAAGAGATAAATGCAGTGGGAGAGAGATAGATAGATAGAATTTTTTGTTGCAACGCCTCCATTTGTTGGTAGCTAGCAAAAAGTTGCATAGAAATGGATAGGGAATGGGGTGTGGCAGAAGCTTAACTTAACTTTGCTTTTACTGCGATAAAATGAAAATTGCACACGCGCCATAAATAAGGATTCTCACAAGGATAATTTATAAAACTTTGCTCACAACGTTTTACTTATGAGAAGCAGCAGCAGCAGCAGCAGCAGCAGCAAGCAGCGAATGCCAGACACAACTTCCCTCCCAACTTGTCCTTTCTCACTCACTCTCTCTCTCTCTTTCTAGTTCTCTGTCTCAAACACACAGAGTGCTTGCCACCCGGGAACTGATGCACTTGCGTCTACTGCCTCTAAACCATTCTCATTCTCATTGCCTGGCGTCCTGGCCTGGGCACGGGGCAAGTGAAGTTTGTAAATTCCGCAAGTGTTGAGACTATGACGTATGCCCAAGGCCCAACACCCACTTCAATTCATCCGAATGGGCATCTAGTTTGAAAGGTGGTGAGAGCGGGGACAAGAGGTCGACTTTGGGGGTCCAAAGACCTGCATGCATATGCTGACCAGAACGACCTCTCCGGCCAGCCAAATGGCCAACAAAATGGGTAGGCTGAGAAGCAGTCGAAATTGTAATCGATGTGCGAAATAAACAAAAGCGGACATAATTATCGAGTTATCGCGCGGCGCCTTGCTGCGGGTGTGGCTCCCTGACTTCCCCGCACTCCTCCTCTATGCCACAAAATGAATGGCCATATACACTGGCCGGGCCCGGGCTGCGCTAATCCCGCACCGAAATTCTCGGCAAAGGCAACGCATCGATATTTATGATGTCATGGATTTTATTGTTGCCTGCTGCAAAATATTCATATGCGTTTGCCCAGGACTTGGGCACGGAAACAGTAAAATGACCATCAGCCGAACAGGATGTAAATTTTGCAGCAAAACGAGACAACGCACACAAGGACATGAACAGGACCGAAAAGAGATGGAGAGAATGAATGTCCTGCTCCCAACTGAGCAGGAAAAGAGAACATAGAAGGAGGAGAAGGACCAGTGGGTGGATTGTCGATAAGGCGAACGAGAGATGACGCTGGTGCGATAGTCCAATGTCCGCCAGGATATGCCACAGTCAAATTTGAGCAGGTCGAGCCCCACACCCTTGCCCCCCTCCATGACCCCTCTCTAACGAATGCTCTAGGTCAGAGCGCAATAAAATGTTGCTGATATTGTTGTTCTATTTTTTTTTCTCTCTTTGTTTTTTTTCTTTCCTCTGTTTTTTTCTGGTGTTGCTGCCTATTGCCAAGTTTGATGTGGCTCTTGTCCATGGGGCTCAGCATCAGTTAAGCTCCGCACGGAAGTTGCACATATGCCTCGGACTCGACTCTATTCGATGCGGGTTTCGGTTCGTCGCTGTTATTGCTGTTATTGTTGTTGCACTTGAGTTATGCGCATAGATTGAAAATTGTCGATAACCGAAAAAGAATCGCACGAAATGCACCCAACACCAACAAGCCACAGGGTCAAATCAACAGACAAGGAACAACGTACATTGGATACCCTCAAAGGGAATTTCCAATAACAATGCCAATCTCGATGACAAAGTGGAAATCATATTCTGCAATCTTCACTTAATATTTCTCATAATCCACATGCTCCTCTTTCGGCAAGGGTATAAAAAAATACTTTGTCTGGGCGCGTTTTGCACTTCACAATTGTTTTCGAGCTAGAGGTTTAACAAAAAAAAAAAAAAACCAACAACAACAAAATTGTGTGGGCTTGGAAGGTGGCTGTTGTAGGCGTGTCCACATCATGTTGTTGGGGGGAGCGTGATGCAACACGCCATTATAAAGTTATTAAAAGACAACAACCAAATAACAGGAAAAACATACACCAATTCAAGGGACACACATACAATCTCATACCATACCAATGTGAGTACCTGTAACAGGTAGAAAACAAAGTCGAATTAATGAAAGTAAGCAGCATGAAAGAGTTAATTGGCTAAGACTACAATAACTAAAATGTTGGGGTAACAATTATATATCAGTGAAAAACTCTATATAGTAGCAATTAAAAATTATTTAAGGAGATGTGAAATTTCTCAGATGGAGTTAAACTAAGAAGTTAAAAACTTGACAGAATAGAAAAAAATACTGAGCACAAAGCGCAAAGAGTTAAGATTAAATTTTTATACATTTTAAAACATTGTCTATAAGCATTTGATTTAAATTTTTTCAGTAATTTAGGGGGACCAACCAGCTAATAATTTGAATTGAGTTTAATGACTTATTTAAAAAAATGTAGAAAAAAGTATAATAATAATTATATAAAATAAAATCTGGAACTAAGTAATGAGCATATTATTTAGGCAAGTGTTTTAAAATATCATTTATATGCATTTTTAATGCTTCTAGCTTATGAAATTGAATTAATTTACTTTTAAAATTTGCTCAGAATTGATTGGAAGGGCAGTATATATATGTTCATCAGAAGTAAATTTACAAAGACCTGAGCACAAATACATTAAAGCCGAACAGACTTTAGATACAAATTAAACTATATATGTATATAAATGTGCAAATCGTACGTCATCTACAACTCAGTTCATTTTGATAGGCTTTTTGTCACTCTTTGTTTTTGCTTTTGTTTAAATAAATGCATTTTTGCTACCGTCTGCTCACAATCAAAAAACCAGCAACAACAACAACAACAAGAAAATGGCTTTTTGCAACAATGCAAAAATTGTTTATGAGATTAAGCTCATAAACTGCAAAAATGCATTTTAATTGAAGTGCAGCTTTGGGACTTCATATACGTACGTACGTATATATACATATATAGCAGAATATGTACGTATATAATATAATATTTCTGTTTGTTCGTTTTTCTGTTCAGCCTCTCGTTTGGTGGCACTCACTGATACTGATAGTAAATTTCCAATATATCGATACAAAAACTGAACTGAAAATGAACCCAAAGAGAGAGGAGCACAATATCGAGTGTGTGTGTGTGTGTGTGTGTGTGTAGTGTGGACAATGGCGTTGATTGTTTGAACTTTGCTGGCGCTTCAGATTTTTTGTTTCTTTTTTTCACTCTGCCCCCATGCCCCATGCAGTTTTTTATGCCAATAAATTGGCAATAAACATAAATCGCAAGGATTTACAACACAGAAGCATATAAAATAAATTTATTTCTCATATTTATACGGGTAATTAACAAAGTCGATGAGGTGATGACCAGCAGTCTGAACGAATGGCAATAGATCAGATTAGATGAAACTAGAACAATTTGTTAGTCCTCCATATGATTTATGAACGTGGGGGGTAAGTCGAGTAGAGAAGTTGGATTGCCGTGTGCTTGTAATTGAGCGGATGTGACACTCAAGATTTTAACGGAAGTCACTAATTGCTGCCTCTTGGCTCTCTGTGTGTAGTTTAGCGGGAGTTTGAGTATGAACTTTGGGGACTTTGTGACTCATAAATATGGCATGTTTGCATGCATTTCAAATGGAATGTTGTCTGTAGCCAAAAAATATACCAAAACATCCAATTTAATTTGTATGAATCCATCAGTAGCTCCTTTGTCTTTGTCCCAGATACAAAATCTACCATCTGCAAGGGATGGGAGAGTAGGGGTTAGAGGGCAGACGACAACGGTACAACGCGACAAGTGAAAGGAGAACTAGAAACTCCCGCAAAAAAATAAGAGTGGAAGACTCCTTTTACAGTTTTCATGGCATTGTTCAGAATTACCATCAAGTTGACAGTTCTATGGCGCGTTGACAGTTCACACAAACATTCACATGCACTCACACTAACACATATGCAAATGTCGCCAACTCGTTGGCTCATTCTTGTGGAAAATGTTTTTCTGCCCGCAAAACGGAAGGAAGGAACTGGGCAAACGAAACGAAACGAAATGAAGAATGTGGCAGGCAAAGCGAGCTATCAGTCGCAAAAAAGAAAAAAAAATAGAAAAACCAAAGTCCAGAGACATGAAGAAAAAGTGTTTTATACAAAGAGAGAGAAAAAACGACGTGGCAAACGTATGAAATGACAACTTGAAAATGCAAATAAATGTAAGTTTTGCCATTTTTATTTTCATTTGCACACGTTTGTCTCTCTCTCTCTCTCTCTATCTATCTAACTATCTCTCTTTTTCTTCTGTTGCCGGTGGTGCTACGTCAGGAATTCATCATCAACGACCACGTGAAGTGGTCTCATTCCCTCCAATCCTTACCTCTCGCCACCACTTTGCCGTCTGCTGTTGGCATTCAAAACTATTTTTGTCGTTGGCATTTAAAGTGTCACATTTATATGGGATTTTTATTTGGTGCTTCTCCAATCTACTCCTCCTCCTCCAACCACTTTCATTCCATTTACACAAACACCTCACCTATACTCCAACTCCGACTTCTACTCCTACTCCTATGCCACACGCGCCTTCCCATCTTTTTTCTTCTATATATATGCAGATACATTTTTTTCTTCATTCTGCATGGATAGGAATTTTAAAATGTGGCATTGCGGCATCTTCAATATCACACCATCCATATAAATGAGTGTCTGTGGAAGTCATTCACGTGTTAAAACACAATGACACCTCAATGGACCAAATTGCCTGGCAGATGATAGACATAATAAGGGAAGGGACAACTAGAACTCACAACTAAGGGGATGATTCTATAGAAAAGCATTCTTTCATTAATACTATAAGTTTTCCATTAAAAAAACCAAATGGATATATTTTAAAGAATATTTTATATTATTTCTTTAATAATAGTTACTAAAGAAGTGCCAAACATCTATCAAATTTAACACTAAAATCTATGTTTACCTGAGTCTACATAAAACTATCTTCTCAGTAAGGGAAATATTTAATTAATTTTTACCAATATATCCAAAAACGGAAACAAATAAAACAATAGCATTTGCATATTCCTAAGAACTTAAAGTTATTTTCTCTCAATTTCAAAATAATATTTGTCTTTAATATTTCATTTTAATATACAGCATCAAAATATTCTTCCCAATTATATTTTTTTACTTTTCAAAGTAATTCTAGTAATAATAAATGATAAGTGAAGTAGTTGAACACAAAATATAATTAGATTTTCCATAGAACAATTTATTCATTTCCACTTTTCGATCTATCGAGTTTCCTATTACAAGTGTAAATAGATAAATCCATTTGCAAGGGCAACTCCTCCAACTACTTTTTTACTTATAATCTATTTCTCTAATGCATAAAAAAAGAACATGGAATCCTTATTGATCCTTGTCTTGAAGGCAAATATGTCAACCATTTTTCAAGTACCGCTTAGAGGACAAATGTCGCTATTTTGGGTACTTCAACCACTAGCGAGTCCTTTCTCCTTCCAATTCACTAACTAGTGCATATGCGCATATTTCTCTCACACATACAGACACACACATACGGGGGCTCAATGGCTGACTGCAGCCTGTTCCAATCATAAATCATAATTCAATATGGAGTGCCCTGCCCTACCTTCTATATATGTAGCTGCCACCCTTCTCCTTCTCCCCCCTTACATTCGTTTTACATGCATTACAAGGCAATTCAATGCGTTGTTCTACAATGAAATATGCATTAAAATTTCCTACCAATTGGTTAGACGAAAAAAAAAAAAAAACCAAACAGAAAACTGAACTGAAATGAAATGAAGCCTTGTCGAATTACCGAACAGAGTAGAGGTGGAGAAATTTTCCCATTTCCATTTGATTTTTCCATGGAAATTCGATGATGCTTGGGCCAGAGAAATCTGTAATGAGCATTTTGTATTTATAATGTGATTTCTGAACCTGGAAAAAGGAGCGGAAACGAATGAGCGTGAGAGCAGGAGGAGCCATGGGAGGGAAGTCAGTCTATCTCGCTCTCTCTCTCTCTCTCTGTCTCTATATAGTGCCAACGCCAGTGGCACATCGTTCATTAAGCAGACTTAGTTGAGTGCTAATTGCATAAATCACATAAGGATTTCAGCAGTCTGGCTAGCCCCCTTTTACAATGTACATACATGCCTCCCCCCTCTCCCGTTCCACAGCGTTGCCCATTTTCTTTGGCCATTGGCACGAATTTAAATTTCATTTGCCGTATGTATGAAGGTATGTATCTACTTGCCCACATATTGTAGTTGAGCGATTAAATAAATGCGCCCAAGTTAAGCCCCCCAAACACACACACACATACACAGATAGACAGACAAGAGAGAGATACTAAAGTATCTTGTGTATACTAGAGGCAAAGACTCAAGTGCCTTTGGCAACAACCGCAATCGAATTACCTGAACATCAAATGTGAGGTAAAAACCCAAAAATGAAATCCTCATAAATTCCAAACTGATCTGACTTGGCATGCGAGTGAGCCAACAAAAGGAAGAAATAACACTTTAAACTTAATTTTTTTATTTTAAATTTGCGAATTGTTTTGCTGTTGTTAAAAGGATCAAATTGGTTAGAATTCTATGCGGGAAAAGCTTAGTTGCTGATTATGCAACATGCAGTTTTCCAGTTGAAAGTATTCATTCTGATACCCAATCATTTCCCATGCTTTGTCACTTGAATACCAAATAAAGAACTTGGCAATAGTTCGATGACATTGAACGGCGACCAAACAACCAACCAACCAGCAGCCACAGCAGCAGCAACGACAACGACAACGACAACATCATCAAGATGCGACTCTTGGGTCGGGCCTGAGAAACTTGCCACAAACCAAAAGTGTATACAAGAGGGTGCAAGAGTATATTGAGGGAGAAAGAGAGATAGGGAGAGAGCGAGCAAGAAATGCTTGTTTAAGATTTAAAAGTAAAAATAGCTCCTTATTCATCTTCGATACACGAAGCAGCTGAGGATGCGGATGCGCCCCAGACTTGAGTTCTCTCTCTCTCTCTCTCTCTCCCTCTTCCTTTCTCTATGGGTGTGTGTTGTCTGTAGAGAAAACAGATACAGGGATGGCAATGGCAACCCACGAGTTTCGGTTACCAATGGCTGCCCCATTCCCCATACTTATGCCCATTCTCATTCTCAATCTCATTCTCATTCTCAATCACATTCCCATTCCCGGAACATGTAATGGCAACTTGCATGTTGCACCGCGTGTTGCTTTATTTGCATACATCAACAGCAAGAACAACAACAACAATGGCCCAGGGATGCAACCAGAAATATGCTTGGGGAGCACAAAAGGAGATGGGTGGAATGGTTACTGCATCAGTCCTGAACAGAAGTCCAGAATACTAAAGGTTTACTGAATGTGATTTAAATTCAATTAAAAGTTTAAAATGTTCTATATAGTTGCCCAAAGATATCAGTAAAAGTAGTGATAAATAACTGAATCTAAAGTAGTATTGCTTAGTCAAAGAATTCAAGACCAATAACTTGGGTATTATCCATCAGCAGTTCTTATAATGGATCTGTTTAAATTTGAGTGAAATGAAACCATTCGATCATTTTATAGTCTAATTTTTCCATTTAAATGCACATTTTAGTATTGCTTCCATCCATTATATTCACATTAGTCTTGGTGGATATTCCTCAATGTGGCAGTTCAATAGCTTTTTCCGATTTTGGCCTTCATCTGCGACTGTTTCGCCTTGTCGGACATTGCCAAAAGATTTGCTTTTGAGATATGCCCACAATAAAACTCACAAATAAAAGTTGCAACTGCGCGAGACTCACCTTTGCTTTTGGCTGACTTTTGTGGCCTTATGCCACATATACCTTAACCTGGCCCGATTCAGTTGCTTTACCCTCTCTGCCGTTTTACCTTGTCCTTATCCTTGACATAGCTCCTTCTTCTTCTTCTTCTTCTTCTACTACTACTTCTTGCGGTTGCGTTTTCTTCTTATTGCTGGCGGCAAACCTTTTGTTTATTTTATTATCTTTGGCTATTTGGCTGCTTCTTGTGCTCCTTTTTTCTTCCTCTTCTTCGTCTTTTTTGTATATGGAGTGTGGCGAAAACGCTTAAAACAAAATTTATTTAGTCGGCCCAAGGCCCAGGCATAGAGAGACAGAGAGAGACGGAGAAAGAGACAGAGAATGAGAGTAAAACAAAGAATGAATCGCAATGCGACAAAAATGCGACTAAAAATAAAGCAAATGCTTAAAAGCAACAACAAAAAATATGCCAAAATAAAAATTAAAAATAAATAAAATATATATATGTATACACATGTGTGCGTGTGTGTGCGTGTGTGTGCGTGTGAGCCCAGAGAAAATGGCTAAAATTAATTGAAATTTATATATTTTACAGGCACAAAATTTTAATTCACCAAATTGTGTGCGAAAAATGAAGCTTAAAATAGCTGCCTTTGCATATTCCAAATCAGAATCACAATCCGAATCCAAAAACCGAATCAAAATCAGCTGCCAAATCCAATTTTATGACGGCGCGCAGACATTTGCATAAAATGTTTGCATTGCGAGCAAGCGGGATAGCATCTGTAGGAGCCAACTAGAGCAAAGGAGACAGAACCAATAGAGAGAACATGCAACAGCGCCCAGCATGTGGCAGGCCGTGTTGATGTTGATGTTGCTGTTGTTCCTATTGGCGCAGGGTAGGCAGGCAAACAGAGGACAATCCTCTACACTACACTGCATTGCATTGCATTCATGTTAGCCGTATTTCGCAGTTCCTCGCCGAAAAAAAAAACTTCTCTTGCAGCTCTTTGCATGCAATCGCAAAACAGCACGCGAAGACAGATTAGAAACGCAAACGAACCAAAGTTCTGCGGGCAGCGTTTGGTTGTTTTTATTTTTTTTTTTTTCGCCCCCCTACGACTACCAGGGACTTTCAGCCATGGTTGGGAGCCGAGTTGGAGTTGGTGAGCCTATTCTATGTTGGCTTGCTGTTATCATTACAAACACAGCGGGTTGCAAAGCATTTGGTTTATGACCTTAGAATCTAAGCTTACATATGCAAGTAAAGCGCATTCAAAGTTGCTAACTTCTATGATCTTTTCCGACGAAATCAGTAGAAATCACATTGACCACAAATACGAGGGCGGACCGATAAGTATTTAGGCCGCAAATGACAAAGCAACATAAGAGATTTGTTTCTCAATTGAATCTTGTGTTAGGTTCTCAAGCACTAAAGCCTCATTTGAATAAAATTAAAAGTACATACTAAGAAATACAAAAAAGTAGCTGAAACCCAAGTTTGAATGGGGCACCAATTCGTTTTTTTCTACCACTCGTCGAATAATTTTAATTAATGGTAACTGGAGGTCTTTGAAACACTCCTTTGAAATAGTCCGAAAGTAGTTGGAAGTAAATATATTTTGATGATGGGAGATGCCTTTGAATTCCTTTTACATATGTTTGAACTTCCGAATCAAGGATGATGCTTTTTCATTAAAAGACTTTCAGATAAAAATTTACTCAAAAAACCTTTTAGCCAAACTTGAATTCACACTTTCATTTAGTAAATTTCTTATTTCTCATTTTTAAAGACAGTTTTATTTGAAATACAAATCACTGACTTGGAATTTACAATTGTTTTGAATGTGAAAGTTTTGCCCCATTGTAAGACAACCAACAACCAGGCAACAACAAAAACAAACAGCCTGTTCTAGAAGAAGTCTCTTTTTACTATAAGCTCCATTCACTCCCTTAGACCCGATTCGCCAACTATAACTATATATAGTTACTTGTGTTGTAGTAAGAAACCCTTTCACAACTTTAACTGCATTGGAAATTTGCATATGCTGCCTGTCGGCAATATGTACATATATTTAAGTGATGGGAGGAGGAGTAGGAGGAGAAGGAGGTGAAAAAGGAGGCAACCATGGAACGAGGCAAAAACTTCTTAACATTTTTTTCACTTTGCTTTGTTTTGTTTTGCTCCACTTGTCTGACGTTTTCATTGCTTTTGTTGCTCTCCAACTGTTGCCATTTACATTTGTGCAAATGAACAAACAAAACCAAAGCGAAACAACAACAAAAAAAATTATGAAAATAAGTTGCAAAATATATATAGGTACATATACTTAAAAAAAAAACTAGGAAAATCTTAAGACATGACCAAAGCAATTGCTTTAATTTTGTAAGCGATTTTCAATTTATGTGACGTTGTTGTTGAAAATATCTTCAATTATGCTCCAGGTAGGGAGTTGACTACCTGTCTCACTCCTACACCCTTTCTCCCTCTCTTTCTCTCTGGGGCTTGTTAGTCTGCAGCAGCAACAAAAAAATTGCAATAATGTTAATTTTTCTTTTTTCAACTATTTGCCATCCTTCTACGTCGGCAGCCGCCAAAAAGGGTTTAATTTCATTTCAGGCTGCGCGTTCCACATTGCTTCAAGTACGTGTAAGTGTGTGTTTATGCAGGAGCAACATCGTCGTCGTCGTTGTTGTTGTTGTTGTTATTGTTGGCTCTGTTATCTGCAAAACTCCATTAGAAAGGCAAAGGAAGCAAATGGCGCACTCCTGCTTCATGGCAGCTAACGAACGCAAACACAAAGGAACCAGAGGCAAAGAGAAAGACCCAGGGACGAAGTTGAATACAGAGACAAGGTTGGAGCTGGAGTTGGAGTCGTTGGCTGGCTGGGCAGGCGCAAAAAAAACGACGTCGCTTAACGACTTTAAAGAAAAATTAAAAACATCCCAAAAGGAATACATCTTCGCCCTGCCGCATACATCGACAACATGCCAGAGCCTGAGACTGAGACTGGGGCCGGGACTGGAACTGGGACCGACTGTAGAGTTGGCTGCTGTTGCATGTTGCCCATCCGTTCATTTCTCTGTCCGCCTGTCTGCTCAACATTGTTAGTGGCTCTCGAATTTATTTTAACGAACTAGTTTGGTCACTTCATACAACATTTTTTCCAAGATTCTCTCTTCTTCCCTTTATTTTCTTTTTTTGTTTGCTTTCTGGTTTGTTTGCGCCGACTCTTTTTTTTTCCTTTTTTTTTTGCCGTGCTCGTTTTACTGGGCTTGTTGCATTTGCTTCGGGGTTATAAAATATATTCGCCTTATATAAATAAATAAATTGGTAAATGGCATTTCATTTGTTGGCTTGCCTCATGTCTCCACTATATCCCTACATGGCTGCTGCTGTTGATGTTGATGGGATGATAAATGCGGCAAAAACCTGTCGCAATTCCCTCGGAACCGTCAGTAAATTGAATTTATTTGGTCGCAAAATGTCGTTAAGCCAATGGCGAATGTCATTCAATGGAATTCAAGTACACAAATGAGATGAATAGTTAGCAAATTATATTTGTTAACCTATCCCTAACTAAAGACTCGCACTAAAATGCATTTACTTATCATTTTCTCTATAAAGTGTTTGTATATGGTGGCAGAGCAGAGAGATAAACGATACGGAACGACTTTTTGCAGCTGACGCGCCCCTTTTTCGCTCTTCATTTTCTTTTGGGTGGCGCATTATGAGCAACAGCCATCAGCAACGACAACAGCAACAACAACAACAACAACAGCAACATGAAGAAAAGCAAAGAAATTGCACACAAAATTCTTAACGAGCTGCAAGCACTAGCAAAATGTGCAAAATCAAGAATTATTTACTTCAAAATTCCAACTCTAACATAGAATTCGTGCAGCAGCAGCAGCAACAGCAACAGCAACAAAAACAACAACATGCCATGCACGGCAGCAACATGCTAAGGCAGTTCAGCCTCGTTTGCTGCCCAGGCGGCCATGTTGCTGTTGCCGTTGCCGTTGCCGTTGCAGTGGCAACTCATTGCAAATGCAACACAACAGCGAGCTTTTCTCAAGTTCGGTCAGCAGCATCAGCATCATTACTTCCATTCAAGCTGTTTGGCTTGGCGTGTACATAAAAAAAAGTGAATTGAGTCAGCCAACGCGACGACTTTGAAATACCATGCATCAACTGAAACAACTATGAAGCCAAATTTATAAGAGAGGCAAAACCGTCCGAAACTTGCCTTTTGAGTCATTCCTATGTTTATGAAATTTTAAAGTCCGATAGATAATCTTAAGGAATGTTAGTGTAACAAGTTCAAAACAAAATTGGGAACAGAATGCGGCACGTTGCTGGACAAAGCCACTGGGTGAAAGAGGTGTAACAAATGCTGATTTGACAATCTCTGGTTTCCTTTTTATTTTAGTGCTTTGCTCTTTTCCACTCTTTCTATCTAATTTTCTTTCTTTAGTCTCCTCGATGTATCTCTAGTTTCTACAATTGGAAAAACAGACGGAAGGACAAACATGGCTAGAACTTTGAAGCCTTTTCTGCTGCCTGTTACAAACGTCTTGAGGACTTTAATATAGCATTTGCCCCAACGCGTTGCATGGTAAAAAAAAACACCAACAGCAACATAAACGGGGCAACGGGCAACCAAACTGCAAGGCGGCGCTGCTTTTGCCGTTGTCGTTGCGTTTTTGCTCATTTTTTTTTTTTTCGTTGTTGCCCTCAACCATTTTGGACAATGCGACTGGTCAGCAGGAATTGTTGCCATTGCATGTTGCTGCAGCAACGGCCAGGCAACTGCCAAATAAAGCAAACGCATTGTGAATTCCTTCTCGACATGGCTCTGTTGAGCTGTTTTTTAGCCTTTTCCTCTTCTTATGTTGTATAGGTACTTTTCATTTTCTTCTTCTTCTTCTTCTGCTCAACCTTTTAATGATTTAAAATTCCATTTTAAGAATTTTATACTTAATGATGTGTTTCGCGTTGTATACCATCGTTTTGCTGGTCCCGGCTGGTCCTGTCGATGGCAATGGCGTTGGCAATGGCGACTGTCCTCATCGTCCCCATCGTCGTCGTCGTCGTCGTTTGATCTAAACACTGCGTGCTTTTCGTAAATTGCTTTTCGTTGTTGTCTTGGTCCAGAGCTCTTACCTTTTGTCGAAGCCGCATGAAATGTGTGCGAGTTTCGGTTCGTTTCTTGTTTTTTTTTTTGCCTCTTTTCCTTTTTTCTTACTTGTGGAATTGCAAAAAATTAAAGTAATACATATATATAGTATACGTTCAATGCAATTGCGATTTACAGGCATGAAATCGAAACAACCAAAATATTTGCCGCACACACCAATGATATGAATAGTATAGCAGATTTATGGTCCAACCGTCTACCTTTTACCTTTTAAAAACAGGTTGTAAATTAAAGAAAAAAAATCACCGAAACACAGAAAGCAACATAAATCAAAAATATATTTGGCAACTGTTTCTAAATTTCATATTCTATTGACGCATGCAAATTTCACAGCATGCCACCTGCTGGTTTTGTTTTTGGGACAACTTTCACCGACCGCCCTAAAAATATGGAAAAAAAACCGATAGTTACCTGCTCTATATATTTTTATTTGTCGAGAAAAATTCCCGGCCAAGTGCGTGCAAAAATATGAATTTTCATAATTTTTGCACAGTTTGCGGTTGGCAAAAAAGAAAAACTGTGTGAAATTTTCATGAGACCTGTCCCAAAAAAAAAATAAAGGAAAGAAGGAAAAAACACAGCTGTAGCAGCAAAACAATTGATGAGATAACAAAAAGGACTTCTGTTGTTTTGTAAGATTTTTCTCGTGCTGTTTAGAAAGTGCGTTATATGCTCTGTAAATTGCAATATTGAGATTAAGTTTTGATTTATTACCAAGTCCATGGAGACAGAGACCAAGCAAAAAGATGCAATTTCTCCCTTGGCAGTTGTTTGCAGGACAGTCTCTCTGTGAAAGGAGAAGGAGAAGGACGACAGAGAGGACGAGTTGTAATTGTGTAAATGTAAAGCTTTGCAGTCCATTTCGTTGTCATTGGAGTTGGCATAAAAATTCAATTATCACTTAATAACAACAAGAGCAAATGGAAATTGCATGCACCGCGGCGTTGCCCAGTTACGCATGGTTATTGCAGTTGCAGTTGCAGTTGCACGGACTACGACTACCTGCAACTCCAATGGCCATCCGCGGGCGAAAGCATTTGCACTTTGCGTTATTAACAAAAAGGTCGTTAAAGCATTTTAACTTACTTTACGCGCTGTATTTTAATTATTTCATTTTGTGCAATTACACAGTACACAAAAATATATATATGAAAAGGTCGCCAAGTGGGGCCCATAAAAAAAAACACCTTGAACTTTATAATTTGTTTCCATTTTTTTTTTTGCATGATATACTATCCAATATCTACATAAAGTAAGAATATAATCTTAGATAAGATAAGTTTTGTTATTAAATTTGTTGACTAATATTTTTATTTTTCTCCATTTCTTTTCATTTTAGGTAAGTGTAAAATATTCATCAAATATTAAACAGAAAACTCCAAATAATGCATTGACAAAGTGAGTAGATCTATTTATATAGTTCGATTTTAGATAGATAAATATCCCATAACAAGAGCAATCTTTGGGATTAGCTGCGAAATGTTTAAAGAAAATTGGAAAATTACTCATGCATAATATACCCCAGGCCCAAAAAAAAAAAAACAAGAAAACAACAACAACTTGGGCACACATGGATTAGTTTTACCAAATACAAAAGCCAACGAAGAGAAAAACAGAAAACTTGCAAATCTTCTTCTGTTCCTTCTTCTAACTTTCTTTTTTTTTTTGAAGGGAGTTGCAAACTGAATGCCCTTATTTAAATTTATTTGCGCAAATTTACTTTCCCATAGCATAAAATCAAATCCAATCAATAAGCATCTTAAATAAATTCATGGCACCCGCACACACACACACCACACCCTGGTGGCAACACTCACTTCCAATCCACCCAAACCACCACCCAGACCCAGTTAGTCAGCAGCCAGTCAGCCAGGCACTCAGCTACCTCATTTTTGTAATGCTAAATAAATTTATTTGCTAATGTAGTTTCTTTTTTTCTTGGCCTTCCTTCCCCCCTCTATTCGAAAATCGAAAGAACGAAAAAAAGAAATAACGAAAACGAAATGTGGTACTTGTTAGTTTTATCTGCATATCATTGAGATAAATTTGGTGCCGATCAAATGCCGCCTCAACTGTCTCTCTGTCCCACTGTCTCACTGTCTCACTGTCTGTCCGTTTGTCAGTCAGTCAGTCTGGCCAACTGACAATGTAGCTACTTAGTAGTAGTGGCAGAAAAGAAGTCTGTAAGAGGGGAAGCCCAAATCAGGCGTCGCCCGGCTGCCGTGTGGCAAAGGCAAGGAGAGCGAAATAAAAAAAGAATGAAAAAAAAGTCTGCTGCTGAAAAGCCGCTGATTTGCATATGAAAGTAATTTAATGTCTATGTCTTGAAAGCTGCACACACACACACCCACCCAAGTGGCAGGGTTAGGTGTAGGGAAAGAAGTCTGCTATCAGTTGAGAACACGTCCTGACGAATATATAGAAAAACTTATATATCGCATAGTCAACCGATAAGAGCAAGCGTCTTCCTCTTAATTTGTCAAGGATTCTCAATTTTTAGCCATAAATTTTGATTAATAACATACTAGGCTGATGTAAATTAATTTAGTGTGAATACGAAAGGACGTTTTCTAAAAACACTTATAGAAATTCTTAACCTGAATCCATGTGCCAAAATATGAATATTCAATTTAACTATTTTTAAAATGTATGTCATTTGTAAAAAATTAATTATTTATATATATTTTCGGAATCCACATGGGTTACTTATATATACAATAACTCTATTTCGTATTTAGTAGTCAAAATAGTATTTTAAAATACTATAGATCCATAATTATGGATTGTTGTTATTGAATTCATGAGAATACAATAATACATTAAAACTTAAACTTACACTTACAAAAAGTTATAAACGCCTAGATACTAGGCTAAATTATCTGACTAAGTGATTTTTTATGTTTGAATAATTGAAATGAAAGAATTGTGGGACTGTCGATTAAACAATGAAATCTACCATTTAAATTGTTGAGTTTTGCAAATTGTGAATAGTCAAGATTTAATTCAGACTGATTTCTGCTTTGTTTAAATATTATTTTGCTTGTAGTAGTTACTTAGAAATTTTAGTTTTTATGTGGTTTTATTCAGTGTGAACCCCAGGTGGGAAATTTCACACACTATGCTTCCCATGCCCAATCTGAAGTCAGTTGTAAGGTCGAAGGACATCGTTCAGTTTTTTATGTAACAAATATACATATGTAGCTTTTGTTTTTTCAAGGTTCAAAAATGAGTATACAGAATCCGATGATTTCTGTAATAAATGTGAAGTGACAGCTTTTAGATTTTTTCCAATTTTATAAATCACCCAAAAATATACAAATAATTTAATAATTAAGCAATTTAGTATACATTATTTTACCACAATTTCTTATTGAAAAGCTTCACATATGTTAATAGCTATTCATGACAATAAATAGATCCACATGATCCCACTGATTTCAATTTTCACAGACTTTTCTTAGCTTTATTTCACACTAGATATTTTAAGAAATTTGTTTAAACTATTTTTCTAATACGTTTCAACTAGTTCATTTATCATTCTGTTGCTCTTCATTCTATTTGGCAGCATTTGCTATTGTTGTCTATTGCGCAAAGAGTATGTCTTTTTATTTTTTCAATTAACTGACCAACGAGGAGAACCCATTCCATTGGCGGAATGAGAATTGCCATTTTGCGTGGCCATAACATACACTCGCGTCGGCTGTAAAATGGCCGCCGCCGCAGAGGAAAATTTAAATTGAAATTTTCCATCCAAAAATTTCCCCTAAACGCTAGTTGACACACTCCCCCAAATAGTTTTATGGCTATTTGCCCGTTGCATATGTAGATTTTCAGCTGACCTGACAATTTTAATGGGCCCTCCCGCCCACCACCACCCCAATCCCCTCCCACTCTCCACCCAAACACTCTGTGTACCGTTTGGGCTCACCCGCATAAATTTATTGTCCTGCAACATTCCTGACACTTAATTGTCTGCATTTAATGAATGAATGAATGCGTTTCGGCCTGGCCAATGGGCAACGGGCATTGGCCAATATTTATCACTGCAGTGAGAGCTGCCATTAACTCTTTCGATTATTATGATTATTGCGATTATTAGTTTTGTTTTTTTGTAGTGCGTAATTTTTGTTGTATTTTGATTTTCAGTTTTTAATTGAATTTTAATGAATTTAATGCCGCATGCAAAGTATTTTTTTTTTATTTTGTTTTGTGACTCTTATTTCGAGTTAATCAAAGTGCCGCTTGATTATTTTCGCTAAATTAAATTTTAATCATAATTTTAATGGCCGCACATGCAACTCGTTGCCGGCATTCGTTTAATTAGTTTACACTGCGCTACAATATTTTGGTATACACGGTGCTAACCTGTTTTTTTTTTTTTTTTATTTTGTCCCCCGTTTTTGGCCCTGCCTTGGTCTTTCATGTCCTTGCCCCTCCCATTTTGCCTTGGCAGGCAGGCAGGGAAGCAGACAAACGTTTTATTTCGTTATCTTTTTGCCGCAGGCAGCTGCAAATGCCACGCAAATTAAACATGCTACCTTTTTGCCTACACCTCCTGCTTCGCTCCCCTCTCTACACACTTCATGCCACCTTCATCATCATGTGTCCTGTTTGTCCTTTTTTTTGCCTACTGATTTTTTACCTTTTGCTAGTTGACAAAGTGTTCTGGCTCTCTCGTATTTCTCTTTACGCTTTTTCATGGTAACATTTCTCGTTTTTTAATGCTCTTTCACAGAAGAGGATACATGGGTTTTGTTTTCAAGTTTGTCGGGCAGGGTAAAGGATGACAACAAATTCTGCAGAACTTGGTAGTTTCTAAAGTTATCCTCATAACACATATGACTATCTTATCGCAGCATTTAGTTGAGATTTTTTTAGAAAACTAATAATAAAATTTCAATTCAAACTCTAGTTAGTTAATCAACCAGATATTTTTCCAAAGAATTAAAAATATTTGTGGATCATTAGACGAATTGCCTATAAGCTGAGATCAAGCAAGAATATAGAAGTCGAAATTAGTGTGATTCTCTCTCGTTTTCATTTTTTTCTTTAATTTTTGGGTCTGTCACGCCTTTGTGCTTTGTTGTGAACAGGGGGAGGTAGGGGGAGGTGGGTATAAGGTTATTAAACACCCACTTATTACCTCTTTTTATTTACATATTCATGCGGATTCAGGCGGCACACTCCCAGCCTTAATTGGCAGCCTTTTGGCCACGTAAATTTTCAGCTCCTTGCAGCAACCTGCCCAGGAACACCAACAACAACAACAACAACAGCAATACCATTGGAGTATTGGTCGAGCTCTGCTAATCGCATCATAAATATTCAGTGTGCCTTGGTTTCCTTTGCTTTACTTTACTTTGGTTTTTGGTTTCATTTCGTTTGGCTTGCTTTGGTTTTGATTCCAGTTTTCACACCCTCAGGCGTTCGGGGCGTTTAACATGTTTTATGACAGCACCGCGTTTATGCAACAACAACAATAATAACAACATAGAAACAAAAAGAAGACAGAAACTGCTGCATACTTGACGGCGCACGCATGAGATCTCGTTGTATGGCATGAGATGAGGAGAAAAGGGTTGCATGTGGCATGGGTTTCGGGGATTCTGCAACCGGGGCATAAATAATTTCACAAAAATTACAACACATGGAGAGCGAACGCCTGTGAATAATTTTTTTCCTCCTTTACGTTGGTTGCTTTTTTTGGTTTTAGAAAAAGTTTGTTGAACTTCATCTTCGTTCCCCCCGCTGGCCCGCTTGGAGTCCTTTCACTGCGGGCGCTGCTCGGAAATTAATTGCTTAATTAGTTACGGCCAAACACTTTGAAATATGGCCGCGTTGGTCGACTGTCTGTGCACGACTTCACGACTTTCAACTGGTCATAATTGCTCTATTAAATGGGCTTACTTTTATTTTATTTCAGTTTTTTTTTCTACATTTTTTTTTTTTTTTTTTTTTTTGGAATTTCTCGTATGGACAGCAACCGTTTGGGATAATGGCTTTAAGGCTGCGACCATTGAATTATTGGATGACTTTGCCATTAGGCATGCAATATTTCTATATACACACAAACGTATTCCTATACTTATGGCCATTGCAACAAAAACATGTTTTATGTCGCCCTTAATGACCTCCGAGCACTACAACAGAGCAGAACGGACCAAAAGCAGTGCAGGGGGGAGGGTGGACTCTTGGAGTCTCTTGGAGTCGCATCGTCGTTGTCGCACTTAATCGCTTTGAATTGCAAAAGCAAATAATGTGCAAAAAAGCATAAGGATAAAGGATAAGCCATAGCGTCGCCGCCGGCATGCGCGCCTGTGAGTGTGTGTGTGTGTGTTTGTCCTGGCGGATCCTTTTTGGCGTCTTTGTCGGCCCGCTCATCCCAACATCGCCCACTCTCACTCCTTCTCGCTCTCACACTGCCGACCACTGCAGAATGACGCCATTATTTTGACAAATTTTTCTTCTCTTCTTTTTTTTTGGCAAATGTTTGCTGTTGTTGTTGTTGCTATTGCTTGGCTTTTAGCTCGACTGCTGTCAGCTTTTGTTGCTCTCTTTATGTTTGTTTTTTGGTTTTTCTTCGTTTTTTTTTTTTTTAAATTGCATGCAATAATTCAATTTTATATTTCCGCAAAAAACTTTATCATTTTTATTGGCCCAAAAGAGGTTTTTCTTTTGAGCACATATTTTTTTTTTTTTGGTTTTGGGTTTTCTTGGCAAAGATTTTGAATGAGCAATATATGCCATATTTCATCAAAGAACAAAAAAAAAACCATATAGAATAAAATAGACATTCAATTAGGCTTGAAGCATTTAAGCGATTTATTAGAACATAAAGTCAACAGTTTGGCATATAATAAATATCCTTAATCAAAATATAATAATATGAATGTGAATTTACATTTTGGAAGGTAATTCTAAACGAATCTTAAGAATAATTGTGAAAAACTCAAGGAAAAATAACTTGTGTGACTTAAAGGTAAAAGGTGAAAGGAAGTTTCGTGTTGATTTAAATTTAGGAAGTGTTTTAATAACATTTTGATATAAGCGGATATTAGATTTTGAATGCCATTAATATTAGTTTTCTACCACCTTAAAATACAGTTAGTTGAATATTTTACTATTATTTTTTTTTAGTTTTTCAATATAATCTCTTATTTTCTGCCTTATAAGACAAAAATCATTTGTATCGAAATTGTTTTTGACAACGAATTGTGGAACAAATGAAACTAATTTCAACTATTTCTACTTTACAACAAAACTTGTCCTCTAAATGAAGCCAGAATGTGTCCTCGTTGCCTTATCCTTGTTGCCAATGGCGCCACATGGCTGGGTGTTTGGTGGTGTCCATTGTTGTAGTCGGTATCCTGAAGCCAGAGGAGTTGGTGTTGGCTTTTTGGCCTGTTTGCTTGCGGGCGACCCAAAGCAGATAACAAATATTTGCAGGAAACCCTGAGCCCCTTAATTAGTGCAAAGAAGCTCTAACACAGTTCAAACCCCGAGGAGAGTGTGGAGTAAAGTGCCATGGATAGCCCGGCAGGACACATGGTAAGGCAAGGCAAGCAGCGGGAGCTGTAAAACTCATAAAGTGCCTGCAAGGAAGCAATTTATCAAAGTTTTGTTGCTTAATTGTCGTTTGTGCGGTATTTGGCAGTGAAAGTTTTTGGATTGGATTGGAATGGCTGTTTTGGTTAGCCTTTTCTTCGGATGGGTTGTCCATTTGTTCCATTTGACCTCCCCAATAACGATTCGATGGCCAAATATATGTATAATTATCATGATGAATGTATTGTACCCCGGCACCTGTAGCCAATATTTATTCTCCCCATCATTATCGATTTTTACGGCCTGCACTTTTTAAGATATTTTCCACATCATAAATAAATAACAACAAAAGCAAAAACCGCGTACGCAAAGTGGGTAGGAAAGGGAGAGAGAGAGAGAGAGAGATAGAGTGTTAGGGTGGGGAGAGAAGAGGGGGAGTGAAGAACAAACACACCGGCTTCTGGCTGCCGTCGCCCGTCACATTTATAACAATTTAAAATTGCTCGAAAAAATGGCAATAAAATCCCACAGACAAACGAAATTACGTGACCAATGTGTTTTATTACGATTTTATTGCGAAAATGCGAAGAAGTCAGGCTTACCAGGAGCAATGCGTGATGGCAAGAGGATGGAGGATTGGAGAAGGTGGTTCAGTGGTTTGCTGATGGTAGTCGGGTGGTGGTGCGAAGGGCAACCGCAAATATGACTGCGTCTGGGTAGCGGCAGATTATTTATCTTTCGGCTGAAATCGACACAGAAGCGAAAGATGGTAACCAGCAAAAAAAAAGAGAGAAGCACGTGAGAGCATTGCGAGGGTTGTGCCATCAGTTTCCAGTTTTTACACGCCGCGTCAGGTTAATGGCAAATTTATGTTACAATTGGCTTACATTCGAAATAAATTCCAGGTCCATCATCTAGTTCTTTGAGCATTCTTTTTATCATTACATCCAAAAAAAAAAAAACTGAAACTGTGTCATATAAGTAATTTGAACTTTGCTTCTATTCAAGGGTAGGTGACCCATCAAAGGGGTGGATATCACTCGAAACCCGGGGGTTGAGCTCTTTTAAACCATAAATGGCCAAACAAAAACGCCCTCTATGCGCAAGAGAGAGAGATATATCAAGTAAGAGAGAGTAAAAAGAGTTTATATAGACTGCCAGTTATTATATTGGACGATTCAAATTGTATTTAGCGTTTACATTTTGTTGTTGACAACATTTTATTAAGTAATTTCCATAAATTTCCATAGCAGCATATGCCACTGAAGGGGGTCAGAAAAGGGTAAAGCAAGCTAAAAACAAAAAGACCTGAGGGAACTAGGCAGCCAAAGGGGTGACAATTGCTAAGAAATAAATTCAATATAGTGTAATGAAAACCTTCAATGTTTAAATCATTTATATAGTGTAAAATCTCTATCCAGTTGGTTAAGTTTAGCCAAGGTTTAGACACCTTTGCCTTTCTTGTTGCCATTAAATTATTGTCTAAACTTGAACTAAATCAAACTAGCAAATATAGTTAAAATTTAATGAAAACTTTGATGAAAGCACAATCAATAGTCTAAAGTAATCTCTGTAGAGGCCGAAATGGCCGATTGCCTTTCTGTTACAATTCCCGAATGGCTGCCCTTCACTGGCCACTGGCACGACCAAACCAATCCATCTTTAATAATAGCTAATGCAGGTCTACTATATTCTCTATAGACATTGGGACTATATTGATTAAACGTTGAGTAAAAACCGAAAGAAAAAAAGAATAAATTGCTATTCCAAAGAGACAGCCCAAAGAGTGAAGTCGTCGTAGTCGTCCATTGTTATGTATAAAATGCAATTTTTTTTTTGTTTTCGTTCAACAAATTATAGAAATTTTTATGTTTATAGGAAAGTGCATTCCACCGAGGCGAGGTGCAGTTTGCAATTTGCTTTATTCGCTAACCCTAAAGGGTAAAGCGCAATTACTTTTATTATATTCAACCGGACCAGACCGAGACCTGGACTGAGACTGGGACTTGTCCATAGTTTCGCTTCCACCCCCGGCGGCATTTGCTCCATTGGAATGGTGCAAGTGCAGGTCAATTCTTGTATAAGTCCCCCGTCATCTCCAGACTGATTGATGGCTGTCTAGGCATTAAATATATATATATATATCCACAGAGAGTTTTCGTAAATTATAGCTTGATATTATTATAATGCAAAATGTATTATTACAAAGAATTTCAACCTTTCGTCTTCTTGGTCAACTCTCTTTCTTCGTGTCCATTCGCCTCTGTTGCTGTGGCGTTGTTTCGTTGGCCGTTCCATATGCATAAATCGCAATGACTCAACAAGGCAATCCAGTTGCAAAACTGTCCACAGTTCTTAACTCATTTAGCCTGGGTCCAGCGGTTCGGACCGATGTGCGATGAAAGAAACGCGCGACGTTTATTGGTTCCGTCTGGCCATTTATTTCACTCCTCTATGATCGCTTGGCGGAAGCCATTAAAACCACCACCACCATCATATACCCAGTAGTGAGGCTACCTACCTGCCTGCCCTCACTCAGTCTCCGAGACGCAGTCGCAGTTATGTTTTTAAGATAAGCCAAGAACCGGTTTTCAGCTGCCATGACAACCGAGTACACACACACACACACACCGATGTATTTGGGCATCATCTGACACAAGGAGAGAGATAGGCATATAGTACATCAGAGACGCCATTTGGCGACCCATTAGACAATCGCGCACATTTCATCAAGGCGCCCACTTTGCACGTGGCACGAACCCCAAGGAACCCCACGAACTCAACGAACCAAAAGGGAACTTCACGAGTCTTCTCCCTCCATGATCCATCTTTAAGTTAATCATATGCGCAAGTGGCAAATATGCCTGGCAGAGCCAGAGCCAGATCCGCAGTAAGCTCATCAGGCCGGTTTGGCCACTCGGTCTGCAGCGGCCAACGTGTGTGGGCTCCGGCCATGTCTATGAGCCATCGCAAGAAGGAACCTAAGCACAGTCATTAGTTTAATTGCACTGTTTATGAAGCATTTTCATTGAGTGCTGCTGGCCAATGGTGGCTCGACTGCAGGTGGTTCCGCTCCTCATCATTTAATGCCATTTTCGTTTGCATTTCGCATGCCAGGCGGTCATTCTCTCTCTCTATGTTTTAAATTAAATTAAATTTAACATCGGTTAATAGATATTTTATGCGAACTAATTAACACGAAGTATTCCCTTTTGAAGCCTAACTTGGGCAAATATTAAGAAACGGTTAAAAGAATCGATGCAATTTTTGGACAAAATTCTTTGCCATATCTTAATGAAAATCTACCGTGAATTGCATGCAATGTTAACAATCAATTTTACTATATTTACACACATATATATATACGTATGTATATGCCAGGACATCGTTGGCAATTAGTAACAGAAGCTGGTGCTACAAAATTGTTAGAATGCGCAGCAACAAAACATTTAGAAGTAAATAATTTCAAAACATACTTAAAATCAATTTACTTAATAACCGGGTAATTTGAGTGCGAGTGCGGACTGAGGTTGATGCCAATGTCGTTTTTGTTTTTGTATGTGCCGACAAAATGTCCAGGGACGGATTATCGTTGGATCAGAAGATATATCAATATATGTACTAGAAAAAGATTTATTTATTAGTAAAAATGGGGGCTAAAATTACTACAATGAATAGATTATCAGAAGCGATTCAATTTCATCTTTTTTAAATCATAATAAGTAAACAGGTAAATCGATTAGCACAATGATTAAGTGAATGAATATTTTATTACTTAAAACCTGCAAACTGGCACCTCAAAATATTTAAAATCTTAAACCGCTCCTGTTTCAAATGAGTGTAGAACTTTGTGGATAAACTAAGCATGTTGCATGCCAAGAGTCTTTGTCTCAGACTCTACTCAGCTCCTCAATTCATTTTGGCATGCGAATAATAATTTTCAACCAAAGCAGAACAATGGCCGCAACAACAGCAACAACAACAGCTGCATTCTAGTGCACTTGTAAAAAAGACAACAACAATAACAACAACAACAACAACAAGAACCAAACACATTTAATAATAGTTGTTCCAACACATACCCAAAGCAGGCCTCCTTCTAGCCGTCGGGTAATCGTTTTACTCACCCGGCAAACGGGCAATTTGAAAGCGCACCACAGCAACAACAACAACAACTGGCCGGCAACTGGCGAAAACAACAAATCAACAACAACCTGCTGACCACTCTTTAGTCTGCTCTGGACTGGTCTGCTCCCAGGGTCCCAGAACTCTGACCATCATCATCATCATCATCCTCATCGTTGCAGCGATGGTCATCGGTTGGCAATTTTTTTCACGCGCCCAGGAGCGCGTGTCCCTGGCTAAGGCGTCGTCCTCCCTAGTCTCACAAGCTTGTTGGGCCATGCATGCATGCAACATACAATATACAGAAAACAAAAAGGAACCATGGAAAATATGCAATGTTGGACTAAATTGTTTTGGATTCTCCGTCTACGTTTGCTCCACCTTCTGCACCTCCACCAGCAAAGTCACTCCTGTTGCCTCTCTCTCTCTCTCTCTCCTTTCGTCTCTTGTGGCAAGTCCAATCAACTTTGTCTGCCTTTCGGCGTGCATAATTCGCAGTTGTTGTTGTTGTTATTGCAAATTTATCATAAATAGTAGTTGGCCACGTTTAATCAACTGAACAAACGAATTGCCCGGATCAGGGATGAATGCTAGCAGGTTTAGTTGGAGGAAAATTGTGGCATTGAATTGAATTAAATATGCATTTCATTTACTTGCAATTGCAAACCAGAAACTTTAATCTTATATATTTTTACTAAAGCTGCCAAATGAAAGTTTTTTAACCAAAGCATTTGATTAGAATGAATTAAAAAATTTATTTATGATATTCTTTGTAAATGTATTGGATAGCAAAGTCTTTTTGTCATTATGGGAATTGTTTCTTTCGTTCTTAGAAGATTCTATTTCTTACCGGACTTAAAAGAAGGGCAAGTGATCCTCTCCCAACCCCTCTCAAACCCCACTTCTGATCTCCCACGATTTCATAGCATAAACTAATGCTTAATATTGACAAGTCAACTTTAATTTCAACTGACCTTTATTTAGAGTATTTTTAGCAACTAATTTGTAGTTTCTCTTGATGTAGAACCTATCTAAATATCTGAGCTAGTTGGTTCTAGGTCCAAAGAGAACACAATTTTTGGGCAGAGTTTGTTTTTGTGGATATTTTATTGCATATATATATATATATAATAGGAAAACGTATATTTGTTATATAGATAAATGTGTGTGTGTGTGTGTGTATATATATAATGGTATTTGTTCTTGCTTTTCCTGCTGTTGTTTTTGCTGCTGCTGGTTCTGGATGCTGCAAAATTTGTGTGTCGAGAGATAAAAGTGCCAGAGCAACTTGTCATAATAAATTTTTCGGTGCGAGCTGTGGCCAACGCTTTTTGCTTGTTTTATTTATGCGCTTTTCATAAAACACAATAGCTTTTGTTTAATAACAAGTGAAATTTATTTTTAAATAACAACAGCAACAAATAATAAACGCCTTAATGAACCACACGCAGACAAATTTCATGGGCTTCGATTTAAACACGATCTGTACATAGATATCTGTTATATAGATTTATCTATTGTTGGTTGGTTCGTTTTGTTTTTTTTTTTTTTTTTCTTTGTTTTTTTGCAATTATAAATTTGCATAAATTTATTACAATTTCCATTTTTAATAGCCTGTTAACTATGCATTTTCGATTGCATATAAATCAAGAAACATAATTTTTCCATTCATTAAATGAAATACTAAAATTGGAAAGAGTAACAATCAATGCTTACCAATGACTGCACACACACACACACACACACTTTCAAAATCCAAATCCAACTACAAGTCGGAGTCCAACGATTCAAATAAACTAACTCGCTTTCAAATTATTTCTGCACTTCTCCGATTCTGTTTAAGCGAGTCGAAAACAATGTGCAGCATTCAAATGATTCAAACTGCCCCTAAAATGCTGCAGCCACAGAGACGACGGCTACAACGACTCACAGTTTTAGCCACTATACAACCAACAGCAGCAACAGCAACAACAACAACAACAACAACAACAACAACAAGAACAACAACTGACCAACGAGTGTGTGCGCCACGTTAATCTTTGAAAATCCGAGTGCTGTATGCGGTATTATGCGAAAATTTATCTGATTTAACACCTAATATACAATAACTTAATATGCAGTGTGTTCCAACGCTTGCACGAGCCACAGAGCCTGCCTGCAGTCATCCACTTCTAGACCCTCACATCCCCACTCAGTTCAGCCCAGCCCGTTCTGGCCAACCCATTCCAATCCCGGCCCCTATTTGCTCCCCTCCCTCATACATTTGATCATGGCAAAAGCTGGGTCAAAACAGTGGAAACATTTGCCTTTCACTATCGAAATTATCTTAACTATTGCTCCAATGAAATCATTTAGTTATTTCTCAATATTCAAACTGTTTTCCCTTTAAATTCAACAGAGATTTCAACAATATACAGGAAATGAAAACCAATTTATAGTTCCTTCGAACTACATAGTTTAAAATTTATCAAACTGACTTTTGAGATCATAATCCTAACACTTTTATCTGCTAATCACCGCTGATTTTGCAGTAGGAGAAAGATTAGGGCGGCAAATTTCAAAGAAACAAACATTTTTCATTTCAGTTTGCTTCAATCCTTTTTTACAGAATCCAAAATTACTCATGGACTGCATTTTTCATAAAGTCCTGGACGACTTTTATTTCTGTAATCCCTTAAACATAGATGGTTAGTTCCCTCCCCTATAATTAGGGATTGTTAATCGGATTTTATTAGTTATTAGGGTTGAATAGATTATTGAGAAGCGACAGACTGTAAGAGTTGTTCCCCGTCCTAATTTGATTTTGCCCCACTGTATTGGGAGGCAAGGCGCAATAACAACAATAAATGCAAACTGCAATGCTCAGCGCACATTTTGCGCCCAAAAAGCTTCAACAATTGCGGCTGGACTCGGTCTCCCTCACACACACACAGGCAGACACACACACACCGATAAACGCACGCCTGCAATGACCATTATCCTGCTTCCCTCTCACTCTCTCACACATACTATTTCTCTCTCACTCCTGTTTTTTTTTTTTTGGGAGCCCTGCATCTGTATGAGTTTTGTTCCGAATGCTGGGCCTGGTATGCGGCGTTTGGAAAATGTGAATATGAACTGCATAAATCTTGTAGAAGCGACGGCGGCACTCTTTCCCATAGCGCGCCTACCGTCCCTCCCGCTAGCCCCATGGCCACCCCATTCAAGGCTTTACGGCTTTTCGGCTTCGTACTCGTATAAGAGAGAAGGAGGGGGAAAAAACCAGACTCTATACTCTATACAAGCGGCCTCTGGCGTTGGTGCGAGCCAGTCTTAGTCCAGGAGAGATATATGGCCTATAGGTAGTTGGAGAGCAAATGCGAATAGAATGTGGCGGCATCAAAGTTCAGCTCACTTACTCACCCGGCGATGAGTGTCGGGGTCGAGGGAGAGAGAGAGAGAGAAAGAGCAGCGGAGAGGTAAACGGATATGGGGTATGGCACTTTGCGCCGCTTTAGTTTGCTGCAGTTTTATGCGTCGCACTAGAGTGGTGAGGAAAGGGGTAGATGGGGACGGTCATTGGATGGATCATAACTCTTACATTATTATGCATTCATATCGCCATTTTAATCACATACACACATACGTATATGAGACCATTTTGGCTGAAGAGAGAGAGAGAGAGAGATTGATGATGGAACAATGTGATATGGGATTATGGGGTTTGCCTTCTTTTTTGATTGGAAATTGAGTAGACAAAATCGAAAATTCCTAATAAAAGGAAGAATAAATCGACAAGTCTGGAATCTTACTTTTAAAAAATATATACTTTTGATTACTAATATATCGTCTGAATGATATATGTATGTGTAAATAAGACAAACCTAGCAGACAGAAATTATTTATATCTGATAATTTCTAGATATTTTCAGAGGGCATCCAAAAGTCGCCAGCTAACTTTGCATTTCTCCACTTCACACAACGATATTAACATGGCCAATATGTTTGCCATTCCTCTACTTTATTTTGGCATATGCCGCAGTCTCTCTATGCTCTTATGCTTCGTTAGCCATTTCCCTTTTCTTGCCGCGCAAAATGTCGCAAAATCTATATAATTTGTAGCAAACTGCACTACACCGTGTATATTTTGTATACTTATACAAGTAACACTTTGAGGCGGCAACCCCCCGCCCACGTTCCCGCCGGCAAAAGCAACCAACCATCGTGCTGCCAATGATTTATTACCCAATTTTACTGCCATGTTTTCTTAATTTCGCATTCGACATTTCCCTTCTTGCACCTCCTTTGGCCTTCTTTGCAGCCATGCGTAGTACTCAACCTACCCAGCCAACCCACCCAACATACCACCCACTTACTCACCCACCATATACATATACAAACACCCACTTACCCACCTACCCACCCCACAGGCAAAAGGGAAAACATGTAGCATTAGATGGCGGACTGTAACTCAACGAAATAAAATAAAACACGCACCAAAGCACATTCATCCCTCGAGAAATATCGCTTATTTGGTCGGTAATAATTCTTGGGCTGTGCCAGCCCAAAAACAAAAAACCAAAAAGAACGAACCAAAAAAAAAAAACCAAAATACAAGGAACTCCACCCCCGCATCATGGGCTAACAAAAGCTATGCCAACAGCATCTTTTGCCTTTTTCCTGCCTCATCGTCTACTCCGGACCAAAACATCTTCTTTGCCCTTTTCTTCTACGGTTTTTTTTCCTTGCCGCATCTGCCACGTGCGTGAGCTGAAGGCGTGTAGCTCATGAATGCCGCAAGGAGAAAGTTTTGCAACTTGAGCAAGACGCATGGGCCAGGGCCAAGACCAACAACAACAACAACAACAACAGCAGCAACAGAACATCACCAAAAAGGGAAGCCAAAAGAGAGAACAGAGACCAAGACCGAGACGGAGACCAAGACGTTGGCCAAAAGGTGAAATCCTTACTAACCATCGAGAAACAGACAGAGAAAAGACACAGTTGGAGAGAGTAGAGAGAGAGAGGAAGAGAGAGAGAGAGAGAGACAGTGAGAGCGGCTCGCATTTTTCTCTCGTAGACACTTTTTACGAAATATTTCATCGAAATGTGTCCCTCGTGTAACATTTAATATTAAAGGTGGGCGGCAGCGAAGGGCGCGGCTGGGCGGTAACTTATAAATTAGCTTTATTTCCAAGACATTTTGTTGTTTTGGGCGAATAAAGCAGAGAAAGTTTACAAAATGAACCGAGAAGAAAAGAAAGAAAACCAAGTAGAAAAGAGCTCAGCCCGAAACGCGCGCGCGACAAGTGCACTCAGTTGGGTTAGGAGGGGGGAGGAGGAAAAAACTCAAAAGAAAATGAAGCCGCCACCGCCACTAAAAACTTGAGCCAATAAATCATAAGTTAATTACAAGCTTGTATTAACTCAGGACACTGCATCCAAAGAGAAAGAGAAGACTACCAAACTCATACCCATTCTCCACCCCCCCCCCCCCACACGCCGCCTTGACGCCCATGGGCAAACAAGCTACAAATTTCATAATTATATTTTATGCGATTTATTTGTTCCCCCGCTGTCATGTCTGTTTGCCCAAAGATAATGCCAAGCTGTGTCTTGCAACCCACTTATCTTGTCCTGAAGTTCGAGCTAGAGAGCTCTCTCTCTCTCCCTCACTCACTCTCTCTATCTCGTTCTTGTGCCCCTCTCGATGCCATATTTGTTGTCTGTCATTGGGACCGTTTTAATTGCAGAAGTTTTTCGAATGACAGTGGGCGGAGGGTGAAGGGGGGGAGGCGGTTTTGGGAGACAACAAATGCGGGCACCCTCCATGACATGGCCGCCATTTGCTTCGATTTATGTCTGGCAAATTTAATTGCACGCCTCGATAAAAAGAAATCATATTAATTATGATTATTTCGTTTATTGCTTTCATATGCCACTGCCGCGCTGCTGCTGCTGCTGCTACTGTTCGTGTCTCTGCCACACGAATCGAACATCATAACTAAATACTATATACTTGCACTTAATAAATAATAAAAGAAATAAAATGTATAAGCTTTATTTGCTAGTCAACATTCTCTAATGAAAATTTTATAAAATTCCGAATTTTATAATTTAAATCCCTTCAGCAATTATATATACATATCTAGGAATCATTCCTACTATTCGATTACCAAAGTCTTTAAGATTTCCAAAAATGTCTAAATGCAATATTAATCGTTAAGAGTCTTTGGCAAAACAAATTAATAATTTTTATTTACCTACACTTGGGCTATAATATCATTTAAGCCACTGGATAATTATATTTATAAATTGCTTAGGCCTGAAACCATTAAAGTATAATAAATATCTACTTCTAATCTGAGCTCATAAAATAAAATAAAACGAAAATATTCAACCACTTTTTTTCAAACTCTATTCAAAATAATAATGAGAAATGTTAAAAGCAAATAATCTTAAATTTTGAATTCTAAATAAATAAATGTCATAAATATTGAATGTAGTATCCGATTTCTTTCATTTTATGAAAAATGAAATCTAAATTTGACAAGAACTTATTTACAGATACAACAGATGTCTAAAAAGGATGATTAAAGCAGAGTCAGGACTAAGATATAGATTTTTAAAAGCTATACAATGGGAGACAATGGGGAAATTCAGCTAAAGGATTATAAAAAGACTGCATAATATATTAGTTTTTCAATATGTATATTAATTATAATATCTATTTAGCATATTCATGTCTATCCAATAACTTTAAAGTTTTCAAATTTAATCTGCGCAATGCAAAGACTCGAATAATTTTCACTTAATAAATGGCAAATGGAAAATAAAACAAAAGTTTTCATTGCCCTCTTAAGATTGCGTGTGGACTTTTCTTGCATGTTTTTCTTTCTTTCTTTTCTCTCTCTCTCTCTCTCTCTCTCTCTCTCTTTCTCTCTCTGGGACTCCTCTCCTTCTGTTTGTGTACATATTTTGCAAAGTAATTTACATATTTCCAAGCATAGTCCCGGCCATTCATCTAAGCGCCCCCGCCATTTATTCATTAATTCAAAGTCGTCCAACATAAATTAGTTAACTCCGACTCGGAATCGGGTGTTTCGTTCAAGAATTTTAATGTAAAGCGGCTCGTGAGGGGCACTCTCAGTTCCCCAGAGAGATATAGGGGGGTAGAACTGACATCTCCTTTTTTTTTCTTGTATTCTGTGTTTTTTTTTTATCTTGTTTGTTTGTTTGTAGTTTATTTAGGTGGGTGGGGAGACGAGGCCTATGGCAAAAGCTGCGGTTTTCCTTGCCTTTTCTTTTCTATTTCTCTGGAAAACGAAGTGCGGAATGAAGTGCATGTTGGAAACAAAAAACCAACAACATTGGCAAACAACAAAAACAATTGAAACTCCGGCATGGCATATAGCGAGGTGGTGCCAACTCAAGTAGAAAAATACTCGTACAATGCAATAATAATACAACAACAACAAAAAAAAACTTGAACAACCAAAGAAAAAAAAAAAAAAAAACAAAACAAATACTTTTGCTGGAACTTAATATAACGACTTTGCATTATCCTGTATTAAGAGAATAACAGCTTAAAAATACTTTAAATTAATCTAAAATAAGCCCCATAAAGTACTTATTCCAAACTCGAACTTGAGGACTAAATGCCGATGTGTTCTATTGCTAGAACTTAAAGAAGTTTTAATTTAAGGACTTTTGACAATAAACCAGAGTAAAATATAATATACTTCTAATTTGCTAATTTGCTTATGAAAATTATATTAATTCATTGATGTGGTGATAGGACCTTTGATATTCCCTATAGTTGCAGGGTATCAGCCATTGTGAAAAGAAACAAACGGGCGTGAGCATGAAAAGCGAACGGGTCGCACCAGTCTCTGGTTGGATGAACAAAGTTTTCCTTTTGCTTTTCGGTTCAGTTTTCCTTTTTATGTTTTTTTTTTTTATTTTCTGTTGTATTTTGCTTTTTGTTTTTGGTTTGCAACAATCTTGGAACATTTTTTGGCGCTGTCTTTTTTGGTGTGTATATTCGCCATGGAGAATGTGGGCCGCAGGCGGAAACACCCAATACAAGTCACAGCTGGATTTATGTCATGCCTTTAATTGGCTGCTGTGCCGATGTCGATGCCGATGGCCCAGACCTGCCACCCCATCCCCCACCACCAAACCGCCAGAACCTCAGCCTGCGAACCCCAGTAGTAGCAGCAACAATTCTGCCATCATCCATTAGCTGTAAAATCGAGTTTCTCTTGGAACTTGGAGTTGGGGGCGAGACTAAAAAACACAAGTGGCAATATTTTGGTCCGGAGTCTGGAATTTGGGAATCTGTGGAATCGGGGAGGAGGCTGGAAAGCCAGTTGCTAGCAATTAAAATGAAATTTTTTCCTACCCGCCATCTTCGGGATTTTCGTGCGCAATTAAAAACGAATTTCGCGCGGCTTCATTAGCCGGCGAAGGCGGTCCAGCCCTTACGGATGAAGCCTGAAGCTTGGCTAGCTTAAATATTCATATGAATGGACTTTAGTTGTTGGCGCATTTCTAATGCCTTGGCAATGATATACCTACACCAACATGGATAAGTTTTCTGGCTGTATTCAACCAAACCAATTGGCTGCCAGGCCAACAGCAGTAGCAGCAGCAGCAGCAGCAGCTGTTGCTGAGGCCATTTTGCGCGATTTTAAATTAAATTCAATAAATTGCCTTTTCGCATACATGCAAAAGTCGAGGCAAAATATCAACACTTCCACTGCACAAAAGGATGGGCCTAGAGAGTTGGAGTTTTATAAAAGTGAAGCGGTAACACAAAATAAAAGGGGTGAAAAGTCTCTTTGCTCCCAACAGTCTCAGGCTGTGGCCACTTGAAATTTATGCGCTCCAGCGACAACATATGGTCACGTAAATTCATGCGACAATATACGATATGATGTCACACACACATGACTCGGTGCTTTATTCTTTATGCAAAACGATGTAGGGATTCCTTCGTTTTTGTTTCACTTTTTTCTTCCTTTTTTAATATGTGAGAAAAGACCCGCTCTTGAAACTGTCGCAAACCTAAGGCTACCCCCAAAAAAGCAAAAAAAAAATAGAGTCCAAATTTATGTTCACTGTTAAGTCATGCCAAATGTGCTATATTGGTAAATATTATATGCAGATGGTTTTGATGCGAAAGTGAAATCTCAATGACTTCATTCAATAAACTTTTTTTCTGACAATTGAGACTAAAAAGCCATTCTAAAGAACTTTCTTATGAACTTCACATACATTAAGATGAATTATAAAAATCAAATAAAAATGATGAAATAAGTTAGTTTTTCTATAATCTAATATAGAAGTGAGCTAGCTATAAAGTGAAAACGATTTTTCTCTCAGTTGATTAAGAGTCAAATTTTCCATGTTCGATTAAAAACTTAAAGCAAAAAGTTTCACTACCAAAGAATCTTTTCATATTCGGACTTTTGCCGCCTGCCCCGCCTTCTCGGGGCCAACCTTGTTCCTAAGTCGACCTATTGGCTCAGAATTATTGCTTGCCCTGCAGCGTTTGGCAGAGTGTGAAATTGGCAAAGCGCAAAATGAAAAACTTTTTGCTATACGAAAGATATGCAAGAAAAGAAAAGTGGCAAGGGGAATATGAGGGGACGAAAAAAGAGACTAACATAGAGAGAGAAAGAGAGAGAGAGGGAGAAGGAGAGGAAGAAGAGAAGCTTTTGCTGTGGCCAGCCAGCCAGTTCATAATTTTCAAGAAGATTTCACAAAATATTAGTTAAACAAAACATAAACCAAAACCTTCCAGACGTTTGTGCATACAAACGTGAGCTAAATCACCTAAAAGCATGCAACATAATTCACCAGGCGGCACTCACACACACACAAACACACATATGAGGACAACGGCATCCCAAGAAGCGACGAAGCTTAACATTTCCGTTTCCTTCAGACTTGAAGCAGAATCCCCAAAAGCCCACCCACGCCCACTTTTAATGGCTCTACTCGGCAAAATTTTGGCCGCTTGGCAAGGGAAGGCACGAGGACTTCTTCTTCTCGTTTGCCACTTCTTTGACTTGAAGTTGGCTTTGTTGTTTTGCATGTGCAAGCTAAGTGAATCTCGAGTCGAGTGAAGAAGCAAGGAGCTCCAGCAGCTCCAGCAGTCGAGCAGTCGAGCACGCATGGGGCAAGACAACAAGGTTGACATTAGCGAGCCCGGAGCACAACGACAAAACCCAATTAGAAGCAAGATATACGACACCAGAGTGAGGCGACGACACAACATGAAAATGGAGACCCAAGATGCTGATGTGGCTCCTGCCCCCACTGCTTTCTCCATGCTCCATTCTCATCCCTTGATATCCTGTCCGCGTGTACGAAGGCCAACAATGAAGCGTGTAATTACAAGCGTAAACGGCACCAAAAGGCGCAGGATGGGTGGACTAAAAATCACACGACGACAACCATTTTTTGAAAAGGGTTGAGCCTGAGTTATGCACAAGGGTTAGCAGCAAGTCAAGGTACACACACACACACACACACACACTGGCACATAGACACACAAATATATACATAAATACTCGTACCTACGCTTCGCAATGCATAATTACTTTACAAGTTCATTATAAAGCATCATAAATCTATGG
Source organism: Drosophila insularis (assembly GCA_018903935.1). NCBI lineage: Eukaryota > Metazoa > Arthropoda > Insecta > Diptera > Drosophilidae > Drosophila > Drosophila insularis. The sequence goes on from JAEIFP010000752.1 coordinate 363,579, forward strand.
ATGTCGGAGGAGCTGAATCGGAGTGTGGAAACTCTCAAAATGAATGTTGAAAATTTCAACTTTAGCACTTTCTTTTGGCACCCCTCCCCAGCCCCAGCTCCCATCCTAACCCTAGAGACAAAACAATGGCAAGTAATTCACTTGTGAAAATGTTATTGATTGGGAAAAACGATGACAAAAGTGCGAGGCCAACCAAACAACTGCTACACAAAATTGAACAACTGCAAGAGGGCCAATGTGGGTGGAATACAGTGGGACAAAATATCATGGAAAATTTCTAAAAATATTCTCTTCAAAAGTAAATATCTCTAAAATTTAATATCTAGTTCAGAAAATAAAGAAATATTATAAAATATTTCGTTCGGCTTTAATTGTAATAAAATTGCAGTTTTTCCTGGATTTTCATCCACCGTACAGGAAGAAAACTCTGCCAAACTGTATGTTGTGTTTGTTGATTTTGCGCAAAAGCAATTTGTACATAAATCTTCCAAACGACAAACTCGACCAGCTCTCTCTCTCTCTCTGTCTCTCTCTACCCATATTACACATGGAGAATAGAAGAGGACAAAGAACTACGGTAGGGGCTGGGCCAACTCGAGAAAAATGGACGCGGCAGGAATCGAAATTGTTAGAGGAATATGAACGGCAACTGCAGCCAGAAAATTAACTGCGAATTTCACACGTTCTAACAGCATCATCTGCCAGAGGAGAAGAAGTAAAGTGGAGGATAACCAAAAGAAATGTTGCTGTAAACTTTCACTTTTCGCAACACCAAGGAACAAAAGAAAAACAAAAAAAAAAACAAAACAAAAGCAACAAAAAGTAAAAGAAAAACTTACTCGAGAGAAGCAGCTGCCTTCGAATCAGGAACAAGCAAACTGAAATCACCTCCTCTAACCAAAAAGAAGGTGGATTGCCCACTCACCCAGTGACTGGCACAATGTTTGGACCATAAGTTTGTCGTTTAGTTGAGGGCAAATGAAAATAAAACTTCAAGTGCCAATTATGTGTGAAATTCCGACACCAGCATCGACACCGACATTTTCCTTTTCCTTTTTTTTTTTTTTTGTGACTACTTTTATCTGGCCTTAATGAAGTTTCAGTTGCCAAGCACATGAGGTAATGTGAGTCAAGGTAATGTTAGTTTTGTCAAAATTAATTAATTAGCAGCATCCAAAAAGTAGTTAAGTAATGGAAATTCGACTATGCCTTTGGGGTTTATACTTACAGACCCTTTTTTTCTTTTCTTTTTGGTTTTTTTTTTTTTGTTAAATGGCTACTGCTTGAAAACCAATTAAAAACGCATAGATTGCCAAGGAGTCGAAGGAGCAGAACAAGTTTTGCCTCTGCTGCTGGCATCTTTCACATGGAAAACTTAAACGAGTGGGCGTGTCGAATGAGAAGGGCGCTTTTAGCGCGCGTAAATGCAATTAAAAGATACAGATAACAGGCCAAGCCAGCCAATGCAAGCAAATCAGATACGCCAGCATGGCGCAAAATGTATCTTAAAGTTCTTTTTTTCATTCGTTCCTTCTTCTTACCCCCTGAATGCATAAATAATCCAAGTAGTCAAGTGCCATCTTATCAGTCGTTATCGTAGTCAGCCATTTTGCCATTTCCCTCTACACTTCAGTTCTGGCAATCGTAATTTACCATTTGACACTTGCGATCTTTATAGTGGGCCTCTCCCCCTGAAAAACTGCGGAAATGTTTCAAACTTCCGTTCACGAAAACAGCCATAACTCAGTATCGATAATTATCGGGAATATCAACTCTGTGCCTAGGGTGACGTCAACTGGGGATACGACTTGGATTCGGTGATTGAATTTCTGTTGTTGAATTTTTAGTTTTCTCTTGTCTAATGAGCTCTGAAATTGAAAATATATGGCAAACGACATCGCCATCATCATCATCGCCATTGCCATCTTAATTATCATCATGATGGACAAAACATCGCATCATCCATCCGTTTGCGATGCTTGAGTCAGATATGAAACAGCTTGACATCGTGCCACTTATTTATTTATTTATAATGTCCGACATTTGTGTGCTCTCTGGCCAAACTTGGGTCTTGGCTCTTTTGGATTTGCCAAACGTTTGCTAGGAGCTGCCTACCCCTTCCCACCGTCCACCACTCCATCGTCCATCCAATCGTTGAATAACTTCATCTCCATGTACGTTTTTTTTATTTCATAGTCACTCTTTGTTCGCATCTTCGTCAAAATGGTTTTGCTTGTATTTGGTATTTGAACTGTTGAACAGTTTGTTATTCAAAATAACAATAGCTAAAGGTATATTAGCATCAACGAAAACTTCAAAAAACTAAAAGATATAAAATTTCAATCAAAAATTTCATAATAATATCAAAAAATTATCTGCAAATAATTCAATAATAATTCAAAATCTACTCTAATCGACAAAAAAAGAGGATAAAATCTCAAATAAAACCTTCTTAACTAACTCTGATTATGTTTGAGTTAATAAGGTTCTAATGCAGTTTAAAAGAACTTTAACATATAGAAGGAAATAAAAGAATCTTTGAATTTCACACTTCAAAATACAACTAAATCGTATATTAACCCTCTGATTTGACCATGAAAATATGGCAACATTTTTCCGATTGGAAAAATATGTTTAAAATATGTTTTGAAATTTTTATGAAATATACTTAAAGCTCCCAATAATGCAATTTATCTAAGTAAACCCGCTTAAAATTCTCTTTTGTTATACTTATTACTAGTAATTAATATTGCTGAAGAATATATATAATCAATTTTTAAGGGCATTTTATAGTCGTTTATACCTCTTTGGCTTAACAAATAAAATGTTTTTGGTTTTCTCAATTCTATGCGCTTCTTCTGCTTCGACATATGCCAGTTGTGTCTAGTTGTGTGTCTATATAGATGGAGTCGAGCCAAAATAGAGTCGTTGATGGTTTTAATGATGACGTCGAGGTTAAGACAAGATGCGAAGGCGTTCCATACTCATTCTCACACACACACAAAAAATATATACACATATACATAAGGGGTTCAGATCTAACTATGTAAATATGGAAATGGCGTGTTGTGTTCACATATTTTTTTGTTGTTTTGTTTTATTTTTGACGAGGAGTAGGAGAACTAGGAGCAGGAGGGGTAAACTCAGTGTTGGAGGTCTAGAGAGGGGCGTTTGCATCGCTCATTAATTGAGCTATTAAGATAAACCCGCAGCGCTTCGTCGCGTTTCGGTTTCACTTGGACTATGGCTTTGGGTTTTTTTTTTTTTTTGGGCTTGTTTACTGGGTCAGTCGGCATCTGGATTCTGGTCTCTCCATCCAAGCCCCATTAAGCTCTTTTGTTTAGTGTTTGGTTCGATGATGGCATTATTATACATAATAACTCCCATACAACCAATAGAGACAATAAATAGTTGACTTGATGTATTCATTCATATACAAATGTTTATTTAATTGCCATGACGAGGCGGCAAATTGAAAAATAAAAGAAACATAAGAGAGCGTGTCAATATAAAAGTGAAATTTTCCATTTTATGAATATTTGCCTCTTGTATTATTTCTTGATGGTTAATCATTGCTTTGTTTTTGGACAAAATAAAAAAGGATTTTAAGCTAAATTAACTTAACATTTTGGCCTGTTCAACTGACAGGCTAAAGTCGTATATCAAAAATTCAACATAACTCCCCTTGCTTTATACTTCCTAAAGATTGCTGGTCAGTGACCAGCCTGACCAGTGACCAGACCCAAGAGGCTACCTGTTGCAGTTGCAACTACCATGCTGTCGTTGTCGTTAGCTACCACAAACAGTCTTACACACTGGCAAAAAGGCAATGAATTATTTTAATGATGAGTCTCTCTTTCTCTCAGTTCTGTTCCCTCAGTTTGTTGGCCGCCGCCATAGCCAACTAAACCAGTTTCACTTACACACGTTTGCCCCCAATCCCAGTTACCTACCTTCCTACCTACCACGCCGGTTCCATTTCACAGATCATCGGGCGGCCATTGAGAGGCGCGCTTGCATTGCAAAAATTACCCAAAAAACAAAAAAAAAAAAGAAGAAAAATGAAAATAAAATAAAAACAGGCTACGCGTGAGTATTAAGCCGGTTCGTTAAGCTGATTTTATCACCGCAAATTCACAAAAATGGAAAAAAAAACAAAAAATGAGAAATAAACCCTTTCTGCAAGACGCATTCGATCGGTTGCATCGAAAAGTGAATTTCGGCCTCAATTATGCTCAGCAATTTGAGAGGCTGTACATGCCACGAAGCTCCACATGTACGCTTAATCATCGTTGGCACATAATTTTCCCTTCTCCACCATGGGAATGCCATTGCCTGCCTTTTTTTTTGGGATTATATGTGAAAGCCAAACTCAAACAAAGTCAATTACAAAAGTGCCACCGGGATAGGCGAACTGCTGCAGCTGCTGGAGATGCAAATGCATATATACATATATATTTCTCAGCCACCAAAAAGCAATTAAAATCTGATTGCCAAATGCCCCACCTCTCACACGCCTTCTAACCATTTCTAAGGATTGACTTGGCTGCAGGCCACATCCTAGCAAGCTCTAGGCTTGCTGGCATCCATAAGATACAGTACAACAATTGCTAGCTGAAGGTGCACACACCCTAAACGTGTAGCTCAAAATTTGATAACCACATGGAGAGAGAGAGAGAGGGAGAGAGTGAGATAGAGGGGAAGAGAAGTATCCATATCTGTATGCAGGCTGCAGTGTGTGTGTATCTGCCATATATGGCCGCATGTATCTCAAAGATTGCTTTCGTGTTCGCAATTGCAACTCAATTGCGCATTTGCCACCGCAAGCATCAATATCCAAACATAGGCATAGGCCATAATCACGTCTGAACATTTTGAGGAAGCCAACCAGCCCCTAACCTCGACATCACCCCCCGCATCGGCACCCCTCCTTTGTGGCCCACCTGCCACAAGTTCTAAGAGTTTCTATTTCCATGCCACGCACTCAAACACTTGCCCCCTCACTCCCTCCGTCATCTATTCAGCCTTGGTACTCCCTGCGGCCAATTTAATTGACAGATTTAGTGCTTCTCGATTGGCAGTGCGGAAAATTAGTTTTCCGTCTCACAATCACAATCACAATCAGCCTCCTTAACTGACTTTCTGTGGCTTTTCGCCGACATCGTCGTCTGCTGTGGCGCATTTAATTGTTTTATAGACACTCATGGCTAGCTAAAATTCAAGAGAATAAACCCATGTTGGCGCGGCATACATACATATATACATATATCTTCCATTAGATAGTTATATATTATATATACCTTGGCAGTGGGGACGTGGGTGTGTGTGTGTGTGTGTGTTTGTATATACATCATACGCAAGGTGAAACACGCCCATGACAAACACGCACGAAAATAGATTTAATTAAATTGCGAATAAAATGCTGTCGAGGGAGAAACAGAAAGATGGAGAAAGGGGAAACATCACGCACACCAACACACCAACACATGTGACTTTCACACACAATCAATATAATCGATTTCCTATTGATTTCTTTCTAATGATAAAAAAGGGTTTGAACCAAAAACTAAAAGTTTGATTTGATCAACCATTTTCTTTCCTTTTTTTTTGTGGTTTTTTCATCTTCACGAGAATTTAATTGAAGAAACTAATTTTATTGGCTTATCAACTGATATCTTCGACATGTGCATATCTACTATATAGATTTCTATGGGGGGGGGGGAGCCCATAGCAGGCGCGTGCGTGACAATTTTATGTGACTTTTCTGGCCATGACGACGACAAAGACGAAACAAGGCATAAATTAGAGCAATGAGGGAACAGTTGCTGCTGCTCCTGGTGAAATCAAAAACAAAATCGAATTAAATATAAGTAGAGTATGTGTGAGTGTGTGTGACACACATACATTGCCAGCTATCTGTGTATATAAATAGTTATAATAGAACCATAGATCACACGATGTGCCGCATGCAACCAACATGGAGTCACCGTCACCTGAAGATTTATTGCTCCCGCTCCCGCATGAGACTCACTGTCTAGGGGTGAGTCAGTCCACAGAGAGAGAGGGAAAGAGAGAGTGAAAGAGAGAGAGAGAGGCAGCGAAAACTAGATACATACATAGATAGAGATGGGGAGCTCTAGAGGGAGAGAAAAACTGGAGCCATTCGGATTCGGTTCAAAGTTCGCTGGCAAAGGCAAACACGTAAACTGTCAAAACTTTAAATCCCTCAGGAATTTAAGTTAAAAAATATAACACGTACTGTGTATGGAATTGGAGTTGGAGTTGGAGTTGGAGTTGGAGTCGAGCACAGCTGCTCTCTCACTCGCTCCCCATACCACTTTCCCACCAAAAAAAAAAAAAAATGGGGAAATAAAGAAAGCCAAAACAGAAAACCTTGAAATGTATCTCAAACCAAAAACGAATAGGCACAAGAGAAGCTGGGGAAAAGCAACTGGAAAATACATATATATAAATATTCTGCAAAAGATTTCATCGTCTCAGTCCTGGCCAACCAAGTCCATAGCCATCTCACTTGCGCTTGTTTAAATTATCTACGTTGAATTTTCGCGCCTTTTCATGCTAGGTTTTATTGTCTAGCCCCTCACAACACACACACACACACACACACACACACACACAGACATTCCGACATTTAAATTATGTACTTAGAAATACACAAAAAAAAATGTTTTTTTCCAAAAGTCTACAAAAGAAAATGGCACATACTACCATGAGAGCACAGCAGGACGCTGATGAAGAAGAAGGCTCCGACGACGACGACGACCAAGCAAAAGCAAAATGAATTTCGCACTTTTTCGCATAATAAATTTGAAACTTGGCCAGCAAGTGCTGCCGGAGAAGAAAAAAAAAAGCCAAAACAAAAAAAATAGAAGGGAGAGGCAAAAAAAGGGGGGCAAAGTTTCGTAAAAAGTTTATTTTTGCATAAGTATCGCAGTAGGGATGTGAAAAGGAGGAGGGGCAGTAACCGGAGCAGGATCGCGGACCGCGTGACAAATTCCATTTAAAATTGCTGAGCAAAACTCACGTACTGCGCCTCCTTGCAACCTAAATAAAATGAAACTTCTTCACTCTTTCTCCTGCCTTTTTTTTTCTCTACCTCAGTGTGATGTATTCGAAAGGACGTGCAGGGAAATGACTAGCGGGAAGATTTAAGCCAATCAACAAACAGGTTTAGAGAGCTAAATCAATTTATTTATGTCTTTTGCCAAATGCTTTGTAGCCAATGCAGGGAAAGTGGCTGAAATACTTTTCGACCAGAATACTGTGGCACTTCTTTTGAATAGAGTTCAATTTGGAGTTCTTTGAAGTAAAATAAATACATTTTGTGTATATTGTTACATATGTTTAGTGTTATGTTTAATTTACACTTCTGGCATAAATAAGTTTCCCAGCTCTTTTGTTTTACAAAAATTTTATTCCTTTTTAAATCATTTTAGATATTTTTTAAGGTAATTGATAAGTCAAATTTTGCGATAAGGTGAATTTAATGAAGTTTTTATTAATCTGATGGCACTCTACAGTAGACACAAAAAGTCTAGCTTTAATTAATTATATTCCCAACTAGTTTAACCCAAATGACAGGGGTCATCTTAGCAGATTCTCCTGATGATAGAACTTAAAAGTTCTTGAAATAGCCGTAAAGACATGCCTATTTAGAAAACATACTTAAAAACATTGTCGAAGTACTTTTCAAACTGGAAATTCGCAAAATTGAGAATAAGAGTAGACATACATTTTTTATTACCGATTACTAGCCAGAAAACTAAAGGTTCAATATCAATAAAACCACGACAAAAATAACCAAGTTGATAATAGTATTTAAATTAGATTTTAGTTATTAAAAAAATATATTATGTGCGTATTTTTTACTGTACCTGCCGTCGTTAGATTTACAGAATGATTTGGTCTTGCTTTTTTTTAAGAAATTTGTCTACTTAATTCGTTTTCTAATCATTTGTTTCTTAGTCAATAAATCACCTGATAAATATTTGGTAACTTTTTCCTAAACGATTTGAAATTTGTATTATATTAATTCATCAGAAGTGGACATATTAATTGTTTAAATTTAAGTTCATGGTTGATTTTTTGAATAAAATTTGTTTATTTAAATTTTATACAAAAATTTAACTAAAATATTCCAGAAATTAAGAGCTAGAATAAAATTTATAGGATTGAAACAAATTAATATTTAACTATGTATTTAACTAGCTAGTTAGGAAATTTTGCTTAATCAAATGGCAGATGAAGTATTCAAATTGGTGTTCATAATTACCATATATATGTATATGTATGTCTACGAAATATCTGTATCGAAAACTCTCATTTTATATGGATTTATAGTATAATCATTTATTTATTTTTATATGGCCAGATAGATAGACACAAATTGCGCCGTGGCAAATTTTATTTTCATATTATTTTGATTGTCTATAAAATTTTCTCGCCATTTATTACACAGGCGCACACACACACACACATACATGTGTATACCTACAAAGGTAAATACATACATAAATGCATTTTAATATTGTTGTTTGTGTGAGTGAAAGATAAATGCGTTTTCACTTTATGACTTTCGTGTCGGCATAAATTTGTTAATACCTTTAGGCCAAATTTATAACATAATAAATGCTCATAATATTTAACTTAACATTTTGCCCAGACTCACTCAGACTCTTCCCCAAACCCCAAACCCCTTTCTGGTCCGCCCAGTCCAATAAAATGCGAAAGTTAACATTGTCCATGGAAGTGTGTTCGATAAAATCTCAGTCAGTCGTCTGCTGGCGAAAGGGAGTTAAACACACACACGCAAACACACACACACAGAGAGAGTTGAATAGGTAGACAAAGGTGGCAGGAGCAAGAGAAGATGGGTAATGCTTTCATATTTACATATATTATATTGACTTATTGCACTTGAGGCAAATTAAAGTTCATAAATACTTAAAATCAGAGATTGCAACGGTCAGCAATTGCATCTCTTTCACTCTTTGACTCTCCAGTTTGGCCAATTAAACAGCCATATTATCACATAACTGCAATTTAAGTAGCCAACCGAATCTTTACATCATATCAGATCTCTCTCTCCCTCTCTCATGCCCCACACGGTGGCGCGTTTTGCAGTTTCTTTATATGCAACATCAGGAGCAGCAAACGATCAATTTGAAATAACGATCTGACCAAACAGAAACAAAGCCACAAAACCACAAAACCAAAAACTCAAACTGGTAATGGTAATGGCAATGCTAATAAAACTGAAATGTTTCTTTGCTGTCTGCAATTGCCGCGCGGCAATTCCATGTTGCTGCTGCCTACGTTGATGTTGCTTGATGATCGTTGAGCTCGCAACAGCAACAACATGAGCAACAACGGCAAGAGCAACCGCAGCAACAACAGCAAGAAATCATTTATATTTATGACATTGGCCAACAAAAGCAACAACAACGAAAGCAGCAACAGCTTGTTGCAATTTTCTGAAATGATTTTTCAATTTAATTTGCCTGTTGAAATGTTTACTATAAATTAACAAAATACATCTCATACTCGTAAGTACATATATAGTATAAAAATATATAAACGAATAAGTATATATATTTATCATATGATGGGTGGGTGTTTGTGTTTGTTCCGATGCCAATAAACCTAATATATGTTGATACACTCAGCAAAACAAAAGAAAAAATTACCAAACTTTACTTTTAAACAACCCAAGTCAGTAAGTTCGAAACTTTAATCGTTTGAGAACGTCAAATATAAGGAAATATTAAAAAAACAAATTCAAAATTCTCCTTTACATAACTTTCGTGAGGTATAAATACTTAAAAGACTCTGAAAATTTAGAACACTTTGATGTTTATAAAATAATAAATTTTTATACAAAAATTAGTTTACTCATTCGATGATATATAAAAATATATTGGTTTTCAAATATTAGTTTTTTATTCGAGTATTAGTATTCATTGATAAGACTTAGAATAAATTTGATGCTTTCATGACAATTAAAATCTAGTAAGGGAAATATGTGTAAAGAATCTTTAATAATCATTTCCTTAATTCTTTGATTGTTTTGAGAACTTGACATATAATTATTATATTGACATTTTTTCAAGCCTTAAGTTAACATCTATTTTTTCTAATCACATGTGAATATTCTATACATTATATTTAATGGTAACTGGCTTTCAAGTGAATGTGAAATGAACCGCTGAATTAATCTCGTTAGTTGAGGACCATGACATAATAGAAAAAGTTTTGATTCGAAAATGGACAGAAAATGAATTAAGCCCAGTTTTTAAATGGACTTTTCTAGATAAGGGTGTACATATTACATCAAGGCTACCACTTAAAAGAGTGGTCGAATGTCCAGTAGTTCCAAATAATGCACTTTTTATTGAGACTAGTTTTGTCAATGCTGAAATATGGAATTAAGTTAATATCATTTGCCATTTGACTAATCAATTGTTACGTTTTCCTTTTTTGTTTATATAGGCACCAATGGGTTAAGGAGACGCGGCCGCCAAACATACACCCGCTACCAGACACTCGAATTGGAGAAGGAATTCCATACGAATCACTATCTGACACGCAGACGGAGAATCGAAATGGCGCATGCACTCTGCCTTACAGAGCGACAGATTAAAATCTGGTTCCAGAATCGGCGGATGAAATTGAAAAAGGAAATCCAAGCGATCAAGGAGCTCAACGAGCAGGAGAAACAAGCTCAGGCGCAAAAGGCAGCGGCAGCAGCAGCAGCGGCGGCAGCTGTCCAGGGCGGTCATTTAGATCAGAATTAGAATGAAATTGAAAACACACACAACACACACACACACACACACACACACACATATTGTAACAAATGAACTAACTATTTACTTAAATGAATTATAATTAATAATACAAAAAAAACGAAAAACAAAATAAAGGAGCATTTTGTGCGGTTATTGTGCGAATAGAGCAACTAAAACTAAACTATAAACTAAACTTGCAACTTGCTACTAAGCGAACAACTTTTGGAAAAATCTTTTGAGTAAAGTCTTGAGAATGCAGAAAAACAAAAATACGTAAATTGAACAAATGTAATACAATAGTTTAAGTAATAAGTAAATAAAATGGTAGTGTAAAACAGTGCGAGACAAAAACTTAACTTAAATGCATTAATTAATTAAATAAATCTAATATACAAATTAAGTTTAGTTGCCACAAAAGAAAAAAAAAACGAAACCGAAAAGCAAAGATTAAAAAAAATCAAATTATTTACAAATCATTCGCAAAAGTAAGATTTATTTATGTTTAAAACAAGAAAACTACATAAAATTTATACCCTTCCCCCCCCCCCCAAAAATCGTCCCCTTTGTTGCTTACTGCTATTTGTTTAAATTATTATTTTTCGCAAGAATTAATACTCTAAATCCAAAAATAAAACAAAAAAGAACAAAATGTTGAGAAACAGAATGATACAAAATGAATAATAATTGAAATTCTGTTGATATGAATTTTTAAATAACGTGTTTTTAAACCAATTAAAAATTCGAAATACTTAATAATGAAAAATTTGAAAAACCTAAAAAACCCAACAAGAGAGATCTATTGAAAAAAATTAACTTTAATCTAAATAGAATTTGTTAGCAAAGTAATACTAAATATTACAACAACAAACAAACAAAACAAAAATTGAATATATTAATTAGATTGGTAAATGATAAACAAAAACAAACAAAAAAATGTGTATAGTTCTTTTTGCTTATAAATTATAAATTAATGCAATTTTAGTTAACTCTGTTTTTAATTTTTAAATCAAATTTGTTTAGTTTTCCTGCTCTGCTAAGCGAAATTAAACTTTTCGAAGTGAAGCTGTTTTTCTTTAAGTAATGTTTAATGTTTTCTTTAAATTTTTAAATTAAATTAAAGCCTAATTTTATTATGTTTAGTTTAATGAAAAGCGTTAATGAGATTATCTTACTACAACTACAACAACAAGAAACAACAAAGAAAATACAAAAGATTTATTTGCCTTGGCAAATCGAATAAATTATTGGTTTTGAAAAAATCTATAAAAATCAAAAAAAAAAAAGAAAAAAACAAATTAAATTATTGTGTTATTATTTTAGTTGCAATTATTGTTGTTGTCTCTCGTGTCGTGTGGATTTTCATTTGTTTTTTATACCTCTCAATTTATCTCTATCTATCTAAATATGATTTAGTTTCACACACACACACACACACACATACAGACAGACCTAGGCTGGGTACTGTTAGTTGCCCTTGTGCATGCGAAATTGCTTTTGATCTCGTTTCGTTAATTGATCGTTAGTTGTACTATATATACAATGATATATAGAGCTATTGATACCGATGATACCAATACCAACTTCAACATATGTATACTAAGTTTAGTGGGAGAGAAGATTGCAACGAGCTGTGCTCGAAGCTAACCCATCCACCCACACACACACACACACACGCGATAAATAGTATATATATATATATATATATATCTAACTGTACATCCTGAGAATGAGTGGATATATATGACTTATATGATTCACCACAGTTCAATTGAACTTATTCAAGTTAAGGGTTATCCAAATATTCGTTTTGCAAATGCAAATACCTTCACAAGATGTATACGTAATTAGCCTTTAAGATTCAAATATATATATATACAAATCTATATATATATATAAATATATTTATGTATTTACATGAATTTATGAATAATTAATAATAAACAAAAAGAGTAAAATCAAGATCGAGTATAAATGGACAACAATAAGTGGGATAAATATCTGGCAGATGAAACAGATAAAAATAAGTAGTTATTAAGTCAAATGTTATAGATTTTAAATGCGAATGGAAACAGATATACGTAAATACAACTATACTATATATATATATATTCGTACACTTATTTGTAGAGGAGGCGTGGCCGAGTATAAATCCCGACCCCAACGCCAACGTAAATCCCCCAAAAAACAAAAACAAAACCAGAATAGATGCTAAACCCTTACAATACTTAAGATTTCAATGTGAATTATTGTAGCAACAGAAGATATACGTAAAATCCATAATGAAATGGAGTGTGGTGGCATCGTGATTGGAAACTAATCACAAATAGTACATACATACGACTACCACACACTTACCTACCTACTAAAAACAAAAAACAAAAACACATACAATACCATAAAAACATACGTACTTATAAACAAAAAAAAAAAACAAAACAAAAACGCTACTACATTAATATATATTGTACATTTTCATGTGGCTTTTACTTTTTGCTATCCAACATGTTGTCCGATTTCATATCGGACCACTAAATATGTCCAACAACAACAATAAATATATACATGTATGTACGTAATTGCATTTCCATCGTCCTACCTAACAAATATTATATTTTGCAGTTCAATTATTCTACTCTAGAATTTCTATTTCATCATTTGCCTAAAACTTTTTACCCGCCCCCCTTTCATTATCCACAACTTCAGAAGTCGCCGCATTTCTCAGGCTCCCTTTTCAGTAAATAAAAAATGAAAATAAATAAAAATCAAGCCCCGTTTATATAGTATATTTAAACTCTATGTAACAATAATTTAAAGCCATTCTATGTTAGCTGTGTAAGTTGTAAATTATCAATATAAAATATACGTACTATAAAAAAAAAAAACAAATACAAAAAAAAAAAACAACAACCAGTGAGAATGTGGTAAATAAAACAATTTAAAACAACAAAAACAAATGTTTTTAAATCATTAATTAAACTGTATTAAAAATATCATATGGGAAGATTGAAGTAATTTTATTTATTCTATCTAAAAAAGTATACAAAATTATCGGTGTAGAAGAAATCATGCCGGAAATTATGTACCTACCTTTGGAAATTGTAACGAATCTTGAAATTGAACTCAGAGTGAAATTGAATTTGATTTTCGATACCAGAATTTGACAGGAGTCACAGTGGCGCCAACTAAAAGTACTCTAACCGGCGGCAGAGAGCAAATGCCTATCGATAATTTCAAAGTGTCAGCTCTAAGCGCGGCGCATAAATTTGAAAGTTATGCATGGCTACAGTGGAATGATTATAATATAATTTACAACACAATCTTGCACCTCTTATTGAAACACATATTTTATTCTTTTTCTTTTTCTTAATACACGTCTACCTCGCTTTACACAGTAGACAAAACTGCGTAAGTCGAAAAAAATTTAAAATAAAAAGGTCTGAAAGTAAGTTGTTATATTATTTTAAATAGATATTCATGTTGATTGTTATTTAGATATTAATTCGTGTTTGAAAAGGATTATCTATAAATAAATCTCAAACTACTTTTAAGGATGTAGTTACAAATGGCAACTCAAGATCGAGGATCCGGATTCAAATCCTTTTACACTGGTAAAAAATAGTTAAAATAGAATAGAATATACTTACAGCTTTTTGATGATTCATCTGAGGTTAAAAAACAATAAAAGCAGTAAGTATCTTATTTCTTGCGCAAAAACTGTAAACCTGCACAGAAAATCTAGATTCAATTTGCAATTTTTGTTCCACCTTTGGATTGCTTTATTAGGTCTTAAGTTAAGAAAGAATCAATGAAAGTTACACATTAACTAATGCCCAGCTCACACCAATTTCAAGAAGAAACAAAACTAGGCTCGATGCCATGCCCACTAGGTAAGATTGAAGAACGTACATTAGATCATTGACTGATATGGAATGGGCCTGCCGTTGGGGGAACAGATCCTCCATACGAAGTCGACCCGCTTCAACCATATAGTAAAAACTTCTGGCCACCCAAAGATCAAACAATCCAGATTCGGCTACCGCAAGCATAAAACTGTGCAAAGGTGCACGATGCGGCGAATTCTCCTGAATGACCAGAGCAAATGGTGACATTTCATAGTAACAGAGATCCGTGGAGTATCGAAACAAAGGCCTGGAGCTATGGGCTTGTTGTTCTGCGTATAGCTGCCACTTGGTGTGGGTGACTGTGTAGGCATACGAGATATTCAAAGAGTTTCGTAGCCGGATGAGTTCGGATGGGGAATCGCTTAGCCGGAATACAGTGGCGAATTTTGTACGCATATCGAAATCATAAGAATTATACTCGGCACGAATGCCGAAAATGCGAACCTTGGAATTCGTCATGGCCTGAAAGCTGTCAATAGGCGACTCCAAGGGAGGCACCACAAACAGACCAAGTATTCTTCCCTTAAAGTTGAGCGACAGGAAAACAGCCAATAGCAGCCAACCAATGGTCTGTAGACGCCTGTGACATAACCAACGATTATGGAGCAACTGCTGGATTAACACGATGAAGCCAAGAAAAATCATTGTCTGCACGGGAACTGTCACAGCATATAGAGCTCGTGTTTCAATGCCCTGTTCCATGGGAATCATTGTACACCAACTTGAACAGTGTACCGGATAGGCATATTGCGACGATCGATCTTGATAACGCAATGTCATGGGCTGCACACTAGCCGCTATATCTAAGCTGCGATCCCGTGCTAAATCCATAAGTTGAATGTGAGTCAAAGTCTTGCCCTCAACGGGTTTGGCGATTAACTTAAGATGAGCATTATGCTGGCGAGCGTACTCCTTTACAATGTCCCAGACATAGCCGAGAATTCGAGGTTGACCACTAGCATCGTAATAGAGTATAGTGTTCGGCTCAGAGAGATCGGGTAGAGTGCGCAGTGCATATCCTTTTAGATCGAGCACTTTATTTGGATATAGCAATGTACTATTGGCTACAAACTCTTGCTTTCTCATTGCGAAACTGGGAAAGGCCTCATAGATATGGACTATTCGATTTTTGTCAAAATCGCTAAAAATCATATCCGCATTTATCATATCCTGCTGTAGACAGTATGTTAAAATCGCATTGGCCAAATCCTTATCATAACTTGTGTCCATTTCAATAAGTACTTTTGCTTGACGTATATAGTTCAGGCTTTGGGCCAATCCTTGAAGCTCGCTTTTCCAATGTAGAGCCTGCAAACAGGCCATCACAAGGAGTTCTTCGCTAATAAAGCTCTGCAAATGGACAATGCTCCTCGAGTGCCAAATCAGAACAGGAATACTATTTTCCAGAACTTTCTCCATATGACAATCTCTAGTGGCATTGGGAGCATAGTAGAATATTGTATTGAAGTCCCTTGGAAAAATTAATGCCGTCACAAGTTCAGCAAAGATTCCGATACTTAGGTTAAGATTCTGTCCGTTTAGACTCATGACTGAGAACTAAAAATGACTAATATATTCTACATCGCAGCCGTTAATGATGTAGAAATAAAAAGTTTCCTGTATACGTAGTAAAACTTTTGCCTTTAGTAAATATCTTATTCATTATTAATGAAGTCAATTAATTAGTCTGCGCGTCGACTTCGATATACCATGTACAAAGCATTCGGTAGCAAATCTTAGTGTGGTAGATAAAATAAGGTAGAATGACATGGCTGCTCAAGGCATTAAGGGCAGTTACATACATACTGAAGTCTTTAATACACCATTCAATGTTATACATGCATGGTATAATAAGTATATGGTGCAACTGACATCAGACGTTAGCCAACAAGTTGTTGGCAACAACAATTAGGTCAAATGATAGTCACTATCTATAGACTGAGTTTTATTAATACTCTCGGATTGTATTTCAAATGACGAAATCGTCATTACTACTTAAATTAGTATGCTTATAGTAAAAAACAACATGTAAGAGAAGAAGTTGCCAGGCAAATAAACCTGACTTCAAAAAGTAGGCAATAGTTTCGAGACTCCAAACGCTACTGACTTTAAAATTTAATTTCAATTACAGAGTTATACAAATATAATTATTATGTTGATTCAAAAATACAGGATACATTTTCTAATAATGATTTGGAAAACAGAGGAGAATCTAAGTTTGAGAAATGATTGAAATTTTCTTCCAAAAGTAAGCGGTCTAAAAGTTCCCGTTTTGAAACATAAACAGACTTTTTGAAATATTCGGTGAATAAAAAATATCTTCAAAACAAACAAGCAACGCATACGAAAAGTTATTAATTTGTGGCTGAAAATTAATACATTCGCAGCCTAATTCAAACTTTAAAAGGCAATTTTTATTTTTTTTAGTCACGATAATATAGGAAATTTGCCCCCTTTAAGTATGGAATAGCCAGTCAAAGAGATCCTCTTTTTTAAAAAAAAAAAAAAAACTAATAAAATATATTAATGTAGCTAAATATTTGAAAATTATTTAAGCATTACTTGCAACGATTATCAATCGAGTGCTCGACAAAATACCTACTGGTAGAGTCCAACTCATAAATAGATGAATTTAAGTTGTACTCTGAAACGTACTCGGAAATTTGTAATAAAAATTCTTACTCTAAATAATGTAACAGCAAGAAGTGGAAATTAGATGGCAACGGTTTCTAGGCAACAAAGTGTTAGGAACAAAATTGTTACCAGAGCTCAACAACATGGAAAAAAAAGAGATTAAATTTATGATTTTGCCGCAAACATCATACAAACAACTATGGCGGATCAAAGCGAACTGGACCAATTAGCCACTGCCGAGCTACTGCGTCTTCAGCGTCAGCATCGGTCGCTTCAATTGGATTTGCGAGGGTTGCTTGAAGAAAAAGCTAAACGCCTGAAGAAACAAAACCATATGATTAATGTGCTGCAGGTGGAGCATCAGACATTAAAGGAGGAAATCAAGACTCTAGAGGGTGGCACACACGCCAGAAAAAACACTAATGTGAGTGCGGAACAATCTTAAAGTGGTAAAAGGACTTTAAAACTCTCTAAAATACTTGCAGAAGGAGAAACATTTGGGAACTTTGCAGAGGCAACAAACTGACTTGCAACGTGTACTACAAAATGAGCGAACCAATCTATGGGAACTGGAAGGACATATTAGGAAAATGGAAAAGGAAATCGATGCATTGCGACGCAATGAAGTGCCCGACAATTGCTACAAGGACACCATTTGCAAGGTGCAAAAGAGTGTGGTCAAATTAGAGAATCGTCTGGATGTGGTCAATAAGAAATGCAGCGATGTTTTGACTGAGAATAGCAAAATGCGTGATCAAATTAATCATATGCTACAAGATCGGTGAGCCAAAAATAAGGTATATTGATTAAATATGGGTCACTAGATATCCTTTCCCATGATTAGAGCCAATTTCAATGATATGTGGCAATCCATGGTCACACAATTCAATGAGGGTAAAAAGTTTATTATGGACTTAATTGATCAATCCACGTTGGCCTTTGATCAGCGTGAGGAATTGTGCAACAAGCTCTCAGTGCTCAAGGATCGCAATGAGAATGACAAAGTGATGCATATTCAGGAAATGCGAGAGATGCAAAGGCGACTGGAACATGATGCCAAATTGCAGAAATTCTTTGACATCAAAGGACAGAAGCGCACGAATCCAGAGTTGGAGCAACGTGAATTGGACAAGAAACAGAGTCAAAAGGAGACTTTCGAGCGTCAGCTATTCGAATACAAGGAGATTATTGAGAAAATTAAGCAATTGTATGGCGAGGACGATGCAGAACGTTTGGTTGCCCAATTCAAGCGGCAGGAGGATGAAAACTTTGCTCTTTTCAACTATGTTAATGAGCTGAGTCATGAAGTGGAGGTGCTCAATGATTCCACTCAAGAACTACAAGAGGAAATCGGCAAGTATCCGGTGACAATTTATTTCTTTACTTTGAAATTTAACTTGTATATTTATAGAACGTCAAAAATCGGAGCAAACTGAAAAAGAATTGAAATTGAAAACCGAAGCATTGGATTATTTAAGTGCTGAACGATTGCGTATCGAGCAATTAGTCAAAGAGACAGGTGAAAAGAAGCAAAATCTAAGCCTACGATTGCAGCAATTACTTAAGGGCATTGAGGATATATTCAGGTGACAATAACTAGTAATTAATATTGGAAATGGTATACAATTTCAAGCTTTTTCTAAATTCCAGACAATTGGCATGTGATAATGCACCCATTCTCAATGTACTTAGCTCCAAGACCTTCTTAACAGTGCACAATGTAAAATTGTTTATTGGCGTTATCGAGCGTCGTGTCAATCTGATCATAAGTACGATTAATATTGAGGACAACTCAAATCGCATATTGGCCAAAAAGGATCGCGTACCCAAGTTCAATATACGTGAATCGGCAAAAACCAAAAATTAAAATTACTATTACTATATTTTACAAAATTACATAAAGTCACATAAACATTGTAAGTACGACTAGCACTATTCTCGTGTACATCTAATCCGTATATTAATTAAACTTAGGACCTGCCGTCAATACTTAATTGCAATTCTCTATTGATCATTAACTCAAAATATTGTATATTGGTCAAAACAGTCAGACTGTGAGCACATTGATCAGCATTCGGTGCATTGCTGATCACTCCGTATAGAAAATGACGATAGGTCACTTGAGAGTTCTCCGTGTATTGACGTTCCGCCGTAAACCCACCGCCACTATCACCCTGGCAGGCCAACGATTTGCCCTGGGTGAATATGCAAAACTTATCAGATCTGATATCTTGGATACTGTCACGGCACACAGAGTTCATTTTCGATAAGGCTGGAACAAATTGCAATTCACCTTTATCAGCTATATTCCATCCAGCGAATCTTCCCTGCACATCATTATTGATGGATTCCTTTTCCGCATTGATCGAAAATTTCACACAAATGGGTCGTATAACATTGCTCAGCTCGAATGGCTTCTCTAGAATCAATAATGCCAAGTCATTGTAAAAATTATCTGTGCCACCTTGATATCCTCTAAAAGAAACAATAGCCAAAATGAATTCTCTTACTTGGAGTTTCAGGACTAAAACTTACGGAGCCACTATGATATTTTGGACATCAACTCGTCGTTCTTCGTCCGTGACGTTTTTGTAATTTCTGTAAAACTTTGCTGCAATCACTCGGAATGTTGAGAAGCTATAAATGATCTTGTTTGCCTCGTCAAAGACACAATGAGCTGCTGTGATGACCAAATCTGGTGTAAGGAGTGTGCCACCACAAATAAATTTGTAGTCCCTTTCATTATGCCACGCATAGATGCTCACATGCCAGGGTACCACAGTATTGTTGACACTATAGCCAAAGGCCGAGAAACTCTTGGTCGGCGTGGCAATCTCTCCACATTCTTGTTCGCAACGTTCGCGGTCACGATTCCAATAGCCACCCCTCATGCATTTCATATCCGGAAGAGTGGTCTTCAATAATGATCGAAAACCGGTGGCGCATACAAATTTCACCTCAGTACCAGGCGGATGATAACGATTATTGCAGTCCACCAGCTGCCCATTCTTGGTGCAAGTTGCCTTTGTGGAATAGCCCTCAAATTTGTCCTTTGAGTCGCAATATTCTATAGTAAATAAAGTAAGCTAATAAGATATCTAGTGGAATTTGAAATCGGAATACACGTATATACTTACTCACACATTTTGGTGGACCTACACTCCACTTTCTATTGGCACAATGACTAGATTCCTGGCCTTCCAGGGTAAAGCCAGGCTCACAACTAAAGTGAACCGTTACTTTGTTAATTGGCGGCGTTAAAAGTCTTCCAATGTGATCCTTAAGAATGGGACGCTCATCGCCCAGAGGCAAGGGACAACCCACTTGCTCTATGGTCACCACTGGTGGAATAGGTGTCATACTTCTTGTGGTATTGCAGAGCAGTGGTGCCTCGTCAGATCCATCGAAACAATCGGGTTTACCATCACAACTTAATGACCCCGAAATGCAACCACCTGTTCCACACTTGAAGCTATATCCCGGACAATCAGTGTGTCCGCACTTGTCAACCCACTCGTCAAATCCCGTGCCATCCCCGCAGTCGTCCTTGCCATCGCACAGGGATTTATTTTTGTCAATGCAAATGCCAGATGGACATTTTATCTCATTGCTCCTGAAACATTTCCAAAGCAGATTAGTAAGTATCAATTTTTACCTGAAAGCCAAAATCATACTCACTGGCAGTTGCCCTGGAGCTTGCGATTAAATTCACGTATATCATCCTCTGATCCACAACGTAAAACTGTTTCATCCGATCCATCGGCACATTCTTCCTGGGCATTGCATCCCGCAGTGCCAATAACACAAGCTCCATAACTACATTGGAAATATGGTTTGGAACAATGTTGACGCTGATTGACGCAGGTCATGGCTGTCTCATCCGATCCATCGGGGCAATTTTTCACTCCATCGCAGATGTCAAATTTTGAGATGCAGCTACCATTGTCACACTCGAATTGAAGAGGACTACATGCGGCATTAGCTAGAGAAAATAAATTCACAAAAATCGGCAGTTTAAATATTACAATAATCGAAATGACCGTTATCAAAGACGATAATTTAAACTTTAACCGAGCTTAGCAGCTTTGAGAGTCTCCCTCTCTTAGCCCATTGAGAACGATTGAAACCGGCTCAAATCAAGTTTTTCACTGTTACAGGCACACACACAATTGAATTTGTATACAGATACACATAAATATATGTACATATGTGTATATTGTGTATGCATTTAAATTATGCGTATAAATACTTTGTATGCATATTTGATGTGTAATGAATCTTATTATCATTTTGAACTTTACTCACTTGGAGTTAATCGCAAACATAGGAAATACCCAAGAAACACAATCAATGAAAGGCCACCAGATGACATTATTTTCGTCTAAACAATACTGGCACAATCTTATGGCGCTTAAACTGTTTCAATAAACACAGCAAACAAACATATGTACATATATGTATGTATGTGTACACAGTTTTTTTTAATGAATAAGACGATCGTTGAGACTAACCATCTATACCGACCGAGAGCACGATTTGAACTGAATGATAGGTAGGAAAACTGAATAATTGTCAGCTAATATTCTTAAAATGAGACTTAAGAGCATTAGTTATGAAAAGTAATCATCAGATCGAGTCAACTTTTACATGATTTAAGCAAATGATAAGCATCTCGTTCTTAGAATGTAATGCATTGATTAGTTTAAAACACTTAGACGAGCGCAGTAATTCCTTATTAATTCAATTAAATTTCTCTATAAAAATATTATATTATAATTTTTAATTTATATCGAACTGATAAAGAAATGTGATTATACGTATATGTTTCTAAAGGAATATATTCAACTCACTTTTTAAGCTCATAAAGTATTTGCACTGGAGCTATAATTATTATTATTATTATTATTTATTTTTTATTATTATTATTATTTTTTTTTTTTGATAATCAGTCAAAATGGTTTAGTTTGCAATTCTTTAATAACAATATAATTATTCAAATAAAACGATTTTACTTTGAGCACTGTTTTTCAACACTGAAAACAGTAGCATTTTTCAACACGTGCCACTGCAGTGCATGGTCGCCGTAAAGGGGAATCGCGATTTCTAATCTTAGATGTAAACAAATGGAGAGGCTACTGGCAAAAGGAAATAACGAAGAATCTGGAAATGTTACTAATGCAATTTTCTTGGATCATCGGAAATTAATAAACGATGCACTTAGTTCGAGCTTAGTTGAAGTAGAAGGCATTAAATATAAATACGAATTGAAGAAGCAATTGTTTCAATACCACACAAAGTCAAGACCGCAGGGAAGTTCAAGAAAACGAAAACGAGTGTCATCTGTTCCTGAACTGACCCAGGAAGACCCAGTCTACCACTATCTCAATATCTTGCCGGAACCAGAGAGAGATCAGGATGAAGATGACATTGAACTGACTCGTTTCTGGGAGGATCCATATGCTCTGCCTACGTTTCACGGAGCCAACACGAGTGGAAGGATCCAGAAATTTCGCAACAATAGCGCCAACAATGGTATTAGCTATCTTATACCCAACGATACGCGTTTCTATAACCACAATGTGGATCAACTTGCTGCGCTGATGCCACAACTTATGCCCTCATATGATATAATTATATTGGATCCTCCATGGCGTAACAAATATATACGACGGCTAAACCGAGCCAAGGAAGATCTCGGCTATGCCATGCTCGACAATGAAAAACTCTGCTCTCTCCCACTGTCTCAGTTAGTCAATAAACGCACACTTGTGGCCATTTGGTGTACCAATGCAATGCAGCATCAGACAGACCTTGAGAAGCAACTGTTGCCTAACTGGAATCTTAGTTTGCTACACAAGATCCGGTGGTACAAGCTAAATACAGATCACCATCTAGTTGGTCCTCTCCAGGAGGACCTCACCCAAAAACAGCCTTACGAAATGCTTTACGTGGCTTGTCATCCTGATGGCCTTAAGGACTATGCCCCAACAGCAGCAGGATTAAAGCAAACCGAACTACTCCTCAGCGTGCCCAGCATTGTGCATTCCCACAAGCCTCCATTGTTGCCTTGGCTGAGGCAACATGTCCAACTGCCTAAAGGCCGGTCTAACCCCGAGTGCCTGGAACTGTTTGCCCGCTATTTGCAGCCGCACTGCACATCCATAGGTCTAGAAGTTGTCAAGTTAATGGATGAGCGGCTGTATAATCTCCAAAAAGAAGGTAGTTTCCTATCGGACTTGAGACCAAGCATGTCTCCCACGAAAAGATTAAAAGAAACAAATCCAATCGAATAAGACTCAAATATAATATTTTTTGTGTACAATTTTAATGAGAGCAAATGCAGCAAATTATGTTGTGATGGGGTTAAGGATAGGATCGCTTCTTCCTTGTCTCCAGGCAAAATGTTAGACATTTGGGGTGGTTGAGGGTGTTTGTTCTTTGTGTGTGTGTGTGTATGTGTGTTAAATTAAGTATTAAAAATTATTAAGCATGATTAATAATAATACACAGTGTATTTAAAAATGAATTGAAGAATTCTATTCCTGCCCCTGAGCCATGGCAGCGGGATTGGTTGGCTCGTTGCCGCCTCGCTTCTTGGAACCGGATACAATGTCATCGATGCGGAGCAACAGGATGGCCGTCTCTACGGCTGTCTTATACGTTTGCAGCTTAACGGCCAATGGCTCCCAGATATTCTTCACATTCATGTCGACGATCTCACCGGACTCCCCGTCTATGCCCCAGGCGCAGACACCGTCGCCGGTGTGGGAAGCATGCTTGGCACGCAGAGCAGTTAAGGCGCGTATGGTGTTTGCTCCACAGTTCTGGGCCAGGGTGCGTGGAATGATCTCCAGAGCGTGAGCAACGGCTGTGTACGGTCCCTTGACCTGTTTGCGCGTGAGAAGCTGCGATGCGGCCATTTCCACGGCACCACCGCCGGCCACTAGACGTGGTTCAAGTACCAGGTTGCGGGCCACGTGCAAGGCATCCTGGAGATTGCGTTCAGTTTCATTTAAAATGTCCTTGCTGGCGCCGCGCAGCAAAATGGTACAGGCTTTAGGATCCTTGCACTGAGTAACGAATGTGAAGTACTCATCACCGATCTTCTTGATCTCAAAGAGGCCAGCTCCAGTGCCCACATCCTTCTCGGTTAGCTCTTCGGTGCGATTAACAATGGTTGCTCCACAAGCGCGGGCAATACGTAAATTATCTGTCTTACGCAGACGGCGAATGGCCGTGATACCAGCCTTCAGCAAATAGTGCTGGGCCAAATCCGAGACACCCTTCTCGGTGAAGACGAGATCGGGTTTCACAGCAATGATATCGGCACAGATGCGCTGCACAAATTCCTCCTCAATTTGCAGCATGCGTGTGAAATCCTGCTCGCCAATAATCTCCACATTGGTCTGACTTTCGCCCTTTTTGTATTCCAGGGAGCAATCGAGCAGAACAATGCGAGGATTCTCGATGTAGCGCCTCATCTTGGGATGTGTTACATCCTTATTGATCATCACACCCTTCAGAACACATGACTCTTCAATGGCACCGCCGGGAATTTTCTCAACCTTGGCATAACTAACCAAAGAAACTCAATCAAAAACTGGGCGTTGGGGCTGGTAGTTAGTTTAATTAGCTTACCGCTTAATATCGACTTCCAGGCGTCCATTCTCATTTAATGTGACTGTCTCCACAGCATCTAAAGCAATCTTGACAGCCAAATCTGACCATTTGCCAATGAATTTTGTGCCCACACAAGCCTTGACCACCTCAGCCGTCTTGGCCCTATCTTTCACATCCAATTGAACGCTTAAATCGGACTGCAAATGATTGACAATATCCTCAAGTGCCTCACGATAAGCACGAATGATCACAGTCGGATGAATTTGCTGCTGAAGGAATGGCTCGGCGGCGGCCAGCATCTCGCCAGCCAGCACAATGACCGAAGTGGTGCCATCGCCCACCTCCTCGTCCTGTGTGCGAGCAATCTCAATCATGCTCTTGGCCGCCGGATGCTGAACAGTGATCTCGCGCAATATGGCGTTGCCATCATTTGTCATCACAATGCCGCCCATGGGGTCCATGAGCATTTTCAACATGGCCTGTGGGCCCAAACATGTCCGTATCACATCGGCAATAGCCTGTAAAAATTCCAAATTAGTCAACAGATGGCCACAAAATACATGTTCAATGCGATGCGGCTACACTAGACATGTGAGTCACACAGACACACGCGAACACACACTCATACCTTTCCGGCTTGAATATTCTCCAACTGCACTTTGCGGCCCGATTCTCTCTTTGTGTTTTGACCTAAGGACACAAGTTTGAATGAGTGATGAATCCTTATTACTGGAAATATATTACTTACTCAACACAAGTATGGGTTGCTGACCGCCAAACATATTTAATGCTGTTTAATTTATTTCTATGTAAACTCGTGCCAGAGAACAAATTGAGGTTAGATGTGAACGATGACACACGGTTCTAGAAGATTCGATAAGAAATTAATAACAATTCGTAACTAACTGTTACTGTAAATCACTAAACTACTATATGGTATTTGCCATTTATTTTTGTCATATAAGCTTACTTTAATTTACCTAAAGTTGGCTTATTGGCAGCAGAATTTAAATTAAAAACTTGTATGCTGTAAATGCAGCCCTCGTCATCGATATAGTCGATAATATACCGGCAATACCCGATAACAAACTTGAGGTAATCGATAACAAATCGGTCTAAGAAACAGCTGTTGCTGCTTTGTTTATAAACGTTTTCGGGCGGCATTTTAGTAATAATTTGCCTTTATTGAGTATCCAAAACAATGGAGGCCAAGAAAATCTCATTTGGTTTTAGCAAAGTGACAAAAAAGCCAAATATTCTGCCAGCTAAGCCCTCAATTGCCGCTGCCAGGGAAGAGGCGAAAAAAGTGGAGCTGATAGAATGTCTCGAGGGCAAAGAAATCAAACTGGTGGATGGCGAGAAACCGGACGATGCTCCTTTAGTCATACAGATGGTAACCAATCAAAAAACATCTACAGCTTTAGCAAGTTTATTAAAAAGGCGAGCCGTGTTACTGGGGGAAGATGAAAAGGCAAATGAACCGGAGCCACAATTCATTACAGAGGTCACAGTCAACGACAGCGATAGTCTGGAAATGCGTGCGGCGCGTGAATTGTTAGCATCTGTCCAGACGAATAACAGTGAAGGTCTTGAAGAGAATAAGCTTGTTCTGCCCGCCGTGAAAGCAGATGAATTGCCATTGGATGGTGCTAAGGAGGCAACACTAGATGATTATGATTCCATTCCGATTCAGCAATTTGGCCTGGCCATGCTGCGTGGCATGGGCTGGGTGGATCCGCCACCAAAGAAAAAGGGTCAAGGACCAATTGTGGATGATGCACCATTTTTAAGGCCAAAGGGCATGGGGCTAGGAGCTGATAAGGCGCTTAAGCCAAAGGCTCTTTTGGTCCAGCCTGAAAAGAATGAAGTGCTAGAGATTAAGAAACAGGCCTACGTGCGCATATTGGGTGGCAAGCTAAAAGATCAGTACGGTCAGGTGGAGGGATTTGATGATCATGCCGGCCGGGTAATTGTTAAAATGGCAATTGGTGGTGCCAAAGAAGCCTTCAATGAGTTCCTCTGTCAGCCAGTTTCACGAAAAGAATACTCCCAGTATGGCAAATGCATAAGTAAGTTTCGACCCTGAAAGTAATGAAAATTTGTTAGTAATTGCTTAACTTCTTTTTCAGACACAGCCAAGTATGAGGAGTTTAAGAAACTGGAAAATAAACATGGCCAGATAATTGTCAAACGAGAGAAGTCCGCAGATCGGGACAAAAGATCACACAGAGATGAGGATCGAGAGCAGAGACAGCGATTAAATAGAGACGACGAACGTCGTAAGTACAAAGAGGAGGAACGTAAACCATACAGGTCAGATAGAGGGCACAAAGTTGCAGATGATCGTACCGATAGGAGACGGGATTTCGGAGATTCTCGTGGAAGTAGCAGTAGCACCAGCACATCTACATACAGAGCGAGTAGGACGGAAGAGCGCCCAGATAGAAGAAAAGATACTGAAGACAAGAGATCGATCCGCGAAGAGGATCGAGAGACGAAGTCGTATAAAAGCGAGGACTATAGACAGCGGAGCTCTGACGATGAGGCGGACGACACAGGTGAATCCACTGAAAGTGATTCGGACTCTGCCTACGAACGAAGAAAACACAAGTCTAGCAGCAAATCAAAAAAAAAGAAGTCGAAAAAGGCAAGAAGTAAATCATCTCGTCGCAAAGGTAGCAACGTGGAAAGCAATTCTGATGCAAGCTCAGACGAATATCGCCGCCATTCAAGCAGCAAACACAAAAAGAAGACCAAGAAGAGTAAACACGCACGTTCCCGCACCCGATCCAGATCCAGGTCCCGATCACGGGCAGGACGTGCCAGATAATAAATTTCTATATAGATTCATATTTATTTTAATTAAATATAATTCAGTATATATGTATGTATCTTACGGGGGTTATTATTAAATTTCACAAAATTAATCACAAAAATGTCTTAAACCGAGCTTTCGCTTATGGCTTGAGAAACATTTTATTTCGAGGGTATTCCGAGTCCCTTCGAATATAAACTTAGATTTAAATTGATAAAAAGGAGATGGGAGAGTTTCTCTAGACGACAAATGGTGAATACATTCCTCTACCTGCTGTTAGTATTACGCAAAACGTTGTATGTGCTAAATGGCAAGTGATTGATGTTTTACAATGACTTAGTTCTTAGTGTAAAAATGTGAATATATGTTTGTGTTGGTTTTTTTTTTTTTTTTTTGGTCAAATGCGTATGAATAGTGTTGGATAACCCCTCCATTCTCCTCATTTTACTGCATCTTATTTTTGCCGTACTGCATCTTTTCGGCAATAATCTTGGAAGCCTTCTGTTTTACGGATTTGAAGACATCTTTGTCCTGGATACCAGGCCACATGGCAATGAACAATGTGGTCAAATACATCAGCAACAGATTGTTGATAATCGCTCCAACCCAGGCAAGAGCCAAAAGTCCCATGCTTATAATAATGACAAACTAAAGGAAACGGAAATATTAAATGGGAGAATGAACAATAAAGGTATTAAATTACTTACCACAGTGGACTTGCGTTCTTTAAAGAGATATTCATACCATTCAACCAAGTTTGTCTTAATGCAACTCATCTGGCCGCAAACCTCTTCAAATTTGGCCTCTTGTTCACCGTCCCAGTTGACACCACTGAACAGAAGACGTGAGATGGTGGGAAATACAAAGTCCAGGATCATTGTCATTAAAGCCAGCAGCGAAAGTAAAGTGATTAGGGGCAAGTCGAGATACCAGAGCATCAGGTACATCACACTTATGCCGGCGAAGACCAAACCAGGATAATATTGTTTCTCCCAAGTAAGTAGGCCATAGGCACTCACAATGGCCGTGCGAAATGGTTCCAGGTCATGCTTCAGTTTATTTAGAGCCCGTTTCTGTGGAAAATTATTAATGCGCCATTGTAATAATTACAGTTAAATTGAACTATTTTCTATAATGGCGACGCTTTTTTTGTATGTGCATGTCCAATTACCATTTTAATTTAAATTTCGCTTACCTGATCGACCTGTGAGGTTGTCATGCTGTCTAATTCTGAAATTCAATTCTACTTTTTGTTGCGAGTTTAGTCTACCTTTCGAGGTGCTTTCAAATTTCGGCGAAAAATCAATTGTTGTTGCAACGCCAACTGAGACTCCAGGGGCCCGGAAAATAATCGATAACTTCAATCGATATAAGTAGCTTTAATACTAGAGCTGTGCGCGTGTCAATATTATTGCCAAAAAATACAATTTCAAAACTTTATTATAAGCTATATGGTTAACTCTCGATTGCTACTTTCTACAATAATAGAAGAGAATTCTTGAGCCTTAATGAGCTTATGACAGAAATTTGTTTAAATTCAAGCCAAAAGCTTTCCATCTCGACACGAACTCATCTCTAATTGAAATACTCAAAGTGAAATCGTACTCGATACATTTAAAATGACCAGCACTTCCAGAATTTCAACATTAAAAACTTTAATATAATACACACATTTAAATTTATTCACATTTGATTAAAATGAGCTGTCCTGGTTTCGGCGAGCTAAATATACCTTCTTCGCGTGCTTTTTGGGATGACTGCGAAGAGGATGAATTCGAAAATGTAGAGCCGGCGGAAAAGTAAGAATTTTACTAGTCATTGTGGCTATTGTTTTTAATCATATGCAATATTGTTAACAGGTTGCAGCTGAAATTCGATGATACGGAGGCTGTTGATCCTATAGCTAGCGAGCATATGATTATCATTGAAAGTCCTCATATTGCACACTTTGCCAGCTCCGCTCTGTTGCAGGACATGAAAAGAATTTGTAAAATTCCCGCTAAGGATTCTGCTTTATATTGGCAACCATCAAAATTGCAATTGTTGGCCATTCTCGAGGATGATCTGACGAAGAGTGGTGAAGTCTCCGACCTGTTGATACCCTATGCACGTTTGGCAAAAAAAGTGACGACTTTGACATTAAAGCCAAAGGTTGACTACAAAAGTGAGGAGATTAACAAATACGTTGATGAAGTCGGAATAGTCCGATCAGTGGGCCCCAATCTGGCAAATGTGCAGGAACTGGAAACTCCCAATTTTATAGCTGGTGTAGCTGCAGGAAGTGAGCTCAATTTTAAATTAATTCATTTAATTTCATCCTAATGCTCATTCATTGCAGTTGCTAGTTGGCGGGATCAGGAGCAGTCTCCAGTAAATGCATATGTTATCTACACTGATAAATTACCGTTGGATGGGACAGCTGCCCAGCCAGTTCTAAAATTGCTGCAGAAGATTGGTTTATCGTGTAATTCCAGCTATGTGCCGGCTCGCAAGGATTCGTCATATTTATATATGTGATAGGCATTATGTTTTTCAGCTGGGGTCTCAATCATTTTATTAACGGTTGCGGTTGCAAAAAAAAAAAATTCACAATAAATATCGATTTCAAATCGCTTTAGTTAATTCAACACTTTAAATATGCTAAGATCTAAATCTCGGCTACGTCGATCCATGTGGGCCTTGGCAATGGCTATGAATTGGGGACGCTGCAGCAGCGAATAAGCCGGCATCAACAACGAGGAGGCCAGCATATGAAGCTCCTTGTGACCGCTGCAGAAGAGATCGATGCCCAATTCTAGGGCAGTGCCAAAGTCGCATTCGTCAACGGCTATATTCGCAGCATTGGCCACTGGCTGCAACTTTTCTAAAACGGCCTGTTTGGCATGACCATCGGTGTCGGCAAGATCTTTACGCTCGAACAATGCCAGGATTTTCTTTAGCTCGGCATCGCTAACGTTAAGAGGGCGATAACCCAACTGGGTTTTACGTTCAAATGGTACCACAATGCCGGCCCGATGGAATGTCTTTGCGACCACATTTTTCTGACGCTCGCGCTGCAATTGTTCCAGTTTTGCCAACTCTAGAGAATTGTCGCCAATAAACTTTTGCAGTGACTTCTTTGAAGCGGACACCTGGGCGGCGGTGAATGGTGTACCCACAAAATCATGCTCAAGATAATAAAGAAATGCATCAAACAGATTACCAGCAATGAATTCAAACTCACATCCGCGGGTCGTGTCATTGCGCGCTAGTAACAATTTTTCCTTATCCTGCGGCACATCACGCCAATAGCCGTAGTGCACTCCTGTACCGCGTCGCACGAATACAGTCTGAAACTCCGGAGGGTCATAATAGAAACGCCAATGTCTCAGGTAATCGCCAGGTTCTCCAATCTTCGCCTGATGAAAGTTTCCTGCCAGAAATTCGAATGGCCCAACCAATTGCAGTTGAAATACTGACTCCATGTGCTTCAGAGGCGACTCTTGTTTGAGCGAATTGATGAATTTCCAAAAATTGTAGAAATCTTCTGGCATTTCCACTAGAAATTTGTGCCGGATGAACTCATTGGATTTGCATAAATTTTCATATTCCTGCTGCACGGACAAACGTATACGCTTCTCCAGGATTTCCATATAATTCTTGCCCGCAATATTATTCAAGGCCTCCTTGTGCAGCTCCGCCGTCTCCGTCTCAAACTTTCCTTTCTCCACATTTTCAGTCTTTTCTGCGTCCATGTCTGGGGTGGAAATGTTGCCGCTAGTATTTGCCGCGGCTTCCTCCCTTTCAACATCTTCGTCTTTGTCCTTATCTCCTTCCTTTCGATTTGGCGCCAGTTTTTTTGCATCTGCTGCGCCATCTTCTGATCCGTTTTGCTCTTGCTCGGCATCCCGTTTTCGCAGTGGATGATTATACTTCTCGAGATGTCCAGCATTACGCTGATAACATTTCTCCCAATATTTGCAATCCTCTTTTGGCATTTTTAAAAAAAAAGTTAATAAATATAGGTATAAATAAAAGCAAACAACAAACAGGGTGTCCGTGACGATGTCAAATTTGTGAATCAGTGTTGGTAAACATCGTGAATCCAACAATTATCGATTGTTCATTGCGAAATCGACGTTTTTAAATGAGTAGTATTTTCAATAATTTTACTACTTAGGGCCTTAGATGAGAGAAATTCAAACTTCCGTAAAGATTTACCATTACTTTTGATGCTGTGGTTTTAATTATTGTAGTTCATTCAATGAATACAAAAACTTTGCGAAAAGAACCGAATCAGTAATTGTAATTTATGTTTGGTTGATTGGTGGTTAGTACAGATACAGTTACAGTTATTCATGTATTATGTATGGTTTTTATGGGGGACAGGCGTTTCAATAGAAAACACAATAACTCTATATGCTACATTTTCTCCACTAGGATCCTAATCTTCGACAGCACACATCACCGAGTAGACGCATTCTTCCTTATTTATCAAGTGGCATGTTTTGTTTACCAACGACATCAGCTGATTAACATCTGTGGCCCAATTGTTCAAAATATCCGAAGGAGACTTCTTTGTAGTGAAATAGATAATGCCTGCCGGACGATCAATCTTCACGCGTATTGTATCGTTGTTGGCCAACTTCGAGAGGTATTCCTCACACCGACTGGCAGGCAGATTCAACAGTTCACTCATACGAGCCAAATGCAGTCTTGAATAGTACATAGCAATAATGCGTATATTCTAAAAAGTAAAAATTATCAAAATTAATATTATCATATTTTACATTAGCCGTGATTAGCTTACGTGTTCTATCAGACGATCCTTAAGTTCGCTAATGCACTTTTTGCCATGCTTGGTGCTATCCTTGAACATTTCATTCTCGGCTAGAACCATACCAAAGTCGGCGTTGAATGTATCGAAATTGATAAGCTCTTTGGACATAAATAGGCGCAAAATCTCCCTGTTTAAGAAAACGAAGAGTTTGTGTAAAACGATATAAGTAACAAAGTACATTCCAGTTAGCAACCTACTTGTAGGCGGGGACATCCTCCAGTTTCTTATTTTTGGACAAATGTGCCATCATGTCACTCTGCTCATTGTCATAGGGGGCCAGCACACAGTACAAAACAGCGCAGACTAGTTTTTCTGTCAGTTCCTTCTTTTGGGCATCGGTCAATTCGATTTCTGGCTCTGGAACTACAGGCTCAGTTGGCTCCGCTTCCTTGTCCTTATCCTTTTTCTTGTCATCACCGCTCGCACTTGATTCTGCGGCGGCCACAACAGGAGCCTTCTTACGCGGTGGCTCGGCAATGGCCTGATAGTGTCGCGAGGTATTCAAAAACGATGTATCCCGATTGAGTTGGATCATTAGGTTATAGAACTTAAGCTTGAGATCGTGTTGGGTATGATCATCAAAGAACTTGATGCTAATCTTTTTCGCAATAATTTGCGTTGAGACGTAATCTTCCTTAAGCAAACACAGACGCATTTGCTCCAATATTAGCTCAACCTTTTCTCTCTTATCCATCGAGCCGTAGGTCTCCACTTGTAGTTCCTCCATAACTGCTGCTGCACCGGCCACATCACCATCGGCCTCCTTGATATCGGCAAGAATCTTGGTGAGACGAGCCCGCTCGATTTCCACATAGATCTTGCCTTCGGTGACCGAACGTAGAGTGTCGATTAGTTTCAGTTTCACCTCCTTGGTGGGCGTTTTATCCACGTATGTGTAGCATTCCTGTATCATCTTGACCACGGCCTGCTTTAATTGCGATCGTCGGCGTACCAGGAGGGTTACATACTCGTTAAGGGCATTCCAGTTCGCTGCATCAAAGCAGATCTGACAAATGGCTACCAGAACGCGTGAGCACGACACCATATCAGCACCCAAACGAGTCTGTTTCTCCAACTGTAGCATCATTTCGATGGCCTCATGAAAGGCATCCGGATTTTTTTTTGCCAGTTCCTTGGCCAATGGAATCTTTTCATCGCAGGCTGGCTCGTAGTCCACCTCCATTTTGGTGATGCGGCCGCCATCGAACAAGTACGTATCCATAATTCAACTAAAAATCGAAATACATTTTGATTATTTGTTACCCCAATGACAAGGCACTTTCAACACTTACATTTGCGTTGCGGAAAAAAGACGTCCAATGTCCTTTAAAGACTTGTGGCAATCCTATTTGGACTTAA
Source organism: Drosophila insularis (assembly GCA_018903935.1). NCBI lineage: Eukaryota > Metazoa > Arthropoda > Insecta > Diptera > Drosophilidae > Drosophila > Drosophila insularis. Next base: position 397,536 of record JAEIFP010000752.1, read on the forward strand.
GGCTCGAAAACTGATGACTCTTTGACAATACGTAGCCCTAAACGTTTTAAATTGTTATTTAAAAGCGGCGTTTTCTCCAATTTTTTACCAATGCAAATTCTGCTTACAAATGCTGTGTTAAGTTGGCTGCGCTTACGCCAGTGTTGGGAACTGTGTGTTGATAAACAATGCGATTTTAAAATAAAACTCAACACAAAAAAATGTAATTAATTTTTAACTATTTTGATTAAAAGACAAATTGAATTGCCAGGCAAAGTTTCAGAAATTTAAAAAAAGGGCAAAAGTCAAATGAAAAAACGGTCTTGTCCTACGCCTCTGCCTTTTCTAATCAACCTGTTCAACACTGTTCTCGGCGCTGTAGTCTTTGTTTAGCCGCCCAAATAGTTGGTAAAAAAACAAATGCGGTTTGATAAATTGTTATTAAACAGTGATTAATAATTAATTGTTTAAAACCTAGATTGTATTGAACAACTCCGAAGCCCAATTTGTAAGGAAGCAGCTGAAAATAAATGATAATTAATAAGGCAGCAAAAAAACACATTACGCGCGCGAATTTCTAAGCACGACGCGACGAGGAAGAGGAAGAAAAGAATAGTTGAAAGAAATGGCACAAATTGAAGAATATCAAGACTTGGTCTTGGATGCCCTGGAAGTGGTCGAATTCAAGCTGAGTAAGTGTGGAATGCGTATAACAAGCCTTATTTTTTTATTGAATTGAAATTGGTTTACAGTACGTGATAAGGCCGACGCCGACATCGATAATGATGCCACCCCCGGATTTCACCCGGTTATGGCGCATCAGATTTTTGGCGAATCAGAGACTATATTTGGATATCAGGACTTGCGTGTGCGTATCCTTTATACGGCCGGTCCATTGCACATTTATTTAGGAGTGGAGTACGGCAAGCGGGTGAACGAAATTTCTAGCGGTGATATCAAGGCAGACGATGTGGTCGCCACTATTGCCCAGAGCCTTCCGGATGGCTGCTACTTCATCAATCTCGATGAATTCCTGAAGACTTTGGACAAGGCCGATAAATTCCAGCCATTTGGTGAGAAAATCAGCGAGTATAAGCAGCAATCCGAGGATGGCAGCGAGAGACTTTTTGAGATCTATCAGTGTGACTATAAATCGTCATCGTTCCTTAAGTTCTTTGCGCGTCTACAGACATTCATACTTTGGTTCGTGGATGCTGCTTCATACATAGACACTGACGATCCTCAATGGTGTTATTTTATTTGGTAAGCAGACAACACTTGTCTAAAACTCGACCTTTTTAATACTAGGGAGTCTCTTAATTTGCAGCTATGAAAAGTATAAGAACAACGATGGACAGTATCAATATGCCACAGCTGGATATTCGACTGTCTATGAGTACTATGCCTATCCACAGAACAAGAGGCCAAGAATTAGCCAAATGTTGATACTTCCACCCTTCCAGAAATTAGGTCTAGCCACGCAAATGGTAAAAACCATTTACCAGTTTTATCAGTCTCAGAAGAATGTGGTAGACATTACCGTTGAGGATCCGTCGGAGGATTTCCAGCGTTTACGTAACTTTGTGGATGCTCGATACTGCAAGGATCTGAAGTCCTTTGCCCGCAATGAATTAATCAAGGGATTTAACAAGGAAATGGTTAGGGAGGCACGTGAAACTTTAAAACTCAATCCACGCCAGGTGCGCAAAGTTTATGAGCTTCTGCGTCTATACTACACCAATGTGAACGATGATAAGGAATACAAGGCATATAGGCTAGAGGTCAAGAAACGTCTCAATGCCGTCTATTATAAACAATTGAAGGATCTAAAGAAAATGGAACGCTACAAAATGGATACGGAAATGTTGCGGGCACGTCTTCCCAGCACAAAGCAGCGCATGGAACAGCTCCAGGAGGAGTACACGCTTGTCGAGCAGGATTATAAGAATACAATTGCCAAGTTGAAAGCTTAAAAGAAAAAAAAAAGGGAAACCAGAGCATCCAAAATGGTGATGTGATTAATTTATTTTGTTTTTCCGTTCTAAATATGTAGATTACAAAATACATTTTGTTGCTATAAGCTTATAGTATGATACTGTCGAATAAAGTTTAAAAAAAACATAATTACCATATTACCGGATATAGTTTACGTGCTGGAAGGGACACTTGAGCATTAAGCGGTTATATAATATAGATCTCAAATTGGGATCGTGAAAAAATGCCTTATTTCCTCAAATAAACATAATTTTCATTTCGAGACGCGAGAAAGTTTTTTTTTTTTTGTAAAAATATTGCTAAGTTGATAGCTAACGTGTTTTGTTTGTACATAAATTAAAATAATATTGGAAGTACGTATGGGAGGGGGATACAATTCGACTTAAATCTGATGATTGAGTGCCGCAGTTCCAGCACACAACCCATACAACTAGCATGAGCCATACTCTTCCATCCACTTTTCGAATCGTGTCACATCGTCGGCTGAAACGGATTTTTTGGTGCGTTTACGTGCATCTTGAAAATCCTGGAGTGTGATGGGCAGATCTACATCTTCACGACGTATTTGCTTAATCTCATCTGGGGTGCGTCCGAGGATAAGGCGGCGCATGCCCATCATTGAGGCATCACGGCATACATTGCTTATGTCCGAGCCGGAATAACCCTTCAGTTCTTCACCAATCATGCTGGTATTTAGATTGGGCGACAGGCAAACATCCTTCAAGCAAAGTTTGAGCAGACCAGAACGAGTGTCCTCTATGGAAAAGCGTTGATTATAAAATATTCTGAGGAGATTGTGGCCAATCCCGTACTCACCATTTGGAAGTGGTATATAGATTCTTTTTTCGAATCGCCTTCGAAACGCCTCGTCGATATCCCAAGGATGATTTGTGGCTGCCAAGACCATGATGACTTTCTCTTCCTGAGTAATTGCATTCAGTCCATCCATTTGAATCAGCAGCTCGGCCTTAAATCGCCTGCTGGCCTCGTGCTCCGAGTCGCTGCCTCTGGAGGCACAAAGTGCATCGATTTCATCGATGAAAATTGTGCTAGGCGCATAGAAGCGAGCCATTTCGAAGAGCAGGCGCACTAGTTTTTCACTTTCTCCACGATACTTCGACGTCAGAGTGGAGGAGGATACATTAAAGAAGGTCGTACCGCATTCGGTGGCCACAGCTTTGGCCAGCATAGTTTTACCAGTTCCGGGAGGACCAACCATTAGGACTCCGCGCCATGGTCTTCGTATACCTTTAAAGAACTCGGGCATGATAATGGGAAGAACAACGGCTTCCTGAAAAATTCATTCAAAAATCAATTACATTTAAATAAAATTGGATTTTCCTAACACCACTTACCTGTAGGATATTCTTTGCTTCATTAAGGCCAGCAACATCGGTCCACTTAATGCAAGGATGACGCTGCAGAATATCCTTTTCTAAAGTATCAACCAAATGCCTCTCATAGCCTAAGGGAGAGAAATGTTTGGCCTTTGTCCTTGGCGAACACCTTGGAGTATTGTGAGTGGTTGAGATCGATTGTGTGTGCGAGTTATCCTCCAATGATGTGGTGGCATCCTGATCATCCGAATTCGAGTTCTCATCCAGGGAATTCTTCTTAATTGGTTTATGCTTCAGCGTCAACTGGGTATTAGTGCTGAGTTTACGGGCTCGCATTCGTTCCACCGAACGACTCTTACGGACTGCGGCTGTTAGAGCTGAAGCCCGTCCTGGCCGACCCAAACGCAGGCCTCCTCCCACACTTGATGTGGCAGTGACTCCGCCCACTCCGTTTGCCACACCTACATTACCAGAACTTCCATGTTGACTCTGACCGAGAGTATTGCTGTTCGCATTGCTGTTAATGGAGGGCAGTGTGGGTTGGAGCTCGGGATCACGACGTCTGAGCGAGGATACCCATCGATTGTCCTGTTGCTGTGAAGGAAACGGCATGGCTTGACTGGATCGCGGCTGTGGGGCAACTTCTGCAGTGGAAACTGTGTTTTAATGGTGAGGTAAGGATTATATAAACCGTTCGGCGAACAAACCTTGCGTTGGCAGACGCTGTTGCTTGTTGTTGCGCACTGGCCCTGGCCCTGGTCCACCAATACCCAGACCATTTGGTGCATTGGCTCCCAAATTGTTGAGGGGTCGATGACGTTCACCAACAGAAGTGCCAGCATTATGTCCATTATCCTGGGCACTGGTCTTTTTCATCGAATTGGCATTTCGTGTCGGTCTGCTGGTGGCGGTGATTTTGGTGAAGGCAAATGGTGAAAGTGAGTCTAATATCAAGGAGTCCATCATCCGAGCCATGTGTGACAAGCTGGCTGGAGGCGTTGATGAACTGAAAGAAAAGGGGAAAGGAGTTTTGAACGAAGCCTTAATGTGTATATTAAGCGATTGCTTGTAATTTTTATATTGGTAATCTCATTCTGTTAATAATGCTTAAATATAGGCATTTTGAGGCATTTTCCAGTTGGTTTTCCGACACGATCAATCAATAGTTTCTCTGGTCGATCTGGATAAATATAAGTGGACTACATATAAGAGGATCATAAAGATATTCCAGCAACCAATAAAATTATAATTTAATATAATATTTATTTCTTTTAAAGCTTTTAATTTTCACACGGTAAAACTTTACAAAATCGACCAAAACATGTGTATATAATTTAATATTTTTTTTGCCGCACTAGTAAGTATTCTAATATCTGTCCTGAGGTTCTGGGGCTACATTTTTCCAAAATATCAGGCCGACTAGAGTTTCTAGAAACCAGACTACAGAGAGATTATGCATGACCTATTGGCATTATGCATTAACCTTCCTTTTTATTTGTACGTTTAAGTCAAAGGTTAGGCTTAATTACAAGAATCGCTCTGTATTAAAGTTTGACACTAAGACGATTCATCAATAAAACTAATAGTTTATGATTAAAAATGTGATTTAAAAGGAGTAAAAAATGATTAAAGATGGGCTTATAATTTTCTCCCGACAAAGGGATCATTTATGATTAGAGACAGAGCTCATTTATGACTAAATAATGGATGCAAATTCAAAGAAAAAAACCATTAATGTCAAGTTTACCATAAATATTTAAAGTTTGTTAAAAGTTTTTCAACAAAATTTATATTTTTTGCCTTATTAACTTGACCGTGCTGCAAAGGTCAATCGCTTGTCTTATCAGAGAACCCACTAACAAAAACCCGTTAAGTGCTTTGCGTGTCCGGGTCTACATATACACAAACATATATTTGTATATATGTACATTTATATTTGTTAAATTTCTCGTGTCTAGCCAATGCAAAAGTTGGTCTAATATTAGCTAGCCCTTTTTCAACGAGCCATCGTCCATTTCTAGGACCTATAACTCTGTGTCACATACACAGACAATGCTCGGGAATTTCTAGGAAGTCAAAGTTCGTGTGGGCTCCCAGTGGGACTCACGGTTTAGACGGTTTAGCGGCAAGTGGATGGGTTCAATAAACTTGGGCATAATAAACTCAGGTTATTGACGTCCAAGTCGACAATTGTATGTGAATTTTCTTTTTTTGTAATGTTTCTTTTTCCTTTAGGTTTGTTTGTTTTTTTTCTTTTTTTGTTAGTGTTGACATTTAAATGAGTCATTCGATGTGAATTAATTCATTTATGTACATTAAAGCAGCGTCTTTGGCTTATAAACTTCAAATTCACCTGAAAGTATGCAATAATATTTTAATACCGTGCTCATTAAGATGGCAGCAGCCGCCTTTATACATATTTCTTTTTTTGGCCACAACTTCCGGTCCGGTGCTCATAACTCTACATGAAATTGGGTTAATGGTTTCGTGTGGTCGCCTGCGGGATGGGAATGGGAATGGAATTGGGTCTTATTACTGATTAACAACTAACTAAACAAACTGGGTCCCCTTGATTGAATTGCCCCCATACCCATACATATCCGTACACATGCCATACAAATAATGCAATTGGGGTCATAGGTTTTCCCAGTATCGATACGCCTATATCAAAAAATATTCCATAGAAAAATGTATGTGATTGTTTTGGCTAGTAACTGTTACAAGGCCTGTCATGAATAATGACGGAAGATAAAGAAATCCACCGGTCGAAGATCTGTGTCACCAAAAGGCGTTTATGCAAATGCCTCTAACACGAAGTTCCACTGCCAATGCAAAAAAGGAAAACTGTCATATGCAAATTGAATACCTGGACAAAGGGCAATTATGACTGGCAAAAAATGTGGTATGTTAAAAGGACGGAAGAGTGACAGGAAGGGTCAACTAATAGGACCAACAAGACTAGAAGTCGATGTACATAAGTACACTCTGTATATGAAAATGGTTGGGGTACCAAACCATCGGGAAAGGAACGCAAGAATAATCTAATCAACCAGAATATATTTGGCCGCACCAAAGATTATAAAACCCTTCAACATAAAATACAAAGTGGTTATATTTTAAATATCTAGTTATATGTAGCTCACAATTTTATTTAAATAATTCGATTAAAATCGATGGAAGGAAAATCGTTTTTAAAAATCAAAATTTGATCAGTTTTTAGGGAAAAAGGTTTTTTTATTTTCCTCCAGAGAATGCTTTGCTGCTCTCACACACATTGAGGCTTATGGTTTATTTTTAGATTTTTATACATATGTTTTTATTGGTTAAATCAGGCCGATTACGATTCCTCATTAAATAGATTAAAGACTAGGAAAATAATTTGCATTAAAACAGACAGACCGAGACTGATAAATTTTATGGTACCCCTTGAAAGTGTTAAATGATAAAAGCCGTGAAAAACCCCACAAAGTGTTACCAAAACCTGAGGACACTAAAGATACTAAATAATTAATTAATTCAAATAAATCACTAATTTAAGCATTACCACTGATGGAGATCCCATAACGAATGATATGGTGTATGTCTGTAGGTGGAAACAAAGGGAACGGCTACTTCATACTCCACTTGGACATTCGGCGGCGATTGTGGTCGCAGAGCGAGGGCAGTACGTTCCACAGCTGGATTGGAGCTGGTCAACGAACGTTGGCGCATAAATGGATGCTGTGTGGCCTGGTATTGAGTCGATTGTGTGGCCTGTGAATTGTTGTTGATCAATTGGGCCACTCCACCGGCTGCGGCATTGGATGTTGATGCTGTTGTCTGACCCATGCCAAACCAATTCTGTGCATTGGTGCTAAACATTATTAACCCGGGAGTTTAAAGTGTCACCAGAAAGAAACTTTACTTTGAATTTAAACACACAGAACTTTCGAAAAAATAAATTAGTGAAAACAACTGACAGCTTTTGCCTGGCCAACTAAATGGGTTTAACCGAAGGGCAATAATGTGCTGACCGCGAGTTAAAGTGGCGTCCATCTGAACGCCACAAGGGTTGTAGACCAACTGACCACAACAAAAAAAGGAATCGTCGCTGGCTATTTACCATGGCGGGTAGTTTTCCCATACAAATTAGTGTGAGTGTGTTTGTGTGTGTGTGTGTGTGTGCTTGTGAATGCGAAATGAGGTTAAAGGAAGTATTGCCCAGGCGCTCTAATGGGGCGGTTTCAATCCTTCAATGCCTAGGCCCAAGAAAACAATCCTTATCTTTAACTTAACTTAACTTTCGAAAACCAATGAATGCTTTCGAAGCATTTGAGTAGTCGAGAAATCAGTACAAATCCATTTTAAAAGTTAAAAAACGCTTCCTTTTCAATTTTGAGGAATAATAATAAGTCGTAATCGTCTAAACTATAAGTCTTATTCAAAGTTCTGTTTGGTATCAACCTGTATATGCAAGTTTTTAAAAGGACATTCAGTCGTCATTAAAGTCCTGTCATTTTCTTTACTGGTCAATGCACGCTAGCTTCAAGTTGGCTCAAGGAAAATATTGCCATCGATTTCTTAACAACCATGGAACACATTTTGATTTATATACATACATATATATGTATATATATAAACAGCGATTTCATTGTAATTCGCCGACTAAATTGCCGGCATTTTAATGACTGATTTCTAAGCCGCAAATTAAGTGAAATTCAGAATCTTTCCATATGGGAATGCCTTGAGTTATTTCTCATTTGGTTTAAGCAAGAGATTTTTAAATCAACCAGCATCGAAGGTCACATTATATATATGATATAAAATATACAAGTACTTGTATACACATTAAATGTTAGGCTTTGTTTGCTCATGGGGCAAATCAGCTGCAGTTGAGATAAAAATCGATGCCGAAATCCCACACCCGGCGCACCCTTCACCATGTCAAGGCACGCTGAAGTGCTGCCCTGCTGCAAGCCTTCACCATCGGTATAAGCCTATTTGATGGGTTCCTCCTCATGATACTCACCCTCCCATGGCACCCGTTACGGGTAAAAATGTTGAAGTGGAGTCCACTGTGCGGATCGTTGTGTTGCCACGCAGAATTATCCTTTCGCGTGTCGTCCGCCTGTACGTTGTTGTTTCCTCTTGACGCATCTTAGTCGAGTTAATTATTGTTAATGTACATCCAAATAATCCGAGAATTTGCAAACAATTTTTTAAATTTTGTTCTCTTTTTTTTTGAGTTTTTTTTTTTCCCCAAATGTTATGTTGTAAATTTTTGCGTCTACTCTTCTCAATGTCAAATTGAGCAATGCTATGCGATTGAAATAGAGAGAAAGGATGTGGATGCTGTAGAGAAAAAAAGCTTTCACTTTGCCACTTGAAGTTGCCGACTGTGAACAGCTGTGGCACAAGCCTCTCAGATTGCGCAACTTTCATGGCGCAGAAAGGACCAACAATAAAAAAAAGGGGAAGCTGTTGCGCCAGAAGAATCTCAAAAAGTCCAAGGACCATTCAACAGCCTAAAAGGAAAATGGGAAAGCATTTTACCAAATGCCCGCCTAACAGAGAGTTAAAAAAAAAGATATTTGTGTCTCAATGTTTTTTTTACTTCCTCAATTTTCGATTTTATATTTCAAATTATATCAAGTATCAATGCGATCATAAGAGCTCTAAATTGGCTTTTTATGACGTTTTCATCAATTTTTTCTCTTTAAAAAAATCTCTTCAATTTTTTGCTTTTTGGGAAGTTGGGAATTTGATGACCCCTAAATAAATAAGATTTTATACACTTTGGTTTAGTTCGTCCTAGTTTGAAAGAAGTGCAACTCCCAATATGGTTTTCAACAATGTTCAAAAAGCAATTCCTCTAGTCCCCTTACGACTTTTCCCTTCGCCTTACGCCGGGTTTTCACCTACCTTCTTATTTAGGCAGACTTTTTCTTATTAGTCCTCCATCACTTCGTAACCAAAGGCTTGTCTTAGGTATCCTATTGCTCTATAAACCAAACAACGGGGAAGATAGTTTATCTTATTTACTTGATATTCTAAATTTTTCTGTTTTCCTGCTTCTTTCCTATTCGTCTCAGTAGATATCCTTTTCGTGTTCTTTGCTAATCTTTTACAAGTTTTATCAGCTTATCTTTCCTAATTTTCTGTCTTTTTTCACTAAGCTTTTTACTCCACAAAACCCTAAAATAAAACTCCTTGATAACATTTTGGACATCGGAACCCTCTCATGACATGAATTTTGGGTATCATTTTTGGTTGATATTAAGTAAATTAATAAACAATAACGTCAAAAACAAAGTAACATAAAAAGGGTCACAAATATATATAACAAATTGAGTTTAGAACTCTTTTCATCTTTTCATCATCTTTCAACTTGGGATGTTTTAAGTCTTAAGTGTCTATTGAGGAGGAAAAAAGAAAGAGAACGATTAGTTGGCATCTATTAATACAAATTTAAGAAATATATTTTAAAAATTTTTATGTGATAAAGCCAGATTTACTTTTTGTCCAATGCGAAAAGTTAATTTGTATTAGCAATAATTAATTTTACATACCAAAGCGATTCAATTTGGTAATAATTACGAATATTTGAGCTTCACATCTGCAAAAAGTAAACTATTGTATAAATAAGATTCAAGTTTTTTTTTTAACCCACTCAGAAGAACAAATAAATATGCATTTTTATTGATACATTTTTGTTTTAAAAAAACTATTAAAAATTTGAATAATTATTAACGATTTCAAAAACCATTAGTCTATTCAAAATTCCTCTCGCATGCACAACACTTTAATTTGCTATGTGTGTTTTGGTTGTGTGTGTGTGTGTGTGTGTTATTACAACAGTATTTATTATAATTATTATTGACGATCAGAACTTTAATAAACTTTGCTTAAACACTCAAATTGCATTTAAAAAATTTAAAATGATACTATTATTGTGGAGAGGGGAGGTCGACATTTTCTCCATAAACGTTCAACAAACAGCACTGAATATGTGCCTGTCAGGAAAGAAAAATAAAAATTGGCAAAATCAACACACTTCAAAATTTGTAGAAAATAACTAAAAACTAATAGTGACAAATAGAAATCTATATAATTATAAATGTATCTTCACATATATACATATATATATGTGTGTATATATATATATATATATATTTGTATATATGTATATTTATAATGTTTCTAACAAACACGAGGCACGTTGAAATGTAAGTAAGTGAAAAGACAAAGTTTTCTTTCATTTTTGTTTTCCTATTCGGGGAAAAATTGGTGGCTTCAGTTGCTTTGTTGTCCTGACATAAATTTGCAATTTGTACTTACGTACACGTTTTAGCTATTTGGGATAAGTGACTATAAATATTTTCTTCAGATTAATATTCATATATATGTATGATTACTTTTTGAATGGTTTGAACGGTATTAACTTGTAATTAACAAAAAAAAAGAAAACATTAACAATGATATACTTCATTTAAGTATTTTTGCCTGTATCCTGTATCTGTATGATGTAGGTATTATAAAAAATGTGCGATAACTTAACAGCTGCTTGACGGTCAATTCGTTTCTTGGAGATTTAGTTAAACTTTCTCGATTCTTATATACAACTAGGCCTACAGCGTGTAGCTTGGTTTTAACTATTTTGGCGAGTATTTTAGTGCTTCAACCACCTTCAGTCCACCGAATTGTTTCAGAGTTTACTGAAATTTACGTGTGGCAGTACGGGCCTTCCAGGCCTTGACTAGAGTGTAGGCAAAGTATAGCGTGAATCCGTGAATTTGGAAGCCCACGAAGCAGAAGGCATACCAAAACACACCATAGGGATAGCCCTGAAAAGCATAAGGAGTATAACAATAAACGTCTTTATTAACAATAATTCCATTGCACTTACGCGCCATACAAATATGTCAGTCTCATCCAACTCCACGGTTTTATCCATGGTCAAAAACTCCCACATATCCGAAAAATAGTAAGCGAAACAGTAGAGCAAGGGCACAATGCCAAAGACCAGAATGGCAATCATATACTTCTGCATATCCCGCACCTTGTTTCCCCGTGCCGCCGACAAACCCACAAATGAGGTGAGCAATGAGCCAGCCCATACATACTCCCACCAGAGTGGCGGAGGTACCTCCAATTCTTCAATTTCCAACACAAATATATCCAATCGATCCAATATATCAGAAGTCAATTTGGCCAGCATCACAAAGAAAAGCATGGCATGAAAGAAAATGCAGTACTTTAGGCGTGATTTATTCAACAAACTGCAAGCAAAAAATGAAATTTAAAAATGAGCATCAATTAGTTCAATTGCCTGAGACTCCATTCCGTTGGCACATAGCCCATCAACAAACCCCCCGCACCATCCTGTCTTAGGGTACACTCCAGGCGGGGGCTTGCCCTGCAGTGCGAGACACTTGTGACGTGTTGATACTCGGTCAGCTGCCACCTGCCACCTGCAGTAAGTAATTATCTAATTACTTTTCTGCTTTAGGACATGTGAATGCAGCATGATGCATATTGATGGTCAATTTGGTTGCCCACGGAGGTGGAGGGGCAGGACGTTGGTCTGCATTCCCTTTATTTGGGATCCACAACTGCAAATAGTTGGATATTTAAGTATATTAACCTAATTTGATATGTGCCTGCCACGCGTTGTCTAAATTCGAAATCGTTGCCGTCGGTGCCAGCGACCATTGGACCGCCGCGCGTTGCCATTTTGAGCAATTTAGTTTCAGCTTTAGCTTGTGTTTTTATCACTCTTAATCCTTTATCCTCCGCCAGCCCCAAAAACAAAAACAAAACTGAAAAAAAATATCTACGTCAAAAACAGAACAGATAGAGATGGGAGTTTGGTTCGCTCGTGTTACTCACGAACTGGAGACGTTGAACCCAGTGAACATTCGTCCAGATATTAAATGATATTTATTTATGTTATATTTATTTTATGTTTGATTTGTATGTATTATGTACTGTATTATGGTATTTGTTTCGTATTATATTTTTGAATTAATTTGAGGATCAAGTCAGAAAATATATAATATTCGCGGTAAAATTTGAACATTCGCGAGCCGCCGGTTCGACACTGGCACTATTTGTTTGACTCATAGGTTTGACGTTGGCAGCAATTGTTCGACTCAATGTCTTGCGCGCCAGATTTGAAAAACATAGAATTATTCAATGTTTTTTATTTTTACGAAATATGGCAAAATGTAATTATTTCAAAATATTTTTAATGACGTTGGCACCATATATTGGACGTTGCATTTTGCTAAGAATTGAGTTTAAATTAATTTATTAATTAAGTTATCAAGGGACTTTGAAAATTTAAATTCATATTTGGAGCACACAACGGCATAAAACTATTGAGAAAGATTTTCCTACATCCCTCCTTTTTATAAAGATCCCTAATTTTCATTTTCTTTTTGTAAAGTTTAAATCTTTCATTGTAAATTACATGTTTTAAGTGCTTAAGCATTTCCAAAATGTCAAAGTTACAGAGATTGACATTGTCAGCTTTCTGATTTGCATATTTTTTATAAATTTCCTAGAAGCATAGAAGTCATAAAGTCAAAGCATAAAGTCTCCAACCACATAGAGTATATGTATATATTCTTGATCAGCACTACGAGACGATTCATATATAGCCATATCTGTCCGCCTGTCCCATAGAAACGATTGGTCGAATACAGTTCCTCTTATTATCAACGCACACTTCTCCTAAACCGTAATAACTAGAGCTAGCTCCTATAAAAACCGCAGAGTCACTAAAAATTAATATTTGTCAGTTTAATTTAGCTAATAATGACTGTGCCAAACTTATCACTACATCAAATAGGAACTAGTTTTTTTTTTACGCAAAGGCTTCAAAGCTAATTGTTAATGACTATGCAAAATATCATCATGATCGGATTACTATATCATATAGCCCTCTGTAAAAGATTTTTGCTACTTATTGATTTCTTTTCATGATTTACTTTCATATTATTTATCAAACACACACGGTCAATGCTGGCTAATATTTTGTGGGAAATATAGGCTAGTAACTAAAACATAGCAATATTATTCAGACAAATTTGAACAAAATCATATAGCTGTTGTATAAACATTTCATTGAATGGCTTACTATATGAACCGTACTGCTTGACCTTATAGAAATTTCGGTATTTTTACAAATGCACTAATCTGAATAGTAAAGAGCAGCTGCCAACGTTCAAAAATATTCACATTTATGTACCGATATTTGTTTAATGATGCTTTATAAAAATTTATGAGTGAATATATAATTTTGACGTACATCCTAATTTGTTGTTGTGATCACGTCAATGACAAAATTATCATAATTTAGTGCACTTTCATTATGCAAATTGATTGTCCATTGTGCACTAATCAATCTAAATTTAGATCACTTTGTCTAAAAAGGGGCTTTAACCGAAACCCATTACATTGAACTCCAGAAACATAGCGAAACAATGTGGGGGGCGGGTTCTTCAAAAATTACGATCACTGAATTTTACCGTCTACAGAATGAGAAAGAAAATGTATAAATACACAAACATACATATGTTTTTATGCATTTTCCGCTCGCGCCGGGCAAAACGACAAATAACGAACGCCCTTTGTTGTTGTACTCTTTATTACCGAAGCTACAAAACAACATCTCGCTGTCATGTGTCATCAGTCCAACGACAAAACTCTTTAGCAGAAGAACCCACGGGACGCATTTTGTGCGATCGTTAACGAAAATTTCGGAGACTATTTTAACGGATTTGAAAGCTAATTTGGCGTTTAGCATTAGCTACTTTTTAATGCCAGTTCGCGATAATTATTGTGTATCTGTTTACACCGAAATAGGCAGCTGAATTGTGCATTAAAGTGTCATTGTCTTTGCAAAAAGGGTAATGCGTTTTATTTATTTTTAAACAAATTAATATGTGCATGAAATTAATTGAATTTTTGTGCCAAGTTGTTGTTGTTTGTCTCTCAGTGTGTCCGCCAAAAAGCAAAAATGTTAATAATATTTCTTAAAGTGCAAAATGTTTAAAATTTACACTGATTCTTCTATTTTCTATGAATATATCAAAAACAGAAAAACAAATATACTTATAACAGATATAGAAAGTTTTCCGCATGTGGCAACTAATTGATATTTGAAAATGGAGTACGCTATTTGAATTCAGTGTCAATAGGATAATCTAAGTTTTACTGAGTAATCGCAGTAAATTTATTGTGAATAAATGTGGTAAACGTGAAACTCTTTTTCTAGTCAGGATATTAACCATCCAAGATCCAGGTATACATGATATGATATTGTCTTAACCAGCTAAAACATAGAATTTTTTCTTCAATTAAAATCTTATTTAATTTGCTCAAGAAATTTAAAATTCAAAATTTGCCTTAATTCTCACAATGTATGTAAATTTTCCGCCTTGTCGCGTGATTATATTCACATACATATATTTTACATTTTATTTGCATTTCTTGACCGTAACATTTCGTTCTCAAATATTATCGCATTGACTTTGGCTTTAAGCCTTGTGATACAATATTTACTTAGTATTATTAAACAAAATGCCAGCGTCGATCCACATAGTCATCGATCAAATCACTTAGATAAGTGCAAAATAATAATATGTTTTATTTCTTTTTTGTTTTTTTGCAGTTACACACTTGCTGTTTCGGTCGTTGATTATATTTATTTTGGCCCACAACAAAAAAGAGAAGACATTTCCGTACCGAGTCATGTCTATGGCCGCGGAGAAACGAGCCTCCTTTGCCCGGCGTGCTGAGAGTCTGGTAGAGAGGGTGAGAATTATGAATACCATCTATGAGGTATGGGTATCAAGTGACCAAAAACCGTGAGATATAAAATTTCGTTATTTAGTTCTTGTTGATGTTTGCCCCTACAAGCCCAAAAGTTGTTTTGAATTGTATTTGAAGCTCACCAGCATGGCCCATTAATTGTTCTACAAAAATGGAGTATGGATGTTTTCTCATACAGCTAAACGTAAAGAACAAATTCCCCCCATACATACATTCTTCTAAGTTCTGTGTATGTGTGGGTACTACACATACATAGGTAGATATACATACATTCAAGTGGGTGGGTCAGAAGTCATCACAACACTTAAGACCTTCAAGTGTTTTTGTTAAGCTTGCTTGATTGCCCCGACTGCTTTAATTAATCCCAAATACATTATAAAATATATCCAACGTACATAGATAAGGTGTGGGACATATTTGATAATGCAACATGTTTTATATATATTAAACTCAGAGTCAGAGTTAGCTAATTTGTGAACCACTCAACATGAGTATCAGTCACTTGCTCATTTATTCAATCACCAATCAAGAAACTTTCTGTTAGTGTTGGGTAATAATTTCCAAATTTGCAGAACTCTTCACTTGTACTTTTTTTTAAGAAATTAAACTAATTTACTTGCTCACTTCACTGCTCAGTAATTATGAGTTATATTTTGTGATAATTACATTAAAAAGTAAGCTCACTGAACAACCCCAACACGACTTTATACATGGTAAATAATTCTAAGAATTTATACTTTAACCTAAAAAAGTAAATATAAAAAGATTCATAGAATAAGTCTCACTCACTAAAGAGAGTTAAATTAAATGATTTTCATAAATTTTTACCTATTCATGAGCAACCCAAAGGCTATTTGAGCTATAGTTTTAAAAATATATAAGTTGTATATAATACATCATGTTAGTATGTTATTCAGTTAAATACAGTTTAGTTTAGTTTAAGAGATAAGCGAAAAGTTACTCACAATCAGAGAAATATTTGCTGCAGATAAAAAAGCTACATTTTCTTGTGAGCTTATAAATACTTTTCGCGTACTTTAATTTATAAATAAGAATGCCCCATTTAATTCACCCAAAAGCATCAATTGCCAGTGGGGCCAACAGAAATGTACAAGGTCACGTTGTGTTTGTTGATAACAACAATGTTTGGTGCTGAAAATGATGATGATTATTATGAGGATGATGGGACGACGAAAGTGAGTGAAGGGAATGCTTGGCCACTTGCCAATTAGTTGCCGCAAATTGAATTCAAATTTATGGGTATCTTATCTTTAAATACAGTTGTTGATCCTTTATAATGCCTATGAATTTTTAGAGATTTTCGAGATATTCTATATTAAAGTCAACTAGTTGCCCTTTGTGAATTTCTGTATACTCAAAGGGTATAAATTGGTCTATATAAAATCATTGGTTGTACAGAAAAATTTAATTTCGTTGTCCAAATATCTGTTGAATTGCGTAGTCAATGGGCCTTTGCAATTTTCATTTAACACAATGCCAATAAACCAATTAAAAGCATTTCCCAGTCACTGTCCGAATAAAATTTAATTGACAGAGAAACAAAAAAATTGCCCATGTTGCAAGAGAATAACATCAGAGTACACACACAATGCAGCATTAATTGGGAGGGTTAACCGAAACAAGCAAAACTATTTATAGCATACGTATCCAAAGGGGAAGGGGCGGCAGCCATAAACGCTCCATTTAAAACATGGATTCCATTTAAGGAAGAGAAAAATTATTGCCAAATTGAAATGCACATAATTATGACCTAAAATCTTGGGCAACATGCGTCCTCAATTGGGGGTAATAAGTTAAATTAGTGTCTAATCTAATTGAATGAAAGTAAAAAGGATACAAACTAGAATCGTCTCCCAAGTATAATCAAGCTAGTGAAAAATCCACCATGCTTTCTATTTAGAGGCAAAACTTTCTAATGAATGGTAATGACATGATTAATCATATGACACGCAATGATCGATTTTTGAATCCATTGATTAAATCGTTGGGCGATTAAAAGTTTTAAAAGATGATTAAAAAATGGTATACAACATTTTTGGACCCTAATACATATAACAGTTTCAGCAATTACATAGCAACGTTTTTTCCTATTGGCGAAGTTGCTTTTCGATTAATTGAATCGTTAGTTGATTAATGGCTTAAATATTCGTCGCAGCATTGGTATACAGCATTTTTTTATATATTGATAAAATTTTTTGGTTAAAAAGCCAGTTTTGGAGAAATAAATAGCTCAACTATCAAAAGCAAATTAAAGCCTACAACTTAAAGGGCGTAATTGTACTTCTCCAATTCGAGACGAGTTTAAGTTTTTACGCATTAGTTTGTCCATATTGTTCCTTTATAGAAACTTCCATTCGTTCCACTGAAAAAAGGAACAGATTAACCACTACCAACTTGCTTATCTACTCTTCCTTAATTTTTAAATACAAATGCGTAACTTTAGTGTCTTTTCTGATTGCTTTAAAATCTCATTTGCCTTACAAAGACATTTTAAAATATTAAAAATCAGCCAAAATTTTATAAATTGTTGGATAAAAAGATTATTTTCCTTTTTATCGATTAGTTATAATTTATAATCGAATATTTTCAATTAATTATTTAGTAAAAAAATTAAATTAATGATTTATATTTGCCTTCACTGCTTATAAGAGGTTAAAGTGAATTCTAAGTAATAAGTTGTAAAACTTTAAGGCGATTTCCCCCGTTTTAGGTTAGATGGAGAAAGATTTTACTATTTTTTAGCCAACAGCTGAGTTACCCTCTTCTCCAATCAAGGTTTAAATCTTACCTAAGCTGTTAATTTGTAATCAAATTCAGCCGCAGATGGGCGATTTCGAGTCCTTTTAGGAGGGAAAACATTTTTTTTTTTTTGTGGGCCGTGCAATTTGTGAACAATGGGGCTTATCAATCAATTTCGTTTATGCGATGCGCTATGACCAATGAACTCATTTGCATTGGATTATAGTTGAATTTATTATCAGTCTACCACTCCTGGAAAACAGGATGATCAATGTCTTCATCATGAGGAGTGGCATATCTGACTTGGGAATAAGGCCATTGGAGCAGTCCAAAAATAGCAGTTGAAATAAATTGAATGAGGGAGCGCGTGGATTCAAGTGGAGTAAAATGGAACTTGGAGAAGTGGCGGAAAGCGAGGCAACGCCAGAGACGGCAGCAACAGAATGAACATAACGAGCAAAATAAATGAACGATAAAAAGCTAATAAAGAGCAGCATAAATAAATGCGTAAATATTGAGCGAATATATATCGTGGCAACATTTCGCATTTCGCTGATGGTGAGGTGTGTTTTGTGTCTCCATGGAAAGAGCGTGTCTCGCAGATTGCCAGCCACTTGAGAGATTCCTGGCGATGCGGAGCACGGACGAGGGACTTCCTCAGAGAAGCTTTACTCCTGGCATTTGTCGCGCTCTGTCACTCTATGTATCTATCTTTCTCTAGCTTGGGGTTGTTTTCCTAGCGCACATGTTTGCGTTGTCGTTTGAGCTTAAGTGCTCCTGCTGGGAATGCTCTTGAGGCATCCTATCCACCTTCTGGCTCTTACTGCTTCTCCCCTCTCTTTATTAGATTTGTTGCTTTTTCGTTTTTTAAAGTCGTTCACTTGAATGTTCAAGGTCGAAGACTTAAAAAACAATTTAAATTGTTGAAAACACTTGGCCGCACTTGGACGAACTCTATTTACCCTTATTAATGGTAAGTCCTAACAATTTAAATCGCATCAGATTTTAGGTTATTTAAACGTAATGTCTTTTTTTGCGAATTGTCCAGAAGATCAACTTTGATTAAGAGAAAGTTGTTCAAACTCAAATGAAAAGATTCTTCTCTAAAGTCACTTAAACGGAAACCCGCTGCGGCATTCTTTCTATAACAATAAAAGAATTTAAAGCATTAAACAAACATAAAAAAGGGTATAGGTTGAAGTGAGACCAATTCTACCATCGTGAATTCAGTATTAAAGAACTTTTCGCCCTTTTCTTTTCCTTCCTGACTTCAGCCATCGGTTTACAGAATACAGGAATGAATTGTCCTCGCTCTTTCCTTTCCCATCCTTTGTAGGTGCCTTCAAGTATGCAATGACAACTGCAAACTGCTTTTACATCTCTCACCCACTTTTCCCCTTTTGAAAATCCTTTATAAGAATGCTTTTTCTTTTCACCCGCAACTTTTCCTCTTTTGCGTATACATAAATCGCGTTTGTCATTGTTTGTTCTAGGCACCTGCCTGGATAATTGTAGTCGACATTGTCCTATTTGTTGCTGCTGTTTATTGCCATTCTGTTTGTTTGGTCTTTGCATTCAACTTTTCTGGTTTCACTTTGTTTTTAATTTCTTTCTGTGTGCGTTAGTGTAGTGTCTTTGCCAATTTATTTAAATGAAACGCCTTTCGAAATTAAGAGAAACCAGAATTAAGCGAAAGACAGTGAATTTCTTTACGCTACAGAAAAATATATGTATGTACGAAAAGCAAGAGTATAGACATAAGGATGGAATATATGTATATATACGGAAAATACGTGCACATACATATAATGAACATCAAAATGTTTTCCTGGTGAACGTTTAATGGGATTTAAAAATGACGAACAAATTTGCATTTCATTTTATTCCTTTCGGTGTCAATGACAGCAGCAACAAAGAAATATTCAAAATATAAAGGGAAATGCTTTTAGAACTTTATGCGAAACGACTTTAAGTTACCGTATGAAATGTCAAATACTAAGATACTGTTCTTTGAATTTTAATGGGTAGAACACCATTCGATCTGCCTTATAGACTAAGTCTGACGACACCCTTTTATCCTGCGGGCATAAGGCATAAAAACATTTTAGCCACACAACGAACGACAGGAATTTTCGTTTAAAGTTTAAATATTTTCAAGACGATTTTCCATATCCTCATAAACAGATATGTTTTCTTACAAATTGATTGAAAATGAAATTTGCTAAATCAGTGGAATCAGTTCAGTGGTACAAGCTTACAATTTGCATCTACTTGTCTTTATTTATTTTTGCATTATCTGTATTGGATTTCTCTTTCTTGCTTTATACAATGGCAAGATTTGGTCTTCTCTTGCCACACCGGCTTGACCTAGCCCACGCATATTTCTAATGCGCATTTTATGTGAACGTTGGGTCAGATGGGTGGGAGAATGACTGAATGGAGGAGGGGGAGAATGTGAGGCAAGAGTAGGATGGTTTTGCGCATTTTCCGCGCGCTGACAAATTAGCACATCAAAACAAAAAGGCGCTCAGAAAAAGAGCTCACAATGAGAGCACAAAAACAACTAGCTACTGCGATGGCAATGAAGACTCTGCGAAATAAAATACAAAAGAGAATGCCGCAAAAAAAAAAAAAAAAGAAACCCAAAACAAATGAAATAAAACAAAAGGGATTCCTTTTATATCAACCCCGCAAATTCACCATAACATAAGAGCAAATCTGGCACAGACATACTTTGTACACATTTGGCACATACATACATGTACATTTATTTATATTGCGTGGGCGTCCGAAAGCTCTGCGCTGAAAAGTAGGCAATGAATGTTGCTGGCAAAAGAGCGTTGCCAGAAAACTTTACAATTTCAATATTATTGTTAATATAATTAGTTCAAACAAGAGAGAATAAAAAAGTTATTACATTTTATATTTTTAGATGTAATAATACCATTTTAACTTTGTATAGAATTTTTTTTTGTTTTAACAACGTTTTAGTTTGACTTTTCAATTATAGAATCGTTTATATTTGATTTAAAATTTAAACTTTCTTTATATCCCTATCTTTCTATTGCTGTTGCTTCAAAATTGTTATCTTTGTTAAAAGTTCTTAGGCAAGCAAACACATATATATATTATTATTCATAGGATTTAAGTAAAGTCGTCACCTCTTACGGTCTATAATATCAGAAACAAATTTAACCAAATATATTTCCGATATTATACAGAAAACAGTTTTTAAGGTATTGCAGATCTTTTCCTATCATTGTATAACTAAATATTAACTCTGACTTGTTTGTTCATGAAAAATAAAATAGACTTCCCAACTACATGGCAACTCTGTATTAACTTTTCTCCACTAACTCTGACCTAAGGCAACGTTTCAACACTCTGCCCTTCTTTTGCGTTTTTGTTAGGGAATGTGAAAGCTTTCTTTTTGGCAATATTTCGCAAGGCAACATCCTTTGGAAGCTGCGTCTGAGATGCAGGGGAATCATCAGTTGAGACCATTTCATTCATCACATTTGCCTCCTCGTTCGTTCGTTTGTTAGTTCGTAGTTCGGTCTTACTTTCACCAGAGTCGTCGGCTTTTGCCTATCGGCCCAGAGTGCGAGCCGGTCGCGCGTCATTCGTCTAATACCTGGCACAGTCGTTGCCAAGCATTCGAACATTGCAGTCGGTAAACTGCTCACCCATCGGGGGACTATTTAAAATCGAGTGTGTTTTACATTTTTGTGCCGATTCAGCTGTGAAAGCTGCTGTGCGCCTAATCGAAGCATCTTGTGTGTGTTGCCGCTGTCGCTCAAAACTGATACGCAATAAGCCAAGCCCAAGTCGTCATTTCAAGGTGTCCTGTTAGGGAGCTATGTCGAAGCCAAGCACACCAAGACATGGTGGGGCTGCCTCACCAGCGCCAGCCGAGAAGATTAGCGTAAGTTTTACACGTCAAGACAATGAGACCATAAGACACTTTTGTCATGGAATGTGAGTGAAAAGTCGCGGTTGTGTTGCCTACAGAAATGATGAAATGTCTTGCATACTTATTTGGGTTAGTGTGTGTCTGCAGAGCGCGTCCTGTCAAGTGCTTAAATGCGCTTTTTGAGTTGCCAGTGTGTTTAATTATGTATATAGTCACAAGAGTGTTGGAATTTGTGAACTGGAATGCAATTTTTCACATAGTTTTTCAGCTACGTGACATGGCTTAGTTTTTTGTTAGTAAACAAGCAAACACACACTCACACACACTTTAAGCTGAGCTTTGGTGATCAAATTCAGTTGCCGTGAAGGCATGGCGCGAATAACCTTGATATGTTCGCTCCCCTAGCTTTCTGTTTTCGACTCAAAGGATATAGCATACTTTTTGACTTTAGCCTCATAAAAATTGCATAATTCTCTTTCTGCATATATATTTTTTTTCTTTCTGTGTTAGTTTTATTTTTTTCTTGCGTTTCCCTTTGAGGCAGAATATTATTGCGGTTGTTATTGTGTTATTTGTGGCTGTAACCATTGCGGTAAATGTTCCATTTTACGTCCCATTTGCGGTGTACCATCTGGCAAGTATTAATTACACGAGCCCGCAAGCAGGCCAAAAACAAATTTAGGTGACAACAAAAATGCTTTTACCCTATTTATTAAGTTACTAATTGGACGATGCTCACCCATTTGGATAATAGCCCCATGCTGGCAGCATTCCCAGCTCTACCTAGGCTTACAATTAGTAAATTTTCTCTTTGACTTGACAAACTGTTGCGATTTCCGCAGAACAGCCTGAGGAAGAAGAAACTTTAGGAATTCTCTGAGTAAAATAAGAAGAAAACTTTTACATTTATTTATATACATTATTAGAATTATTTTGAAAGGACTCTTTATTGAAATGAATCATTCAAGAAGAAAAGACGATTGAACAAGTTTTTGGATATATTTAAGGATATCAAAAAATATAAATAAAATATCGTGAACAATTGCAAATTGCTTTATATAAAATGATCCCATTTTAATATTTAAATAGCTTGCATTTACATGTAGGAGTCATAGATTAGAGACATTTTGGGTTTCTGCTATATAAATCCAAGCGAACTAAAAATTGCTTAGTTTTGCGTGGTCGAGGTCTTGGCAAAACCGATTCAAAAGGTGCCTGTTAACCCTTTGAAGAACTTTTAGTCCCAGTCAAACTAAGTCAAATTCTATACAAAATCAAATTGTCTACCTAATATTTACCGTTTGCTTCCTATCTTGGAGGCTTTCTTTATGAAAAAAGGTCCTTCAACTTCTAAAGAAAATAAATTAATTCTGCCGACAGAAATTTTCGATTAGAACTGATAAAAATGTAGATCGTTTTGCTCTACTCAATCTCCCACTTCCCAGCAAAATAAGTTTCTTCAATCTAAATGATTGAAAAGTACAGAGAAAATATAGATTCCGACTGTCAACTCAAATAAACGACGAGAATTGAATAATTTCGGTACCAAGTGTTGAGCCACACTAAAGTAAATGTTTTTTTTTCTTGTGTAACAAATAATAAGCCAAGATTACGGAGATTTAATAAAAAATACAAAACACCAAAAAATTCAGCAATATGCATACAAAGAAGTAACAATTCCAAGATGAGCATTTGACTTGTTTGTTGCAACAAAGTTACCTAATTTCTTTACAAGAAAAGTTTACTATTTATTTATTTCAAACTAAAATATTTTCAAATATTTCAAAAATTTGTTGAGCTTTAGAAGTATTTCTAGTTTGAATGAATTCTTTTCTTAAAATCAATTTTGTTTGGTTTGTTTGTGCTATTGGCGATTTATTTAACAATTATTTTGGAAACAGAATTTCATTTTACAATCACTTTGTGGTTAAATTGCTCACGTTAGATGGCCTATGAGTGACCGAAGATATAGTTTCAAATGCGATAAAGTGGGAAAATATGTATATATATTACGTCTACATATTTTACAAAACCTGAAATTAAATGGTAGTTTAGACATATTGAACTTTCACATAGCTGAACTTCATTTAAAAAAAAAAAGAACTTAAAAAGCATTAATTCGATTTTATATTATTAAATAATTTCTTAAAGTTTCACTACAATCATTACCTATCTTAATGGTTTAACCAGCTAAATGTAAATCTAATTTTCATAAGTTATTTGTCTTTTATTTTTCTACAACACTTAATGAATTTGTTTTGCCCCTGGATTCACATTAAAATGTTTGCTATAAATTTCCCATTTATATAGTGATTTTGATTTAGACATTCTGCAGGAAATTTAAGTTTGAAATTTCTCATTAAAATCATTGCAAACAGTTCTGCAAAATATACACAATAATAATATGCTAGTCCCCTGTTCTGGTCGTGTGTGTGTGCTTCTGGTAACCACATTTGTGTGTGTGTGTGTGTGTGTGTATGTGTGTGTGTATGCTAGCCTGTGCTTGTAGGTAACTAAATATTGGATGCGCTCTGAGATTGCAATTTCAATTTCACTTTGCTGACTAAGAAGATTTTCTGATAAAAAAGAAATCCACAAGCAATATATTTCTGCATTTTCGTTTTTTTCTTTCTCTGTGTCCTTTCTTTTATAGGTTACCTTCTGCTTTTAGTTGCCATTTATTTCAAGCTTTTATCAGTTGGTATTGTTTATAACAAGATTTGATTAAGAAAAATACAAATTACAATTACTATGGATGTATATTGAATAAATTGAAAAAGCTATTGCAACTTTTTTTAATAACTTTTTAAATTGATTTTTATTTTGTTTATTTTAGTTTGTAGTTTGATATTAGCTCAACGAATCCTTTACAGAAATTAACTTGTCTTTGGGCGTCAGTTATTCGTGTTTATGGGTCACACATTGAATAAAACTTTTATTACATAGAGAGAAAACAAATAATGGAAATCTTTTAGTTTTTTTCCCCCTCGCCTTGGGACAAGAAAAGTTTGTTTGTTAGTGAAAAGTTTCTGCTTTAGTTCGCTTTGTAGGTGAAAATTTGTTGGTTACTCTTCAATTGCATTCTCTAACATTTAGAGAAGAACAAATTTTATGATACTCTATATATATATATATTTGAATCTATCCAATTAGTTTCAATAGAAAAATCCTTCAGAAAGCTTTGACTTGAAGTCAAAGTCATCTGTTTGCCGCTCTGGGAAGGAAGATGGACTTCTCTAATGAGTTTTGAAGAGTTTTTTTTTAGTTACGAGATTTTCTTTGCCTCTCATTCCATTTAGCATATTCTTACGCCTAACCGTGTGACACTCTTTGCGAGATTTTTTCTCTATTTTTTTTCATATAATAACTTTTGCGTTGGCAAAGTGTCAAAGTTTTCAATGCCGCATGGTAACATCTCGAGTCTTGCGTCCTGCAGGGCTTAAATAACATTTAATTGGGGGTTTTATGTCCTTGTAATGCTACAATTTAAAGTATTTTAGTATAGGACTACTTTTAATCCTGTTTTACCGCCCCAATTACTGCATTTTTGACACATTTGGTTTCCATCAATTTGTATGCGTTCAATAAAATGTGTTAAATATTTTAGTCATATATATTACTGAGAGCAATAATAAAGAATGCATTAGGTATGCCAGGCAGGCAGGAATTTGTCGGAGCAAAAAAGTGAAACATCAATTTAATAAACCCACAAACACACACACACACTCGTCGCACACCCGCAACATGTCACTTTGGAATCCCAATGGCAGATACAGGGGACGCGTCACATGATGGCACTACCAAACAAATCTATATATTATATATACACACACACACACACATACATACAGAAGGTCAAATCGGCCAACTTGGATGAGGGCTAAGGGAGTTGTTGATGGAAATGCTATGACTGCAAGTGCGGTCATGAACCGAAAATCCATTTACACTTGAATACATTTTGAGAGCCAAAAAAAAAAGATGTGTGGCAAATAAACTTCCATCTCTGGAGCCATAAACAAGGCAAACACAAAAAAAAAAGGAAGCAAAAGGCCAACTCTGATGTTAGGAGTTAGGGTAAAGTGGGACTGTCTTGAAATTACAAATGCAACAAATGTGGGAAAAACTCAAGACGGAATCAAATCTAAAATACCGACAATTCGTTCAGACTGACGGAGGAAATACTGATTAGCGACAAGCTGGAGGCAAACCCTCTGCCCAGGATGGGTTTGAGTGGCAGCCAGCACTCTGTTAGATAAACTTTGTGCGTTTAAGTGGCAAGAGCAATTCAGTTTCTGTTGGAGACTTTCCTTTAGTACACTTGACTGCGGTTGGAATATTTTTTTTTTTATTCTATTGTCATTCACGGTAGCCTTAATTGCTATTGCGGTTGAACAAAGAATGGCAAACTGAAGGCAGGCAAACAAGAGCCACACAAAAATAGTTGAAACATTTATACATACATATATATACATATATATCCAGCCAAAAGGTAACCAGTTAAATAATGAATAGTTTTAATCTTTTAATTGTATAGAAAATTTTTATTGTGTAATTAAGAGTCACTCACTTGGATTAGCTTAATCGAAGCCTCAATTGGCTGTATGTCGATATATGAGATACATTTTGCTACTGCCAATGATAAAGTCATCAGGATGAGAAATCATTTTGCCTCTTCTGGCAAATGCAAAATCCATCAGCCGTAAGCTGTAATCTCGACTGAAATGACAGACAGGTCCGGACATTCAGGGAAAAACAGAGCAAATGAGAGGGAGAGAACTAAAGAGATTGAGACACATGAATGTCCTGGCCATATTTCGAGCTACAAATAGCCGGGGCCATCGTATTTAGTAAGCACTCGGGGGCCCCACAGCCACGTGATTACGGCATTAAAGCTGTTAACCGAGTAGGGTTTGTGTATGAGTTTGGGTAATGGGAACTGGAACTGGTACATTATCAAAACCGAAAGCGCACCGAGAAGAAAGAGAAGTCGAGCCAGTGAGGGCAAATGTAGAGCAAAGCAGGGTGATGGATCGGATGCTATACACACACACACACACACACACACATATATACATAGTATTTTCATATGCTGGGGCAAAACTGGCAACGTCAACGAAATCAAAAAACAAAATGCGGGGCAAAGGATGCTAGTCGAGGTAGCAACAACGAGGTCAATGAGTTGACACGCATAGCGGCAACAAAATGTGAAAGTTTTATCCTAGGGCTTGGGGGCAATGCCTTTACATTCACATCATCTGCGATACATGGTTGGTTGTTGGCATTTTGATACCGATTCCGCTATATATACATTCCCATTCATTTAGATATTGCATAAGCAAATGGTCATTCATTTTTGTGTATTTTTGCTGTTGCGTGTTGACCAGATACTTAAACCAAATTTAAACCATGATGTTTTGCAGTTTTCAGAAACTTTATAGGGTTTCAGGAATATTAAGAAGTTCATAAAGAGACTTTTACTTTCATTTTCCACTCGAACTCTTCTTATATACCTTTTAGGGACGCACTCACTTATCTTAAGTCAACGTAAAACTTTTGTATGACAGACATAAATCAAGCGATTCAGTCAGTTGGCTTTTTAATTGACTTGATGGTCTTCTGACTCTCTGACATCAACAAAAACGATAGCAAGACAGAAAATCGTTGACGCAAAAGCAAATAAACAATTGAAATTTTCAATTGCGCCGGCAGCAACAAAATAAAAGAAGAAACCGTTTAAAACAAAAACGAAAGAAAACAAAAGGTAAACACCTGAAACGAGTGTAAAACTTTTCTCTCATTACGTATACGACATGTCATCATACGACATGGTGTCTATTTGTCAAGTCTATGGCAATTTATGACATTCGGGAAGTAACTTTCACATCATAAATGGTTTCATTCTCTGATTATCTACAAAGGTAGAAATCAGCTCGTTGAGTATATTTAGTAAGTTTTGTTTGGTTATTATTTATAGCATACTTTTATGTGCTTCCAATTTAACTTTTTGTTTAAATTTATACATATATTGCAATTCTATTTGAGATTAATACTAACATGTTTTACCCTTCTCATATTTCTCTTTTATTTTGAGCTCATTTATTTTTTTTTTTTCAATATTAGATTGGAAAACACTTCAAGATCAATTTATTTTAGATCATTTTAAGCTTTTTAAAAGAGCATATATAGTCTCTTAGCCTTTTTCCTTAGACATACAGCCATTTCGAATCTTTTTGAAATATTTTTGTTTCGACTACTATGCCAGGTTTAATAGGTGTTTAGGGATTCATTTGTAATTTAATGAAAGGATCAAATGAATTAAATTTGGCGAGTATTATTCTCAACATATCGAAAAATAATAGAAAAATATTTGGGAGGTGTAACGTTATAGTGATTACATTTTAGTTAATAACTTACACCTCCCAAACATTTTTCTACTATTTTGGCAATTACTTTTTATTTCACGGACTAAAAGGCAAGAGGCTCGCAATCTATAGCCAGAATTAGACTCAAATCCAATTCCAACAAAATCATCCGGAATATAATCTTAAATATTGGTGCTTATTTGATTTAATTTTATTAGTTCAGGTGAGTAAGATCGGATCTTCTAGATGTATATTAATATAAATTGTATTGATTGTTAAAGAATGAAAACACAGACATCAAGCTTTCAATTTTTCAAGGTTTCGACCATCGGCAACTAGGAAATCTTCCTTGCTCAGCTTATTGGGTCATTTTTGAATTTCTTCCAAGTCAGATAACTGACTTTTATCGGCCGATCTATATACTTAGTTTAAGGGCAACTGAATTCTGTCAATCTGAAGTTTGCTTTCGTCATGTTTCATTCTCTGTTTTGGGCACTGGTTTGTAACTTTGTCAACCGTTAAGCATCAATCATTAATATGTCAACCAGCATGCCAGTGGCTGCTATCGTCGTCTGTCGTCTTGGATAAGGCAGGGGGCATGGTGAATGAGCATCGGCAGGTCGTAAAGTGCACTCAGCCAAAAGGGAAATGCCCTCACACTTAACAGACTTGCTGTCCCATGTGCCAGCTACTCGTTCATCACCGTTCTATGTGTGTGTGTGTGTGCAATTTATTGTCAATTTCATTATTTATAAGCGATTTTTATGGCAACATTGCTATGCGGTTATGGTTATATTTCATCGTTTACCTCTGCTTCTGCAGGTGTGAGCAATTGTTTGCGAATCGACATCAACAGCTAAAAGTTTCAAGGAGCAGCTGTTGGATGGCAAAAACTTTTGTCCTTTGGCTTTGGCTTTGGCTTGGTGTTGTGTAAAGAAAATGTAGACGCTCAAATATATTTTATTCAGACGCTTATAAAGCCAACTGAATTGCTTTATAAAATAGCCTTAAATAAAAAAAATACGTATAAATATTTGAGATCAGCAACCAAGTACTCAATTAAAAACGCAAAGAATGAATAGGTTAATTTTATTTCGTAGAAAGAATTTAAAACGAATTAGATTAGAAACAAAGTGAAATTTAATATCCAATTTATAAAAGCATAACTTTGGATTATTTTTGATTGACTCATCAAACGAAATCGATTACTGAAATATTTGTTGTTTAAAATTCATGAACAAATTGAACAAAACAATTAGCATTTATGCAAATAAACTGCGCTTATATTCATTTTTCACAAATAAACAGAAAGAAAGAAATTGCATTATATTTCAATAGAGCATTGGCATTCCATTTATTGTTGCAAAAGCTTACACTTAATTAATGCCAATTGATTTGTGACGGCATGTGCACCATTTGCTTCTTGTTTACTCTGAGCAATTATTCCCTGTTGCCATTTCCATTTATCCTCATCTACATGGACAAGTTTCAACGTCATCATCACGCCGGAATAGGCGGAGTTGGGATGCCAAACCCACACGCACACACACACACACACATACATATATAGAAATGTATTTATTTGCAACATGTTCAACATATTCTGCCACTCAAATGCAGTTGCAACCTGCAGGACTTCCCTCTCCCTGATCTGTAGGTAGCCCTTTGGCCATAATAGCAGGTGATGCATTATTTATTTCAATACAACATAAAGTTTTTATGGTTTTCAGAATTCTAGTTTAATTGGCAAATAATGTATTCAATATAATATATTTCAGAGTATTATAAGCCATAAACCATTGGCAATTCGATCTAGAGAATTATTAATTTTAAAATGCAAAATTCTTGTCTCAATACAAACATATGTATGAATGTAAATCAATATACACATACATATACATATATTACCAATAGTTTAACAAGTTGCTGATACTAAAAAGCATAATTGACACATAAAAAATATTTTATTTCAATAAAATCTTTTAACCTTTTTCACATTTTTTTGCGTACTCAATTTGAAAACAAATAAATAACTATATTACTCGATTTATTAAGCTATTAAATGATTGACTAGAAGACTAATCTTAGCTAACTCTAACTCATTTATGACATTTCTTTGTGAATGTTTAGTAAAGCTATGACTAAAACTTCTAAAAAGTCTTTCTATGTAAGGGTTTCTTAGAACTAAAATTATTCAATTCTACCTCCTAGCATTTGAGTGAATTTATAATTAAATATTACTTTATTTTCTTTTTCACCTAACTTGTCTCACTTATATATAGGGAACTCACCTACTCACTGATTCACTTGACTATTTACCTGATTATTTGTTCCAAATTTAACAATAATTGAGTTGTCTTTAAGAATTAGTTGAAATGGTTTCATCGTTGCAAGCTTTCGAATACCTTTAATACATTGTTTTTTGCAGGAGTTTTAGAACTTATGAGGGACCTCGGAAAATAATAAAGTCAGTAAAGCGACTGATCAAATGAATCACTAAGTCAACTAATCAAGTGAGTGGTTCAGTGAGCAACTGATCACTCACTAAAAATTAAGTCAGTGAACTCGGCCATCAAAATAAGTCTTTTGGCCCAACACTACCACAGAAATAATAAAGGTTATATAAATTGTAAATTGTAAATTATTAACTATTTAATAAATAAATTAGGGTTTACCTAAATATGTGAAAAAATTGTAAAATGTATTAAACAAATATGGCTTTAAATCTTTTTAAACTATTTTTTAAGAATTATATTATCATAAGGAGAAATTCGATTAGTATTCCAATGTTTAAATTGTAAAATTCTTAAGGGTTAATGATGCTTAAAATTGATCACTATATGGCTCAGTGACCACCTTATAAAACTATATTACTCTTATTCTTTATATCGAGCCCCAAAGTACGTAAAAACCTTTATAATGTTTATTCGAATTTGATGAAAAATATATTATTCAATGGGGAGTTCAATTCTTTTTCTCTCTCTAAAAATTACATACAAAACTCAGAATTTCAATTATATAACTTCTTCAATATTCAATACTGGTATCTCGAAAAGGTTCATAATACCATAATAATAAACAAATAACTTAAACACAAAATCAGAACTAAAGTCCGAAAATATAAAAGTCATAGGTGACGTTTTCCCCTCGATGAAGAAATACTGAAAGCTAGTTCCATCAGGGATAATTAATTTTTCAGTCCCGATGAATTCTAAAAGCTAATTCGATCTGAAAAAATGGAAAAGAAAGCGAATTTACAAAATATATATCTCCTTTCACTATATAAACCCAGAGTTGTCATATATTAAATGTTAAGGGCATTTAAACTTCAATATAATTTAATTGCCAATATGCTTTTAGTTTACTCAACTCAATGGATATTGTTCTGCCATATCCCCCGTAAATCCATCACCACGAGAGCTATGCACACACACTTTTACATATAGACACACAAAGAAACATTCTCATTTTCATTTGGATTTCCCTTGGTTCGTTTATTCTCCACTTACATAGTTGCTTACACAAGCCCCACTTGCGGGCTGGCAACCTTTCAGCTGGCCTGAATGAATGAAAGAGACATTAAAGGGCTTAGGCAAATTCTTTGCCCAAAAGATATTGAGGTGGAAACGGCTCGAGAAATGCTCTCCGGTCCCGTTGCTGGTCTTTTGACACTTTTATAGTTTCATTCGATTTCAATAAGTGTCCTCTGGTAGCAGACGGATAAACGATTTTACCCAAAGAAGAGGTGGTAAATTTTGTGGTTTTTATTTACTTTGACAAAATTTGGACAGCAGCAGAAATTGATAGCCAACTAGAAGCAGGACAAGATGACACCTCAAACCAAATTTGATTTGTGAAAATAAGTTTAATTACTGAGGTCAAGGATTGAACTCTATATAATGTGGTGAATTGGGTTGCCAAAGTAAACTGCAGGCACAACTAATTAGTGGGTCATGGCAAAGAACTCAAACTCATTTTGGCATCAACTTTTAGTTTTTTTTTTTTTTGGTCATTTCATGCCCAGTCATTTCTCACGCTTGAGTTTGCGTTAACGTGAAAACGATTCAAGTGCTTTTCGTTTTTTGTTTAACAAAGTTCTCTCTGTGAAAGCGCATTAGGCAAGCAATTAAATTAGTTTAATTCACCATTTTACAGAAATATAATATCAGCACGGAAAAATGCGGCGATTTGACTGTAATTGTACAGGTTAGTAAAGAGCAACATAGAAAAAAGGAGGGAAAAGAAAATTGTAATGCTTTTACCTCTTCATATATGTATGTATATAATAGGGCGATCTATCGCAGCAGGAGAAACGTGCCGTATTTATAACCGTTCATGATTTGGGCTGCAATCGTAAGTAGAACAATTTAATTAGCATCATCATAATCCAACACAAACAACGAATCCATATCTCTTTGTCAGATAATTCCTTTCAGGAATTTGTAAGCAGCCCATGCATGACGGAAATTAAGGAGCGCTCATGTTTCATACACGTCGATGTGCCCGGTCATGCCGATAATGCCGACGCCTTGGCCGACAATTTTCCATTTCCATCTTTGCAAGCATTGGGCGAGGATTTAGTCACCGTTTTGGACTATCTGCATGTGAAGTATGTAATTGGTTTGGGCGAGGGGGCGGGAGCCAATGTATTGGCCCGCTTTGGCCTGGCCCATCCAAGTCGGGCATTGGGCCTGATTCTAATCAATGCCACGGGCAGTGCAGCCAGTGTTTTACAGTCATTCAAGAACAAGGTGAGAGAACAGTGGAAATCCGCAATCGTGCAAGATTTGGAGTGTCCAATTAATCTGCTCATTTGCCTTTTTCTGGTTCATTGCAGTTCATTAGCTGGAAAACTGATGAGGTGGCCCAATCGGCTGAAAGCTTTCTAATGTATCACAAATTTGGACATGTAAGTAATATTTGTTGCGCAGTGTCTCGAGTCTCAATACTATATAATATACCTACATTTTGTACACCAAAAATTCTGTTCTCTTTTTGCTGTGAAAGTGAACACACATCGTCGAACTTTATGTTGTTGTGTGATTAATTAATTAATTCTCAGTGTCACATGTTGTATTTTTTCACTTTACAATTTCTTATTCCATTTTATGTTTGAATCCTTAACAACGACCAATCGAACGCAATTACATATACGTTCGTCTACGCTCAAGGTTATGGAGGTAAACCGAAAGAAAGTCTCTATATTAAATAAGTCTCGATCTCTCTACAATCGGTTTTCAATACAAAAGAAAAAAAAACTTTGCTAGATACCAAAAATTTCTTCCATAAATTTCGATTTTTTTATATTTCATTTTAAGCATGATTCTTATGTTCTCTCATTACTCTTTTTATTTTTAGCGCTCGGTATGTAGTTTCCCCTCGACAGTTCTAACTGAACAAAGAAATTGGCAAATACCAAGAAGAAAAAATATCTCAAATTATTACCCATTTTTTTTTTTTTTTTTTTTTTTAATTTTGCATGCGTTTTGCTTTTATTGCTTTAGACCTTGTCTTGTAAACAGTAGATTGTTGTTACTTTAATTGCTTTTGGCTTATTGCTGCACTGCTCCATATAACATTTTTGGTAAACTAAACTACTTTATAGCAAATTGTCGGTGAGAATCCTGATAAGGAAAAAATCGTGGCTGAATATCAGAAGCGTTTGCATCGTTCGCTCAATAGCAAGAATGTTGGGCTCTATGTCAAGGCATTTATGAAGTAAGACCTGATTAAAGATTTTCTTTTTACATTTACTAAAATACGTTTCTTGCAATTTCAGTCGCAAAGATCTAACTCTAAAGGGTTGCAAGGTGGACGTCATTTTGATTACTGGCATGCTAAGTCCCTATGCCTCAATGGTGGAAAAACTGCATCGAGATGTGGAGAAGGAGCGTGTCACCATATTGAAAATTGAACGTGCTGGAGATGTTTTGGCTGATGCTGTAAGCATTTTTGATTCTAGCAAAAGAATTTACATTCTGATACCCTTCTAAAGTGTATTAATTAGTGTCTGTCAGCTTTAAAGTCTTTTATTTATTAAGCTATTTGAGAACCTACATTCAAAATAATCTCTCACTATTCTCTAATATGTTTCGATCATCCAGTTGTTAGCTATTTTTATACCATGCAGAAGAAAGCTTTTACGACCCCTTAAAGTATTTATATTCTTGATCAGGCTCGACAGCCGAGTCCATATAGCCATGTCCGACCGTCCGTCTGTATGAACACCTAGATCTCGGAGACTATAAGAGCTAGAGCCACCTAACTTGGTATGTAGACTCGTTTAGTATGTAAATATATAGTGTTAAATTAAATTAGATAAAACCAATTTTCCTAAAGACTATACTAGCTACAGACATAAAATTTGTATGGCTTAGTAAACGAGCAGATTATGCTTCTTTCAAAAATTTGCCATGCCCAATAAAACTGATTTTCTGAAAAACTAGCAGTGCTTAAGCTACCAAATTTGGTACCAATCTTTACCAAAGTCGGACTGGAACGGAGATGGCCGTAGGGGCGAGTCAGCGAGATAGAATAGAATATAGACTGCTTGTCTATCGGCCCAATCGGACTTCTATAACATATACAAACCGGTCATAATGTACTAGATGTGCTTTCAGAAATGTGAGAGGGTTAGTTTTGTTTGGGTTAGCTGTTTAAATTTATTTTGCTTCTTAGTGAGACACAAAAAAGAGAACATTTCGGTGTAACCGAAATTAGCTATTTTAATACCTATTATAAAAATATTTTTCTAACAGCCTGGTAAAGTGGCGCAGTCGATTTTGCTATTTTGCAAAGGACAAGGTCTACTTACATCGGTGGTAATGCCAGGAGTAGATCGTGGACGGGCCTTCTCCACCGCCAGTTCGGGCTCCTTTGAGAGTGCCAATGGTTCGCGACGTTTGTCACGAGGCATTTCCATGGAAGATTACGACAAGCCCAATATAAGACGCCTCAGCATTATGAACAGTGAGTTGTTGCCCAAAAAGGAGTAATGCGTTTACACACCGCTTCAGCTTCAGTTTCAGCTGCAGACAACAGAGTTAAATTGAATTACATAAATTATTAGAAGAATTATCTTTAGTCTTACCTGGAAACATCACACACACACACAAACAAAATGTATTTTCTAATAATTTTAGCCCAATTACTAAACAATTGTAATATGCCAACATTTTATTAGAAATCACTTGAAACATTTTTAAGTACGAAGAAATTAAACAACAATCTGCATAAATTTTTAAAACAAAAATCAACGTCGACAAATCGTTTAGAGAATACTACCTACATATATAATATTTATAGACTTAGACTTGTAAACTCCCCAATGATATCCCACCTGTAAAAATGAGAGCAAGGCAATTCATATCTCAGCGTCTGACTTGACGAAAATTAATGCCCCCAAAACCATTTACCAAGTATCTAACTGTGGCCAAGCAATCATCTATGCATATTACGTGTATGTAATACCTCCGATTGATTAATAGTACCTTAATACGTAGCAATTGAAGTAGACCTTTTGACCCTTTTTACTTTATTTTCAAAAAAATCGACATTTTAATTAAAAAAAATATCCCCACAAAACCAATTTCGGCCGTGCTGAACTTTTCATACCCTTGCAGTTTCTTGACTTTAAAATCCAAAAACTATATTGAAAGCGATTTAATCTAAAGAAAATGAAATACATTTTGATATACCAAACGTAATACTCCGATTGCAACCAAATTATACTTGGAATTTGAAAACGTTTCCTTTTGTGTGTATCTGACCAATTATATATTTATATTATAAATCTGCAAGGGAATAAAATACGTCTATAAAAATCTATGTAAGTTTTAACGCAACGCAAACCAAGGGCCGGAAAAGGGCACCTAAACGAAATACTGTTTATCTTTCAAACCAACGAAAATGTCACACAAATGAAATTAGAAAAAATATAAGCAATTCAAAGCCAAATTATTGTAGTACAGCTTTCAGGCGGCTTTTTTTTGTATTATTATATAAATAATATCATATCGGCTTTCAGCAATATTAAGTATGTAGTAATGAAAACCAAAATAAATTGTATACATTACATACAAACCGAGCACTTTGAAAAGTTAGATGCAAACACATCGTTACAGAATAAAAACTTATAATCAAACACAAAAAAAATGGCACAGCATTTTTATTATTTAAATTAAATGTGAATATATGTACATCTTACCACAGTTAATCGTTTAAACGTTCAACAGTTAAGGAGACCCTAAGAAATTTTTTATGGAACGCATCATACTGATACATCTCTTATAATGATTTTTAAAAGCTGTTCAAAATTTTAGAGGTCAGAAATTTTCTTGTTTCCAATGAAAATAAAATCAAGATTTTTTATAAAATATAATCATCAAATTGTTTACAAACTTAGAAGTTTGATTAATACCCAAAAGGAATTGTTCGAAGAAGGAATTCGGAAGTTTAACAACATAACGCAAAAGTTTCAATATTTACGACGTGTTAATAGTATCACACTAGCAAGTTATCATACTAGCAAGTTACTTTCAACTTACTTTTTTTTTTTTGGCTTGAAACAACTGATTTTTCATTGTGTTTGGTTTTGTGGGAAAATTTAAATTCGATACATTCTTCTTCGATAATTATTAAAACGATAGTTATCTATTAATCGGCAAGTTTACAAATTCTATTCTGTGTTGCCAGTTTGGCTTTTTAACTGTCACTATTCTAGCTAAACAAATATTTTTAATTTAAATAATTTAATTTTAATATTATAGGGTATATATGGAGGAATGGGAGCTTTTGGAACCCATGACTTGCCATATTCGTCAGTCTGGATCAATGCAAAGTTATCTTAGACAGTTCTACATACACACCAATATACGACAGTCATTGTGTATCTCGGATTCAGCCGGATTCAGATACTTTTTAAAGATTTCTTTTGTTAGCTATTTTTGCCAGCACTGTTCGTTATTGATAGAGCTGGAGAAACATCGACCATCCATGAATTTGAACAAATATTATGGACATATGAGGAATTGCCAGTAAAAAGGATTGCTTTTTGCTTTTTTTCGCTACAATATTAAATTGCAATAGATATTTTGTAAATATAAATACATTTCAGATTGAACTATCGATATATCGATCACCGAAAAATGTCCATCGATATATCGAAAAACTAAAGTTCCATCAATACTATCGTTATAAGTTGAGGGGGCCGATTTTGTTAAAAATTGGAAATAAATAAATACATCCTAATGGACCCACCGCCGCCAACTAAGCCTCCCCGTGGAGTCAAGTATGGCAAGGATGAGGTAAAGTTTATGAAATTCCTATTTCCGCACATTCCGGTTGGCTGTAGCCCAACCTAGGCAAAGGGAAAATGATGACGACACTCTTTGTTGTTGTTGTCATCACTCCCTCTTTTTCAAAAATCATCTAATCCGTGTTTCGAATTCTGTTTGTAGTCCGCAGGCTGTGGCTTCCTGGTCAACGTTATCAAGTCGCTGGGCTTCAGTGAGACCACCGAGGAGCGGCAGAAGGAAAAGCTGAAAATCGAACAAGAATTCAAGCGTTCGGACTTGCGACTCAATGAATTGGTGTCTCGACATGATCAGCAGTTGACACAGGTTCTGCCTCTCTTCAGTCAGGTGGCCATTGAGATCACAGCCAGTCGGGAGCGAATACATGCTGTTAAGGAAAATTTGGGTGCCTGTAAAAGATTGCTTCAGTGCCGAAGAGATGAGCTGAAGAAAATGTGGACAGATGCAGTGCAGCACAAATATGTGCTGGAGATGCTGGAACAAATGTAAGTTTTTTGTGTCGGTTGTTTTTCCTATAATTACTGACTTATTTGGATTGTAGCCAGGAGATGCGAAAAGTGCCTCAACGCGTAGTCAGCTATACGGCTAAGCGACAGTATTTGCATGCAAGCAAAGCTCTCACCGATGCCCTGAACACACTCAATGGACCACTGCAAGGCGTCGAGGGGTTGGCCGATTTACGAACGGATTTGCAAGCACGTCGCCAGCAGCTCTATCATCGTCTGCACGAGGAGCTGGTGACCCAAATCTACAAAAATTCCGCCAACGAAGCCCTATTTGCCTTTCAGCGCTCCAATTCCAGCCGTTTGAATTCAAGCTTCACCCGAGGAATCGGAGTGCGACGTTCCACAGATCGTATTGAAGCAAATGCCAGGGTACGCAAGGCTCTGGCCGAAATGGCCCAGGGCTTTGATCTGGAAAACGCTGAAATAATTGAAGATGCAGATCTTATAGATCCCGAACTGAGCATGAGTTACTTTATCGCCATTATTGTGGAATGTTTTGGCATGCTGCACAAGGTGCCCGATTCTCTGGAAACGCTGCGTGTACAAATTCAAACAGAACTCTTGAATGTAGTTCGTCATACCACGAAACAGTTGTCGGCAGTTGTTTCCGGCGAAGGGTCAGCCAATGCTGCTGCAAATGGCAGCTCCAATCCTTTGCTTATGCTGCTTGAGATTATATTTAAGCAATTCAAGGCAATTGCCAAGACGCATTCGTTGGTCTTGAAGAACTATTTGGCGGTCGGTCAAAAATATGCAGTTGTTGGACCTCAACCCTATGATTTGACAGACTTTTGGGCCCAGGCCCAATCTGTGGTAAGTGCAGAAATTTAATTTTAACTTGAAGATGTTACATAAAAATCAAACCTTTTGCTATTGCAGTTGCAACTTTTGTTGACCGACTATTTGGACATACAGAATGCAGCATCGGATGAGAGCAATTCAACTGGATTTGCTGAGCCAACTAGCAACATTAATTCATATTTCCTAAGGCGAAAGGTTGCAAGGTGAGTAATCTCCAACAGAAAGTAATAGAAATTTGAAATTTCACCTCGTTCATTTCATAACTCAGCACTAAAAGATCGATGTTCAAATTCGACAAATCGTCACATATAGCCAGCACAGATGGCAAGGAACATCGACGCAATGCATCGGATGTTTCTATAGATGATAACTTGGGCTCTCAGCTTGATGGCAGTGGGAAGGGATCGACCAGTGGCATTTTACCACATGAAAGAAAACAGCAGCGGGAGAAACTATTGATATGCACACCCGATCAAAATGTAATAACCAAAGTTTATTTGCCACTTATGGGCTACATACAGGAAATTGAGAATTTTATGAAATGCAAGCCAGGGTATGATAACTTTCTTTTTACTTTAATTTGTAACTTTAACCTTTTTGTTTTCTCGTAGGCAACCCTGTAGCCTGCATGATTTTGTTGATAACTATATCAAGGAGACATTCCTGTCCAAAGGACACAATCGCAATTTACAATTAACCATTGAGTCATTGTCAAAGAATCAAGACGCCTGGCGCACTATTATAAGTCCCGAGGAGATGAAAGCTCTCAATTTGAATAGACCCTTGTTGCAATCAACTGTGATGGTGGAGCGTCGTCTGGTCGAGACGAAAAATTTGATTCAAGACTTGCCCTGTTATTCAGAAGAGTTGCTTAAGATGGTTTGTGCCCTGCTGAAGGAGTATCGAGAGAATTGCCAGGCGGCTTATCGAGGCATTGTGCAGCCAGATTCCGAAGATA
Source organism: Drosophila insularis (assembly GCA_018903935.1). Lineage (NCBI taxonomy): Eukaryota > Metazoa > Arthropoda > Insecta > Diptera > Drosophilidae > Drosophila > Drosophila insularis. The sequence continues at coordinate 437,278 of JAEIFP010000752.1, forward strand.
AGCGTATCTATAGTGTAGCCTGGCTAAAGGATGAAGATATCAGTCGTTTCCTTAAGTAAGACCAAATCCATGTGATCAAATTCAATATCTTACCGTTAATTCAATTTAGATCGCTGCCAAACTGGACGGATTTGAAGATCTCAAGCCAACGAACTCGTCAAACTCGAAAGCTTCAACGCGGTAGCTTTGAGCCTTCCGAGGAAGAGAGTCCATTGCAGGTGCAGCAACGTAATATACGCGAAGCCGAAATGCTCACCAGCAACTTGGGCGAAGGAGGCATCACTCAACGAGAGATTCTGGACGACATTGGGGTGCTTAAAGAGCTGGCAATACTACAGGAGAGCATGGAATGGTTTTCCGCCCGTGTCTCCGAGTTTGCCAATGAGCTGCGACGTCCACTGGTGAATGGTCTTAATGCCATATCCGCAGAGTGCACTGCCAATATTGCCATCAAAGATGGGACTATTAAGGTTATGACAAATCTGGCCTTAGAATTCGATGAACTGGCCAATACCTGTCTCCTTGTTTTGCACCTGGAGGTTCGTGTGCAGTGCTTCCACTATTTGCGTTCCAAGTCGAGTGCAAGAAATAATAGCTATGTGGGCTCCAAGGATGACATTTTAGAGCCGGATCGTCAGGTTCAGGTGCTGACCAAGCGTTTATCCGAAATGGATGAAGCGTTTAGTGCGACTCTGCATCCGCGCAAGACAAGGGTGAGCAGACCCTTTAAAATCTGAATAATTCACAGTGGACTGAAATGTTCGTTCTCATTTTTGCAGTACGTCTTTGAGGGACTGGCCCATCTTGCTTCTCGTATTCTCATACAGGCATCCAATTACCTGGAGCACATTGATCAAATCACTGTGCAACGCATGTGCAGAAATTCGATTGCCTTGCAACAGACCCTAAGCAACATAACCGCCTCCAGAGAGGTGGCTTTGGACCAAGCCAAGCACTTTTACGAATTGCTATGCATGGAGCCCGATGTAAGTGCAAATCTGAATTTATTTTCTAAAATAATACCTTGAAAAATATATTTCTTTGTGTTCCACAGGAAATACTCAATGCATTGCTGGAGCGTGGAACACAATTCTCAGAGATGCAGTTGCTCAACGCTCTCCAATTGTCGTGCAGGGCTTGCGGCATTACCGATGCCAATTTACTGGCTTCCTATCAGCAAAAGCTTTCGGATATTCTGGGTGCTAAGCCATCCAAGGGTATTGTTGTATAACAGTGTAAAGTTTATTTAAAAAATAATTATACCACACACTCGCATACACACTTATCAATTATTGTTCATGGCGTGTATGTGTAAGTGCAAATTATACAAAAATGCAATAATTGTTTATTTTAACTATTCGAAATAGAAAAAGTTCTCAAAATATTCCAATGTTGTGTCAATCGAATAACAAAACGGAAAACCATTTGAGCACAATTTCAGCTGCGCCTTGCTGCGTAGTTTTTCAATTATATGTAGATTGTAGGAATTTCATACAAGTTTTCCCCCAAAGTATAAACTACTCTAAATATTTGAGATGGGCGTGAGCTTCTTTTTAAGGCACTAGAATTAAGATAATAATTAAGATCTAACAAGTATATAGACAGTCAGGTTTACCCCAAAAAAAAACTATTTTGAGCCAATTTTGTCGGACATTCTTTTAAATTGTGCAGCCAAAGTTCTTCTTTTTGCTAATATCTGTATGAATAGCCCTAGCGCCTATTTTTATGCCAGCCATCGAGTTGAATTTTATTTTATTTATTAAAATTTGCTTGAAATTGAAAGTTTTTTTAATGTTTATTCGTTATATTTTGTCATCCAAAACTGAATTCCGATGGTTTCTAAGGGAAAAATATGATTAATCATTTAACTAATCTAAACGTTCTAGAAGGAGTTTACGTTAATCCTGACTAACTGACGGACTTTGCTTTTTAAACTCGTTTCATTGTACTAATCTAAAATATATACTTTATGTGATCTGAGCTGGAGAGTTTAAATTATGCTTAAAGGAAAAACCACGCGGCTTTTAGTAATAATTATTTATTGCGGACCTTTTTGCCATTAATCACAGACTGTAGACGTAAAACTTTTTATCCTTTTACTCAAGGAGTGAAAAAACCTTTAACTAGTGCTTGTCAAACCTGCTTTTAGCATTTTTTTGAGAAAGTATTGTAAGTATTACGTTACGGATTTTTAGGCAAAACGCACGGATCAAAAAGCTCACAGCTCATGTCCATCTCTACAGCTTTTGCCAGATATTTTTTGGGGTGTTCGATTTGTTTTGATAGCTTATTTCGATTTCCACTGATTTTAAAAGTGATATCGATAATTGGTTCTGGTCCCATATAATTATAATATTTATAAAAAGGGGAAACACAGTATAATTTTAGAACGACGATATAACCAACCAATAGAAAACGTTTTATTAATCTAATCAGTAAGCCCACATACATACATATGTACATATAAACAAAGGCATTGGAGCTTTCGGTTTTGATGCATACAGCTCATTGTTCTTGGTAAGACGATCGGAACGTATAAAAATGAAAAAATTTAACCAAGTTATATTGGACGGTGCCATATGGAATCTCAAAGATAGATATCACAAACTTCAATTTATAGGATCCGGATCCTATGGCCAAGTTGCGAAGGCTTCTGTGGGACAAAGCAATTATCAAGTGGCCATTAAAAAGATATCGCAAGCATTCCAATGCAAACAATATGCGAAGCTAGCGTTCCGCGAACTATCCGTGCTAATGCACGTGAATCATCAAAATTTGATAAGTCTGTTAGATGTATTCTATTATCCCAACATGACTGAGATTTATCTGGTGACCCATTTAATGGAGGCAGATCTGCATAAAGTCATTCAAACGCAAAATCTCACAGAGGAGCATGTTATGTCATTCTTGAGCCAGATACTTAATGGGCTAGCTTACCTTCACGCCCGTGGCATAATTCATCGAGATCTGAAACCATCCAATATTGCCATCAATGGAAATGGTGACTTGAGAATTCTGGATTTTGGCTTGGCACGAGCCGCAAGCTCGGATATGACTGGCTATGTAGTCACCCGTTGGTATCGTGCTCCTGAAGTAATATTTTCATGGCGTGAATACGACCAGGCTGTAGATGTATGGTCAGGGGGATGCATCCTAGCGGAATTGATTACCAGTCAAGTGTTATTTCGGGGCAAAAGTACATTCAATCAATTGACGGTAATATTCAATCTCGTGGGCTCACCATCAGCTGATCTAATACACAAAATATCAAATGAGTCCACACGAAGATGTCTAGCAGAACAACCGCATCGTGATGGGCAAGACTTCAACGTTGTGTTTAGAAATGTCAACCCTTTGGCGATTGATTTGTTGAAGAGGATGCTGCAACTTGATCCCGAGAAACGTATTAGTGCTTCAGAGGCATTAAAGCATCCTTATCTTAAGAATTATGCCACACCCATGGAGGAGGACTTTCATCCGATTTATGACCAGAGTTTTGAAACTTCAAATCTTTCTTTACAAGATTGGAAAAGAATCATAATAGAAAAGATTGACCAATTTCCAGCTTTTGATATTGAATCAAATATTAAGCGAAGCTAAGTTTTAATCTCTTAAATTATGTCTTTTATGTTCAAACCGCCAATACTCTCATTTATAAAATTGTATTTTGTTTTTAAAATATGAATTTAAATATTTCATTTAATATCAATGTTTTCTTATCTAAAAATAAAATCGAAAAGTATTATTATGTATGTAATTGGTTGCAATTTCTGTATTATTCGTTTATTTACTAATCGTTTTTCAATTGATTAAAAATTCCTATTACATAAAAGCGCTTTGAACTAACAATTGAAAAAATAACAAAGTACATAAGATTAAAGGTTTCTTTTTCTGTTATAATAATAATATTATGTTGAAAAGAACTTATGGGATTTATACAACAAAATTTCACTATTTACAATGTTTACACAATAATTTTATCAATTCATTATTAAAGATATTCTATAGTTATAAAATTTTATGCGTATTTGTATTATTTATGTAACATATTTGTTGTTGTTTTATTTTTCAGCCATGTGCTTGGTTTATTTACTATGACTAGTTGATGCGTTCTCTTTGTTCTATTTTAATTTCTTTATTTTGCATTTGTTTTTTTTTTTTTGTTCGGCACAATCTGGGAATTAGATTTTTTGAGTTTGGTTTTATTTTCGTTTAGAAAACATGGCCTTGCAATTTAGTTGACCTCAATCCTGGACGGAACCTAAACAATACACAAAGACTATTTAATAGCAAGCTGAACAAACAATTTTGAAATGAGCAAAGACACTAAATGAATTGAGGAAATAGTGAATTGTTTGTTTTTATTTGTGACTAGATAGGGTTTTGTATATATATATGTATATATTTAAATGGTAATTGGTTGATCTTTGGAGTTGTACAACTTTTGCGTTGATTGCGATTAGTTTGATTTCGATTAATTTCATTCTTTTATACGAGAGTACGAAATATTTCAGAGTTCATTATAAACACTATTCAATGACTATATCTACTACACATACTAACTAATAGCTCTCTACAAATAAGCTAATTAAAGGCTAATGTTTAAACAAAGTCCGTTCGTTTTTATCTTGGCGTTATTACCTCGTTGCCAGTGTCATGTTTAGGCATAGCTCATGATCTCTTAGATCACCCCAGCCGCCATTACCCTTACGTAGCTTTGATTTCTTAATCAAACTGGGCACGGTTAAAGTGAGGGAGCGGGGGAAAAGTTGATGTGAAGTACGGGCTATGCGTAATACATGCTGAACCTTTGAGATAACCTGATTGGATTCGCAATTCTTGTTCTTATGATGAACGCCACTGGAAAGAATTAAATCTATGATTAAAAGAAGGGAAAATTGCAACTTAATTTAACACGTACCATTCGCCTATGTGAAAAACACGAGGTCCTTTGACTATCATGGCATGAAGTTTGCGTTTCAAACACTGCTGGGATACATGCTGCAATGACCAATCCCAGTTATAATCGTCGTACGTGCAAAAATGTCGAGCACATTTCCGTATGCCCATCCAGGTGGTGCGATTGAAGGCAAAGCCCATATTGTGTTTGCTGCTTATCCAAGGCATCACTTCCACCTGTGACATAAATTAAGAGTAAAATAGTAATATTGATTGCAGTCAAAAATCGTGTATAGTATTGAGAAAAGGAGTTGAACAAATTGTAATCGATACTTAGTATAGTTTGAGGAGGGGTCATGCGAATTTTATTGTTCTCTTTTGTTTTTCTGTTAATAATTTAGGGTCCTCATTTGGCTAATGATAACAAATTTGTTTTATTTCGATCATTTGCATAATTGATTTTCCGATTTGAACAAAACACGAACGAGTAATGAAAATGATTTATATATGTAGTAGTGCAAGCAAATTGGGAGACGCACTCAAATACCTTGCCATAATCATTGAGAATGCCTTCCCTATCAATCTTCATCAGCTTTACACGGGCATGCAACTGGTTTTTAGTGAGGCAAATGGGATACAACACAGATTTACCCACATAAGACAAAAAGATTAAGATAGCAAAAACAAATTTTAAACATAATTTGTGTTTTATGTTTAAAACAAAACAAAAAATAAAGGCATGCTAAATTGCCAAAGCGAATTTAAAATGTTCTACTATCATGCAGAGACAGTGGTTATCAAGAACAACTACAAACGAAAATCGTTAAAAATGAATTCACGTTGGAGTAGAAATTGGCCAACAAAAAATACAAACTCCTCGCGGAGATGCCATTAAATGCTTTGCAGTTTCCATTCCATGGTAAAAACATTGGACAAGTGCATATTAGCTATGTAGAATCGAGTTTGGTTGATTTCGACGGTGCACTACCTTCTGATAGACGGAATACAATGATGGCAGGACATGATAGTTCCATGTTTGTGCACCATTTTTATTATTATTATTAAGATTGTTATTGTTATTATTATTATTATTATTATTGCTATTCTCATTATTGGTGTCAGATGGGGCAGTGGCGGTGACAGTGTTGATGTGGTTCGATCTCTTGCTATTTTTGTGGCCGCCAGCATGGTCAGTGACATCAACAGTGTCGCCCACATAGACTTTTACATTTTTTAATGATGTCGTTGATGACGATGATTGCGCAGATGATGTGGATTGCATTGAATTTCTATTGTTATAGTTATTATTATTATTGTTGTTGTTATTATTATTGTTCCTATTGAATCCTAATAGACTGTTTGTTGAGATCAGCGAGGAAGCATAGGATTTCTTGTTAGTCTGCATGATGATAATTTATACATGTATATATAGAAGTAGAGAAATTTTTAAATATATATAACACACATTTGCAAAAAAATATATTGAGAAATACGTTTTGTTTTTGAAAATAAACAAATTGGAACAAAAATTAATTAAAGACCCTATGCAAATATATTAGACACAGAAAATGCAACCGTTCATAAACTAACAAGATTCATTTTTGATGTATAACTAAAAATAATCATTAATCATGTAATTTGTAACCAAGACACAATTTGTTGTTGTAATGGCTACTACCAAGAAAAAGGTAAGTCTACCTTTCGGTTGCATTCCCTTAATGACAATTAAATGTTAATTTACCTATTGTTAAATGGGGATTATATTGGTAAGATGTAAAATAATCCATTGGGAATGTGTATATGTATATATGTGTGTGTGTGTGCCTCTGTGGTTTATGGTATGAATTGTGTCTTGAATTCAAATGTTTTTATATTGTATGGATGGTTTTTTTTTTTTTTTGCTAGTAATAACAATTGCACTGGCAGAAGCTTTAAATTGTTTGTTACAATTCAAAAAGAAATTATATATGTATATCGAGTATAACAGAAAAAAAAAAAAGAAAAACTATAAAATATTTCCAATGAATGTTTTGTCGATTCGATTTCTATTTTGTCTCACCTTGCTGTGATAGGTGTAATAGTTGAATGTCTTCAGATACGTGCCCAAAGAAAGGACATTGCATTGTGGGCACAAGTCTTTGGTGCGTTGTTGCATCATGGCCAGTAAATAAAGAAAATCCTCGGCCACATAGTGATCCTCTTCTAGGAACAAAACCAAACCTGCAACACACACCCACACACAAGTTAAATAAATAAATCATGAAAAGAGTTTTCATATTATTCATTTATACCTGTGTGAAAACGTGTAACTTCTAGCTCATTGAATACCCGATTCGCCTTCCACCACCAATGATGTTTGGTCTGAGTAAATTTGGCCTCACGATAATGGCCATAGAGATCCGGATAAAGCGCATTATTACAATTTGTGATTAAAGCTCTGTAAATTATAAATTTGTATATTGAAATAATGCAATTTGAATAGTTTAACGACTATAAATACTCACTGATCCTTTTTTATATTCCTGGGACAATCGTTGGGATCGAGTCCAGGGTATTCATGGGGATGGGTTTGTATGGAATATGGATAGAAGATTTGCAGCACTTTACAAAAGTCAATTTGCTGCACCAGATCATTGATGTCGTCGTCATAATAATCATGTGAGAAGACAAGGAGCACCTTGGATATATCACGGGCCTGGGCCAGACTCACAATTAAATGACGCAAATACGTGATTCTCGTGTGCACCTAAATAAACATTAAAATTTTAATTTATTTTCATTATTTTATTTTAGTAAATAGTCTCACCTGGATGACAATTATCACAGAATCGTTTTGCAGCGGTCCAAAGACGTCCTCGTTTAGGACCAACTGCATATCGTTGTAACGTATTATTTGACGTTTGATTTCCGTCATATTTGGCGGATGATAAACATCAAAGTTAAGTGTAGTAGCTGTGGCCATAGCACCAGCGCTGGTGGAATTCAAAAACATAGCTGAAAAATAAATTCATTTATTAAATGGTGCAACAAATATTTCTGGATTTACGTTTTATTCTTACCCCCTACTGCTGTTGCTGCAGCAGTATGATTACGCGTATGCGGAGTTAAATATTTGTGCAATGGAGCCGGTACCATGGCCAAGATGGCATCTTCTGAGTCATTGGTTACAGCATCACTTAAAACAGAGTCCCGGCTATCCACTGGAAGACAGATATGTGATTATTCATTTTTTAAGATAAGCTAAATCTGTATACTTACGGTAGTTAAAATTGTGATACTGCAGTAGACCAAAAATGCAGAGAGCAAATATAAAGATACTGCGCATATAGAAATTATTGCGCTTACGTCCCATAGCTCCAGTATTGGGCAGTGGTACCAGGATGCGTCCTTTTGAATACCAAAAAATTTTAAAAAGTGAAAATCACAAACAAAAAGTAACATGAAGTAAGTAAGTCGTCACGCCGACTTGGGTATACCACACACCAGTAAAACAAATATTTTAAATTTATAATAACCAATGCATTTTCGTATTTAAAAAAAAACTGTTCACATGCTTTTTACAAGCATATCTCAGTATTTCGCTCACTCAAGCATACGAGCACCCTAGCGCCCCCACCAGCCAACGGCCACTTCCGGCCATATGAAAAAACGTTTATATGCATAACTTGGCTATTTTTAGTCCGATTTTGATCAAATTTTGTGTTTTGCTTGATATTAGTATCAAATTTAAGTGTTCTGAATTTGATTGCGCAAGGAAGAAAACTACGGGAGATAATCGAGTTTTTTCAAATTACGGGGGCGGAAAGGGGCGTGGCAAAATCTTTACACATCAAAAATGTGCGCAATTACTAAGCAAATATACATACCAACTATGGTGTCTCTACCTAGAATAGTTTTTGAGAAATTCGGTTTTATTTAATTTGCGGGGGCGGTAGGGGGCGTGGCAAAATTTTTACAAATACAAAATGTGCACATATACTAAGCAAATATACATACCAAATTTTGTGTCTCTAGTTGCTATAGTGTTTGAGAAAATCGGTTTTATATAATTTGCGGGGGCGGTAGGGGGTGTGGCAGAAATTTGAAATAAACTTGTTCACTCTACATACTACACGAGTCTACATACCAAATTTGGTGGCTCTAGCTCTTATAGAGCCACATGTATATCTCCGAGATCTAGGTGTTCATACAGACGGACGGACGGACAGACGGACATGGCTAGATCGTCTCGGCTGTTGATGGTGATCAAGAATATATATGTATACTTTATGAGGTCGGAAAAGCTTCCTTCTGCCTGTTACATACATTTTGGCGACTTTAATATACCATGGTATGGTATAAAAATTTTAAAAAGTGCAAATCACAAACAAAAAGTAAAAAAATTTAGTAATAAATTCAAAACAACAGGATTGATAGTTTCATTTATTCCCAAACTGACAGTGATTTCTGTACCACACCTAATAATATTTCTAAAGATTTAGGTTTAAAAAGTTTTTAAAACTCTTGGCTTTATGTTATTCCCAAAATAAATGAACCCATTCATCAAGAGCAAAAATATTAGGGATCGCAACTGCTAAATATGATAACTAGTTTAAGACTATTTTCTATGTTTTATTAATGCAAAGGAATAACAATAGGATCACCAATGCAAAAATGTCAAAAAACACATTGTCAGTTGTATTAAATCTTATGAACGTCATCAAATTAACAATTAAAAAACTTCAAAGAAATAACTTTTTTGTGATATTTGGCTTAAGAAGGCATATATCTAATCACCAGAGTTGGCTCTGTAGACTGCAGTTTACTTTTACATACAAATTTAAGTCACAAAATCATGGAACGGTTTTTAAGGCGAATTCTGTGGAGAAAGTAAGGGAAAAGAACCGAACCGTGGATATTTTCACAAATCAAATGAATGAAATATACCAAAATAATGCCAACAAATTTATCAGAATATATGTATATGTATACATTTATCAGTTATCGACATCTTAACTTGTGCGCTTAGCAGCGACTAGAAAGTTCTTACGCTCACTACTCTCTCTTATTTTCAGCTGCCGCCTTACTAACGTAGTAACCACTTTAGCAATGCTGCTGAGGGAGAAAGAGAGAGAGCCGAACTTATTACATTTTTTAATGTGATTAAAAAATGAATTTGTGTTTTTTGAAAACCTATTAAAAACAAGGCAACGTTATAATCGGATTCTACTGTACTCTATTGTTCAATGCAGATAACAATCCCCAAGCAAATACCAACATTTTTTGACAAAAAAGTATCTCAAAAAGGGTCTTTAACAGAAAATCAGCATTAAGGCATGCCAAAAGAAAAGTATCGTAGAAAAAATAAATAATGGTCTACATTCGATTTTCACGCATAATTTTTTCATTTTCCTATTCGTTCTTTTGATCATATTAATAAAGTATTTTACTTAACATTACAAGATACAAATTTTAAATCCACAATTGGAGTACGATTTTTAATGAAGTGCACTGTATTTCAATGTTATAAAATACCTCTTTTCGACATTTTTGTCAAATTTTTAGCATAATCCTTGTACAAATTGTCCTTCTGCTTTTGCCTCTCTCTCTCTCTCTTTCTCCCGATCTCTCCTATTTGAGTAGTTGTTTAATAAGCGAGTGCTTTCATTTTGGCCTCTGAAAATGGATACAACAGAATTGATCAGAATCATACACAAAGATGATATTCAAATTCAAATAAATTTTGCTAGGGGTCCGAAAGGCGAAGGAACGCTAATCACAAAAGTAACGCAACGACTACCCATCCCAGATGCCCCGCCACCATCGCTCATACGACGTGTAGGCACTTGAGTTTATTTAGGCGATTAGCATTGGACTTATACCATAACCAGACGAAAAGTAGCTGCCTTATAAATACGAAACAAGGCAACAAAGAGGGAAAGAAACGGAGGCAGCGGAAGAGCTAAAGTAAGCCGTAGACACGAGGGGAGGGGAGGCGAGGAAAAGAGCAGTTGTAAGTGGGCGGCATATAGTTGGGCCTTTTATATCGTGTCGTGTCGTCGACAATTGGCATAAAAATAGATTTAAGTTTTTTGGCGAGTCCACAACATATATTTCAGTTGTCAAATATTATAGTTTTTAGCCCATATTTAAGCAATATCGTGAATGCAACTAAAATATATTTTTATAATCTGAATGCTTATATTGAAATTGATTCTGTTCAGTCTTTGTTTATGCAAATGTGTACAAAGAAAACTATTTTATTTATAAATTAAAGTAACTAAAAAACACATTTTATTAACCATTTGATGTGGAAAACATTTGTATATAAACACACAAGTCAAAAATCATGTGTATATGTATATATACATAAATAGAAGGTTATCAGCAGTGAACTTTTTATTTTTTTAATTTTGTATATTGTACTCTTATTACAATCACTCAAATAGTAATTTTTAAAAATGATTTATTGCTTAATCATAGGGGAATCAATTATATATTAATTTTCTCCATTTCCATTAAATATTTTTTTAATAACGCCCTCAATTTAGCAATCAATAATTATTTCGGAATGCTTATCAACGAGTAAATTTCAATAGATTTCATTTAGTTAAATGAACATAAAGCCGGGTTAACTTCGAATGTGACAATGTTTTAATACCCTTTGTTTAGGAACAATCTGTAAGATTTTTTATTAAAAATAGCCCTCATACATAATATCCAAGCCCTGGGATTTTAATCAAATCGAAAAAAATTTAATCTTTTTATTTGCATATAGGAAAGGGTTTTAAAGTAAACAAAACATTTAATTGTTCAGTTTCATGACAAGGTAGAATTTTGTTGATTACTTCACCGCTTAAGTAAAATTACGTTGTAAGTTACTTCAAAATTCGTCAATTCAATCCAGTAGTGTTCCATTTTTAAAAAAGGCATTAAAGTTATAAATATTTATAAATATTGATTCGAAATATAAAATGCTTGCAGTGTATAGATATCTGCCAAATTTTATCCCTTTAGAAGGATATTGCGCAGTCAATCAAACAGATAGAAAGAAATGGCAAAGTGAACTCGTCACGACAGGAATACATAGATATGTACACTTTTATATGGTTAAAAGTCATGGATGGATCTAGAAAATTTGTTTCACGACTTCTTCGAAGACTCATTAGTATAAAAAAATTATAAGTCCAAAAATATTACGAAATATTTTGATTTTGTGTCGTGTCCAGACTACCCCTGGATCCGTCCATGTTGCACACATTTCAACAAAATGAATATTCCTTTTTTGCGATGGTATAACAACTAATATGCAGATAGGTAACTGATTTTTTCCTTCTAAATTAGGAACTTGCTAATTAAAATACAGGTTATTAAATCAATATTCAATGAGAACACCAATGAATTAGTAGTACAAATATATGTAGAAACCGGGCTGAAGTAAGCTACAACTTTTTATTTTCTTTACTATTCTCTCCTACTTTGTAGTTAAAGAATAAACCTATAAACTAGTCTCTCAAAAAAATCGATTAAAGTATCCATCCAAATATAGGAAACTTTTGTCTAAAGGTTATTAATATTTTGACTTTGAATTTGAACTTTATTGTTTCGAGCCAAAATGCCAAGTAGTCAAGTACATCATTATACTATATTCAAAATAGTAGGATCAAGTGGTGCTTTAAGCAGAGTGGGGGGGGGGGTCTGGTCTGGCTTCGGTCTGGGGTAGGAAGTGTTTCTGGGGCGCGTCCAAAAGGATGGAGGGGGAACGGCAGCAGAGAAAACAGGTATTATTCGGTTTAGTTGTTACGAAATACCAAGCCAAAGTAAACCAGAAACGAACGACGAAAAGCAAAGTTCGATGTTTTATTTGCATACCCTGTACGCACACAGTAGATAAATGGGTATATCTCTCTTTATAGATTTTTGATTTTGAAATTAATGTTGCACCCACACGATAGTAGTCCACATTGATCGTTGATGGGAATGCACTCATTAAACTGAATGAGAGAGCATTTTTGTGTTTAGTATGGGGTATAAGGAGGTCGGTTTCGTCATTTTCAATGCGAAACGGTTTTTTTTTCTTTCGCCCATTGTGCTAATTAAGGAAATAGTAGTTCCACCCACCTTTGGTTAAATTTGCAATTGTAGCGGCATCATCACCATCATCAACCGCGTCATCGTCGTTTTACCTCACCCTCACTTCTATGTAGTTCCGATCGATTTTTCAGATTGGCTACGCCAATTCAAAATGCAGCTAAACGATTTTGTTTGCTTTTCAATTGTTCCGGCTGATTTGAAGCCACAACAATTTCAATTTCAATTTGAATTGACAACATTTTTTAGCAATTAACTTTAACTCACAATTGATTTTCTTGTTAATTCGTTTTCGTTGTTGTTGTTATTGCCTGCTCTGAGTTTCAGATTTATGCAATTTCGATACACACACATACTGGCAGCTGCTATTGCGGCTGCTGCGGCCACACAAATACAGAGCACACAAATGGGCATGAGAGACGGCTGAGGGGCGGGCGGCTACATTTCACTGGGACTGCGACTTATCTAAATTTTTAATTTGATTTCTTTTCATTTCTTGCTTAGTTATGCATTTTACGTCTCTCTTTCTTTCTGTATTAATTTGTGTATTCACTTCGACCGAAATCTCGTCCGTCGTGAAAGTATCTCACAGTACGCGCGCGCCGGATAAGCAAACTACAAATTTATTTGCACTAAAATCTTGTCTTTTCTTTCCTCAATGAGAATATTTATCAACAGCGTAGGCGGGAAAGGGGGCATAGATTTGTTGTCATTTAATTTTTATTTGCTTTAAATCGAATAAAGTTTTACTGGCGACGAAACGAGTACGGCACGGCTGAAGGTTGAATGCTGTTTGTTGATTTTTTACGATTCGGATTGAAAGATTACACGTGGCTTCCGCTTCCATGTGATCATGTGATCGAATTAGAAAAATCAAATTAACTTAAAAAACTTAACTGCAAATCAATTAACTTAATTTAAATTTGAATTTTTTATCATTTCGCTGGGTTTTCAAAACATATGTTCAATTTGCCGTAATTTTCCTCCCCTCGGCCGAAAATTCTCCCGTCTCACCTTAAAATTATTGCCCTCTCGCCGTAAAATTTTTGCTCTCTCGCCGTAAAATTCTTGCCCTCTCGCCGTAAATTCTTGCCCTCTCGCCGTAAAATTTTTGCTCTCTCGCCACGCCGATTCAGTGCATCCCACTATTTTAACTAGCGAGAGTACCTCGATTGTCAGCACTATTTTCATTCGATACTATCGACTAGAATTTAGCACGAATTGATTTTGAATTGATTCATTTCGATCTTGAAGGCTTGAAATTTTAAAGCAGATGCAAATATAAGTCTCTAATTATAACCACAACAGCAAAGAATAGAAATTCCCCATCAATGTTAGGCTTTATTTCCCCCTCAATAACCTCGTTCACGTCCTCAACTAATATTATCAAAGAAGATAGCATTCGTTACTTATTGGCTTATATTCCAACTATTTAACATTCGAACATACAGGTACTTTTTGAATTTTTGTTTAATTTTGTTTGTTTGCAGAAAATTTTCCGGTATTAAATTTAACGTGTGTTTCGAAGATTTTGAAAGTACTTCAGAAGATGTACTCGATTGTATCGATGCGATGGAATCGATAACGATAACTTTGCAACACCTCGCCGTCTAAAATTTTGTGTGGCTATTTATTAATAACAAACTAAATAAATACCAAGTGCTAAAACGCCGATTAAGTGCTCGTGCTCGAGACATTGTCAACTAAATCAAATATTAAACACACACACAACGAAACGCGCAACAAAACGTCCATTAAATTAAACGGCAAAGTAGTGGCAGAGCAAGGCAGAAGCAGCAGCAGCAACAACAACAACAACATAAAATACACAAAATATTAAGAAGCAGCAGCAACAAAATCATATATATATACACACATACAAATATAGAAAAGTGTTAAAGTGTGCCGAAAAGGATAGGTGGAATGCGTTTTGTTGTTAATAAATAAGGAGTGCCAGTGGTATAATTCAAACGAATGAAAATGCTGTAGACAACGAATTTTCATTGCATTTTCTTCGCCTCCCCCACCTCTGGCCTATAGACTGGCGACCAGAGTTGCCAGAGGATGAGGATGACGGCAACAGCAACAGAAACGGCAACGACTCCTGCCATTTGAAAAGGAAAACAACAAAACAACAACAAAAACGCACAGAAATTAGAATTAAAGGAAATATGCACATATAGACAATCACAATTCCCACCTAGCAGCGCATCTATAACTAGATTGTTGGCCAAGTGGAATTGCTAACATATATCGTGGTGCTGTGCCTGGTGCTTGGTGCTATCCACCTACGTCCGCATCCCACTAAGCCTTGTTTAGTATTTAATTCGGTTTAATTGTGCCTCTTTCATCTTGTTGACAATTTGTACACATTTATTTTTCTTCAACTTTTGTTTTTTTTGTTGTTATTCGCATTTGAATTTGTTGAACATTCTACACACATTAACTCCATGAATCCTCCCTACTTGTGCAATTTGCCATTAAATAATTAATTGTTAGACATACGAAAAAAAAAAAATAATAAGGATATAAACAAAACAAAAGAGCGGAATCCCCTCGTTGAGCATTAAAAATCAAAATGAAAACTTCCTTTTCAAATTTGCCATTCAAATCGCGTCCAGTCGCTGAAGCAACAATCAATTTACACCCGTCCAAACCCACCACGCTCGCCAGGATAACGCCAGAAACATTGTCTTCAGCATATCCAGCATCATCATTATTAACAATCTGGAATGAAGGCACATGAGCAGAACATAACAAAAAATAATCTAAAGGTATGTCAACTTTATTAGCCATATAAATAATATTTAGGATAGTCAATAATGTTTCAACTTTCAAGTTTTAGAAGACACAGAAAAACAAATTCGGATTCAAATTTTTAATCGGAAGCAACAGCAGTTTTCAAGCCTTCAAGAAATTTTAATTCACTTTATGAGTTAGTTATCTTATATTTGTATAAACATAACCTTGAATTGAGAGTACTTTGGACTAATCACAGGTTAAAGGAAATTGTACTCTCGAGAAAGGATTCCTTCAAAAGAATAATGTTATATAGTTTATAGCCGATTTTGATCAATCTCTCGACAGGAAATTAAACAAATGGTAGATGAGTTGGCTAAGTGGCAACTTAGCTTGAATCGGGGCTTGAATCCCAGACTAGTGTAGGATGTAGTTTTTGTCTAAGCCGAAGCCTTTAGTTGGTAGTGCTTGTAAACATTATATAGTTCTATAGTTTAATAATAATAAGGTTCATTTTGGTTTGAAGTTTAAGAAATAACCAAAACTATTCAAACACAAATCACAATTTTAACTAACCACAAAACTAAGTGCAGGAGAAAATTTAAAAAATTGTGGTATTTAGTTACTCTTTGTTTTAACTGACCTTCAACATCTTTAAAGATTTTATCTGTAATAAAAAATGTTGGAAAAGCGGTTTTAAAAATTTGTTCTTCCTTTTTTTAAATGTAATAAATAAGTCAAAAACTTAAACTTAAACATGCATGATTTAATACCTTAATTCAAGAAATCAACACATTACTAAAAAAAATTGCTATAAAATTAATTGAAAGTAACTATGCAGAATCTTACTTATTTCTGTTTATTTGATCTCGGAAGAACAAGCAAAAGCTGTTAGGTACAGACCTTGGACATTAAGGTCAAAAAAAGGGAAAATTTTTTTATAAGTCTAATAATTATTAGACAATTATAATTGTTTAAAACTACATTTCTAGATAATAGTATATCATTTTGTTGAGTTTTTGATTCTAGTCACAATATTTTAAAATATGGGAAAATAGTTTAGGTTCAATTCGGTTCCTTGAAGCAAAATTCTCCGGCCTTTCATATTTTCATTTAATTTGTTTATTACAAAGGATCCAAATATTATTGTTGTACATTCATTTCATAGTTTTTTGGAGAATATTATGAGGGTTGTTTTGTTACTCAGATTTTCGAAACCGGAAGAAGATGGTTAGCAACATTGAAAGGTGGTTTTTTTATAGTTAGTGATTAAGAAGTCGATTAGGAACTCATTAATAAGAAGTATTTGTTCTTTTTCCCCCTTTTAGAGAAAAGTTTATTGTTGACTACACTTGAATTTCCAAATAAACCAAAAAAATTTGTAATTGTTTGTAGATAGAACTTTATATACATACATGTCACGAAAAACTTGATATAAAATTCACTTCTCGTCTCCTTCACATTACCATTAAAGAATCCTTTGTATTTTTTATTTAAAATAATTAATATACTCTTAATAAACCCAAAATTGTTTCATAAGGTTTGAAATACCATATCGAAAAGCTATCACAAATATCGAATCAAAATGAAAATATGCAAAAATTAAAAAACATTGTTAATTTGATCAAAGTTAGTTCGATAATTTTTCTTTTTCATATATTTAATTAAGTTCGACTAGTAAAAGTAAGGGAATAGTATGTATAACTTACCAGTCGTCTGGACTTTGGTGATTCAGAAATATATTTTATTTTGAAAATGCTTGACTAATATGTGTATGTATACTATATTATTGTATTTCCTTTCGTTAATCAATAAATGATTAATTTTCTATTATTATTTCTACTTCAGGTACTCATCAAATGTAATCAATAAGTATAACAATCATCCAGAAAACAAGTAACGAAAAATAATAACTTTATTACAAATCGGATCAAACAGAAGCTTAATCAATTTTGAAGACTTTACAAAGCCTTATTTTAATTTCATCACAAAGCTTTGGCATTTTTCACTTTAAGTTCGCTTTTGGTAAGTAAATAAACAAATGAAAACAAATTCCTATCTATTGAAATTGAAATAAATTCAATAAATGTATTTTCTATAATTTAATTCAATGAATTTGAATCAATTCGTGCGCGAAATATTTGAATAAATCGCCCCCAAAATGTGCAATTTAATAAGGGTTATTCAATTCGAACGAATTCAAAGGGATATCAATATTTTGGTTTGTACCAAAGGGTTTGACAATTTAAATATACAGTTTTATTGCAAATTCCAAAATCAGATTTAGTTGAAGGTGAGGAATTTGATTTTGCGACACATTTTGTCTTGATATACTGAAAAGAGAAAAGCTTTATTTTACGATTGATCAAAATTTCACCCTTAAATCTAAATTTTTTACAACTTTAATGAGGAAAAAGCCCATTAGAGGTAAACACACTTTTTTTAGTCTTTAACGAAAACATATGAGTGAAAAGATTTCAAAACATTGTTCATATTTGTTTAGACCTTGTTTTTAATTTTTTTCAACCACCCATTAAATTTAAAGATTTTAATATTTTTACCTCAATTGAAGTTGATATTATTAGTTTAATATTGACATAAATATGTACGTAAAAAATGTTATATATCTTATCAATACAACCTTTTAAACTGTTTATTTTAAACGAAAATTGGATTTACTGTAACGTATGCCAATTAACAAAAATAATAACGAGCGGCATTGAAAAGTCCGCAGGACCTTTATTCTTTTAAGAAAGCTTTTAAGGTTTTAAAACTTTTTTCTCAAGTTAAAATTTTTTTGAAATCTGTTAAATTTGAAGACTGTTGTGTGAAAATTTGAAGTATATCGGAATAAAATTCACAAAGCTCTAACGCTTCAGTTTATTGGCCGTCACTGAAGCTGTTCGAGTGTAAAAAACTTTAAGTCGATTTTCTGACGAACGGCATTTTCCACGTCGGCGAGCACTCTAGCGGGAAAACCACTTAACCGATAATATTTAACGTGTAAAAAAGCGAGTCCGTGAGGAAGCATTTTTAACATTTTTTTTTTTTAGAATTAAAAAATAGTTAAAAATTTGACCGAACACGTAAATCAGGATTTTAAAACCCTCCTTAAAAAAAATTCGAAAAAACGCTTTGTCATTACCAAATTGCAAGTATATTGATATTTTTCGTCTCTAAAATGAAAGCAACAAGTCTAATAGTGGTCAATTTTGTTTTCTAAATGTATCTCTTTTATGAATCATCCTTTGAAAATGTTCTTTCTTGATAACATTCATAATTGATTGATCAGTGTCAAATATAAATCAATAGACGTCATAAATTAGAACATGGAACGTCACAGATTAGAAGATGGAAGGTCAAGGATTGCATTTGATATTTCGATAAGTATTATGACGTCAATAGTAATGATTAGTTATGAAACACCTAGGAAGTTAGAAGTACTTTTAATGCTCATTTAAAACGCATTTTTTTCAACATCCTTCTTTGTTTATAAAAAATATTAATATGCATCGCTGCTATAAGAAATGTACAGAACAAACAAATAATTTTTGCCATTCTTTTGAATGACAATAAGGTATAAATTTTGAAAGATTAATAAGATTAAATTTAAAAAAATTACGATTGTCCGAAAATGTTTCTTTTTTTTCATTATCATTTGCTTCAAATTATTTAAAATTATTATTTTGGTATTGCCAATACCGAATATATGTTCTTAAAAAAGTATTTCAAAGTGACTTCTTTAGCTTATTTATGGTGGCATAACTCAATATGGTAATAATCAGTAGCTTCTCAAAAAGGGAAACGAATAAAAGATAATTTACATTTGTTTTTAAGAAAATAATCGCCTTACGTTTAGCAATTTGTTCTGATTCTTTTTCAATATATCCGAGTCTAGGCCGGAAACGATTTTTTTAATATTCATAAATCCTGATCAAAGTACAATACTCGATCAGCAAATCGAATTCCAGGGCTTCTATATTTCCATGCCCTACTATAGTGTGCAGCGGCTGATCATGATCGAAACACAAATCTGAAAACGAAAACATCGATTTGAAAACGAAATGACGAAATGTCAGAGATATGACTTTCAAAATTTCTGGATTGCGGGGAGCATTTACCAACAAAATGATATTGAATATAAATGAATTCAGATATCGAAGACTTTGAACATAATGTGTTTATGTGCGATACATATTTAATTTCCGACACTATATAATGTTAATATTTTGTTTAATCCATATCGAAAGGAGTATTTTGTTTACAAAAATAAATGGCATTGAAGGAAAACTCCGAATTGAAGACGTTTCTGCAATAACCTGAACTCGAAATCCGTTTACTTTTTAAACATAGCTTTCGAGATATTCGCTAAAAGTTTTTTTTTGGAAACATGATTGAAATATTCTATAAATAAATGCATCTTGAGAACCATATTATGCAGTCACATATATGAATTGATAGCAATTAAGATTTTAGGCAATATTCTTGAGTTCTGTAAAATAAAAAAAAAAAAGTTAAACAAGGCTTAATCATTATTTTTCCACCAATTATAAAATTGAATATGAATCGACGATTCAAATGATTAATAAAATAACATACTATTTTCTGCTTTCAGAAACTTGGAATACCAGGATCTTCCTTTAATAAATCATATGTTGAACGTTTTTGCAAATTACATATGTAAGTATATACATACATAAATATAGAATGTAAAGCACAGTTTTTGACCAAGGTAACTTTGCGTAAAATAGTCGTTACAACTTTACAAACAACTTTGTAAAAAAAAACTTAAATGCCACTATTGACCTTCGTTAATAGTTAAATGTACCTATGTATATATAATGGATGTTTTTTTTTTGTTTTTGCTTTTGCCACCCAGTTTACAGTCTAGACTTGAAACAGACGCCTCCTCCTGCTCACCATTCATTACGAAATGGCGCAATGGCGGTCGTCGTACAATTTCCCTTAACCTCATTAGAAACAAACAGTCAGCCAGGCAATGAGGACTCCTCGGCATGCTCTACGTCTCTTATCCCCCGTTGGTTTGCCTACCTCAAAGTATTGTTTTCGAAACTTATTTGAGAAAATAATTTCCATATTTGTTTTTAGTTTGCAATGCTGCCAGTTGCTTCTCTAGAGTAGAGAGGGGTTAGTTGGGATGATGGCTAGAGATGAAACCCCAGACTAAAGCAGCAAAGTCCAACCCTTACCCACACACAGTGTGAATGTGTATGTGTGCTTGTATTTGTATTTGTGTTGTACATAGAGCATCGCGGCGTTCGAATTACAACAATAAAGGGCAAAACTGAAAAAAAAAATAAGGAAAACCGACTCTTCTTCGGTGGGTTTATGTAAAAACCGGGCCTCTGGACCTGCGCATATTGGTTGTGCACACAATGACTCCTATTCCTTCTTTATAGTGCCGTCTCTGTTGCTCTGCCACATCAACCACGAAACACTTTGAAAAGGACATCTTTTGTGTTGCTGTTGTTGTTGTTGTTGTACATGAAGCATCATTATGACCGGACAAAACAAATGGGTGGACGGAGCAACCGAGAGCCTTGAAAGCTTAGTCAGCATTGGGTTCTATTCGAATATACATTTCAATTAAGCTCAATATCTAGTACATAAACGAAGACTCAACTAAGGCACATGCAACAATTGTGTGCAGCCGGCATCACAGCCAAAAAAAGGAAGGCAAGAAGGGGCGAAGCAATTTATATACTTGTACTCCTTCCCACCACTTTTCACATAAATGCAAGCAGGGATGATGGTGGCGATGGCGGCGTCTGATGCTGGGCTCATTGCCTGTCATCGACGGCGCCCAGGACTCAGTTTGACTTTCTAGCTACATAAGCATCGATGTTCGCTTTTGTCAACGCAGTTTTCCATTTCGGTTTTTGTCCTTCGATTCAACAATTGTTGCGGTAAAGTCATCCCCGGGCACCGACTCCAAAAGCGGATTTTCAAGTGAGAAAAAGAACCTGTGTGTCAAGGCTTTTGTTTATTATTAGTGAATGTGTCACCTACTTTATGCGGTGGCAACTCTTAACGTATATCTCAAGAGTTCACAAATACCTACTCGTATATAGTTCATGCAAGCAATCAGGAATATACCCAAACATGAGGGTAATTATTGTATTGTGTATTACCTACCAGCCTGAGGGCATTCAATTCATATCACGCTACACTTCTTACCTGTCAATCATGCGAACTCCATAATATGCTAGCAAAACAGAATTTATCCTTTGAAGCGTAAGAAGCGTAATAATAATAATGAAATGATTTGATCATCATCTGCTGGTGCAGATCTCTTACTGCTGTTCTCGATTGTTTGCCCAAGGCATTCAGAGGGGCATAACAAAAGAAATCGCATAATTGTATTTTACAAATTATGAAATATAATTTCCGCTGCAATTGCTTTATACAAAGCCAATATTTCAATATTATTTCAAGAGAAAATGCAAAGAATATCAGTTTTAGTTTCCTAATATTAAGCATTATTCTTGTTTTGATACTACATTTGTGTAAAGTATTTAAAAGGGAAATTGGAAACCTTTCTACAATAATACCATTATTGCTATTTATATGCTTTTAGTGAGGCTTTTATTGGTTGTTTGAATTTATCCTGTCCTGTTCCAAAATCCATAATCGTTGAATATTTTATGTATTTCATTATTTAATTTTCAAAGTGACTAATCCATTAAATATAAGTTTATTTTTTAAGAGATCAAAAAGGTTTTACAACTTGTTTCTATTGGAGTGTTGATTATATAAAGCCGAGACTAAACTTTAAAATGCATTTGCTCTTTGCAATATTATGAAATTTTGATCTATCAAGAATAAAGTTTTTGGGGACATTTTAAATTATTTAATTTATATTCAACTTTTTTAATTTGTATTAAACTTTAACATGCATTTATATAATCTCTTTATAACTTTCATAAAAGCAAACCAATTTTAAAAGTTTTTCATCAAACCTAGAATTTGTCAGCCTTTATTTGTATTTTGTATTATTGAACAAGTTGTGTTTCTATTTTTTATACATTTTATTCATTTTAAATTAATTAATTTTATTTTTTCAAATTATTGTCAAACTCAACAATAACATATTCAAATCAAAACCTCTGATAAAACTATTCAAAAGTGCTTTGAATTGCTAAAAAGAAACGACTCAATTTTGTGATAGTCTAACATAATTCTGCGAAATTTTGAAATCTTTTCAAACGCTATTTTCCTTTTATCTTTGTATTAATTCTTAATCGACGTCTGTAAACTGCTTCACCCTATGATTTTAAAAGGATATATTAATTATATCATGCACCCATAGGTTCGACCATTTTAAAAACAGCAAGAAAAACAGCAGAAAACAGCAACTTTTATCAATATCTTAGTTACTTTTGACGGGATGGGCATAGAAACTATTTGTCAGTTTAATGTACCCATTAATGAATTTTTATCAAATTTCGGATGGCTATATTAAGTCTGTCAAATAAACATGCAATAAAATCGCGTGCCAGCCTAAGATTACCAAGTAAGAAATAAAAATACTTAAATTTGCGAGTTTAGTCCTTGACTTTACTCTTCATTTAATTGCGCTTTCTGTAACAAAACCCATTTATTAACTTACAAAGTAATGAATGTACAGGCATATCTTGAACAAATTCCCAAACAAGGCTTATTAAGAATATAATTATATTATTGTTAAACCGTTTGTCTTACTTTTGGCTTTACTTGCACTTCGATGTCATGAAGAATTGTTTCTTAAAATTACCTTGCATTTCTCTGTCTTTTTCTCCCTTTCTCTCTCTTATACTTATGACTATTGTGTCATTTTTCCCAACATTCTGCAACTCGCACTCAACACATTGAGAAGCTTTCAGCAATTATGCCCATTAAAATTGTGTCGGATCTTTGATGTTGTAGCCTGGCGCTTCCCCAACACACACACTCGAGCATACCCAAACACATACATACATATGTATGGTGTATATGTAGTAGTAGAAGGACTTTTGTATTATCACAAAGATGCGGCATATTTTGTTGTTGCCTTTGGATTTGGTGTGGGAGAACAACTTGGTGGACGTCAAGTGGCCACAGCATGTCCTCCTTTAGTCATCTTCCTTCAAGCGGCATCTCATTCTGGACTGGATGGATGGTTGGTTTAGTTGGTCGGTCGGTTGGTTGGTTGGTTGGTTCATTCCCTTGGATGTTCCCTTTTGCTGTGCATCGAGCATTTTAATTGTGCCTTTCTTTGTTCTTTTGCCTGTAATGGAGTGCTATGCAAATGGCGTTTTTGATGAGTTTCCTTGGCTCTGGCGTTCGGCTCTTTTTGTTGCAGCGGCAGGATGTTCATCCCCCTATATGCGTCTCTGTGTGTGTGCATTTTTTGGGGTGTGTTAGTATTAGTGAGTCATTTCTGGCTGGGAAGGGCTTTCGTTGTTATACTTTGACTTTGCTTCGTCGTTCTTTTGCATACCCTGTTTTTTTCATAATAACGAGCGGCTATATGGGAATACAGTTAAACCTGCCCGTATTCCAACACCAAAATTGAAAGTGATGAAACAGTTGACTATATTCTCCACATTTTTTGATTAAAATTAAACCCTTTGATCGTTGGCATCGAGCTGGCTTTAATACTTATATTTCTTAGAACAAAGCTGTAGGAAAGTGGAAATCAGTGAATAAAAGTGAAAGAATTATGAATATGAATATGAAAATACTTCGGTATTTGATATTTAAAACTGTTCCTTATAGCGTAGTTTTACAATTTTCAGATTCTACTGCCTCTCTGAAAGTGGGCAAACAGAAACATATTGATAAAGTGTCAAAAGTATCTTTGGGGAAATTTCTAAAAATTAAAAATCAATGAAAATGTTTCCAAAAATAAAGTAGTCGATTTTCTGTGCTTTCTTTTATAATTTGTACTGTCTATTAGCCCTGTTATATTAAAAAAATGAACAGCAATCGATTACAAAACCATTAAGTAAGAAATAATACAATAAATTGCAAAATTTAGGGCATTTAAATTTAAAACGCAATTTAAAAGTTATCTATTATTGTTTTAGAATAAAACGGGAAAACTTAGAAATCAAGACGTACTGACCTCTGACTAGCGGCTGGTTTGTTCAGCCCTTCGAAGGAAAATCGTTTTAAACATTGTTTTAATACTATGCATCCAGAGAGTGAGAAGATATATAAAAATCACCATTAAGTATGTAACAGGTGAAAAGAAGCCTTTTCCGACTGTTTAAATTATATATATTCTTGATCAGGATCGCCAGCACAGTCAAAAAAAAATAATCCTTGTTAGCCTTGCTTTGATAAACTCAAAATTTCTACAAAAATGTCTACAATTTGGATATTCTAGAATTCAGACTTTAATACTTTGCTATATTTAACCTTTAGGCTTTGCATAAAAAGATTTCTTGGTGTTAAAGGTGAAAGTGAACCACTTATAGGGTATTTTGTAGTCGCACATTTTTAAGAATTTTTTTATGTTTTGTTTGTTGCCTTGTTCGTTCTGTTGTTGGCGTGGCGGCGCTGTCGTTGTTGGATTTTTTTTCTTGCTTTTTTTTAGGTGTAGTTTTTCAGTTGTTGTAGTTGTCGCTCACTGCCGCTTTGACTATGGAAACAACAAAAAGAAACGTACAAAAAAGAAGAAAGAACAAAATTTTTTTGTTGATTTACCAAAAGCGCGCTGCTTGCTTTTCAGTTTTAGTTGCTTTTTTCTCTTGTTTTTCTGCGCGTCAGACAGAATCAGAATCAGGACCAGGAGCCACCACCACCACCGCCATCTCACCATCGTCATCATCCACTTTGAATTTCCTCATGTGTGTGTGTGTGTGTGTTTGTCTGTGCGTGTTTTCAAATTTTGTATATAATGGATTATTGTCCCTTCGTTGCTTTGCCTGCCGTTCCTGTCCTTAGTGCCATGTGCCCGGAATATTGTATTGGTCGATATCGTCAACCAATCAAAAACGCTCTCAAAATGGCCGTCGTTGTTCAATTACTTTTTTTTCATTTTGCTTCTTTC
Source organism: Drosophila insularis (assembly GCA_018903935.1). Lineage (NCBI taxonomy): Eukaryota > Metazoa > Arthropoda > Insecta > Diptera > Drosophilidae > Drosophila > Drosophila insularis. The sequence continues at coordinate 463,022 of JAEIFP010000752.1, forward strand.
CTTTGTGTACATATATCAGTTTTATGCAGTTCTTTGAATTTCCATTGATAAAAGTAATAAGTCGTAATTGCAGCTTTTTATGTAATCCTTAAGAGGATTATAATGTTTAACTGAATGCTTCTGAGGCAATCTAAATGGCAAATTTAATTTCCAAGTGAAATTCGTAAAGTCAAGGATTTAAAGTTTCAAGTGGATCTTAAGGACGAATGGTCTAATGGACGACTTTAAAAAGGGTGCCAAGTTAAGGAAACTTATTCTGTTCTGGTTTGTGATTTCAAAAAAATTGGTCGGAGTTGCACTTTCGTTTCCAAATTAAACAACCTACATGATTTGCTTTTTAGCCAGCCAAAAAAATTTAGTCAGTTCAATTTATTTTTCTTTAAAAATGATTCGTAAACGAAAACGGATTGTTTATGTGCCTTTGAAAGACTAAAAAGTTAAAATATAATAAAGTATATATATAAATATATTCATAGAATTATCTGGGCTCCGTCATCAGAAATATCTTAGTATCAAGTAAATGTTTTTAGCCGATTGTAATAATATTAAATAATTATATGAGACAAATTAAAAATCTTTTGGCAGGATTATTAGGATGTCCTAACGACGACGTTAAGCTTTTACTATAGAAGTTGCCTAATACCTAATTCACTCTGCTTATCCCTGAAGGGACTTGCGAAATATTGTTGAATAATTGATCTTTTAATTAGGAAAAAGGAACTTTCCAAGACGTTTTAAAATCAGTGGATGGTATTTAGTTTATTTATTTTTTAATTTATTTTAAATATAAATCAAACCTTGCGTTTAAACCGGATCGTGGTCAAAGGTTAAACACTAAGATGATCTAGTTATCTGTATACAGAACATAAGAACTCCATAATGGCAATGGCCAAACTATATCTTCAGTGCTAAAACTAATTAGGAATCACAACTAAACTAAAAGAATCTTGTCAAAGCTGAAAATACCTTTTTGTCAATACTCTTTCCCAGTATTAAAATTAGGGTAAGAGCTTTGTCCTTAAAATATATAATAATCGCTTGGATAAAATATAAATATTTATAAGAACATAATTTACTGTGTTTCCACTTCTGCAGATTTGAATTTTAAAATTTTATTAATAATTTCAAGTTTTTTTAAAATATTTTGTTTAAAGTCAGTGAGTTTTCATTTTTGATGTAGTTTTTCTCAACTGCCTTCAATTTTTTAAATTTTAAGAGATGGGTTCGCTTGGATCGTTGCCTTCTTTTTAACAACACTTTACAAAAATTGCTAATAAATAGAAATCAGCTCTATGTTATAACAATTTCTATAATCAGATCCAACACGATATGTGCAAGAGCTGCTGCTTTAATGTAGGCTGAAACAGAGAATAAAAATTTGTTGAGTCTAGAAACCGGATATTCTATTTTTCTCGGAGAAAATTTGGAGAACGTTTTTCATTAAGGAAATAGACATATATATTTTAATGAACTTGATCTATTTTTATGTTGGTTATAGTACAACAATTTTAAGATAATTTTAGATGCAAGGTTTCATAATCAAAACTTAAATATCTTACGAGAAAAACCTAACAAATAAATTTCTGCATTTAAATTCTTAAAAAATCGTTTAAATAATTGTAAATATTGACAACAATTGTTTTATATTATAAAAAAAAAAAAACTTTGAATTAACGCTAAGCATTGATATATTTCAATATATTTGCAGGCCTTGTCTAATTGCCTTCCAAAATTCGCCTACAAAACAAAAACAAAAAAATACCAAGCGCATCTTCCATATGTCCCTAATATTTGTAAAATAACGGGCGTTTGTGATTAGATAAAAAGAAAACAGAAGAAAAAAAAAAAAAAAAAAAAGAGGATTAATTAAAATAATAACAAGTTAAAGTGTAAAAAAGTAAAACGTTCGTTTACCTTTTATACCTTAAGCCTAATAAACATATAGAGAAAATTTATATTGAAACGAAATTCGACAACTTTTGTTGGCAAACAAACAAAAAGCGAAAGCGAATTTAGAAAGAGTGGCATGAGTGGCCATCCATCGGGACACCGAAAACATGATGATAATGAGTGTAGTGGGCCAAGACCACCAGTACCCGGAGAAGAGAGCCGTGTTAAAAAGGTAAGAGAGAGCAATTCAATTTCTATTCGTTTTGTTAAAACAAATTTTTAAATATATGCAGATGACCGAAGGGGTTATAATAGATACCTCAAAGAACTCACCTCCATCTTATCTGAATTGGGCTCGCACACTAAATCATCTGTTGGAAGATCGTGATGGTGTCGAGCTATTCAAGAAATATGTTGAGGAGGAGGCTCCCGCCTATAATGATCATCTTAATTTCTATTTCGCCTGCGAAGGACTGAAACAACAGACCGATCCAGAGAAAGTAAAACAAATAATTGGAGCCATATACAGGTAGAGTACATACACCTCACTCGCTTAGTTTAGTTTAAATTGAAATGCTTTTTTGCTTGTAGATTTTTGCGTAAAAGCCAATTATCCATTTCGGATGACATAAGGGCCCAGATCAAGGCCATTAAATCCAATCCAGAGATTCCTCTCAGTCCACATATTTACGATCCCATGCAGCATCATGTGGAGGCCACCATTCGTGCTAACATTTACCCCAGTTTCCTTTGCTCGGAAATGTATATTCTGTACATTCAGCAAATGTCGGCGATGCAAGAGCGTTTCAGCAGCAGCGGCGGCCAGGCCACCGGTTCTGGCAGTGCAGGTAGCAGTGGCAGCGGTAGCAGTACCAATGGTGCTGCTTGTGCTTCGCTGCCGACGGCATCTGCCAAACAGATAGGAGGAGGAGGAGGAAGTGGAGCTGCTGCTGCTGCGGCTGCTGCTCCTCCGTCAAGTGCTTTCCTTAATTTGCCCGTGAGCAGCGTGACTGGACCGCCAGCTGGTACATGCAGTGCCAGCGGCAGTGTGTACGGTCCATCGACATCGGCTAGTTCAAGTGGATCTATCAGTGCCACCGACACACTGCCGCGCAGTTCCACGCTACCCACGTTGCATGAGGATTCTGAATTATCGCTGTGTGATGACTTTGAAAAGGTCCAAGTCGATGGCGGTAATCGGGCACCCATCGATTATCCAATGCGCCTGACACGTGATTTACTGATAGCAACACAGAAAAGAAGACTGGAAATTCGACCTCCTGGGTAAGTAAAATTGCCTTATTAGATTTCCCTCAGTCTGGATCGTAATGATGCCCTTTAAAACAAGGGTCAACTATTGTAGCATATAGAATGAGTCGCTACTCTGTAGATTGTCTATTCTTCATAAATCTGGATTGTCAATAGCTTAAAGTAACCATAATTTACGATTTGGATGCTTTATTAGCATTATTAGCACAATTTTCAAATTAAATATCTAAACCTTTACGTTTGGCTTTTCATTAAATTGTTAAAATCTTAAAGAATTTGATGATTCTTTTTGAAGTCCAATATTAGTTTGAACGAACCGATTCTTAAAAGTTTTATTGAAAAAAAACAAATTCGCTTTCCAACAAGTTGAATCTAAGGCGGAAAATTAGAAGACCATTAGAAGTAAATCCCTACAAGTTTGATTGATTTTTTTTTTTAGAATTTTTAGAAATATATTAAATTTACTTCAAACTTTTAATTTGTTGTTATGGAACTTTAATTAAACATTGTTCTTACGCTATATTTTGAAAGAATTAAGTTCTTGTTTTTATGTAAATATATAAATTTTAATCTACCTTACTTTAATTTTTTTTTAGTAAATAACTGATTTTTTAACTATATTTTTTTGTTTTTTTAATTTCTGTTTATTTGCATATTTTGTACCAAAAAATAAACGCTCACACAAACATCTACATATACACGCACGACCCGAAATGAACCTTTTGCCAAAAACGATATTACCAAATCTTCTATCACCCACTTAACCCACGATATATACAAATATATCTATATACATTTGTACATAAATACAAAAAAATATAATTATTGTTATGTTAATTTTCATTCTGAATTTCATAATTATTCCTTGTCAATTTGGTTTCATATCATTTATCTTATTTGTGTGTGTGTGCGTGTGTGTGTGCGTGTATGGAACTTGATGATTTTGTATCTGTACATAAAACAAAAACCAAATATTGAATTTGGTCGCGACACTGCATGGACAATATATTCAATTGAATTGAACCCTGATATCCTGAATCCTGAACTGAACCGAACTGCATGTTGAATGCGAGTAGAGCTCACGGTTATGTGTATACAGCGAGCACCAACACTTCCTATGTACCGAATTCTCGCGTTGATTCCGAAAGGGCAAGCGTTAGCTCCGGCGGACGCACTGATTCCGATACCATGTCGTTATCCAGTTGTTCAATGTAAGTAGAGCAAACTGGTGATATGAAAACCAAAAACGCGGAGAAGTCGAGAATCTCTTCTTCTTTTCACAAAGAATGTTCTCCACGTCCTTTTTGCTTTTTGTTGATTGAAATTAAGACAAAATGGGTTCGTTTTTTTACTGAATTACAGGGATGGTCGACCATACATACAACGCAGACATAGCTCAACCGAAAGCAAGGCCATCCGTCAAAGTGCCATGGCGAATCGGGAGACCAATACGTTTCAGGTAAGCACAAGGAGGCAGTAAAACCAACAAGGTTTGTTTATTGTTTGTTTTATGTTTTCTTCAGGTTATACCTCGCACACAACGATTACATAATGAGCATCGACCGCTGAAAGAGGACGAACTGTTGGCACAATTAATTCCCAAACTGGAGGAAGTTAAAAGAAAACAAGACCTAGAAGAACGAGCCCGTTTTGAGGTGAGATACCCATTAAAATAATCAATATATTTATGTATTGTTCATCTACTCACATGAATCTTTCGCAGAGAAATCCTGGAAATGCTTTGTTAAGCAATGAAAGATCAAGTGCCAGTGATCGTGCATTTGCTGAGGCTATAAGAGAGAAATTCGCTCTAGACGATGACAACGACCAGGATATTTTGGACCAACATGTGTCGCGTGTGTGGAAGGATCAAACGCCGCATCGCTCACCTGGCACAATGTCGCCATACCCTCCCGCCCTACCGTCAAGAAGACGCACAGCCACCCACGATTCGGGTATGGTCAGCGATGGGGCCATGAGTTTGAGTATGTCATTGGTGTTTTTGTGTTTTATTAACTTTATTAATTAAACAATTTGTTAACCCAGGTGGTCACTCCATGAAACACTCGAAATCCATGCCCGATCACAGTTCCTGTTCGAGGAAGCTCACAAACAAATGGCCTTCGATGAATACAGACAGTGGTATCAGCATGTTCTCCGCCGATACGGTTATGAAGTACAAAGACACAAGGTAACTAAATGCATCGAATTACCAAATTCTCTTTGTTTTGCATGCTAATTTAAACTAATTGCAGCTCTCGCTCTGGTTCAAGTACGGCCTCGAAACTGGAGGAAGCAAAACGAAGACTGGAAGACGAGCCGCGTCGCTCTCGTCGATATGCCCAACTACCGCAAAATGTCGCATCCTTCAGTAGCAGTAGCAGCGGTAGCAGCGCTGGTCCAGCCATGCATCATTCATCGATGGGAACAGCGGTCGCACCTCCCCTGCCGGCCAAGCCACCAGAAACAATTGTAGTTTTCTCATTCTGCGAAGAGCAATTCCCGTATAGAATAAAAATACCCGGTACTCAGCCAACCCTGCGTCAATTTAAGGACTACTTACCCAGAAGAGGCAACTTTAGGTATGTAAAGATCTGCAAAATCTTCAAAGTAATCTCATATTTAATGTATATTGGATTTCAGATTCTTTTTTAAGACGCATTGCGATGATCCGGACAATCCAGTGATTCAGGAAGAGATTGTTAATGACTCCGACATACTGCCCATATACGGAGACAAAGCGATGGGTCTTGTCAAGCCATCCGATTAATGTTTAAGCTTAACTATAGAATTTTTGTATTAAGTGATTTGGACAAACACCGGGGAGGGGGAAACACAACCCACAGAAAAGAAGAAAATTAGGGATAATAACTGTACAAGCTATATCCAGAAATCAAAAAAAAAAAAAAAGGAAACCAACCACAACAACAAACGAAAAAAAACCCTAAATAGAATTAACATCTGTACATTAAAAATGGTCATCACAATTGGATTTATAGTCGAAATTGGAGATAGTTTATGCATATATTGATTAATTCAAATCTATCTGAATACTTTGGTATATATTTTCATACTAACAAAAAACAAAACAATACACTCACACACACACAAAACAAAATAAAAAGGGGGAAAACAATTTCATTATACGAATATCCGCCCGATCTTTCAGTTGGGTTTGTAATACTTAAAAAAAAACAGCAACAAAAGCAAAAAGAACCATTAGTTTTTGTAATTAATCGAATTAATTAATTGGTCCACATAATCCCCTAAGAATCATTGGATTTGTTTGTTACCTTTTTTAATACTAACTACGGACTGCCTGCAATAAATTTTGTTAATATTTTTATAATGAGCATTTTTTTGTAATATTATTGATGAAATATAATGATATTAACAAAGTTCTATTCAACTCGACAACAAAATCAAAAGATAATCTGTTTTATTTTTGTATAATCTAATCAAAAAGAAAAACACACAGCTTACATTTAAACAAAAAATTCATGTATTTATATTTTTCAAAATGCAAAAACAAAAAAAAAACAACGAAAATGAAAATTGTAATCTTCACATGCATTAAATGAAAGTTTATTTTTTGTTTTTTTTTTTTTCTACTTTTTTGTTCATTCTTAGTTTGTGTTTAATTTAATTTTAGTTCATTGCTCCTATAGTAGTTGCTTAATATTAATTTAAATATGTTTAAGTTCAAATACATACACGATATTTTTTTAAGAAACAAAACTGAAAAATTAACCGCAGACAAACAAAATATGCAAAGAAAATAACAGATAAAAATTTATTATAGACAAACATATTTTATTTGTGAGCGAAATGCATATAGATTTAATAAAAAAAAAACAACAATTAAGATGGAGTGGACCTTAGTGGAAAAGGCAATCTTTTGTGGTAATCAAATTAAAAACGATTTATTCTATATATGTTTATATTTATATTGAATTTATTGCTCTAAAACTAAATTCATCGACGATTTCGTTGCTGGTTAGACAGGAGTGCAGTCATCCCGCTGCACATGAGCCACATAATTCTGTTCGTTAATGAAGGTATGCGTGCATTTGGAGCAGTGGAATCGTCGATGACGATTCGTTCCCGGACTCTCGTGCTCCCGGAGATGGGCCTTCATGTTGTACATTTGCGAGAAACGTTTACTGCACACTGGGCAGGCGAATGGCTTGTCGCCGGTGTGGGAGCGTGAATGGCGCACTAAATGTGCCTTGGTTCTCGTTTTAAAGCCACAAACTTGGCACTCCAAGCGTTTTGTTTCATTGTCGTGGATCATTTTGTGCTTATATAGGGCCACCTTGTGGACAAATCGTTTGGAGCAGACCTCACACTGGTAGGGCGTTTCGCCGGTGTGCCAAGCCATGTGATGTTTCAGTCGGAATTTGCGGCTAAAGCGTTCCCCGCACTCGGGACATTCGAATTGCTTGACAGGCTCATGATTCTGCAGGTGGCCAATGAAGCCCGAATATGATTGTAATGTTTTGCCACACTGATCACAGACATAGCCAGGGAAGTGTTCTCGTTTTGTGTGCGCGTTATACCCACGGCGACTGGTGAACTTCTCTGGACAACTGGGACATTGAATGTTAACTGTATAGTCGCCGGAACTATCTTGCTCGATATCTTGATCCTCTGTATCCGACATAATGTATTCGATGGTGCCATCCAGTTGATCTTCAAAATCACTTGTAGTGTCTTCCTTGTAGAATTCGGCTTCGTCGGAAATGGGTTTGATAATTACCTCCTCGCCGTCAACATGCACATCGACATCGTTCTCCACGTGCTCCTCCTCTTCATTTATAATGATTTCATTCTCGATGTCCAATTCTAAATCAGCTGATTGAAACTCTTCCTCCTCCCCATCGACTTCTGTTTCCACCTCAACACCTTCCACATCTTTTATGGTGAATACTGTGTGCTCCTCTTCTACTGGCGGGATCATGGTGGAGGGATCCATTATTGTGACTGTCTGCGTCCCATGCTGCAAGTGTTCAACAATCACAGAGTCATCAATATCCGCTTCCGGATCTCCAATTATATCCGCTTCGACCTCAGCCACTGTTACATCGGCTACGACAATATTCCCATCAAATTTGTCAATGTGCTCCACTTTTACTTTTACATCGTCCTTGGCTATGACTGTCGCCTTCATATCCTTTATGACATAGGGACTGCGGATCAGTTCGAGAATTTCCTGCCTTAATTTCCTTGCTATTTGTATTGACTTGTGATAGCGGGTCAACTTTTCGCTACACTTTTTGCATATCGAAGAGTTCTCCTCGGTCAAGACATAGTTGGTTCCTTTCGTGCATTGCAGAACCAAATCACTGATCAGGACAGGTGGCTGGCCAATTGTTTCTTCATGTATATTTCTTGAGCCCCGAACATTGAACTGGCAGATGCAACAATTCATGTTAAAGCGATTCTCTAACAATATTTTGTACTTTTTATTTACAACAAACTTCCAGGGCTGCGTCGATAAGTTCAATTGGACTGCCGTTGGCAGGTCTATCGAACATTGGTTCGATATCGATATATCGGAAAGTAGGGGCTAGTGGGGGTAGTGTTGCAAAGTAAACCACACATGAATGTGCGAATCATATTAGATCATTTATTTAAAATTTTGCTTAATTTTATTTAATAACTATGTGGGAGAATCGGCCAAAGTCGTCTAGTCTGTAACTTTAATTGTAAAGCCCCTGAATGCAGACCAGGACTCAAGGATTTCTCTAGTTCTAGCATGGTCGGCCCTACCATGTGTCTGCATGGATAAAAAAAACATAAATATAAAATTTTATTATTGACTGTGTCTATTGTTCATGCTTACCGAACAAGCGCCATAAATTTGAATAGCCTTTTTGTTACCATCATTGTTAATAAATCCGCCACCATGCGATTTAATACAAAGTCCCAATTTTTCCATATCAGCCCGCACCTTCTTATAAATTATGTCTGAAAATTTAAAATTTTTAAATAACACAACTTTCTGAAAATTATTTAAAAATAACTGACCATGTTTTTTAACACTCCATCCGCGCACAATAGTTCTTCCATATTGTGTCTGACCATGGATATAAACCGTTAACAATAAATAAGGAGCCTCACCATCCTTGATTTGAACTTTGGGTAGTCTCAACAGCTTTTCGGCGGCCATCGACAAGCCCCTTACCAAAGCTATGAAGGCGCAATAAAAAATTTCAGTCTACTCTGTATTAAATATCAAAAGAAAGCTTACTTTTCGGAGCTTGGCACACAGATGTGAGAAGGCGCAAGGACTGCATTTTTATTAACTAAAAATTTTGATAAATTTCCGAAAAATAAAAATTTTTCAGTACTGTCGTAATACACAGTTATTGATCGACTGACTGGGATAGGGGGGGTTGACAAATAAGGCAGAATTGTCACAAAAACAAGGCTTTCTTAGATTCAAAAATTTGTTGTTATTTATTGACAACATAAAATATAAGCCAAATTCAATAGCCCTCGTCCGTGGTTTCAATCTCATAATCCGTATATTTGGTTAACAAAATCTTTTTAGATTCTAAGTGATCGGCTTTACCATAGCCCTGTGAAATGTATATGTTTAATATATTTGTAAGTACAATTCAGGTACAACGACATATGCCTACCTGTGAATAGCCATAAATCTTGATATACTTCTTATCCGGATTATGTTCAATCCGACCTCCACCTAGGCATTCAGTATCCAAGCCAGTACCTTTAACCGATTCCTGAGTGCGCTCATAAATATCAGCTGGTAAAAAATTATAAGTATTTTTAAACTTTGAACAACAATTCGAATATTAAGTTTCTTACCATGCCATTGGCAATCGGCGTAACCGCGCACAATATTCTTGCTGGGCTCAGTGCCATCGGCAGCTTCATTTCCAGTTACTTTAATAAGTACATATTTGAAGATTCCGCTATCATCAATGTCCACCAAAGATACAGCCTTAAGATTTTGCTCAGACATTTTGTGTAGCAATCGAATTCCTAAAATAGTTTAGAAATATATAAAGCCTCCTGTAAAATCACTTTTATGAAAATATATACCGGTAACTTGTAACGCTGCAGCAGCTGATTTCAACATATTTCTTACACAAGTGATGAGTCCATGGAAAATGAACTAGTTTTTGTTTCACGCGCATCATTACATACCACACATTGACATTCATTTTATATAATCTGGAGTGAAATGCTTAACTTGTATATTTCACTAAAATTATATTATAAACGATTAATTAGAATATTGCTTAAAAATAAATAATTAAATATAACATTTCCTAAAGGAACTAGTTCGATTGCAGTCAACAGCACTGGTGGTGGCAAAGCTCTTTTCTGCAGTTTACCAACACTGCTATGGTATCTAAGCATTTTTACAACAAAAAAATCAGTAATCCATACAAATTGCTTAATTTAAATTAACTTCAGATAAATATTGCAATACAAAATGAGCTCGGCTCGAACGCAATGTTTTGTTTGTGGTAAAACGAAAACAGTGGGCGTTTTCCAACTAATTGAAGGTGAGGTGATAGCAGCATCAAAGGAGTCCCATTGGCTGGCATGCAGATGAAAATACAAATCCACTCTAAATCTTTCTCAACTTTGCAGGATGCATTGTGCCGGGCACATTTAAGCCCATCAAGGATATTCTCAAATATTTTGAGAAAATCATCAATCATCGTTTGGACTTGACTCCAAATTCCACAGCTTGCAGGGATTGCCTGGAGTATTTGTTCAACTATGATCGCCTGGTGAGGAATCTAAGTCAAGTTCAGCGCCAAATTGCCGATGCTTTGCTCAGCTGTCGCAAAAAGAAACCTGGAGGACAAGCTGCCGGTGTTGGCAAAGAACCCGTCAGAAGGGAGGTCGTTAAAGCCAGAGTTCCGACTTCTGTCTCATCGTGCAAAATAATAAACAGCACCCCTGCCATAAAGAAACGAAAGATACAGCAACAGCCACAGACACAGAAGGAGTCACCTCCAGAGATATCTTCAGAGATAAACGATGAATACAAGGAAGAGTTTCAAGGAGAATTTCAGACTATTATGATGGATGACGAATCAATACAGGTTCTGGATCCCGATCAGGAAGATTTCCAATTCAGTGATTTAGATGATAGCGTTGTTGGCGCTTCATCCGAGTCGGATATCGTGGAAGCTCTTGATATTCCCTGTCATATCTGTGGAGAGATATTCACATCGCAAGATAATCTGGAGCGGCACATTAAGACGGACAATTGTCAGAAAAACGAATATGCCACCTGTAACATTTGCGGCTTAAAGGTCAAGGACGATGAAGTTCTTGATTTGCACATGAATTTGCATGAGGGCAAAACGGAACTGGAATGCCGTTATTGTTCCAAAAAGTTCTCTCACAAACGAAACGTACTGCGTCACATGGAGGTGCATTGGGACAAAAAGAAATACCAATGCGACAAATGTGGCGAGCGATTCTCATTGTCCTGGCTAATGTACAATCATTTAATGCGACACGATGCCGAGGAGAATGCTTTGATTTGTGAGACATGCCATCAGCAATTCAAAACGAAACGAACCTATAAACATCATCTACGCACCCACCAAACTGATCGCCCACGTTATCAATGCACGGACTGTGACAAGTCCTTTGTCGACAAATATACACTCAAAGTCCACAAGCGCGTACATATGCCAGCGGAACCGGACTCCCAAGTCATTGTGGAGGTTGAGGTGAAAGAATTCCATATAAATGAGACCATGTAATCGGTTTTTTTTACCTATATTTATATATACCTTTAACTATGTGTAGGATCTGAGTTAAATAAAAGATAATAACATAACGAAAATACGTTTTATCAAAGGCAACAATTGTGTAACAATTAATTATTTAATTGCAAAAGTAATTTAAATTCAGTCTACAGTGTGGATACGCCTATGAATCTTTAGGGTATACTTTTCAGTGAAGGTTTTTGCACAGAATTCACAAGCATATCTGGGTCTATCCGCACGATGGGTAAGCAGATGGTGTTTGTATGTCCTTTTCGTCTTAAAGACACTCTGGCATACGCCACACTGAAGGGGATTCTCTTCGGCCTCATGCTGCAATTTGTGATTGTATAGAACGGTCGATTGGGAGAAGCACATGCCACATTTGTGGCACTGGTGGCGTTTATCCTGCAGATGTGATTCCATGTGACGTATCGTATTCATTTTTGTGGTAAATTGTTTATGACAAACGAGGCAGGTCGTCTCGCTGCGTCCTTCATGGATATTCATATGCAATTTGACATAATCCTCATTTCGATGGGCATATTCACAAAGTTTGCATTCAAACTTTTTTTTCAACTGCAAAACATGGGAATGTTTTCGATTATTGGCTTCCCTTCGTAACTCTACCTCCATCTCAATAAAATCGTTTTCCAATTCATTCTCCTCTTCTGTCTGAAGTTCTACTTCTATTTCGGATTCTTCGCATTCAATAATTGAATTACTTTCCTCGAATCGTTTCAGTAATTTATGTTGTTTTTGCAACACTCTGACAAGGGCCGCATCGTAATCCATCATATCGTTGTAGCATCTCAGGCAAAGGACTCCATCTGCTGGTGGTGCTTCCAGATTGAGGTGCAAACTATTTCCACGATTTATTAAGTATTTTAATGCTTCGGCAAGCGATTTCTTGGATGCCGTACACAGTGTACTGTCAATTGGCTTAGCATCGACCAAATAACCCTCATGGCACATGAAACATCGTTCTAATTTAGTTGAATTAATTATTTTGCAGTTTTCTTGCATGTTAAATCAATCTTTTCGGTGTTGTTGTTGTTGTTGTCTCTGTCGATCGTGTAAAAAGTAAATGAACTGAAGTTGGATGCGCTTGGGCAACAGTGGGCTGAAATTAATTGAAAAATCATTGAAACGGATGACAAATAAAATTATATTACATATTTCCTAATCCAACTTCCTTCATCTATGTATGTAAATGTTTTATATCATTATAAACTCATTCGGTACCGAATTGTATTCATTACCTGAGTTAGAGAACAGGATAAATTTCTTTAAAACATTAAATTGGGAAAAACCAAAAAAAATCCAATCCACAGCCATAAAATTGGCAGATGTCTCTTCTGCTCAAAAAAATTATACTTTCCAGGTATTTAAAATCCCTGTTCTACTTACTACCTGTTCTTCGTATATATAACATGAACCTTACTCAGCGTAATGTTTAGTTGAAGGTTTTAATAATCGAGAACGCACCTAGATTTATAATTATGGAACAATTATTGCAACAATTGAACCTTTGCAATGAGTTAATAGAAGTCAAGGGCGAAAAGGGAAACATTAATTGGTTAAATAGATTTTGCGCAACATTTTTAAAATTTGCTAGTGAGTTTAAAATCTATCTACCGGAAGTAGCGCCAAAATATACGATCGAAAGCAGCACGGATCTTCATGTGGAGACGATTTTCCTATGCCTCACTCAAGTGGTGACCTGTATTACCCATTTGGAGCGAATTATCAACTTAGAAGAAGCGACTACAAGTTCGTATTTAATGACTCGTCAACATTTCGTTGATCGAATCCTTTGGTGTATACGCCGGCTATTTGCCTGTCTTAACCAGCTAATGGAAGACGAGACCAAGTTGGAATTGGAAGATCTGACATTTGTTGAACTGATGGATCTGGCTTTGGATCAGTTGGAGAGTCATAAGGAGGAAATAAAACTCAATGGTACATACAGTATTCTACCTGTTGAAGCAAACGAGGAGAAGGACGACTACGAACTGAGTAAATTGGCAAATCACATTGTAAGACATGCTTTAGCATTTGCAAATGTTGCCCTGGAACCAGATAAGAGAGCACTGTCAACACTTTGCGAAACCCTCTTAAGTGAGTGTATGGCATTTAGTGAGAACGTCGAGGATAAAACCCCCGAAGAACGTAAATTAGAGGCTTTGAACTTGGAGCGTGCTCTCTACAGTCTGGAAGGACTCCTAAATGAGGCTTTGCTACGCCTGGTTTTTGTTTGCCTCCTCGATGTAGAGGAATCTTCTGTCAAAAGGTTAAAACAAATTCTGGGTGTAAGCAATGATAATTCCACGGTGGACCAGCTAATATGCGATTTTGATATTAAAATGGATCGTATTCAACAAATCGGCGTGTTCGCTATAGCCTTCTCCCAAGATGTCAAGACCAAGACTATTGTCCGGAGTTGTTTGGCTTCGCTGGAGTCACTGGATGCTTGTATTGTTCCAGCATTTCAGCTACAGAGATCAGCCACACCTACGGCCTTGCATCATGCCAACATTTTGGAGCATCATTTTAACGAAGAACTTCAAATATTTTGGAATGTTCTGCATGAAATAATCGACAGTCAGTCTTTAGTCAATAACTATTTGGATATGCTGGTGCAGAAAATTCACGGAGCCACAACTGAAGAGCATCAGAAAGTCGTTCAAATGGCTGACGTATTGGTCGAACATTTTGGACTTGCAGTCAATTATGACTCCCTCGATGAGGTGGGCAAGCGATTGCATAAAGACTTTCAACTAATATTGCGAGAATGTAAAGCCGTACTGAAGCAGCCCATAGCCATAGATCCGAAACGTATTCTGAAGCGATTCAAGATTCTCTACTCGATTTTGGCCAAATTGCGTGAAGTCCTTAGCAAGCGAAAGGATACTGATGTGTTTAATGGAAGTTGCCTTGAATCAAATCAATCTGCTTCGAGGAGACAATGTTCCTTTTTCAAGCCGCAGCGGAGTAGGCAGCAAAATGTGACAACAACGTTAAATTCTGCCAATAATGACAGCGAATTATTAAGTTTTCAACTAACCGAAATTCTTAGAATTGGTTAACTATTGCCTCAACAGTATTGGGACTTTAGAAAATGTAACAATTAATTATTTTCAAAATAAACCTGTAAACTTACTTTTAAAAATGTTTTGATGCACTGTTGCAGATATCGTTCGAAATCTCGATAAGTGCTATCGATATTTTGACAGACTAAACCCAGGGTTGCATTTTGCGCATTTTTTCTGTGGCATGGCTTCCGATTTGCCAACTTTGCTTTAATTAACAATTTTTGTGGCATTAGTTGCGTACCATCACTAAAATACGTACATCCCTAAACCAAAAAAAAAAAAACTAAAGAAAACAAAAGCGCCGCAGACTGTAAACAATTTGTTGCCAATTGTGAACTTGATATAGTTGCCCAGTACGATGGAGACGTGCTTCTTCTGTGGTGCTGTGGAGGTAAACGGTTCCTCAAGCTATGAAAAACTGACGTCCAAGGTGCCCTCATCACAGAAGACAGTCTCGGTGGTGCTCACCCATTTGGCCAACTGCATCCACACACCGCTGAGTCTCAAGCCGGAGACAAAAGTGTGCTCACGCTGCTTCTATGAGTTGTCCGAGTACGATAGCATAATGGTCAACTTAATGACAACACAAAAGAAACTAACAAATCAATTGAAGGCGGCCATGAAATCGGAATTCGAAAATGCAGAGTTCACCGAAGATCTTGTGGTTGAGGATCATGTTTCTCAAGATGAAGAGGAAGGCGATACCGAGGCTGATGCCTGGTTTATGGAATTGGTTAAGGGCGAGGACGAAGAAAACGACGTATCCATTAAGCGCGAATATGAAAAGGACGAGGAGACCGAAAATGAGGATGAGGAATTCATTGGCGAAGATGAGGCCAACGAATCACAGAGCCCAGATGATTCAAAGCGGACCCTGGATGATGAGCTAGACGATGAAAGACCACGCAAAAGAATGAAGCAGGAATGCAGCACCTGCAACAAAGTCTTTTTCTCGCGCTATCAACTGCAGAAGCACATTAGCGAGGAGCACTCAAAGCAAAGTAATCATGTCTGTCCCATTTGCGGAATAATACGTCGCGATGAGGAGTATCTTGAATTGCATATGAATCTGCATGAGGGAAAGACAGAGAAGCAATGCCGCTACTGTCCTAAGAGTTTCTCTCGTCCCGTCAATACGTTGCGGCATATGCGCATGCATTGGGATAAAAAGAAATATCAGTGCGAGAAATGTGGTCTCCGTTTCTCGCAGGACAACTTGCTCTACAACCATCGACTGCGCCACGAAGCCGAGGAGAATCCAATTATATGCAGCATTTGCAATGTGTCCTTCAAGTCGCGCAAGACTTTCAATCATCACACGTTAATTCACAAGGAGAATAGGCCACGCCACTACTGCACTGTATGCCCCAAATCATTCACCGAACGCTACACTCTTAAGATGCACATGAAGACCCATGAAGCGGATGTCGTTTATGGTGTCCCCGAAGAAACGGCAACCGACGAACAACAGGTTGTTGAGGAGCTACATGTAGATGTGGACGAATCCGAACAGGCAGTTACGGTCATCATCTCCGATAATGATAATGGCACACTCTGTCTCATATGTAATACCAATTTCGAGAACAAAAAGGAGCTCGAGCATCATTTGGAATTTGATCATGATGTTGTCTTGAAATAAAATTTGCACTTAAATTTACGCACTTATAAATATTACCATAACTGATAGTGTCAACGATACAGTTACGTTGACAAAGAATTAATCAATATACATTTAAAGATTTATCACCTTATATCGCAACAAAAAATAATACAAATATTCGAGTTATTTTATTTCTGCCGGTGAATGTGGTGGGAGAGTTCTGTTTAGAGATGGGCAGGAGAAAGTCGATTCCCATTTCCACTCATCTCTAGATCATAGTGGTGTCCAAAGACTTGCTCCTGATAGCGCCCTAAACGCCGGTTTTTTGGATATTTTTCTATCGATTTTATGTAGGGCAAAAAAGGAACGGATATCTTCAAATCATCGTATAAAAATTGCTTGAAAAACGGCTTAACAAGATACTACTTATTTTCTGCATCAAGTTGATACATAAAACCAACAGCAAAGCAAAAGTTTACTATCCCTAAAAAAGAAACTAAATCATAATTAGAGGACTATCAGAAAGTTAAACTTTTCTATCCACAATTTCAACAATTAATTCGAGTCTAGTTTAGACACTTTTGCCTCTTTGCTATTACATTATCAACGCTTCAATTAAATTAAAACACACAGAATTTTTGTGTAATAAAAATTTCCACTTTTAACGTTTTTTTTCTTGTATTCCGATGACGTTACAATAAGAAAACCCGAAGACAAAATACGCCATAAAATGCGAATTTTTCTCCATTTTGCTTTTGCTATCCTTAAGCTTATTCGTTCTCCTGAGAACGCAGACGACCATTGGGATTTGTCACACGCACTGACAACTGCTTGGCGCGCTCAACAATTTCCTTGCGCTTTTTGGAGGAGACGCCGTGCGCAATTTCGGCGCAGTACACACGATTTTGCATCAACAGAACCTCCAATTCCCGAACGTTGTGGACCAAGAACTTCTTGAAGCCAGTGGGCAGCATATGGAGGGTGCGCTTGTTTGAACCATAACCAATGTTTGGCATCAGATATTGGCCCTTGAAGCGACGACGTACTCTGTTGTCAATACCCTTGGGTTTGCGCCATTTGTGCTAAAGAAAACAAAGAAAAATGGACAATAAGATTCAATTTCGAATGCCTCTTTCCCATTTGTATTAACTCACCGACAACTTAGCATAACGATCCGACTGATGGCGGATGAAGTGCTTGGTGCGCTTCTTAACGATCTTGGGCCTGTACGCTGGGCGAATGGTCATTTTGGAGCTGAAATTTTAATAACATGTCCACATTAATCCACATTTTGTTTTGTTTTCGGTCGAGTTCGACGAAATGTCAACAAAGTTTCACAGAAATGTAAAATCAATCAAAAACACATTTCGCGCGTAATGATTATATTATTCACTTCTGATATGCATTGCCCATCAAATTTCAGTGTGTTTTGTTAACATTTTGTAATGATGCCGTAGAAATATAGAGATTTGGTACACAATACGAACCGCTAATTTGCAAAGAGCACGTCAAAAAGAGAGAAAAAAGACGTGAAGTTGGCCGCGCTTGACGTTTGACAGCAGCTGTCAGTTGGGAGCAGGGTTGTCATCATTTTCAATTATTTAAACCTATTATAAAATATTAAAATTATATTAAAATCAAATATTTTACAGTTAATTTATCAAAGCTAAATGATAATTTCCCAAATTTTAAGTTTTCAATCAAACATATATACAATTTTGGACCAGTTTTAAATAGTTTTACACTGGTACCGTATCGTGTGTAGCAACCCTAAAATTGTCAGGAACTAGGGTTGCCATCTCTTTGAAAGCAGCTGTCAGTTGGGAGCAGGGTTGTCATCATTTTCAATTATTTAAACCTATCATAAAATATTAAAATTATATTAAAATCAAATATTTTACAGTTAATTTATGAAAGCTAAATGCTAATTTCCTAAATTTAAAGTTTTCAATTAAACATATATACAATTTTGGACCAGTTTTAAATAGGTACCGTATCGTGTGTAGCAACCATGAAATTGTAAGCAATTAGGGTTGCCATCTCTTTGATGTGGAGTCGCGAACAAGTTCTTTTCATTAACTTTACAACACTATTGGGCCAACTCGCTGTAATACCGTGGTTCTCTTCATTATATAATTTAATTGACAGAGTTCAATGTGAATCCGCAACCAAAACAAACAAAGCACAAGTCCAGAGTGTGAGTGTGCAGCCTGCCGACGAAAACAATGATAAAAAGATAGCAGATGGGCACATTGTCGCAACGTAAACAGAATCAGAAACACCATGAAAGACGATGAAGATGGCCCGGTGGAGCGACTTAACTCGTCTTTAGCCAATTCAGATGTCAGTACAAAAATAAAAACAACAACAACAGCAACAATAATACCAAAGTCTAGCCGTGCTGTCATCTTTTCCGAACGCTTCTTTGGTGCCTTTCAATGGGAGGAATTCGCCTGCGGCTGTGGGTCAGCTTTTGTCAATATCTCCGTAACGTATCCCATATATAAGATTATATTTCGGCAAATGTTACATGGCGTTGCAATCACATCCGCCTTTGGCCAACTACGCCATGAGGGGCTTGGCTTCTTGTATCGCGGAATGCTGCCACCGTTGGCTCAAAAAACCATCTCCTTATCGATTATGTTTGGCGTGTTTGATGGCACCCGCAGATATATGGTCGAGGATTATCGTCTTAACGACTATGGAGCCAAAGTGATGGCGGGCTTGGTGGCTGGCAGTGTAGAATCAATCTTATTACCCTTTGAACGAGTTCAAACGCTTCTGGCAGATTCCAAGTTCCATCAATACTTTTCCAATACATCGAGTGCGTTTAGGTATGACATTAAGGCAGAAGTACTTTCAATATATATGTATATCTAAATTAATCATTGCTTTTACACTCCTTCAGATATGTGGTAGCAAATTATGGTTTTCGAGAATTATATAGAGGCATTGAACCAGTATTTTGGCGTAATGGATTGTCAAATGCATTGTTCTTTATGCTCAGGGAGGAGGCTAGCGTCCGTTTGCCCCAGAGAGTGAGTATCTTTGAAATTATATTTCTTACGTCATCGTCTCATTCCATCGTGAAGATGCAAAATCGTTAGATCTCTATTAGTTTCCCTTAAGCTATCGATGTTATATTAATGGTCTGCTTAGTCTAATTAATCATTTAGAGTGATTCTCTTAGTTGTTTACAAAATTTCGTCAGAGATATGTAATGAATTATAAATCTGTTTTAAATTATGATTTTTTAATTTCCGCCAACTTATTTTTTTGTATATTTCCATTAGAAATCCTTGTCCAGCAGAACAGCACAAGAATTTGTTGCCGGCGCAGTGATTGGAGCCAGCATTAGCACATTATTTTATCCATTGAATGTGATCAAAGTGTCGCTACAAAGTGATATGGGTCATCCGACGGAGGGCAGTTGGCAGGCGTGCAAAAGAATTTATCGGGAGCGTGATAGTCGGATTGGGCATTTCTATCGTGGATGTGCCTTCAACACGGGGCGATCGTTCATCAGTTGGGGTATAATGAATACCGCTTATGAGAATCTAAAGAAACTCATGCATCACAGAACACAAAGACCGCGAAATGTGACCAATTGATTGTATTAGCTTTGCAAAATAAGTCATCAAACTAAGCTGAATTTGTATAGTCTGTCTACATACACACACACACACAAATACTTTCCTTCTGCCTCTTTTAGTTAGCAAATTATTATTTTTTCGTTCTAAGTTTCATTCAATGTATATACCAAAACATACATATATAGACATCGTATAAGGAAAACTGATATGTATAACTAAACTACTATGTGTCATCAATGGAACCGCAATGCAATGTCAATGCCAATGCCAATGTTTGGTGGTTTTTTCGCATGACTTTGGCCCAAGTACAATACTGAAGAATGTGAGCATTTAAACAAAAACAGAAATCGAACCTAAACTGTTTAGTTAATTAACTAAGTACATACGTATATTGTACATAATACTATTTAGTTTATAGTACTATATATACATTGAAATTGTGTTGTACTAGTGATTTTTTTGTGATGCAATGAAATTAAAAAAGAAAACGCTAAACTCTAATTGCATGTTCTTAAATATAATAAAACATTAATGTTAATGGTTAATCATGTATTTGTATTTGTTTATGTTTAGGTTTATATTCATAATTCAGCATAGGAAGCCTTAAAATCTAATGTCACATATATCACAAAAAAACAAGGGCTCGCCAAGACAATGGATTCTAACGTTTCTTAAGCGAACTGCGATATCTCTGATAGAAATCCTCCATGGCTCTATATTGTGGCTCCAAGATATCAGGAATTTCCTTATCGAGTGAAGCAAAATATATCATTTCCACCGAGCAATTACCATTTAATTGTTGCTCATAGTGTCGCAATTGCTGAAAGAAACCAGAATTCGGACGCACTTGTGGCCGGATGGCTTGAACATGATGGTAGGCTTCGCGCATGCTCAAACCCCCGTGCTTAATCAGATAGGCCAAGCAGAGGGAGGCTGAGCGACTTACTCCGGCCACACAATGGATCAATGTGGCTCCACCATTGAGACGAACTTCTTCAATTAAATCGGCCACTTCGTCGAAATGTTGTGATAAATCCACTTCGGCACGATCCTGGGCATTTATGCGTAAATATAGAGGATTACTAATGCCGGACAGAGGTGTATCGGGTAACTCTGGTGCCACATTGATTACGCAAGTAATTCCCAATTTATCCATATATCTGGGCACCACAGCAGCTGCTCCGCAAAGGTAGAGAGTGGGCGTGAGACGTGAAATGCCCGGAAAGGGTGTGTGGTTGTCATCATCATCAGCAATGCTGCAAATAAATAAGTACAAACGAAAATCCAGAATTAGCATGGGGTACATCATGGGTAAATAAACCGATAAAAAACAAAATATTTCGCGCTATATTTTAAACAAAAACAAAATGTAAAGAAAAACAACTAAAATACCTTTCGGTTTTGCGTATTATTTGAAAACGTCTTCAAAATTTGTATAAACAAAAAAGTAAATTTTGTGAATGGCCTGGCCCAATCGCCTACGTTATTTTGCTTACGGATCAAATGTATTTATCTTCTATACTGTACACGACGTCATTATTTTTTTTTCTGCCCCGCCACTACTGACAAGACATTAAACATATGTTTTAAATATCTAAATCTATCTATATCTGTGAGAATATTGTTTATAATTAGTTTTGTTTGAGTGTATATTAAATAGACTATAGAAATAAAAATAGAATTGATTAATAACGATATTTGTTTAAGAGGTAAACACAAAAGATAAAAGTTCTTTTTTGTTTGTTTTTTTCAATATTTGCAAATTACGCATTTGGCATTTAAACATTTTTAGCAAAAGAATATTATGCAAAATTTTATCAAAAATTTTAAACAAAACAAATAATCAATACTCAACGCCTCCGCTCGATAAATATAACTTATTGAAATTTTTTGCATTTTGTTAAACAAACCGATTTAAATTTCAATAAAAATATGTTCAAAGCATATTGAATTGGTTATTTTTTAAACTTAATCCTAAATAAGACTAAAGATTTATCATTTCATCTA
Organism: Drosophila insularis; assembly: GCA_018903935.1. Classification (NCBI taxonomy): domain Eukaryota; kingdom Metazoa; phylum Arthropoda; class Insecta; order Diptera; family Drosophilidae; genus Drosophila; species Drosophila insularis. The sequence continues at coordinate 485,241 of JAEIFP010000752.1, forward strand.
AAGTAACTGCCTGACTGCACACGGCCTAATTTAATTTCTAACCCAAAAGTTTGGCATGTTATACAATGGCATCAAACAGGTTAGGTTTTGAGGTTGCAGATTGAAACAAATTAGTCTAACTGAAACATAAAGGTAACGCATTTTTAAAAAAGTGTTGAAAGCGCTTCATGAAATTCACGTTTATTGGAATACCTAAGACTTGGCATTTTACGAGATAACTTGATAAATAGCTAGACTAACTTTTCAATTGGTTAAAAATTGGTTAAAAATGGGCAAAGTTACAGATTTGTGAGATTTTGAAATTAAATTTATCCAGCGCGACTCCCGTAACATTTGCTAATCCTACATACTATAGTCATAGGGCTAATCCAGCACTGATCTTTGGTAATTAAACTGGACTAATGACTGAGTTGATTGAAAAACATACATATCTAGAATCCAAAGGATTGGTTAAGACAAATCTAGGATTAAGGTAGAGAAATTGAACAATGTGGGATGAACAGAAAAGCGACAAAGAGGTTTTCTTTCACTTTAACTAGGAGTATAAAACTTTTAACCTTGTAAGTAGACACTGAAAATCTGATCATTAATATCATTTTTATCCGTTCTTCAAATCACGATAATTATACTATTAAGATGTAAGCGAGATGTTTGATTTTTCTTCTGTGTCTGTTATTATTATAACTATTTTTATAATAATAAACTATCAACCTAACTATATTTTACAAGCACTTGTAACTTAGGCCTTCGGCTTAGAAGGAAACTAAATCTAAACACTATCCTGGGACTCGCACCTGGATCCTCGTTGTTCAGTTGCCTAATTGACTGGGCTACTTAGACAACTCATCTACTGAGGACTGCTCTGTCTCTAATGTAATTTTCGACTGAACTAAATGAAAGCAACATTTTAGTTTCTTAAATCATCAACAAACAATTGAAGAACAGATCGAAAAGAATTGAAAATGCCTTCAGTAAAACAAGTGAGTGTGTTAATTTGGATAATAAAATTTTAATGGGTAGTCCAGTAGAATTGAATCTGACACATTCAAGACGTATCATCTTACTTGCTGTTTACCCCCATTCACAAACTTTTCCCTTTTAAGCGTTGTGCAAGTGTAGCAAAAATATCATCTCTTTGAAATTATCAACATCACCATATCCCTCCCCCATTGAAGGCCCATCTCTCCCCTCTCCGTTTCAAACTATTCACTGTTGACAGGTCGCATCAAACGCAAAGTGCTCAATTTTCCTTGACACCTTCCAATTTCCATCAACAACGAACCAAGCAACCGACCACGACCACCGAAAGGAATGTAAATGTAAAATCAAACATATTTATTTATAATTTTCAATATATTTTTGTGGTGCTGTGTATATATTTCTGTGGTCATACACGGCGACTTTTCGTCGTCATTAAATAATATGAATTCCTCTGGCATAATGCCAATATTAATCATCGGGCACTTTCACTAGACCAAACTAGCAAATCGAGTCCGGAGAAGCAGGAGGAAGGTGCAGGAGAGTGGGCTAAATATTTAAATATTCATATATGCACAGATATATGTATGTATATGTATCTAAGGTATATATATTGAAAATTTGACAAATACCAACAACAATAATACAAGAAATTAAAATATTTCGCACACTGTTTCTTGGTCAAATGACAAAATGATTTTGTTTTTGTATTTATTTTTTAAATAATTTGTGATTTCTTATTGGACAACACATAATTTATGTTGCCTGACTTTCCATTTTCATTTGTTTTTTTTTTTTTTTTAAGAATAGGATGAACCTGCATTTTCATATATGTATTTATTTCACATGATGGATGAAGAAGGGAATTGGGTTAATTGGGGGATGTGTTGTAAACAAGATACATACATATATGTATATGTATATGTATGATCAACATGATATATCTGAATATAGAAATGCCAATTTTCCTAGGCATTTCGATTTGCCTTATTTAACTCAAGGTTAAATATTTCACGTTTATTCCTGTTGCCAAAAAAACAACATTTATTTATTCATTTCTTCATTTTCAATTTTTTTTTTCAATTTTTTTGTTCGCACAATTTTTGACAGACAGTCAGACGAAGCTTCTACATGATAAATAACTTTTGTAGTATTCTTTTTTTTCGGCTTTTTTGTAGTTTTGCAATTATTTTGTCCTTGAATTTAATTGTCAGAGTCAGGGCCTTTCCGATATTGAACTGGTCGCCAAGACATAAGATTTCTAAAATTTCTAAAATTCAAATATTTATTTCTCTCGCACGATTGAAATAACGAATTAAGTTCCTGTTTCTATCATGAAGTCCCCCACACTTGTTGTAACTAGAATTAGTACACATATTTTAGCAGACAGAACAGACTAAATTTAAAGGCATTCGGCATGGAATTTAGCTCAAAACAGAAACCACAAAAACAATGAAGAAAATGCATCTGTGCATTTTGGGGAATAGAAATGGGTGCATTCATTCATTGGCCATGTGTTCCATTTGCTAAATATGTATTTCTCATAAAAGAATTCCTTTCTTGGCTATTATTGAAATGCTAGAGAAATAACTATTGAGTTTATTTATATTCAAAATGCTTTAACTCTATACTCAATAGTGTAAAACATTGATGTATCAGAATATTAAGATTTTGGGCTTAAAAATTTCAGTAAATTTTGATGAAGGCATTTTGACGGGATGAGGATATATCGACAGAATACTGACATTTCGAATTGTGTGAATATCTGGAAAGTTTTAAGAACTATAAATTTATTTTTTTTTCTTTACCTACTTTTATTTTGAACTAAAAGTTGAATCAAGACTTGTTAGGATTGGTGAGATGTTTAAAATGATTTGGTATTTGCAATGAGTATATATCTTTTTATGGAAATCGGATTATGATAGTTCGATTCGAGTTTAATTTAGATGCAATGAGGCTTGAAATCATTACTTTGCTTTCCTTAGATACCAATTGTACAACTATAATTTGAACTGAACACATTTGAATATATATTCATTTGTAATAATCGCTTAAATATTGACGTTCTGACAGCTAAAGAAACGTCTAATTGTCCTTTATTTGAAGATTGATCAAGTTATAAAGATTTCAGTACATTGCTTGGAAAGTTCTTTCTAGTTTAAAGATAAATTATTGTTTATTGGCTTCAGTGACTGGGCGAACTAAACTATTTTTTAAAAAATCAAATTTTTAAAAATTATAAGAAAACTTTCAAATGTATTAGTTAATCATAAAACTTATTTCATAACTCCTTGTTCTTTAACTTTAAAAATTGGCTTCAATAAATATTCTACTCCAGTTTCTCAAATCATAGTACATATTATCTACAATATTCAAGATCGTATATAGTCTACTATATACATACATATATGTGACTTTAAATGACTTTATACCTACATTAATTAATTTCTCTATATATGTACCTAGAGAATTTCAAATCAAATCCATGATGTCACATAAAAAAAATGAACCTAATTAAGGCATTGCGTGACATAAGCGCAACGACCTTGACTTGTATTTGCCAATTTGAATATTTAATTAGTTATATAGCACTTTTTAACATCAAAATTTATATATCAATCGTTAATAGTTCATTGTGGGACTGTGACAATGACTCACCTCTGTCGTTTGGCTGTCGCAGAATTCTCATCGGCCGCATTATTATCAAAGGAAGAAGCCTTCTTGATGCCAAGTAGTTGTATCTCTGACGACTTAACCATGTGTTGGTTGCTGTTGCCATTGTTGATTTTGGCCAAAATGGGATCGCCTATGAGGTCTTGCATGTTTACGAGTGGTCGTTGTCGATTTCACGCTACACTTAATTGCCAGCGAGCAAAATTTACTCGCAATAGATATAAAAATTCCACAAATTCCAGAGGGAAAATGAAAACTATTTGAATTTTTTTTCGTGTTCTTTTTTTGTGGTTAACGATAAACAAATAAAAATTTGGTCTTTTGATTGCGGGGGAAATGAAGGCGTCTTGGCCAAACTGTCTCTCTGTTGGGCAAAAAGACGACTGACCCGACAACGAAATATTTTCAAATAATTTTCACTTGATGTGGTGAATTGGCCACACGGCTGTGCGTAAAGGTGTTAGGTGTGGGTGTGAGGTGAAATGCTATGCATTTAATTGTTATTTTATATATCTCTTTGTTTTTGGCAATCATTAAAGTATTTCCACCTTTATAATAAGCTACGCGCCCATAGAAATAAGTCTAATTACATAAACACATTGATTTTTGAAAGTTCAAAGAGTGGTTCTTGGGCAAAGTACTAGATTTTCAAATATTCATATGCGTACGCTGATACGATATTTAATTAGTTAAAAAATAAAACCAAAATTCCGAATTCCGGTGCTATTCCAAAAAATTCTGAAAACAAGATGTCGAAGAAACCATCCAAAGGTGAGACATGAAAGTTCATTTAAGATTATATATTATTTTAAAATTTAATATGGTTTGAAAATAGTCCCGAATTTGAAGAGTTGTCTTGAAAATTTGCTTTTACTTTTTAAGTGTTGACCTTTTTTAATAATTCTATCGAAACATAGGAAATATATAGCAAACCAAAAACAAACCTCTTTTTCTTCTTATTTGTCGAATTGGTCAACCTTTAGAATCGGATTGGCGTCAAATTCGTAAAAATTGTTATGTTTATAGTTTTACATTTGTATCCTTTGATAAATAATAATATTTATAATAATTTATAATAAAAATATCAAAAAGTTAAACCTCCCCACGAATACCCTATCCTCTGAGGTTTCGATAACCGAGATACATCGATATTCTGAGAATCGATAGATTACTAAAAACAGGCAACGGTTTAATTGCGGATAAATTTTGAGTAATTTACAACGCGCGGAAATAATTGATTAAATTCGCACAATTTTTTATTAAATATACAACCGAATATCGAATATTTGTAAATGTTTTGTCGGTTGTTTGTTCAAAGTATCAGTCAGCGCTTCATCGAAGCCCACCAAGTCCTCCACTTCAATCTCAAGAAAATAACGTCCATTAAGATATTTGCGCTTCAAAGTATCCCTTCATACATACACAAATTACCTTACCTGTATTTGTAAAAGAAATTGTCCTCGTTGAATGTTTGAATGAATTCCTTGTACTTCTTCTTTACAGCCTGCAAGTTAACCATCAGGTTGGTGATCATTTCCGAAGTTATCACCAGCATCGTCAAAGCCCTCCATTCTGATTTAGTTTATTTCAAATTTCTCATTTAATAAGCAATTTTTGTTTCTGCAAAAAGTGTAATATTCTCCCGCCAATAATAATGCAGATTTTGGCGCCAAAATTACAGTGTGGCCGCTTGTGCAAACTTCAAAAATCCAGACCAGTGTGGCCCTTATGACTAATACGCATTTCCCAACACTCACACATCGTGAGCGTGAGTAAAACGCTCGAACATGTGAGGCGCATTTGCGAGAAAGAGATAGCACTATTGTTTTTGTTTTTTCGTGGACAAATTTAAAAATTTCCCAACACTAACACGCGAAATCCAGATTTGTCCACATTCCAACACTAACAAGAATACCACTATTGTCTGCTCCTATTTGATTTTATCGATGGACCCTACCGATAGCCACAGGGCTGACCATAACTACTGATTGAAAAATTTACCAACACTAACACGCGAAAACGCGTGAGTAGAACGCGCGAACAGTTCGTGAGTAATGTTGTGTTTATGTTTATATTTTACAAGCACTGGCAACTCAGGCCTTCGGCTTAGATTTACCAACACTAACACGCGAAATCTAGATTTGTCCACATTCCAACACTAACAATAATACCACGGAGACGCCGAATCGAAGAATTACACATTTTGTCCCCATCCCAATTATCAAAATTAATTTGCTTCAGCCAAACAATGGGTAAAGAAAAAGCTGGCAAATCGTTTAATATAGGTGACCTAGTGTTTGCCAAAGTCAAAGGCTACCCGGCATGGCCGGCTAAGATCACAAAGTTTAACAACAAAAAGTATAATGTTTACTTTTATGGAACTGGCGAGACCGCCAATATTAAAGTGGAAGATCTGTTCACATATGTGGGCAATAAGGAGAAATTCGCAACCGAAAAGAACATGAAGCGGGCAAAGTTTAGTGATGCTATTGATCAAATACAAAGTGCATTGGCCGGCGAGGACTCGGCGCCAATTGATTTACCAAATTCCGATAAAGTGAAATCCGCCACTTCTACTACTTCTACCACTACCACTGAGACAGATGAAACAACCACCCCTCCTAACCAACCCCCTTCGACTACCACTTCGGCAACAGCATCGACAGTTACAAATTCTAGTCAAAACGATGCTGCTGGCCCGAGTAATGAGCAAAAACGACGTGCTCCCAAAAAGAAGGCAGAGACAGCAGAGCCCATCGATGATGATGTTCAACATGTTGATGGCGATACGGAAGAGGATAGTACACTAGATGCATCCGATATTGGACCACCGTACAAGAGACGCGTACCACCAGAAGGTATACAATCTCCGGTTATTTCATTATCTTCAACCACAACCAATACTACAACAGCCAGTTCTGCGTCGACAGTCAATAATGGCAAGAAATCGGCTAAAAAAACGAAACCGACCGCCGCTGTAACCCCCATGCAAAAACGTGTGCGCCCAATGCCCGTAAGTTTGATTGCCCAGTGCAATAGATTAATAATAATAATTTGCTAACCTAAAAGTAAAAGGTTGTGGCATTTAGTTAAAAATGAAAATCCTAGCTTAAATATATAGCCTCATTTATAGAGAGTTGGGACTAGATCGGGCTATAATATACATATGTATGTATATATATACATACGTTTATGTAGTATATATTTTTCTCACTATACACAAACGGCAGAGGTGAAGGTGGACTTTTACCAGATGGATTCTTTGAATGATGTGTGTTTTGTTGTGGTTCCTGTTGTTGTTCTTGTGGTGGTTTTTGTGTCGTCGTCGTCGTCGTCGAAAGTGAAGTCTTCGATCTAGTCAAGCCTATCTATATGTACATATGTGTGTGTGTGTGAGTTGCACAATTTGCTAATTGCTTGCTTATATTCTCTATAAGAACTAGGTAGTTTTTGGTTTTTTTTAATCGATGGCATAATTGTCTGATATTATATTTACTTTTAGAACATCCAAAACAATTTGCTTATGGTTTATATGCCTACGGCTCGGTGTTTGGGCATTGATATCAACTACAAAAAACCAGAGAAATTTGAAAGTGCCGCAGCAGAACAAGCCTGGATGGATAAATCACGCAAAGAGGCGGCAGATTTGAAATTAAAACTCGAATCGGGTCAAATAGAACCGGAATCCATGCCCGATCGCATTGTAATTGAACCGATGCGCAATGAGATACCCAAACAGGAAGCCCTGCGTTTTATTAACGAGCTAATCGAACACGAAGATGCATTGTTCATGGAACGTGATTTTATTCAATTGTCACAACAATTGAGGGAATGTTTGGGGTTGCGTCGCGCCAATGTTGGCAAATGTTTGGAAATCCTTAGAGAATTCAACCAAGTCGGTTTGACCAAATTGATGCTTTTGCGGAATCCAGAATGTGTGGACATTATGCGACGATTGCGACGATATGTGGGCAATTTGGAATTATGGAAAATGGACTATCACGATGAAATTGAATTTAAAGAGAAGGCTCAAGTAATACGTAAAGTATCATCAGAGATCTATGAGGGCTTTAAGAAGCTATTCAAGGGATCAGACCCAGAATCTGAAGATAACTTTTGGATTGATTTCTGCGAGAAAGTTAAAATCTACAAGACCTATACAGAAAACATGAATGAAAACTTGCAGGTCGCAATGAATGAGCATGGTTATAATAATCTTGTTTTCAACAAGAATAGAGCTGAAGCTAAGCAAAAATAGAAATCAGAGTTAAGGCGGATCTTTGGCTTAACTAGCTAATGGTCCCACACACAGTTAAGTTCATTAAAAGAGGTATAAGGATATTTTTTATCATACCCTCCCTCCCACGCTGCAGAGGGTATCTGACAATTGTTAAGCTTTTGAAGACGGAAGCATCTAGAAATACTTAAGCAAAATAATACATGGTATAAATCAATAGCCACACAAACACGCACGTATATCGTCCGTCCGTCTGTTTAACCTCCTCTCACTATAAGAGCCAAATGTGAGAAACTTCTTGGAAACACAAGAAATAAACTTACTGAAACACGAAACAATATTTTAAACAATAGAGAAGAGCACTTCAAATTGTGGCCTAATGAAATTGCCTTACATCCTGCATTAATACTAACAAACCTTAAACGAATCATCGAAACAATCGAATGCTATTACGAGTTCCCCAGCACTCAGCCCCCGCCGCCTCGCTATAATCATGATCTGCAAGCGATTTGTCTATAATGAATTAATAGAGTTTAATTCACTAAGACTTCGTTACACAAAAGAAAATACCTTAAAAGTGGATAATTAGGCACTTAAATTTTTGTTTGATTTTTCTTTTTTTTTACTAGATTTTGTATTGGGATAAAAAAAATTATTTTCGTTATTGTGCAAAAAATCCACCAACATCTACCTATATATATATATTTATATATATCAACTAATTCAAATTTAATCTATGCATATATAATCACATTAACTTACATGCATTGAATATGAATAAGACGACTTTTGGATTAACTCACTGAAATAAACTTTAGATGTTATGATAGAAAAAAAAAAACTAAAACCAATTTGTTTCACTCTCTATATCTGTGGGGAAAAAGAGAAAACAGTCAGTCCTGTTTTCCGATAGAAATTAAAATCCTTTCAAAGGATGCCTCATCTGTATGATATTCGTTTCCAATTAGATGTGGGTTATTCCAGGGAGAATTCATCAATGATCGGCCATGGATCGATTTATAAAGAAATTAAAATTTACAAAATTCAAATTTCTTATATGTATGTATATCAATTTAAAATATATATAAACAATTCACCTATGTACCATTTCTTTCCATCTTTAGAAAATTCAAAACGATTTGCTAATGATGATCATGCCGCCAGCCAAGTGTTTGGGCATTATAATTGATTATAAGAAGCCAAAGAGTTTTGAAAATAAAGCTGCCGAAGAGGCTTGGATGGAGAATTCACGCAAGGAGGCAATTGAATTGAAATTTCAACTTCTGACGGGACAAATAGAAATTGAAGAGGAATCGATAACCGATCGGATCATAATTGAACCAAATCAAAATGATATATCTATAAACGAATCCAAGCGTTTTGTCAAAGAGTTAGTGCGCTTTGAAGGGGCCTTCAAGATGGAGCAGAATTTTTTAAGTTCATGTACCACATTGCATGAATGTTTGGGTTTGCGTCGTGCCAATATTGGCAAAACATTGATAATACTTAGAAGATTCAAAGGCTATAAGTTAACCAAATTGATGCTGCTACGCAATCCGGATTGTGTGAACATAATGCGGCGTCTGCGACGCTATGTGGGCAATTTGAATGAGTGGCATATGAGTGCTCGGAATACAAGTGTTTTCAAAAAGAATGCCGAAATCATACGCAAAGTATCATCCGACATTTATGATAACTTCAAAAAAATCTTCCAGTGTTCAGAGACTGACCTTCAGGATGGTTTTTGGAATTACTTTTCCGATGAAGTTGAAAACTTTGATGAATACACTCAATTTATGAGCAAATCGTTGCGCTGTTCACTCGATGAGAGATCATACAAATATCTAATTGAAAATCAATCAAGTGATGAATAAATAAATACATACATATGTATATGTTTAGCCAAAGATAAAAAATTATACTTCGCATGTTTTATATTTACAATTTCGGTGCCTAAAAGAATGTTTCTTAGTTTATCGTAGTGGGATTTAGGTATTTAAAGTATCTTTATTTGTAAGTAAGTTCAACTGTGATCCTATGCAAATTACAAACTAATCCTTTTCTCGAGCATCACCAATTCCATCTCCTAGAATAGCAAATATGGCCTCGGACTCGGGCAAACAGGGTGAATCATAGATTTTACATATACGGGAGTCTCCTTTGCCTTTACGCAAATATAATCTGGTAGTGGATGCATGTGCCATGATATGACCACCGATGGGCTTCTTGGCATCTGCCACAAACATACCAGCTCCGCCATCTACCGAGGCAGTTACCTGATTGGTTATAACAACTGCCACACCAAACTCATCGGCCAGACGTTGGAGCATACGCAAAAATAGGCCCAAATGATTTTGGCGAGCAGCCAGCTCCCCGCGTCCAACATATTCCGAACGATACAAAGCCATAGCACTGTCCACAATAAGAATGGCATATCTAAGGATTTCAGGAGTTTAGTGTTTGTTCATATGTAGATCATTTTTAAAAACCTTGATTCAAACATCATGCCAGCGGCCATGTGAAGTAGTTTCGTCTGCTGATCAGAATTATAGGCTCGGGCATAGGCCACATTGTCCAAAACATCGGGTTCCTCCATCTTATAGCGTTGCGCAATGGCAGATAAACGTTCCGGACGAAACGTGCCCTCCGTGTCGATGTACAAGCACTTTCCCTCGCCGCCATTCTGGCTGATGGGCAGTTGACAGGTGACAGCCAATGTATGACACAACTGGGTCTTTCCGCATCGGAATTCCCCAAAGATTTCCGTAATGGAACCGGTTTCTATACCTCCGCCAAGCAGCTTGTCCAACTCCTTGGACCCTGTAGTTAGCATAACAACCTCGGAGCGCATTTGATGGTAAGTGCGAGCCGATGTGAAGCCCATGGGCACCAATTTGCTGGCTTCTGACATGATATAGTCCACCTTGGATTCGCCCAGGCCCTTGATATTCAGTAGCTGTTTGCGTGTGGCATATGCCACAGATTCCACTGTATGGAGACTGGCCTGCTGCAGGAGCTTAATCTCCCTGGCACTAATGTTACCGCCCTGTGAAGTTCATGTCAGTTAATCATTGAGGGATCAATTGAAAATATGAATTTACCACTAGCTTGGATACATCTAAGGGTCCTCCAGTTTCCTCCTGGTCTTCTTCCATAGACTCATCCACCGTCACGGCTGTGGCCACCTCCGAGTCCTTTTTGCTTTTACTCTTTTGTTTTTGTTCCATTTCGCGCTTTTGATTTTTAATTTATAAAATTTATGCAGAATATATGTAAATAATGAAATTGAAAAAAATGGCGCTTTAAAAGAATACAGCTGACTTGTAATCGATAAACTTCGATCTTGTGGAGTGCGTTAAAATAAAAAATTGCAAAAGTATTTCGACTTTACTTGCGTTAAAATTTGGTATTTGGTTGTGTGAAAATTGTTAAGTTGACAACTTTGTAGAATTAATAAAAAATAAATAAAAATAAACAAAAAAATTGAATATTGCCTCACAGCTGATTCACATCGATAATTTCTCTTCTTGTCATCGTCAAAAACAACTGCATTACATAAATATAATTATAATTTCGACAGCGACCGGCATTTTATTAACAAATTCAAGCTGTTTGATTAATTAACCCCGTGCGAACGCTACGGGAAGGACTTCTGGAATTAACTGAAGTATGAGTGATTATCATTACTTCGATGTGCAATTGTAAGTAGTGAAATAAACAATTCCCAATTCATAATAAGTACACGTGCAAATGCATTTATGTAGGAAACTTCGAGATCCAGACTCTGTAGTACTGACGCCCGCATACTTTCGTGGCTGCATTTTAAACTCATTGGAAAGCTTCTTTGGCGATATTGGGGGCCAAACCACTGTGGACATTGTTAAATTTAGTGTACAACAACGTCGAGTCATATTCCGTGTTCCTGAGGAATTTTACGAGCGTACGCGTGTGGCTACCACTCTGATTGGCCATTACCAAGAAGTGCCGTGTCATTTTCACGTACTCGAATCGTCTAAAGCTCCTCTGGACTTTGATAAAGAGTTGGGAGAAGTATCCGCCCATCAAACAGACTAATTTAATTCAAATACGCAATGTCATTTTGTAAAGTTTTTGGCAAGGACAAAGTGATCTTTGCCACCAAGGAGGATCATGCTGTGCCCAGCAAAATTGAGCTTCCACCACCCGAACAGCCCCAAGGACTGATTACCAAAGATGGTGATATTAACTGGAGCTGCCCCTGTTTGGGTGGAATGCCAACAGGACCATGTGGCGTTGATTTCCGTGAAGCCTTTTCCTGTTTCCACTATAGTGAAGCGGATCCCAAGGGTTCCGACTGCTATGAGGCATTCCGTAAGATGCAAGATTGCTTCCAACAGTATCCAACGATTTACAACAAAAACCAGGGGGATGATGATGATGACGATGCTTTGGGCAATGTAATGAATGCTGAAAACGAGGCAAATGGTGAGGGCGCAGTGGGTGGTAAGGAGACGGGCCAACTGGAAGTTGCCTCCAGTTCTGTCGTTTCTAAAGCAGATTAAAAAAGAGTACAACCAGTTTCTAAGCGTTAAGAAAATGTCATGTAGATTAAGCGCAAGCTTTTGCCGTTAAATAAATATAAAATTTTAGACAGAGATTTGAACTGCTGTTGGGGAGTGTTTCATCCCATTTCGTGTCAGCGCGCACACAGGCGCCCTCTAGGCCTCAAAATGAGTGAGCAAAATGCGGCGAGAGGGCAACAAATTGCGGCGAGAGGGCGAAAAATTGTTGCCGAGAGGGGGAAAAATTTAAGGCGGCGAAAAATTTAAGGCGAAATAGGCGCAGTAAAGAACGAAATTTACAAAATATTTGATATTTTTGTGTTTATTTAATATAAATTGTTTAAAACGAAAGTGCAATAGTAATTTGTTAATTATCCGAGCAAAATACGAAAAATACGAGTGACAACGAGACAAAGTGCAACTCCATAAATGATATTGATAATAACAAAAACAACAAATAACCTTGTGGCTGTCCACTAAAAGAAACAATTGACAAAAGAGGAACAAGGAAAAACAATTAGAAAGTTCATTTTAACAACAGCAGCCGCCAGTGTAGTGAGTGTTGTGTTAAATAGACTTTTGAAAGGATAAGTGATTAAATAATAACAAATCAAACCAAGGGAAAACGCGTGTGTGCGTGTGGGTGTGTGAGTGAGTGAGACAGACCTATCAGCAAATAGAAAATACAACGAAAACAGTTTTTGTTGCTGTTGCATACGAAAGACAAGCACAAAAGCAAATACGAAAACAAAAAAAAATAAAACACACACAAGTGAAAATTCCAATTCCCTCTTAGTTAGAAACAACAACAAAAGTCTCAAAGAAGTAGCAATCAAGGCTACTACTAGCAAGTTTCAGCCCATTTAACGATAAAAATTTGAATGCGGCTGCAGTTTTATCATTTCAAAGAAAATGGTTTCGTTAATTGATACAATCGATGCAGCAGTGGCAGCACAAAAGCAGCGCAATGGCGTGGGTGCTTCCTCTGCTGCTGCTGCATCTTCATCTTCATTAAGCTCTGCCGCCAAAAACTCAGGAGCATCCTCTGGAGGATCAGGACTAACTGCCAGCGGCAAGCCCAAGGAGAAACGCAGGTGAGTTTGATCGTTTAGCTGGGCTTGTTGCATAAGCAAAAAAATAAATTGCTTTCTTTTTTTATTTTTGTTGGTTTTCTTCTTCTGTTGCTGGGCTCTGTCGCTGATTTATGTAGTTGTTTTTGTTATTTTGGACTTCTGTCGTCTTCTCTCTCTTTACGCTGCGCACATTTTTTTTTTCGTTTGCTTGATGGGTCGAGAAAGGGAGGGTATTCCGAAGAAGGGTTGATGGAAATTTTTTTCTAGATTTTCAACTGCGCGTCATATTTTGCTAAGGAATTTTCTAAACACAAACCGTGAAATGATTCCCACCGATAAGGTGGCATTTGCGATGACTATTTACAGTCATAACTAGATGGAATGTTTTGAAATAATCAAAATTCAACTCGCAGCTTATTGAAAAACATTTGACAATGCAAATTGTTAGTTTTTTGTTTTAAATTATGTAATATAACTTTATTATACATATATTTGCAGTATTCTATATTTAGGGAAACGAAGGAAATAAATATTTTTTGACACACTTTTCTTAATTACCATTCAAAGCTATGGATTAGACCGAATTGTGGTTTTCATAAACGGAAATTTGTATATTTCTGCTGTTTCAAAAATTGTTTTATCTATTTTAGTGAGCAGGTAGGCTTTGTTTGCACTAGATTTTGATCAAGATGGAGGGACGCTGTCATAAAATTTGTAAAAAAGTTCGTCAAAATTTACTTACTTTGATTTATACTCTATGGATGAACAAGATTTTGGAACCATTTGACACGCATTTTTTAAGGATAAAGCTCTCCATTTTAACATGCAAATAATCATGACTTAATACAAATATATTTCAAGTTGAACATACCATAGATGAGTAACCTTATCTAATAACATTGCTTAACTTATATTCTTGCTGACATCACTATTATTTAAAGGAAAACTCCAAACAACAAACTTTTCACAAAGTGCCTAATAATGTCGAGTTCGATCAATTTGACCATTGTCATGCCATAATCAACCTTTCAAAAATGAGATAAACTAGGTACCACAAAATGATGCTTAATTCTTTGACTACTTTATAATTTTCTATCTATTGTAAATAAAACTCTGTTGCTCAAATTAAACGTCATTTCACATGACTTGAACATTAAGAGCTCAAAACTAAGTTATATAATCAAAGGATATGTTTTTAAATATAGGATCTCAACATCAGCCTTGTCCAATTTCCATTTCTATGGCAAACAACCCGACCGACCGATCGACCAATAATATTTAATTTATGTTTTCAACGACGTAATAAAAAATCTAAACTCAATCATTAATCACAAGTTTTATTGTTGAGTTTTTTGATTTGTTGTTTTCGTTAATTCTTATTATTTTTTGCATTTGCGATAGTTATAAAAGCAAAAGAAAAAGCTTTTTTTAACGAAGACAAACGGAAAGAGAACTCACAATGACCGAGACCCCTTACCTTGGAAATCAAAAAGCAAAAGGCAAAAGTCTAAAACTTGCATTCAAATCAGATTAGTTTCGGATCAGTTGTTTTTTTTTTATTTAATTTGTTTAGTTTGGGTTAATTGTGGGCTCGTTTTATGGACTTTAAGTTACATTCTGCCATTCATCATAGTTAAGGAGGTGGCTTTTACTTATGTTTCTAGGCTTTAAACAAACTCAATTAAATATTAATATCGAAAAAAATCAAATATTGCCGGTCGTTTGGAATATAGCCTTTATAGCCGGCAACTACCGTTCTATATTTTCAAAGTTTTAAACTATTGAATTGGCATGATTTCTTTTTCCTAAATCTGATGAAATTGCCTAAAGAGAGAGAGAGAGAGAGAGAGATGAGAAAAGTAGATGGCAACAGTTGTCCATCATGAGACAGATTCCTCTTATCGCAATGCACTACAGCGTATAAGGCCAAAAGGCACTTGTTGAATGGGTTCTTGAATTGGTTGCCAATGAAAGATAAAAAGACAAGCCCTTCTTTTTCCTCCTTTTGCTTGGTGTATTTTTAGCAACAATGCAATTTTCATCCTGCCCGCCATCCATAATCATGGCAGTTTATTTTTAAATGGTAACAAAAACAGGTTTTTTGTTGTCAATATGTTTAACCAGTTTTATTGTAAAATTTATTTTATGTATATGTACGAAACATAATAAAAGTGTTTAGTTTATATACCAAATAATAAAATTAACAATTTTGTTTTTGTTTGTGGCCTACGTGACACAACAAAAAAAAGTCGTTCTTGCTCTAAACCGAAAAGAAAACCCAAATCTAGTCACTTGTTGATAGCATGAGGTTTAGTAAAGATTTTCCACAAATATTTTAAACTGGTTTTTCATCTATCCAAACACACACACATACAAACACACAAGGCAAATAACTGTCGTATCTATTGATATTTACATTCGATTTTATAATTCAATATGAAATTGCTCATTGATTATGACAGTTGCTAATCGGTTTAAATGATTACTTGTTTTTATGTTTTAGTTTTTTTGTTTATTGATAATTCTCTTACAGTTAGTTTTTGGTTTTTATCGATAGTCTCGTGATCAATTCATAATTAAATAAAGTGTTATTAAATATATTATCATTAAAACAGCTTAAAATATCGTGAATAATTAAATAAAGTTAAATTATTTTTCTTATACAAAAAAGAAATTATTTGTGAGGCGTTTGCTTTTTCTTTTTTTCTCAGCTTTTTTTTTCTAGTAATTCTTTTTTTTTTTAATACTTAATAAATTTAATTTGAATTTTAAACGACCTTGTGTTAGTGTTAACCCACCGATATTCATCTAAGTCTTACCAATTTTTATTTTATACTCTTAACGCGAATTTAGTACAAACTTATGGTCAAAATATAGAGTGTAGTCAAATTAACATGGGAATCCTATGCACTTGTGCTTCTGTAACTAAAACGATTACTTTTATTTAAACGGATTTATAAAGTGTCACCTTGTCACCTACACATACAGACATACATATGTACATATTACAATATCCTTAGTAGCACATATAATATTATAAATGATTGATGCTTCCAAGTACTAATAACTTCCATGATTCCGAATATTAAAAATATTGATTATAAATACAAAGTTTATTCTAAATTTTGTGTATATATTAATATTTGTATATGCACAAAATTGTCTTCTATAAACAACAAGACGAACGATTTCGAATTTTGGCATCATATCTTTCTTTAAAAATACATATTTTAACAATTGATATATCACCTATTGATATATATATACATACAACTGTTCAGATAACAGAAAATGGAAAGGTCCAGTAACTTCTAGAATTTATATAAAAATAAAAAAAAATTAATTCAAATTTCGAAAAAGAAATTTTTATATTATCGAGTAAAAGTAGATTAAAATTAAAAGACTTGCATATTAATGAAAACACAATATCTCCCATCTTTATCACTTTTTAATATCTTGTTTTTATGTTATGTTTTTGCCTTTTGTAGGTAGCTAAATGCATGTGAAAATTGACAAAAAAGGTTAAAAATTTAAAAGTGACTTCGTATTTATTCGTATATATTTCCGAAAAAAACAATAACTAAATTATTTATTTTATTAAAGGCAATCCTTAGTTAAATAGATGCATTGTAAGAGATGCCACAGAGCCTGGCAAGTAGTATTTTTAGTTCGTTGGCAGCATGCAGATCCAGTTCCCTGTATATAATTAACATTTTTATAAAAATATACTTAGCTGACATAACCCCTGTTATGATCGCGAGTTCATATTTTGCATAACTTTTAACTTGTTTCAAGTGCATAAATCCAAAAAAAAATGTATTTATGTAACTAAATTTCAATTCGATAATAGGAAAATATATGTGCTCTAGTTCTAAAGGCTTCTCGTTGGCTTTTTTTAGATCGAGGTTGCTTTATTAGCTGGCCTACTTCATATTGGTAACCACAGCAGATATTTTATATAGGTAAATAAGTATATACCTATGTATATGTACATATATATGAACTCGAGGAACATGTTGGAACCGCATATAACTTGCTTGATTTATGCATAGCCCAGTTTGACCTTAATTAAATTAAATTATTACATTTTAAATTTGTCTTTGGAAAAGAACTTCGGTATAAGTTTACATATGTATAAAATATATAGTGTTTAGTTAAATTAATGGCTAGAAAGAATTATATAATTAAAAAGGCGAATATTTTATTTGTATAACTTCAATAATCAGACTAATGCCAAGGTAGTCCGCGTAGAATAATAAAAAAATTTCAAAATAAAGTTAGTAAGCGATTTCCGAATACTCTTTTTCTCTTAATGCAAATAAATACTCTTCAATTAATGTTTAAGATGGTAAAGTCTGTCTGTATATAGACGACTATTCGCCTTCAATATTTGTAAATTCTGTATTTTAGCTTAATTTTTTATTTTTTCTTAGAGGTAAAGCTCCAGTTGATCGACTAGATCATGAATCTGTATAATTCTGGCATATGTTTTAGTCTACCAATGGTAAGGGTATGAAAGCGAAAACAATTTTTTTCTTTCTGTTATTTTGCTTTTTAACAAAACAATAAATATATATGTATATTTTCAATACCAACGTATACAACTTTATACGTGTGATACGCACACACACACCCATCTACATCTATGATGTAAAATATTTAAATGATATTCATCGTGCTTGTTGTTGTTGTTGCTGCTGCTGTCTTTGTCGTTTTTGTTGCTGCCTGAGGCAGCCTCTGTCTGGCCACGACGACCTACTTTTTGCGCAATCGAACTGAAAAATGTGACGACACTGGGCAACCACTGGCAGAGCGGGTGAAGCGGAAGCACGCGCGGGAATAGGCGGGCGGGCGGGAGTGTAAGATGTAAGAGGTGGAGCCAGCCTATAGCTTTTAGATGAGAGGAGATGCTGGAGGGTGGGAGGGGATTGGATTGTGCCGATTGTTTATGCCCCGCATTAGCCAGCCATCTGAAGTTTTTGTTGATATTGTTGTTTATTTCATTGTTGTTATTTTTGTTGTTGTTTATTTGTTTCTTGCCTTCCACTCGGAAGGCAGCATTTGTTGTTGCCATGCAACGATCTCTGCCCTGCACCAGCCAAACAGATCGGCCGTCCTGCTCGTTTATATATTATTATCATTTTTTTACTTTAATTATGATTCGCTTTGGCATTATTTTTGACAGAGAAACTTGCAATTTATGTTTTTTTTTTTACACTTCTCGAGGGCATTATTATTGTAAATTTATTTTCTCAAAAATTAACCTGATTTAAAAATATTTCCTTGTGAAAAATACAGGGTATTTTTTATGTAGAAGAGTTCTTACTAAAAATTATCTTCTATAAAGATTTTTAAATATGTTATTATAGGGACTTTTAAATTCACTTTCCCGCTAAGAATTCTGCAAATCCGTCAAAACTACCGGGCCCAATATGTCTCTGTCAATTGGCTGACTTTCATTTTCTCATTGCAATAAAATCTTTTAAACTATTTCTGAAATAATGTATTAAAAATACCTTGAAAATTAGGAGGATCGTGTTCACAAAAACTTAATCTTTGCAAACCTCAGTCTAAGTATTAACTTAAGTATTAACTTATACAAGTTGAAGAGTTTGGACTTTTATTTTTGTAAGCTCATCTTGATTTTGGTTACGCCTGCACCCATTTTTTGAACAATAAGTTTCCTATGCGATTCCAAATTACTTATCTCGAATAGTGCAAAATATTCTAATATAATCTAAAATCTTAAAAAAGAATTAAAAGAATAATTACACCGTTTACAAAATAATGATTATATCGATTAAACTAAAATCTAAATTTTGTTAAGACTTTTAAAGTACGAAATATGCATTTTATTTGTATAATTTTTATTAAATTTGTGTGGTTTTTCCTTCCGTCTAAGATTATGTTAAATATTTTATAGGATTTTTATTTAAAAGAAAATTCTTAAAAAACTTTCAATGTAGAACACGACGTCTAAACGATAAAAAGATTTTAAGTTTTAAGATTTAGTTGTTATATTTGTCTTTACCGCATGATAGAAAATTATAGTACGAGTATTTTGCAAATATTGGTTATCAGTTAACAGGGAATATCAGGGCTCTTGACCCCTGACAGTTGGCGGCCAACAAGTTAGCTACTTCTCTCTCTCTCTGCCTTTCTTTCTCTCTCTTTTTGTTAATGGCTTATCGCGTTTCACTTTCAGCTTGGGTTTGCTTAACTAAAAACTAATTCAAATATTTAACTATTATTATGGCATATGCATATAGTTAGTGCGTTATCAAGCTGAATGAGCCGATGAAGTTTCGGTTTCAGCGCGCCAGCCAGTCAGTCAGTCATATTCAAAATGTTTAGCCCTTGTCTAAAGTGTTTTTTCTTTGTTTCATTATTATTATTATGTACTAAATTATAATTTCAGTTTTATGTTAGTCGTTCAGGGGTGACTCATTTGCGTATTGCGTATGCAAATATTTATTAATATTCAAATTAAAATTTTAGTCAAAGGACAAGTTAGTTTATGGAAAATTAATTTTTAATTACGCTTGAAAGTATGTTAGACTTTTTGATTGTATTATTTCGCCAAATCGTATCATGATAATTACCAAAATCGTTATAGATAATTTAATTTCATTGGAATACCCTTCTATGTGGCTCATTGACTGGCCCAAACATGGTCTTATTTTGACAATAATAATTTAATATAATACGAAAAAAAATGATCCATTTAAGCCCAACAAGTTTAGTTTTCTTCGAAAATTAATAATATAATTCCTAATCTAATATCTCAGCTTAAAAGTCAATTAATAAGTCTAAATTCTGAAATGTATATAGTTAGATTTAAGCTAAATATAATAATCGAGGAAATAAAGTATACAATGAAATCTGAAATATTTCTGTGCATTATTTTCGTTTAGAAAACTTCCGTATATAAGGAATTTACGTGGACAAATTACTTTTGTGCTATATATTAAAGTGAATTTGGCTTAGATAAAATGAAAATAAACATGAAAATGTATTTTTTTTTTATTTCGAAGAATTAATTTCCTTAATTTAATTTCATTCAACTTGATAGATCCAAGGTACTGTGTAAGGTGATTAACGGGTATAGAAATAACCCAAACTTTGTTTTCTATTCGTCTTTTATCTTATCAGTCATCCGTTGGCAAAATGTGATAACAGAGTGATCGAGAGAGAGACAAAGATATAATGTCAAAGTAGGACAACAATAGTTTGTGCGATTTTTGTTCTTCTGCCCATAGCATATAAATATTAATTTCAAAGTTATCAAACCTTTCGCTCATTTTATATTCCGACTTTTGCTTGATGTGTTCGTGTGTATATTTTTTTGTGAAAAAAAGAATCAAACAAATAATTCAAATATTATTCTAACCGTGAATTTTTATTTTGAATGGGTTAACTTTTGTGTTTTGTGTGTGTGTGTGTATTCTTCTGGACTATGTACAATTCGCATAATGCCTGGGAAAATTGTGATTTTTCCTGTGGTGAAAACTCATTTTATGGCGAAGAACCGAAACAATATGATCCAATTGAATTGAAACCCCATCAACAATCGCAAATATCTAATAATGGTGTACTCTATGGTCGTGTACCGATAAATGAGCCATCTGTGAATTTCAATCTAAATAATAATGGGTTCTACAATCCTGATCCTTCAACATTGTTGCCACACCAGCAACAGCAACAGCAACAGCGACCCTTCGAGGGGGCTGTGTTTAATAGATCGACGGGTTTGCTGCGATATCATCCATACCAACAGCAACATCATGTACCTCCGCAGTTTCTAAGACAGCAGCAGGCTCCTTATTATCATCCCCAACAAATGCGAGGAAATATATTGAATTTGTCAACACCTTGCCATGTGGTGGAGAATGTTCAGAAACCTTGGAGTTATGCCTATTGCTATGGCTATGCTCCAAGTCATCCACAACCTTGTCAGTTTTCGCAATTTGTGGATATTGAGGATTTTATGTAAGTGAATGATTGAATGACCAACTGTAGCATTAAATCTCATTCGATTTATTACATGATATTTTGTTGTAAACTATATTTATTAGAAGAACTTCTCCCACCCTAGTTATTATTTGCCCTGTTTGTCTGCTTTGGCTGGACTCTTAAAGTAAAGCATAGTAAATGCCATAGCAATGTCTCTTATCAACATTTCGTCCCACACACGCACAACAACGAGACATCTTATCTACATTCAACATTTTGTATTATTATAATAATAATCATCATATACTTTGTTTAAGTGGAACACCCTGTATTTGTCTTGGTGAAATACTTACTAATAGCTGGCAAACTTTGTTTTTTCTTTCATTTGGGTTTTACCCAATACGTTAACGGTATTTTGCTGTAATATAAACTCGATAGTCGGTTGCCATGGACAGAATAAAAAATACTTTCCATGTATTCTACACAAATGAATTGATCAATAATATAACCAATATCGATATCTAATTATTGCAATTTTAAGAATGTCTTCATCTTTTCAGTTTTGTTTAAATCAGGTTTTAAACCAGGGTGGCCAAGTTTTGTAACTTTGTAGGTATCAATATATTTTATTCTGAAGAAAATACTTGGGTTTTAATTGTGAATGATTTTTAAACTAATGTATTTAATATTTACATAATTTTAAACATATATTTTATATGAAATTTATTTGTCGTTTATTGTCAATTATAAATTATGAATTTCATTTCCAGTACTATCAATGTACAACTTAATTTTATGATTGCTTGCTAACAATAGTTCTTGCAAATTAATGAAAAGCTTGAAATAAATTTATTCTTGCCTTGCAAGATATATCTTTTATTTCTATCAAATAATAACTTTTGAGTTAAAAATAAAACTTATTGTCGCATGGCCTTTGCCGTAACTATTCATTGAAGCTTTAAAGTAAATATATTTGCTGGCTACGTAATTTTGCAGTTGTATTGATTAGAATAGGCCAACCCAATAAATGTTCTCAAAAGGTTCCATATAATGACTCTTAAAAATCAGAAATAAAAGAAACACAAAAAAAGTGAGTTAGGGGGAAAACGTTTCTGTATGTGTGTTTGTTGCCAATAAAATTGACAAACAATTGATTGTTGCCATTTCTTACTGCAACCGAAAGTTATCTATTTATGTTTTGGGTATTTCCCAAAAAGGTGACGGGGAATCAAAGTCACATGGTTATCTATATTATTATTATTATACACTTAATAAGAACTGAGTTGTTTGTATTTCATCATGAGAAAAGAAAGGGGGGAGTGTTGTTCTTATTAAATGTTTAATTGAAGCAAGTTTTATGGGTTAATAGTATAACAAAATAGACACTAATTGATGGCCCAATGTAAATTCCGGCCATTCCTTGATTATTTCCTAATTTTTGTCTGTTTGTTGTCGATTTGTTTGGTTCTAATATCTTCAATAGGTATCAGTGAATGCATCTAATTTGGATTGACGCAGTTGTCTAGCAGTATTTAGGATTGGGGCGTTACACTCTGTGCATACAAAATCGGAATTGAATGAAATTGCTTTTAAGCAATTTGCTTACGCTCGACCACAAGCTCGAGAGTCCGCTTTAGTTTTATGTATAATATATTGTTGTGGGTATACAATTAGCATTAACGTCATAGATTTGTTTTTTCATTTTTGAGTCATTTTTAAAATTTTTTATTTTGCGGCAATATTATCATCACACCTTTAGGGCTAAACAAATTTATGTTGAACTTAAACACCAAACGAAAATAACAAAATGCAGACAATGTTTTAGCATTATTTACTTTATTCATAGATATTTATTGCCCCATGAACTTGATCCTCATGCATGGTGTTGTATTTCTATACAAATTTACCGACAAAGCAAATAGTTCAGATTCATCAAGTGTATTTAAACATAACTAAATAAATATTTAATATGCTCAGATAAATAAGAGAAACGTTTCATTATTATTTAAAAAGCAGGCAATGAAAGAAACAAAGGGATGTTCAGTGAGGACAGTTTTCTATTTCATATACATACATACATGAAAATAGATCGGTAACAATTTCTTACCACCGCATAAAAAATCAAAAAATGTTGGTCTTTAAGTTAAAACATTGTTGATTTGTTGGCATACTTAACTCATAAAGGATCTTTATATGAATTTGCTTAAATCCCAATAGTAACTTTATCTAATGATGAACCATTAGGGTTCCATTATGTCTTTGTTTTACTGTATTAACAGTTAATTTTAATTACATTTGCTTAAAATCTAAAAACATGTAACATATTATTAGTTAATTAACAATTAGTTATGCGTTTAATATATTGTATTGATATTTTAACAATTTGCGGCACGTGCCTCAAAAGCTACACTTAAAGCGGAAATGCTTAGCTATAATAACAACAAAAAGGCAATATTTGTTCGCCTCGACTCAATCTACTTCTCTCTCCCCGTCTATGAAATCAAACACCGAATAAGAAGCAGAAACAAAATGTTTTTGCCACTGTCTGTATATTATATTTATTTATATACACACATATACATATAACAAAAAATACAAAAACAATTCGTTTCTGTTCTAATGAGCATTGAATGACTGTGTCCCGCCCTTTATACTCCCTCTCTATCGCTTGCTAACCTCTCTCTTTTTCTCTATATGTAAGTCCATTCATTCACATTTAATCAGGCCATTAGCATGCAATCATAGTCACTTGGCTTTCTATATGGCTTGACGATACAGATAAATACACTCTTGGTTTTGATAAATATTTTTATTCATTTGATTTATTCGAGTCTACTTTGTTCTCCATTCTTAGTTAGATAAAGAAAAAGTTATGTAAAAATGCAGATGTATATAAAGTAAATTATTCTGACACTTGCGAGGGATTTTCTATCAATCAAATTAAATTAGTTGAAGTTTGCCGCGGACGAAATGGATTTAACTGTGTCGTCTCTACATGGCGTATGAGTAATGTCATGATCTTGTCCGGCCTGCGGGCCTGTCCATGGCCTTGTCTCGCGATTTGATTTGGCTTTGTCCGATATGTGTATATTTGACATAGTGAACGTTGACAGCTGATAAAGATAAATTTCAGATCTGATGATATCTGTTGCCATGTGAATGAAATTTAAAATAAAAGTTGTTCAATTTCTCCAATTTGTACGTGCAAAGATCAGCGTAAATTTTCCAATTAATGACTTTGACATCACGAGTTTTCATTTTCGCGAAAATTGTCTCCCACAGGAAAAATAGAATTCTTAGAATTCAAAATGTTTTTTTTTTTCTTTTTGGCAACATTTCATTAATATGTTTTATAAGTTCCCGGTCATTGAACTTAAACTATAATTTATGTCGGCCACATGACATTTTGTCTTGATAAGAAAATTGCATGAATCACATACATCTTGGCAAACGTCATTTAAAATAAAGTTGATTAACATTTCATTCACCACAAATTAACTTTTAAAATCTGTTAATTACATTAAGAGAGAAAAAAGAGAAAGAAATCCCAAAAAATTTCCAAATTGGATTGGTGCCAAGGCAAAACAACTAAGACCATTTTGATTTTTTTGTGTCGTTTTATCAAATGAACGTGTGATACATTGACATAAAGAATTTAACCCTATCTAAAGCTTGTTTGTTTGGCAGCATAAATATAGTGTATCGGAATTCTAGGAATGGACGTGCCAATGGGGTGAATTTCAAATTGATATGTGTAGGTCAGGGGATATTAGTGTACAATAGTTGTTCAATTTGAGCGGCGATAAAATTGATAATTCTGAGTTTTAAATCCTTATTGATGGCTCGTATTGTTTTATTTTTTAAGCTTTTTACCTTCAAAAACGTTTATATTCTGATATTGCATGGAAGTGTAGGGCAAAAGTATATTTCCATATTAAGCATTTCAGTTTGCAGAGTTTTATTTTGAAGGTAAATACATAAATTTGTGTTAATATTTTTGGCTGTCGAATTAAAATTCGATTCATTTCACTTGCTTTTGATTACTTATGAGGGGCGCTGCCATGAACTTTGGCCAACAAAAAAACATAAAAAAAAAAATATTCGCAAAATGTTTTGCTCAATTGAAAAATTGCCACATCAATTGAATCAAATCAAATGTGAAAACGCAAGAAATCGCAACAATTGAAATGTACGCATTTTTATATACAAATCCCCCGCACCCCCATGACTACTGCCCCACTCAGTCACCTCTCTTTCACTGTCGTCAAGCCGAAAGCCCCGATCTGCTGTTAGTTCTCATTGTTGGTATATTCTGTAATGGAAATTGCAATTTGACGTCTGTGCAGCGAGTGGCCTACGTGATCACATGAGACGAGTATTTACAGTGTCAAAGATTTAAATTTAATTTTTTTTTTGTTGTTGTTTTTGTGATTGTTGCAGGAACAATGAGAAGCGCAAGGAAAAGTCACGTGATGCGGCACGTTGCCGTCGCTCCAAGGAGACGGAAATCTTTATGGAATTATCACAGGTGCTGCCCTTAAAAATGGACGATGTATCCCAACTGGACAAGGCCTCTGTGATGCGAATTACCATCGCATGTCTCAAGATTCGTGAAATGTTGCAATTGGGTAAGGAGATTATCATTTTTTAAACTTATCTGGATTCCATTATTAATGCTTTTTCCTTTCATTTTAGTGACCAAAGCGCGTGACTGCAAAGATTTGATTAAACAGGATACTGATTCTAACAATGGCGATGAGAAAATTAAACCGAAATTGGAAATCAATGATGAAGAATGGTTGAAAAGCCCTGAAGCTAGTCAGCTACTTAAGCACACGATTGATGGCTTTTTGTTGGTGCTATCCAACGAAGGAGATATCACCTATGTAACCGAAAATATAGTTGACTATTTGGGCATCACCAAGGTGAGAAACCAAAACTAGACATTGATGGAGTTTAACTAAGAGAACTAAAATTATGTATATAGAAAATTTTGTATTCCATATTTCAGATTCGAAACAAATTCTTTAATGAAAGCTATAAACAATGCTAGACAATTTTTAACCAATGTCTCACTCTCTTTTACTTATAGATTGATGCTTTGGGACAACAGATCTGGGAGTATACCCATCAATGCGATCATGCTGAGATCAAAGAGGCCCTTAACTTGAAACGTAATGGCATCGCTGATAAGGTCAAGGATGAACATTTGCTGGAATCTGGCATCACAACGCATCATCGCGATTTGTTTGTCCGCATGAAGTGCACTCTGACAAGTCGTGGGCGTAGCATTAACATCAAAAGTGCCTCCTATAAGGTAAAAGTTCTGTTAACTGAAATAAAAAAAAGTATATTACATTAACAACTAATGTTCCGATTTCTTGTTTGCTAAAGGTTATACACATCACTGGTCATTTGACAGTTAATGCCAAAGGCGAACGCCTACTTGTCGCCATTGGACGTCCCATACCACATCCGTCCAATATTGAGATACCATTGGGTACCAGCACTTTTCTAACTAAACATTCGCTGGATATGAAATTCACCTACGTGGATGATAAGTGAGAAGAATTCATTCATAAATTATTCGAGCTATTGTCATTATTAAACTAATTATTTCTTTTCAGAATGCTTGGTCTGCTGGGCTATAAGCCGAACGATCTGCTTGATACCTCTTTGTTTTGTTGCCATCATGGCGCTGACTCTGAGCGTCTAATGGCCACCTTTAAGAGTGGTAAGTGTCTGACAAGGGAAATCTCAACGCTAGATTCATTAAAACTAACTAACTTATCAGCTAGCACTAGCTAACTAATGTTAAACTAATTACTTTAATGTACAAATTAAAATGCGTCGCTCGTTAGTTTTGTGCGGCGTAGCATAAGCGACCAGGCGGAGTCCAGCCATGGACTTCACATCTCAGTGCAGGCAAAAAAAAAGAAGTTGTCGCTAGTTTGCCGTCATTTCCTGGCTTCTGTCTCTCCCTTTTTTGTTTTTTTGGCATTCACGTCCAACAGTTTCCCCTTAGCTTATTGCATTTAATTAGTTGTAGCACACCGTCTGACTGATTCACTCAGCTCACTCTCCCTAGATGCCAGTGTCGGGGAGTCCATTGTCGCCGTTGTTCGTTGTCTGTTGTCGTTGTTCCTGCCGCTGTTCTTGCTGTTGGGGTTTTGCCTTAATTTCACTTTAGTTGCTAATTAGCTTTGGAAAAAACTAAATGAATTGGTCAGGCAGCCCAAAAATACACGGACCCAAAACTCTGTCATATCTTGCACCATTTATTCATCCTCGTCCTCGTTTTCGCTATAGCAAAAAGTTTTATTATTACATTTTGGTGTTGTATTAAGTTATATAGAATCATTTATATGCATACAAACTGATTTAATTGAAGCTGATTGTCCATTACGTTTATCTGTAGGATATATTTACGATTGCCACTGCTTTTGTTATAGATAAACAGACTGCATTATGTCAACTTATGATAACTATTTTATTCCATGTAAACTAAAGCTGGGATGAATTGAGCTTATCGAACTAAAAGAATTTGAAACGTTGTATTAAAAGGATTGAGACATAGTTTTCTATTAAATTATATAAATTCATTTATACTGAAAATTTTTTAATGCATTTGGAAAATTAATTTAAAATCACTTCTGAATTTTATGTCTTTTTGGAAGTATTTTTGCCAAATCAAAATTGTTGCTTTTCCGTTTCTGTATAAATTCCCAAAATATGTTTATTCAAATGCATTTAATTAACTCAATTAAGATTTTAGTTAGAGCTTCTGAACCTGATTAATTATAATCATTCATTGGAATAATTGGCGCCAAAATTAATATGTTTACTATTAGAAATCTTTGGAATAATTTCTATATTTTATCGGTTTTTATCAATTCGCTATCTGTGATTGCTAAATTATTCTCAACGGCTTTGGCCAATTTTATATGATAAATCGGCAAAATAAAATGTGCAGTTATAAAAAAAATGTTACAAATGATTTCTTATCAGAGATACGTGTTTGGTCTATCGTCTATATTTTTGTATATAATAATTTATTTACTTAAATCAATAGATAAAAATAAATATTCATGGTAAAGTGTGAAATTACAATGTATGTATTTAATATGTGCTGTACGTGGACTAAAAAAGTACAGTCTGCGTTTTGTTTTTTGAAAACTTTTTCGCTAATTTCTTCTTCATGTTGTTTCTTTTCGGCATTACAAAACATATATACATATATATATATATAGAGAGAGAGAGAGAGAGATGATACTTGTTTGCTATTGTTTGCTTATTTGTTGCTTTTAATGGCTGCCGCATCATGTCGTCTACATTGACCAAAATAATGTTCTCGGCTTCTCTACTCGGGCACTTAAAATGCCAACGTTGGGCAATAAAAACTCTGCTCCTACTGATGCTCCTACAACTGCCACAACTACTGCTGACCATTGTTGGGTACATTGTACCCAAAAGTGCGGATTGTGTGCATCTTTTTGACATAGAGAAAAGGAGAGAGAGAGGGAGAGAGAGAGAGAAAATTGTCACTGCACTACAATTGGAATTATTATTGGCTGCAATGACTTTGGCTTCTTGACTGGACAGTGGTAGCCGGTTTACACTTTGCGCCACCAAACCAGACACGTTCTGTGTGAAATGACTTTCGGTTTTATGATGCGACATGCATTTTGACCATGCCGGGCTAACAGGACGTCGAATGCAGTCTTCTTGTCCTTTCTCTTCACTTCTTTGCTATGCTCTCCCGTCCGGTTTGCTTGTTTGCCTTCTGCCGCCGCATATCGTTAGCCAAAGTTGGTAGCAAGTTGTAAAAATGTCTTCGAAAGTCGTAAAAGTATTTCATACATTTTTTGTTTTTATTAAGTCGGAATTGAAGTAGGAGTTGGCTTGGCTTTTAAGCGTCTTGCCATCTTCTGCTTCCTCTTCTTTCTTATATGTACATATACATCTATGTATATAGAAGTTTTTATTTTAGTTATGTTATGTTAGGTTTTGAAAGCTTGCTTGGCAATATTATTGTTTATGGTGGCTGTCCGTTTTTATTTCCATTTGATTTTCATAAAGTTTACATGGTTATTACAAGAAATATATATATATATATAGTACATATATGTTGAGGAAGAATATGATTAAGGGGATCAATTTTGTTATTTTTTTGTTACCCCTTTTCCCAATCGAATATTACTTTAAGCTTACGAAATGATGATGATGGTTTGTTTCTGCAGTACAGTAAAATATTATGCAAAAGAACTAAAACTAGTGTGAAACTAATTAATAAAAAAAAGGTAATTGTTAGGTTTGGTATTATACAGAAATTTCAAGTGTAAAACTCTTTGTTAATTTATTTTTCGACCCTTTTTTTTTTGTCTTTTTTCGATTACGTTTTCTTGTTGGTTCTTTTTAAATTATTATATTAATTAGTTTGACTGTAAAACAAGAATATAAAGGCCTGGCCTCTATTGTTTTCTGCATCGTTTTGAGAATTCGAAAATAAAGTTTAAATATTTTAAAGTAAATTGGCAAAAAATTTTTCGATTTGTCATCAAACTGTGCGTAAATGTGAAAATGGAAAAGATAGTTAAAGAGGATATCAATTTCAGTTCTACGAAATTTATTTTTGTAATCAAAAGAGAACAAATTGTATTAGATACAAGATACGTTATAAGTTATAAGTTAAGATAAGTTTTGTGGCACATTTTGTTGTCAGAGTTTTCACTGTACTCCACCACAAAAACGTATACGCAGCGTGTTCACTTCTGCTTGCATCTAGAGAAAAATATCAACGTCATGTGACAAACAGTTCAATAAAATACAAAATGTGCGGAAAATCGCAAATGTCATACGAGTGAAATCTTCAAAACGCGTAAACGTTTACCATTTTCCCCAACTGAATGCTGCTGCTGGTGTTTTCCTTCTGTTTTGTAAGAGTGTGTGTGTGTGTGTGTGCATTGAAATGGAAATGCCGGGGAAAATTGCGTTCATCGCGTATTTCCATGTGCGATGGGCAAAAATAAAGACGACAATTTGGCCGCCAGGCGAAAAAGAAGGGAACCAAAAAATGGAAGAAAGAAAAATTATGAAAAGAATTTCTGTTACCAACAAAAAGTTTTATTTTATTTTATTTTATTTTTTTTTTTTTTTGGGTGTGAAGCAAAGTAAATTTAACGTGGCAGATAAATATCAAGCACATACAGAGAGAGAACGAGAAAAGAAGAGTATAGCAAAATAATAGAGAAAAAGAACTAGAGATAAAAGAAAGACAGCAGCAACAACAACAATAATAACAATGAAAAAGAAAAAAAAAACGAACACCAAAAAGGGAGAAAATGTTGCAATAAATTTGAAAAGCAAAAAAACAATACCGAAAAGTGGCTTTGGCAGATTTTGTGCTGCGTGTGAAAAGTTTTCCAATGTAAGCAGTTGGGTGGAAGTTAGGGAATTGCTTGTGGCTTTCTAGGGAAGGGGAGGTGTAGGAGTAAATGCATTTTCACTGACTGCATTTTGGGGGCATTGCCGCGGCATTTGCCAGGCATTCAACTTTCAACTCTTGCGTGGCAGCAAAAGGAAGCAAAACTTGTTTTGCTGCTGTTGCTTTTGAGGGCAAAATGACAGTTGGCAAGCAAAAAAGGCAAAAAGGGCTATGAAGATTCGTCGAGGAGAAGGGCAGAAGATTGTGTTTATTTTTAGACATTTTGCCACGCGACGAACACGTACACAACAGGGCAACAGTAACAGTAAAAGAGAAAAAGAAAAGTAACACCAAGTGTTGCATACTTTTTGGGAGATACATGTAGGCAAGTTGCATATCCTTAAACACAGATTTTCTACATTCTTTTTCCTCTTTTTTGAACTCGATTTTCAAGTGTAGCGGTTTTAACGTTTTTCCATAGTATATTTTCATTTGCTGACGCTGGTTGTGTAATCAACATAACAAGGCAACAACCAGTTTACGAGTCTGTTAATGCCTCTCACACACACACACATACACACACACACACAAACACTCATCCCGAGAATTTGACAAGGGTGAGACCCGCCTAGACAAGCTTCCTGTCTGTCTGTCTGTATTCCCGAGGAAAACGCTTCCTGCCAAAAGTGTCGATGATGCTGACGCCGCTTAAAGCAGCAGCCAAGTCGTTGCACTCATCAGGCTACCCCCTGATGCCTGCGGTGCTTCGCCCATCCACGCTTAAAGTTTATTTAGCTTAACTGCCCACCATGCATAGTGGTTCCGAGATGGAAAATAACCATGTGAATATTTGTAGCATAGAAAGAATAATTAATCAAAGCTGAATGTCACCCGTTTTAAGAATAATATTCGGATCTAGTACATACAACAATTAGACGACTCAGACGTTTCCTTCTTAGCGCAGTTACTTAAATCAAATCTCAAGTCAGACTTTTATTTTCAAATCTCAAATTTTGATCCATTAAATTTACTGTGGATTGTAAAACAATTTTTAAGTATTTCGCTTCGAAATATATTTGTCAAACTAAAGTTTTTCGACACTGTGCAGTAGCCCAAAGGGAGCGGCCCGCTGGCACTTTATGTTAATGCACTTAAATTTACTATGCGACTAGTGTGGGCGTGGCATTACATGGCTTATTGCAGTTAGGGATGCTGTTGTTGTTGTTGCTGCTGCTTCTTCGGTTGATACGCCGCAGCCGCCGCCGCATTTTATTACATGCATAATTTCGCGATAGGAACGAGCAAAGGGTAGGTAACCATTCTCCAAACTAACAAACCAGTCAACCAACCAACTAAGTCCAGTAGCCAGTTTTCGTCTCCTATTTATTTTGCGCGTCTGTGTCTGTGTGTAAAGCAGCGTCTGCATCGTGTGCTTGGGCCATGAAAGCGCCAAAAACTAATGCCGTCGAAACTAATGGTCCAATTCGAGTGGCTCGACAGTATACGGTTCCTGCTTCAGGCTGATGATGATGATGATGATGACGATGCGCCGATGATGTGGCGGCTACCGTCTCTAATCCTTGAGCGTTTCCTACACCCATAGATTGTAAAATTTTCCAGTTAATTTTACCATCGCCGTCTTCGTCGTCAACATCTTCGTTGCTTGCATTTGACAAATTAAAATTGCATGAGCGGAAATGTGGCTTAAAGTTACGCCGGATGTGGCAGTCCGCTTCAGTATATGGATGGCATTTCCTGTGAGAGTCTTGCAAATAAATTACTTTGCCACTGCGTTTAACAGGTGGGCAAGCAAACTTATGTTGATACTTTAATCTTGAAGGAAAAACAAAAAAAAAAAACAAGAATCTCTTCTATAAATCTCTTTATCTATCTATATCTTATTTTCAATGGCTTCTCTACGTTTCTCGTCAAGTTCAAGGCTAATGTTAGCTATCCATCTGGAATTTATTAGCCATTTTTCATGACATTTTTTTTTTGTTTCTTTTTGCTTGTGCTACCTTATAACTTTCACACAATTTGGCTAGTCCATCGTTAGTCCCAACAAACATACACACACACACACACACACACACACATACATCCATCAACGAATTAACTTTGACAGGCTTCAATAGAACACACCCTCTTTTCGGCCAAAAAGATTCGTGATGACAGCCAACTGGACACACCAATATCAACAGCAAAAGCAACACTAACAACAACAATGACTTGACATTTGTAGAGAAAAAAATGTCAGTTTTAATTTCATCAAATTAAATGTTTTCTTTGCTGTCCTTTTCTGGTTCGTTTCGTGTTTGGCTTATGGACTTAATATGGCCAATCAGGGTAACTAGTCGTAAAAGCAAAAGATTTTCGATTGTCTTTATTAGTCAGCATTATTCTTTTTGAGATATTTTCTTTCGTTTTGATGTTTTAATTTTTTATTCTCAGTCATAAGTTAATTAAACCTCATTGTACCTGATTTTCTTATGCTAAATATGATTGATTCTTGAAAAATTAATTAAATAATTAATTGTTATGTATCTTTCTATAACCTGACGGTAAAAAAAAACCCATTTAAAGTAAATTATATAGTTTGAGATATTCAGGCCTCTTCCAGTTCCGAATACGAAAGTTATTCACAGAATCGAGTTTGAGACCTCTTCCCAAATCGTTAGCCTTTGAGTAAATTTCATTTTAATTCATGCAAATTACGGACTTAAGTATTTTTCTATTATTTAAAAACGGAAAAAGTCCTTATAATAATTCTCTCCAAATTTGTTAAGATTTTGATTCAATTAAAGAAGTATAACATTCTAAAATTCTAAATTCTAAAATCTTGTGAATAGCAATTTATGTTTCTTTAATAATAAGCAAACAGTTTATGCTTAATGTTAATTATGTGTTCTGTCTGCCAAGAAGATTTTTTTGTTTTTGGGGGGCCAAGCATCTTAAGATAAGTAAACGGCAGCAGCTCCTCCTACTAACCTGTTGATTTATGGTTTGGAGAAGGTGAGGTTGGCTATCAGTGGGGACTTTGCTTAATTTGCCAGTGTTTATTAAATATGCCGGCTGTTGGCTCTGGCATTTGCGTTAACGACTTGTGCAACGCTGCTACGTGAATGCACGCTCTTCATCACCATCCCGCCCCGTCCCTCCCTCACGTTTGTTGGCTTTTATTTTGTATTTCGGTTTGCATCCTTGGCATGACTGTTTATTTCATTAAGTTCATAAAATAAAATGTCTTGAAAGAAGACACACGGAGAAAGGCAGGCAGGCAGGCAAGGGGAGTGAAATGGAAGTGGAAATTCTTGTACTTCTTTACTTTACTTATCTTGGCAACCTGGTGGGTCTTTGAAGTTGTGGAGCTGGCATATTCCCAATGGTTGGTGCTTACAGCTTAATCCTTGGATGAGCTTCTTCGTCTTGGTGCTCTGGTGGCTGGTGACTGGTGGCTCGTGGCTCTTGGCTCTTGGCTTCTGCTGTTGCACCTTTTGGGCAAATATTTCATTTCATTTGTGCATTGTGTGGGCAGTGACTTATGATGATGAATGGAAATGGGAAATGTTTGCACAACAACCTTTATATCCTTGAGGCAAAAATTTTATGCTTTAAGACACAGCCCTTGGATTACGTGTCCAATTCTATTGTCACGTCAGAATTGTTCTCCAACTCGTATTCCTGATGCTACTTGCATCCATTGCATTTGCTAACAAATGTGGCAACATTTTTCTATCTGTGTTTGGCCCTTGCTATCGCTATCTTCTATGCTTTCGGCTCTCTCTTAAGCTCGTATCTCCCCTTCTATAAAATTAGATAACCGTTCTATTGAACTTCTTTAACAATGGCTTAAGCGTTAATAACATTTAATGTGCACATGCCACACACCCTTCTTTCCCCTCTCAAACTGCTCGCCCATTTAATGGCATTTGCACAAAAGTTAATTTCGATTCTTCAACACTTTTATGGTTAACTTGGCTTACTAATTGAGTTTATAAAAACCGTTCAATGGCCGCTCTATGTATGTGCCATCACACTCTGCACACTGTGTAACAATATCCAATTGAAACGATTGAGAAGTCTTTTACGATATTATCAGAAGAAGTTAGGAGTAAATTCAAAATTGTCTCAAAAATTTGATATTTTTAGGTAATTCAGTGATAAATGAAAAAATTTAAACCAAACGAATTTCTGTGTGGTTTTCTTAAGTGTAGGCCCATAGTTGCAGTTTAATGATCTCATTCAAATAACCTCCTCATTTTCTTCTTACATTTTTCATTTGATACTCAGTGTCTCTTCTTAAAAAAGATTTGTCCTAGACGCCTTATCAGTTGACATTGCACAATGCATTTTGTGCAAAAAGTTTTTGCCTGCTTTGGCAAGTTTTTCGCAAGTCTTGCAGAAAATTATACAAAAGGCAACAGTTGAGAAGGGTGAAGGATTTGGGGAGTACGAAAAGGGGGCAGAAGGGGCAGAGGGTGTTGCATGCAAATATGCATTTGATTACATGCTCCAAACAAAGGCAAAATGGCAAAAGTTACGCGGCAGCCGCCAACGCCTCCGCCGCAGTCGCCGCAGAATATGCAATGGAGTTTTCCGTTTGCCGGCATTTAAGACGAAAATCGGAGTTGGGAGTTGCTGGCAAGTCAGAACAGCTAAGTAAATTTGTGTGTTTATTTGGCAAAAGAAGGAAAAGCAACCGTAACTCCAGCAAAAGGCAGTGTAAAGGAGGAGAGGGAAGAAGCGGTGCGAGAACACAAAATGTCAATCGACCAAGTGGAAAATTTTCATTAAATTAAAAAAGCTCACACTTTTACCCATACAACCAAAAATGGTCGGGGCAAACAAAAAAAAAAAAATGGAAAGAAAAAGCAGAGAAAAAGACAAACCCAATGAATGTGTAAAGTTTTATGTTTTTGTGGCTGCCGGGCGGAGATTTTCTCATTCATTTTTCCTACAAATTCTCTTTTTCTTTCGTTTTTTTTTTTTGTATGTAGTTTTCGCTGGGTTCTTTCCATGTTTTCCCTTTTTTTTTTGTTTTTTTTTTATCATCAGACAAAAACGGTATAAAAAGTGCTTAGGCAAGCGAGAAAGTAGAAAAGCGAAAATTGCATGCAAAATTTCTTATCGATCGGAATAGAATTAACATGAAGACTTCTCCAATAAGTATGCAATAGTTTTTTATAGCATCACAAGTACACAGTCTACACTAGAAGGTACTTCAATTGCAAAACAAAGCTTAAAATATTAAGTAAAAGTTGAAACTTTTTACAAAAGTAGAATAGAACCGTGTCAAGAATTGATCAATTATTTAGTTAATTGATTAAAGGAATTTAAAAAAAACAATGTTGAAAATTATGGAAAGAAATGATAAAGACATTCGCTTCATTTAGCTAAGCATTAATCAAATCATGCCAAATAAAATTAAAAAGGAGCATAAGTAATAGGCTACATTATCTCTCTATTTGAACTATCACCTTTTCAAATTTTCTTGATTCAATTGCCTTGATCTATGAATAGACAAATTTAAAGTCAATATTAATTAAGAACTGCAACTAAGTATTTCTATTGTCTAACTACATACTCCTTGGAATTCAATTTAGCATGCGGTTAATCTCATTAGGTTAAAAGACGACGAGCCCTTATTGACAGTTTGGCCATTTTGCTCTTGTTTTTCGGTAGCTTAAATTCTCTCTTTGGAAAATCCTTTACACAATCAAATACAAAAGATGGTAATCTGTTGCGGCAAATAATAAAAATAATAATAGTATACAAAAAGGAGAACCTTTTGCAACACACACACACACACTCGCCGACACAGAGACATACTCAATTTGTTTAACAAAAAGCCTTTTGACTTGAGCTTAGGCTGAGTTTGCCCTTTCTCCGCTTGTTTTTGCGTATCCCTTAGGGCTAACTGACTGACTGGTTGCTGGTGGGTGGAAGGATGGATGAATGAATGGATGGTTAGTTGGTTGACTGACTGGTGATTCGTTTCTCCTACAATCAATCAAAAGCGGCTTGTTACTTGCTTTTTTTTTTGTGCTCGTCCTTTTATCGTTGTCGGGCTTTATTTGATCCGCTGCTGGCGTTAAACAAGTTGTGTAAACTGGCAAAATATTTGTGGTCTGATGTCGAGAGGTGCGCCCTGGAGAGAGGACTAGGGGAGTAAATGTTTGATTGACCTAATGAAGTGCTGAATATTCTTCGAGTAAAAAGAAAACTCTCGGGCGTTGACAAGTCAATGCAAACAAGTTATGACAAAATATTGTATTCTTCTTTTCTTATTTTTTACATTTTCATCAATATCAATTTCAATTTTGAAAGGACTCACTCTCTTTGCATTTTATGTGTCTTTTCTACATGAAAATGATTTTAAATTGTTAAATCTCGATACAATGCAAAGCTCTGCGATGCTGCTTTCTGGTCGGTCTGTCATTGTCAATTATTTTATGCCTTTAGCTTTTGGCCTGTCCTTTTGTATCTTTATCTTCATCACCATTACCTATCAGCAACCACCTTTCACACATATTCTTTGGCGCTTTTTTTTCCGCGTCATTTTCTGGAATTGGCATTTAGTGAGCATCGCAAACGGGATTTACACAAACGCGCAACACACATACACACAGACAATACATATATCTGACTAGATATAGGAGCTTGACTGTCGTGCTATGGTTTAGTTACACAATGGGTGCATTCACCTACCCAATATCCCACTGTTTATCCCCTCTGTCCTATTCCCGCGTTCTCAACTCAAGTCAGCCTGTGGCTGTCGCTCAGCATTTGGTGTGTCTGCCACACACACACACACATACACTTACACTTACATGTGTCTGAGTGAAAAGTGTTGCCAATATCTGTTACTGCATCGTTGCATCTCGTTCTCAGTTTTTCTCTGTCTTTCCACTCTTTGCCACACATTTCGTTTATTAAATGACAGCACGATATCTGCAAATGAAATTTTCTTTCAACGCATTTAGCCACTGTCGACGCCATCGTTTGCCTCTGCTGCTGCTTCTTCAATTGCTAAAATTGACAGTCAGACAGACAGACGGAGAGTCAGACTGGCAACGAGACAGCAGATAGATTGACATTTAAGCAACACTTTTGCATGGTAGACCATTTAGACGGATCATAAAATTTTGCTGCTGCCACTGCCACAACGGATGGTTCTTTATGAGCGTTGGCACTTTTGGTTCAAGTAGAGCATAGTTTTGCGCTTCCTGCCTCTTTATGAAAATTCCTCTCGATTTTCTTGCAAAAGTTTCGGTTTCATATTGATTGGAAATTAAAATTCACTTATAACTAGTGATGGCAAATAAAAATCTTTTATTGATTATTCAATCATACGATTGATCAAAAATGTGTGTTTAATAACACAATTAATCGAAGAAATATCGAAATAATCGATTAATCAAACGACTTTGTTTTTTATTTTTTCCCAATTTGTAATATTTTATAATTTATCTGTAATGTGTTCTGCTTTTCAGACAATATCTTTGAGCTAAAATAAAAAAGGTGAACACGTCTTTAATTAAAAAAGTAAAAATGGACTTTTTAGGGTCCATGAAATTAAGATTTTAGATTATGGGTTCTAAAATGTTGGATAATATTAGAGGATTATTTGAGCCATTATCTGGTTAACTATTCAATTAAACGAAATGAATTTTTCAATACAATTAAATCGATTATTGCATAACATTTCATCACTACTTATATCAGCAAATTCTTTTCAACATTTTGTTTAACCTAATCAATATGCCGGGAAAATTTTTCACACACTTTATTATTGCATAAAACTATATTAATTTCTTGAGAAAATCATCTTAAGTGCTTTTCTACTTATGAAAACAAAAGCTTCATTTTTTTTGTTTCTGAAGATGTAGAAAAATCAATATTTCTTACCCATACTCTTTTTCTTTTCTACCGCGTTCCACCTCCCACATAAGAATGAAGGCCCAGGCACACAGCTGCCCCATTATTAAGCCTAATTGAGTTATACAAAAAGGGCTGCCTTTTTGCGTGCTATTGAAAAATTCATAAAAACCACACAAGTAAAGGCTATTTCGAGTGGTGGTGTTGGACAAAGAAAAACCCCATGCCTAAACCCAATGTGAATTATTAGCAACAATTTGGTTGAAGAGAAAAAAAATCAAGAAAAAAAGCAAACAAGAGAAACTTGCTTGCGAAATCTCTGTAGAAATCTTTAGCAAGTCCAATTAGACGTTTGGCAAATGGACAAATAAAAGCAAAGTCGTCCAGCCCCAGAGCCAAAGCCAAACCCAAACTCTCAAGATGAACTAGGGCCAGGCCCAGAGTAGACAACATGGCTTATACTAGACCAGTGAAACTAATTGTAACAACATGAAGCGGCGAAAATGAAGAGAAACAACGAAGCGAAGAATATTGCAGCAAAACTTTGTAAAGTATTTTTTTTGCTTTTCGTTTTTCTTGTTTTTGCAACAATTGTTGCAAGTCAGTTGGCGGCGTTAATGAAAAACGGCAGGAGCGAAAAGTACAAAAAAAAAAGAAAAAACAAAAAAAAATCGAAAGAGAGAGGGAAAGAGACACGAGAATGTTAGAAGCAACCACCATTAAATTTGGCTTAATAAAGTTGCAGCTGGTGTTTGACGGACGAAACTAAACAAGAACAAAAGCCAAATAAAGAATAACGAAATAAAAAAAAATGGCTAAACATCAACACTTAATTGTTTTCCCCAAAAGTCTCGAGAAACGTGATTGGAAAAATGCCAAGCGAAAAAATGACTAGAAAAATCAAGAGTATTTAGTCAATATTTGGAATGATATGTAATGCGACTTAGATTTTACTCAGTTTTGTATTAAATATTTCCACTTGTGTTAAGATTGCAGGTAAAGCTAAAGGGTTGATTTAGGGAATTAAAACTGAATGAATAGAATAAACAATTCATAACATACTGACCCATTAATTGTAATTGCTCTTGCCTATTATTTAATTAAATTAGCGACAAATCGATGGAAAGCTCACACGTTAGACGCCAAAATGCTAGGTTTAATAATTTGACGTCATTCAAATCGTTTTTCAAATTAATCAATAAAAGTTCCGCAGAGTTTTCGAACATTGCTTTCCCATTTTTGTTCGAAAACAAGAACATGTAAAATTATTCATGGTTCCCTCGCAAATATTTCTGGTCTAACGTTTATTTCCAGTTTTGACTATTAAATTCATAGATGGGTGTTATTTGTATTTATATAAATGTATAAATTTAGATTTTTTAAAATCACGTAGCCGTAATGTTGGCACCCGAAAAGAAAATATGTTTTTCCACTCAATAATTAAAAGTCTTTGATAACTGCAACCAACTTTGATAAACAACATACGAGTCTGGTATCTTGTGTATCCTGTCAATTAGCAATTTGTCTCTTTTGCTGCAGCAGCTGAGCAGACAAATGGAATCTCTATATTAGCCAGCTGTTGCTTCCATTCCATGACTTTAAGATTGTCGATGTCTTTTCACGCTTAAATTGAGTTAATTAAGTAAAGCAAAGGTAGATCTCAGTCTCTCTCTCTCTCTCTGACTTTGTCCCGCTTGACAAATGGAATTAATGAGCATAATAGAGAGCTGACTGTAGGGATGAGGGGGGAATCCCAATGAGAATAAATATAATGAAATTTAAATAGCTATAGCAAGGAAAGTCGAGAAGTCTGGTTCTTCGCCCACTCTCTCAGCCCTCCGTTTCTTTTTGCCAAATGATTAAGTCGCTGATTTCAGCGAGAAAAAGTTTTCAATTACCCGGCATTTATTTTTGTTAAATTTTAATTAGTGCAGCCACGAGGAGTGGCTGACTTAGGGGGCTGAGGGATGAATGGGATGGTGTTGATAGAGGAGGCAGATTCTAGTTGCAATTTTATGTTGTTGATTTTTTTTTGTTTCTTTTTTGGTTGCCTTTGCATTTAAATGATTTAAATTTCCCTGACGCATAAATAAATATTGACTGTGGCACGTTGTGCGCCAAAGGCAAACACAAAAAAAAAAAAAAATTAAATATGCAAAATCTTTTTGTTTTCAATTAACTTTTCTTTTCACATTCATATAAAGAAGCACCGTTATGGGGCGACAAGAAGTCCTCTTAAAATTTTCCATTTTCCTTACTTTTCTTTTCTCTCTGTTTCTCTTGATGTTGGTTAGCAAATTAAACAAATTTGTTATATATACGAGTATTTTGGGGTTCTGCCAGTGAATTCAAGCAAACCTCAACCCATTTGCGGCTTTTCGGCCGCCCAGCTGACATGTTGAGTAGTTTTTAATGGGACAAAACTTACTTGTCGACTTTCATCGCCTTGGGCGGTCCGTTTGGTCGCTCGGTCGGGGGGGTTTGTATCACACAAAGAGATGGAAAATGTCCTTGTTAGTTTTTCTCGGTGGGTCAAACATAACTTTGGCCAAAGTTACCCCAGAATACACGAGTGTGCTTAGAGTTGGGAATTCATAGTTGCTTGTTGGACCTACAGCTGGGCGGTCCGTCATTCATATCCCCTACCTAATTCAAGGGGGTCATAAAATATGCCACTCAAGCCACAGAATGCTGTTACCCAAAGGCGGGGGCTGATTGTTCCTCAGTCCCACGCAAAAGAAAAAATAATGTCGAAAGAAAATATTGGGAAAATAATGGTCATAAAATTTTGATAAGAATAAAGCCTCTTTTGAATACTCTTTTTTTTTTATCAATAACTGCTATTAAGCAAACTTAATTAAAGTTTCTATTTAAGTTAACATTTTTTTAAAAAACTTTTTAGCCATATTTAAATTTTTATCTAATTTTGTAACTTACTTATATAAATCTTTTGCTTTTCTAATTACGAACGATCATTGCTTATTGATATTAACTCTAATATCGTTCTATATTCTTTACATTTAATCACTTGTCTATATTTCTCCTTTGATTTGACGAACTTTAACTTCTCAATTTATTTGAATTTATTTTTGAACAAACTGTTTTTCAAATTGAATGTACCAGCACTTTTAGCGTAGGCTACTTTTGAGGGTGAGGGTGAGAGTGAAAAGGCAATACTAAAAATAAATTTCCTAAAATATTCATTATAACATTTATGGGCATTATGGAGCTTGCCTTGTGTATTGACAGCATTTTGAATTATTATGACCAGAGAGGGGGAACAAATGGTGAAGAGAAAGGAATGTGACTAAGCTGCGATTTCGTCGTCTTTGTTGAAAAACCCTTTCATGTCGTTGGGCACTGACAACTGAGCTAAGCCCAGCTTGAATTTGAGCTGTTGGGGATTTGTACACACACACACACACACACACACACTAAGAGACTCTCAGGTCCTTTGCCTTTTGATAGCGCGAAAAGGTAGCAAGCAAATGCAATTTTCCACACGACTTGGCTAGAGACACAAACAAAAAAAGAACAAGGACGGGTTTGTTTCTTTTCGCTTGCTACTCTTCTATTCGCATTTTCAATAAGCTGCAATTGCGTTTTCATATAAAAAGAAAGCATATTGAAAATGCGTTTTTAGTTTTTAAAGACAAGTTTCTCTTACTATAAAAGAGGATAATGCCGCGCGGCTTAATTCAATTAAAAAAGATTACGCATACGCCACGTGGCCGAGAAGCCAAAAGGTCAATGCTACAAGCAAACAAACAACCACACACACAGAGACACAACCAAGAAAAATGTCTAAATTTAAGTCGATGGAATGGGTCAACTACCTTTGTTGAAACAATCCGCAAACAAATCCTTGATTTATGCTCACATCCTTGCACAAGGCAAACATTTATTTCCTTATCCACTTGTGCCAATGTGATTTGATCCCCCTAATCCGACTTGCTAGGACTCTGGTCAGCAGTAGTAGTAAAAGTCATGGCAGACACCAGCAAATGCAATCAAAATGAAAGGAAACCCAACTATCGCCTGGCCAGCTTGCCATTCAGCCAGCAGCAGCATTGAGCACTGTCAGTTTGTGACTGTGTGTGTCTGTATGCTAGGTTTACTGTGTTACCTGTACAGTAAGCATTCTATAAAATGATCTTTGCTATGAAACTAGGAGCAATGTCTAAACCAATTGAATAATAGATGAATAGAAAACTATTTTGTAGATATATGGACTGCAATTATTCTGTTTCCCTTATGCCAGATTTTACTGTAGCTTCTTTTTGCTATGCGTTGATGATGATATACTGTTATGTTGCTTCAAGGATTTAGTCGTGTACTCAACCGTGTCTGTTGTATGTATGTCTGCATCTGGTTTATCCTTCAGATGGCTAACCATTTCAGTTGCTGCTATTTATATTTGTTCAACTTTGATACATAACCTTGAATGCGGTTTTGATGTTTGTTTTCCATTGATGGTGTGTTCTTCTCTCTTAGCCCAAAACCATTTTACTTCCAGCTTGGTTATTTGTACAAATGGCCGATGTCTTCTATCTAACTGTCTGCATGTCTTGCCGTAAAGAGAAGTAAAAGAGTCCTTTTTAGAATGCCATTGGCATTGCTATGCCAAAAGCGGATTGTATTCGTGTTCATAAATTTTAACAGCAACTGCAACAAACAGCAGGAACAGGCAGGCATCCGGACAGTCAGCAGTGGCAGCAGCAACAGTCAAGGAATGTTGCTAAAAAATTGCTGATAAATGATCTTTGGCTGCCACGCGTAGATATTTTCATATTTTCGTTCTAAAGCTCTCTGTACACCCACCCACCCACATATACACAGACAAACTGGCAGGCAGTCTGCGTTAGGACTGCAGGCAACCAGGAA
Source organism: Drosophila insularis (assembly GCA_018903935.1). Taxonomy (NCBI): domain Eukaryota; kingdom Metazoa; phylum Arthropoda; class Insecta; order Diptera; family Drosophilidae; genus Drosophila; species Drosophila insularis. The sequence continues at coordinate 528,882 of JAEIFP010000752.1, forward strand.
AAGTCCTTGACTGAGGGCAAATCAAGTTCATGGCAAAGTGCAGCTGCAGCAAGAGCCAACGCAAGAGAGAGTAAGTGAGAGAAGTCTGCACTTTGTTAATTCCATATAAACACTGTGGCAGACGTCGCGTGCTTTGAATACTTTTTGCTATGTGTAGCATACTTTTCAGAGCTCTTAATCCATGCAACTTCCTGCCACAACTCTAGTTTCTCTTCCTATACTCCTACATTTTGCCACATATGGCTGGCATCAATCTCTCAGTGTAAACGAAACGACTGACTGTCAACAGATATCTCGTCGGTGTTTAGGCCATTGGGCCTCTTTTTGCCTCTCTTGCCTTGGCGGTTTGTATTAATGACCCAGCAAAACCTCGGAAAATAAAAAAGAAAGCAAGAAAGCGAAAAGATTTCATTCGCCTCTTATCCACTGAAATTAATACATAAACACTAAAAGCCACGGGCAGCGAGCCACCACGAGCCACGGGCCAAGAAAGAAAAACTAATTTTCTGCTGCTGATTTCAAATTAACTAAATGAATGACTGAGTGAATCTGAGCGACCGAGAAGGATGTTTTGTTTGCTTTGTGTATATGTATTTAGCGCTTCTATGCAGTTGAATTATAATGATGATCCATCGACTTTACCTCGCCCTCAACCCCCTTCCCTAGTCCATGCTTTATATACTCAACATCTTTATCATTCTTGCCACAAGATAATAGTTTAATGCTCAAATTTCATTTGGTATTTATAGTATTTAAGGTTTCTGCTTAATTTCAATTAAATGGCAAATATAATCTATTTATAAAATTCACGCTTAAAAAGTATCAGTTGACGGTAATTTGTAAAAAGTTAAGTATAGACAAATTGATACATCTTTTAACAGAAAGGTAATTTACAGCTTATTCAAAAATTTGTATCAAATTATTAGGAAAGGGAGGCAATCCTATTTCTTCATTTGGTTAACTAATGAGAACAGTTTAAATATTGAAAGATAATTATAAACCTTAAACTTTATGTTAATTTGAAAATCATGTTAAAATTACTCCCAAAGATTTGATAAAAATAGATAAAGTAATTACTTTCGAAATCGTCTGGGGTTTTTAAGGAAATTCGAGACAACTATTACCATATATCTAAAAGTACATAATTTTCGATTCTTAAACAAAAGATATAATTTATCCGCTTAATAACTTGAAAGTTTCATGCTAAGTACACTTGGATTATAAAATAAATTATTTTTTGGGGGAAGTTTTGTGCCTTCTCTTTGCTAATAATTTTTCTTCAACATAAAACGAAAACATAAATTTGTCTAAACACACACACACACACACCTGTGACCCTGCAATTAAGCTGACCCATTACAGATTTGCATAACTTTGCCTTTGGTGTGGTTACGGATGATGGTTCTGCCAGGGCAATCCAATGAATTTCAATGGTCGTTCTTTTTTTTTGTTTTTTGGTTGAGTTTCTTATGAATTTTCATTAGAATGCTGCTGCTGCTGTGTGTAAAGGACACGTGCGTTTTTATATCCTGACCGTTGTCGCAGCCAAAACTGACTGAGTGACTGTGACGACCATTAAATTTTATTGAAATGATTACGGCAAAAGTGAGTTTGTCAGCAGAAAATACACACACACGCACAACCAGCTATAAGCCTAGCCATACCTACTTATATTTATTTGATTTTTTTATTTCGCTTTTTTTCTTTCTTTCTTGTTGTTGTTGGTGTTGGCGGTTTTAATTAAAATCGAGTTTATGTTTCGACCTCGTTGAGGCAAATTACTTGGCAACGTTGTCGTCGTCGCCGTCGTCTTAGCTTCCACTCACACTTGGTCGTGCGTGTGTGTGTGTGTGTGTGTGTGTGTGTGTGCGAATATAAATTTCCATATAATTTAGATCAGGTCTGGGCCTTCTTTACGTTGTTAACCCCAAGCCAGCCAACAGCTTTTGGTGGCTTGCTATTATTTAATTTTTATGCCTGAACGCTTTTGGCGCCGTAATTTGAAACTTGACAATTTGCCAAAGAGACTTCCAACAATAATAATAATAACCAGGGATGGAATAAGGCCCAACAACATGCGAAATTCTTAATGAAGCAAAAGCAAGCAATTTATGCACATTTGAACAATTCACCGTTTGCTCAAAATTTCACCAACAGATTTTGTGCAAATTTACGATAGTCATAAAATTTCTTATTACACAAAAAGCATCATCCATAGCCCTGGCATACACTCAAAGAAACCGAAAAGTCAGTCATAATGTTCTTGTGTTAATGTCAACAATTGAAAATAAATACCTCTGGGATATAGATAGAGTTTAATATAATTTAATTTAGAATTTTCTTTGAACATTATCTAAAAACTTTTACTTTCTTATAACTTAACTTTCGTCATGGTTGACAAACAAAATATTATCGTCTTCACAAAATTGTCAGAAAAAAACTGAACAGTCTCAACTAATTGGAACTGGAACAATTGTCGTCTGTGACTATATTTTCAAAGTGTATAAATTATTATTATAAAATATAAACCGCAAATTAGAACCGCAAAAATGGTTATTGTATTTGCTGTTGCTATTATATCAATTGTTTGTTGTTTTTTCTCATTACTTTTTGATTTGCTTTTGCCATTTTACCGCAGATGTAATTTGATTTGTTTGTCAAGTTGAATACCAAAGAACTTGACTTAGATTTTGGTTAAAATATTTATTTCAGTACAACAAATTTTTGTTTTCTTTTACTTTCAGTTTTAAGCAAAGGACAAGGCGAAACATGTCGCTATCGTTTCCTGGGTAAATATGGTGGCTACTGTTGGATTGTTACCCAAGCCACTGTAGTTCTTGATAAGCTAAAGCCTCAGAGTGTTGTCTGTGTGAATTACGTAATAAGGTGAGTCAGAAATGTTTTTCCTTTCTATTTTGCTACTAACAATCAATCCATTTGATAATTAAGTAAATGTTTCTATTAACGAGTCCGAATTGAGCCGCTTAGGATGAGAGGAACGAAAATAAACCTAAGATCTGATTAAAGACAACCAAAGAATGAAATGCCAAATATTTGCTTATTACATACCATAGCATAATAATAATTACTTTTTATCTTTTAATTAAAAATTGTGAACATTGAACAATTTAATTTCCCGTTTTAAAGATCCAAAAAAAACAAGGCAACCTTAATCTAGAGAAACCTCAAACTCACTTACCCTCCCCTCCCTCCTCACGCCCACATCTAGTCAAACCAATCGGAAAAACGCTGTGAACGACATTTGCATAAAAGACTTCTCTTGCCTCACTTGGCACATTTTTACATAAGGCTCAAATCAAGGACTGACAACAACTGCCAGTCCAGGCCCGTATGTCAGTCAAACAGTCACTCACTCCGAGACTTGTCAATCTTTTCAGAATTGATTTGGTTTTCTAATCTGTCAGATCTGCTGGCCTACATTTATATATATACCATATATATGTATGCATATAATCGAAATTAGCATGACGTGCATCCATTCAAATATAATTTTTCTTCTCTAAATATGTTCATCTAAGGGTATATTCGCTTGATGCTGAAGTTGGCCATACTTAAACTTCAGAAATATAAACTCTATATGTTTTAATTTTGTTTAAAATTAACTTAGTTTCGAACAAATAGTTCTTAGAAATGATTATTCTCTTTTTCCAATAAGAGCAACAAAACTTCGTCACAAATTTTCTCCTTTATTGTGTTTGTTTGAATTCATTTTCGTGTATTTAGTTAAATTGTTGTCTTTGACATCAAAATGAATTATTTTAAGACGAACGAAGACAGGGAAAAACATTTTCACCCTATAGCAATTCCTTTTGGCCTCTTCCCTTTGGTTTGCCGTGTTCCTTCCTGTCCCCATTCTCCCATCCTTTCTCACTCTATTATTTTCAGGCTTTAACGTAAGTACCTTAATACTTTGAAATGTGTGTTATTTTTAATCCCTTTTTTTTTGTAGTGGGTATCATCAAGCAAATATTTGTGCATTCATTTTTTTGTTGTTGTTATTTATTTGTTCTTCTTCTTGATTGTATAACAAATTTTACACTTGCCTGGTTTTTGTATACAAAACACAAAAGGCGGAAATTTTATATGGTTTGTCAAATTTTGCCAAAAAAAAAAAAAAATAAATAATATATATATATAACAGAAGAGTTTTTGGAAAAAAAAAACAACGGAAATTCGTTTTTAATTGTCATGTCATCAGGTGAATACGTAGGAAGGGGGTGCAGTTGGCCACGTGTCTGTTATTGGTTCATTGTTGTAGATTTTGTTGTTGTTGTTGTTGCTGCTGATGTTTTGTTAAACAATTTAATTAAATTTTGTGCGCTAAGCAAACCCGTCGTCATCATTAGCATCATCATCATCATCAGCATCAGCATCAGGCGGCAACACTTTCACTTTAGGCAAGCTTCTCCCCCTATTTCCCGCACCTTCCCATGCCACCACCCCCACACGGCTAATCATTTATTGTAGAACGTCAACGAAATTTGCATTTAATTCACATAACATGTGATCAACATCGCGTTCTTGTTCTCCTTTCCACCCTACCCTGTTCCATTGCCGCCCCAATCAAATAAATTCAATTGTTCAATTTTTCGAAATAATTTCTTACAAATCGATTGTGTAATCGTTCAGTACACATTGCGTACACACAGTCCTAGGTACACACATACATACACACTCTGTAACACTTCCCCCTCAATAAGAGAGTGTAAGAGAAAAAAAAAAGATGAGAGACGAAAATGGGAAGCGCAAATAATCGAAAGAGTGTGGGAGAATTCAGCGACATTTTCACAACAAAACAGCGCAAATTTTGCATTTTCTTCTTGCTTTATTTTGTTCAAATCATCAATATAAATACCCTTTAAAGGCATCAGAGTCAATTCGTTTTTCCTTTGGGTTAGTCTGTAGTATTCAAATAAAGAAATTTGCAAATCAATATTGATTTCGATACATTGTAAAATTTCAATCAACGTATCAGTTCTATAACTATAGCTATATGAGGCACAGCAAAAAGAAACCCTTTGTTCTTTAAAGTTTTTCTGTTGTATAAATATAGGAAAATCTAATTTAGGTAAATTCATTTGATAACTTTTTTCCATTTTGAACATAATCTAGATCATTTTACCAATTAGATTTATTCGATATCACATCTTGCACATATTCTTACTGGATTCTTCTGTTTAGGACTGAAATGTTTTTTTAGGGTTAAATCATAGTCGGTTCTTCATCCTCGAATTTCTATCTTGTGGTACGTTTCCACTCGTGTGCATTTAAATGACAATAAATTTATCAAGACAAGCGTTTCGTTGTGGTTCTTGTTCTTGTTGTAATTGTTGTTTTGCCTAATTGAAAATTAAAATTATACAAGAGAAAAACAGAGCAAAGAGTAGACTAGAGGCACTAGAGAGAGAGAGAGAGAGAGAGAGATGGAGAATTGAAAATTGAGAGAATTTGGCGACGCATTTGAATTTTGTTTTTGTGGCCTTTCTATGGGTTAAGTGATTCTTACATTTTGTTCTGATTTTGTGCGATGTTGTTTTCTTATTTGCTTTTTCTTTCACATTTTATTAGAAATATCTCAAATATTTTTCGATAATTATTTTGTTTTGTTACTGTTGCATATTAAAGGTTTTGGCAATTATTCTAACAAGCTGATCATTAACTTTTTTTTTTTGGTTTTTGGCAAGTAAATCAAAGTCTTTTCAGGTGGGGGAATTGGGTTAGCTATAATTACTATAGAAATGCCTGAAGCATCATAAAATCAGATTTTTATTAGGCGTATTAATACGATTTCAATAAGATTGAATGCAATTTAGAATCATATGCTTTTCTTTTAATGGCTTTAAAATTAAATGATTCCATTTGAATATGTTTTTTCTTCTTTTCTTAAATAAAAGTTTGAAAAAAATAAAGGGAGTGAAAAATCTTCTGATAAAAAATTTGGAGTTTCCAATTAACATTGATTAGTTAGTTGATTCTGTTGTTGTTTTATGGTTAGAAAATTTGCATTTTTATAGCATTTTGGCATTGCATAATTTTTGCGCACTCGAGCGTTGCTTTTAATTACAGCCGTTAATTGTTGTTGTTGCTGCTGATGTACATTGTTTGTTGTAGTTGTTGCTGTTGTTGTTGTTGATTTATCGTCCCCACTTTTGTTATAAGCCCTTTTTGGCATTGCCTTTGCCGGCTGGCAAACTTTTTAGCATTAATGGAATTTACACGAGTTCTTAACACTTTGGCCAAAGTTTTTGCCCTCTTTCTCTCATTCCCTGACTAACTGTGTGTTTGCATGTGGTGTGTGTGTGTGTGCGTGAGATTGTGTGGCAGACTGTGGAATTGGTAGGCCAGAGAAAAACCTTAGCCATTTTGTGGCCATAGAAAGAGACTAAAAATTAAAAACAATAAATTAAAACCCAACAAGCAAAAGGTATAGACTACATAATTCTTAAAAAGCAAAAATTTTTGATGAAATTCAACATTTCAATTCCATTTGCTAGTGAAGACAAGAGATTGTCATAGATATGAGGGGTGAGGGAATGAAAGATGAAGGAATTTTGTCCTTTTGTTGTTTTGACCAAAAACTTTTATCGCAGACTCTTCATAAATATTTCATGTACATATGCCTGGCCCTAAAACAACCCACTCTGTTCGGACTATATTCGACCTATTGGCCTATCCTAATCGGCTTCTATATCCATGTTATCCTTTATTGCTTCATTGAACAGCTAAGCTAAAAGTTTTCTGTGTGGTCCTTTACAATTTGAATTTTTATCGAGTTTTTTCTGTTGTGATGGTTTTCCTTTTTGGGCGATAAGTTTTTCCTGCTTGATTTTACTTTTGTGTTTGGCACAAATTGAAAAAGTTTGGTTTTTTGGAAAGCGAAAGACTTGACCTGACCTTAATTGCCTAATTCAATCGATTTTTGGTTTATAAACACCTGACTGTACACACACACACACACTCTCTACACATAGAGCGTATGTTCATGCTGTCTGCTGCTTAAATTGATACATACCCAACATTCAGACAGGCGTTAAATTGTTGTGCCTGCTCGGCCTGGGATCATTGCAGCAGTAAGCCAATAGATACATACAGAGTTAAGATTTATGGCCATACAATTACCTAAAGGCAATTTTCTTCTGCTTAAATCCCCCCATGGCCAAGGGTGGGCAGGAATGGGCAACTATTTAGTCAAGCCAAAATAGGAGAGAATTTTTCTAGAAGCCATTTCTTTAGAGTTTAGGTTTTGTTATCTGGTCACGTAGCGATATACATACATATATATAATGCTTACTCAGATTCCCCGATAGAGTACATTGGGAGGACAGATGAGGGAAGAAGAAAGAAAATTCCTTATTCCTTTTGCTTATCAAAATCGTTATTAAAGCTGCGTTATTAATGTGGTTAAGCAATGAAGTTATTCGCTTGTATTTTTTCTTCGAACACAACAGCCTGTGTTAGCCAATTTATTATGTTAATGCCCAAGTGCTTCGAATCCAATTGAGTGCTCTTTACTGAAAAGGAAGTGTTTGCTCTTGTTTCCGGTACTAACTAACAAGCTGCCAGAACAAGGATCAGGCCCAACAGAGTTGGCCCACAACTCATTCCAGTCATTCTAATTTGACGTCAGTATAATTAACTGTAAATGTTGCAACTCTTTAAATGAAATTATTGGAATTGTTGGTGTGTGCTATATATACAAATTGAGAGGGTTGACCAAAAAGTTTTGAAAAATGTCAATAAAATTAGAAAAAAAAAACTACCAAACAAACATCCGAAGGGGTTTTTTGCAACATAAATCAATGTATTGGCAGATCGATTTCATCTATAGTTTATATACAAAGTAAGTGAATATTATCCAGCTTATTAAATTACTTTCCTTAAATTTAACCAACCACTGGAACTTTTATACGAACCTACTTTCAGAGTGTTATGATGCGGGGTTATTTACTCTGACAAAAACATTTTACACACGTGTAAGCGTGATTAAAAAAAGAAGGAAGAAAACTTTCTGATGTGTAGCAAACATTTTAGATAGGTTTCCTTTTTGATTCGTTGTTTTTTTCTCTCGCTCTCTTTTCTGGCTGCTTTCACTTCCTATCTCGCTCTCACTTTCGCTCTTTTAATACGCACAACACGCACACAAACAGCCTAAAACTGAAATCTAGAAACTTGTGCGTTCTGACATTTCATTTTGATAGAATTTAATTTGAGCCACGTGTTCTTCTTAGGTTAAAATGTGAAAGCCAAGTCAAAGGAAAGAGACCGACAGGAGGCAGAGAAAAAGTAAAGTAAAGCAAAGCAAAAGGTGGCAATCTACATCTACATCCATAATATATGTGGCAGCCTTTTAGGCGACATTGTCCTTTGCTTATCATAAGGAAAACGGCTGGCACAGCTGATGATTCCATTTTGATGAAGTTGTTGTTGCTGCTGATGTTTGACAACATTACGTATACGTCATGTTTGCTTGTAATTTGTTTGGCTATTATTATTATTTTGATAAAATGACAAATTCATAGTCGTCACACAGCTGAGTGTTGAGCTCAACACAACTCTCGAAATCAACTTGTTTCTACACAAGATGCTGATGATGATCCGTTTTCGTTTTTGTGTAAAGCATTTTTCATATCAACCGTATTCCCTTGACTCGTCACGAGAAGGACGAGGACAAACATGTGTCGTAAAAATGAGTGGAAATTGCATTTTGATTGGCTTGTTGCTGCTGTTGATAAAACACAGAATTCATTCACTGCCTCTGTGAGTTTTCGTCCTTTCGTTTCGCTGGATTTTCGGATTGCACATGAACACATTTTTCTTACTTTTATGTACAACATAAAATATCATCTTGTCTTTCATTTTTGTTTTTTTGGCATAGAACTTGATGAAATGCAAAATAAACATGCCAATTTTTGTCTTTTCTACGTGGAACACGAGCGATTTTAAATTAGAATTCCTTAGCTTTCGTCACTAGCCGAAGTTGTGTGGGTTCATAATTTGATTAGATGATTTTCATGTAAATGCAGGTATCAAAAAGTTTATGAACATGAGTTTTTTTTGGAATATGAGAGGGGAGGGTTGTATATATTAACATATATCTGCGGTAAATGCCAAGGCTTTTTTTTGTGTTTAAGTATGTGTGTGTGTGTGTGTTGCCACGCACAATAAAACCCGATAAATCCTTACCCAAAATCACAATGTTCGAAAGTTGAAGACTTTTTCACACGCAAAGCGACAGCTTGACAAAGTGAATGCGGCTCCTTCCTACTCCCCACTGAAGTGGTTAAGATTGGGTATGAGACACGCACAGGCTGATATATAAACATATATATAAATATATTTTGTTCATATGAGAGAATAATGTCGACTACTTAAATGTTGAAATATCCTGGCAACCAGGATAGCAGCCGTGCGATGCATATTTAAATAAACGTCACTGTAATTGACACTTAAAAAAACAGAATAAATACGATTAAAGAGAAGAGAGAGAGAGAGAGAGAGATGACTACGATCTGAGTAAGAGTCAAGACGACGGAAAAAAAGGACAAAGGTAAGCTCGAAAGCAGTTAAATTTTGAAGCAACTGTAAGAAGGAGGGCGAGGCAGACAAGGCCAGGAAGTCACTGAATGTGTGTATGTGTGTGTCGTTTGTATTTCCGTCCGTTTAGCTTCTTATGCTCTACTCTCCCAGTTTGTTTGTATGTGTGTGTACCTGTTTATTTCCTTTCTACGTTACTGTGCGTCCAATTACGTCTAAATATGGCGTAATTTTTTTTCTTGCTTTATTGTCTCAAAATTTATTTTTTCGTTTCGCTCTCTCTCTCTCTCTCTCTTTTTCCCTTTGTTATTTTTCATATCCTACCTTTTCACTTTCCTTTTCAATTTTCATTTTTATTTTGTTAAAGAGCAAACCATAACCATTAGCATTATTTATGCATTGACTTTTATCACTCAATCCGTTGAGATTTTCCGGAAAAGCACAAAGTGCCTGCTATCTTCTGTATAGGGCTGAGTTAACACGTGTTGGCATATTCCACACACAAGAACAACGCGTCTTACCCTTCGGAAGAAGCGGTGGGCAAGTGACAATTACCTTGCCTACTTTTTGGGGCGAGTCCCGAACATTTGTTCTTTCCTTGGGCCATAAAAATCTGTACAAAAAGCCAAATCAATGTTACCTCTTCTTCGTGTCTCTGCCCTAGCTAATCCCCAACTAGGCCTATTACAAAATTTATTTGTTTGTTTTTTTGTTTCTATTTTATGACATCCTAGAGTGTGGATCATATGGTTTTCTCATTCTCGTTTCCGTTTTCTTGTGTTGTTTTTGGGCAAATATTACGTCGCATTTTATTTGTACAACAAGCAAAAAAAAGTTCTCTCTTTCTCTCTGTGTGTTTGCGTGTGTCTTTGTTAATGTCTCTTCCTTTTTGCTCATTCTCTTGCCGCCGAGTCGTTGACTGCTGTGAAAGTGAAAGTTTTCTTTTTTCTTTTTCCTCATTTCCCTCATTTTTCCATGCCATTGCACGAGCCTAAATGCTGGCGCTCTCCTCTGAGGATTACATAACGAAAGTGAAAGCGTAGAAAGAAAAAAAAAATGAAAGAACAATTTCGAGTTCAAGGTCCCGCCTAGGCCGCATGCTCAAGAGAAAACGGTATCTCTCATATCGTTCTCATTCTCTTTTGGAATTTCTCTTTAAATATACCAACCGAACGAGCCTAAAAGTAGGCAGCAATTTTTGAGTGGAGCGTTATTCCTTCTCAGAGTTCTAATTTTCTCATGCCCTCTCTCGCTCTTTTTGTTCTGGTTTTTTTTCTTCCTGCCCGGGTTCCTGGGTAACAAATTTTTTGTTTGCACCCACAAAAACAGCTGAGCGTTGATTGGTGGGGGAAGAGGCGAACGAGGGCCTGTGGTATCAGGTGGTATTTGGGCTGTTTATGGCCAAAGTTTTTGTTAGGCCGGAGGGTGGGTTAGACACGTGTATGCCTTCATTTTATGGTTGAGTGTGAGCGATTGCATTTATCTTTTGGCCGACAACTTCCTTCACAATTACCCAGCCATTTGCAAGAAATGAAGGAAAAGTGTTGTTTCATTTTTTTTTTCAACTGGGCCGTTTTTTTCTTATTTTTTGTTTCGGTTGTCTTTTTATTTTACACAGAGTTGCTATTTCTTCAATTTTTTCTTATCTCTCGACAAATATTACACCGAGAGCAAATATGTTTTCATCATATTGGAGAGAGTTGCTAGAATGAACTTATGACTCTTTTTCGGTTGTCTTGTATATCAATCAAAGTCACTCGACTAAAAAGATACCCTTTACCAATTTCAAATTTAACTTTCTTAATAAAATTATACTCACAGTTAAGCTAACTATTTCATACCATTTGGAAACTCGCATATACCTTTTAATCGTTCGGACACAGGGTACAAAGGGCAGACACGCAATTTATTCATAAAACTAAAGTACTTCGACGTTGACATAAGACAATAAATAAACGACAAATATCGAAGAATACATAGATATTGAGATGGACGACGAGTCTAGTTGTAACTGGTAAACAAGTCAAACTGACGACTATAGACCAAAAAGAACAAATAAAAAACTCATAAAAAAAATACATAGAGAAAAACTTACACAATATTTCCATGGCCATTATTATTATTATCAATTTCATTTTTCATCCCCTGCCTGCTTTGCCTACGTGAGCTGGATCAATGCCAAGGCCTTAACAAAACCAAAAACATGACAAAAAAAAAAAAACATACACACACAAAATACATTCATAAATACTTTACAAAAAACCATTCCGCAAAAAAAAAGTGGAGAAGAAAAAAATAGATTTTCTTGTATATATATCAGCAAATTCCGAATACGATTAAAGCTATTTATATTATTAATGATAATTTGCCGCTTAGCAGCATCGGGCGATTCTGGTCATATAAAAGTGTATCGCATAAATCTTGCGACAATACCCGATTGACTCCCCACACCCCTTAGCACCTCTCCATTCCACTACACACATATTATGTTGTATTTGTTTTTTGTTGTGTGTTATTCCATTTGCTTGCAACATCACATGGCATCACGAGGCAAAAAGAGCCCACGCGATTTTTTCATTGATATATAATTTCCCCCTTTTTTTTATTCTAAATTTCTTTTTTTAATTTTTTATATTTTTGTTATTTTATTATTCATGGTCCACTAGCTAAAAAGAGTAGTTAGCTAGCTATTCATTTTAGTTATTTGTTTTTTTTTTTTTTTTTTTTTGATTCTGTGTCTAATAAAACTTGTTTTTCTAAGCAAGAAACAAAAGAAAAAAACAATTTTTCATTGATTTTCTGTATTTTTAACGAAAAATGGGGTGGACAGGATACCTTGAAAAGATAATTAATTAATTTTTTGTCAATTAAAATTAAAGACCATTTCGTTTAACTATTATTTAGGCATTTTAATTAAATGGTGTCAGATTATTTTAAGAATTTTGATTTGAATCTCTTTTAGATAAAACCTTAATATTGAAAATTAAATTTTTTTAAATTTTTTTTTAAATTTTTTAAATTATTTGATTAATTGTCGGTTGACTATATACTCAATTGTTTTCTATTCAAAAATTCTTTTTGGTTCTCGTTTTATTACTGTCTCTAAGTTGTGGTCGGCGACGACGGCAAGTCACATGAATTTTGTCACAGTATGCAGATTGATTTTAATATTATGGTGTTCGTTCGTGTCGTTGTCGTTGTTGATGTTGATGTTGATGTTGAAATATAGGTTCTCTAACTGTGTGTGTGTGTGAGAATCAGTAGCGCGTGGCATGAACATTTCCAGCAAAATCCGAAAATAAACTCACACATAGAAAACAAAAATTTTTAGTCACATGCAACCAAGAAAGCACGTGGGCTAATTTAATATTAGCCGTGTGGGATTTAACTAAAATAAAAATAAAAAAAAACTAGAAGGAAAAATACAAATTTTATACTATCTCCCAACCCCACATGTATGTAAGTATATGTATGTATATGTAGTTGAGTTCAAGATGATGTTTCCCCTTCATAATTCGAGAGACAAAAGTATCTTAAGAATTTGATTAGAAAATGCGGCACAACTTCTCTCATTTTTGTGTGTGTGTGTGTGTGACACATGTTTTTGAGTGACTTGTGATGTATGTATGTGCCACGCCTATATATATATTCGTATGTGTGTAAGTATAGTTATTGCCATCTACAGGACATGGCCAAGTTTTCCTTTTTTGCTTGAACGTTTTTTCTTTTTTGTTGTTGTGTGTTGTGTTGTAATATTTGATCTCCCGGCCTTATGGCCAGTCCGTACCGTCTGTCCTTCTCATTTTAATATTCAAGTCCTTGTTGTGTTTTGTTTTTGTAATTTGGTTCATCATTTTATCAATTTGTGAGCAAGTTTATTAATTTTTCTGGGTCCAAAGTTGTATTCATTTTTCTCTCTTGTTTTTTTCTTTGGTTTTTTCCTTTCTCTTGATTTGCTTTATTCGCATAAATCAAATGGGTCTCTGGCATATCCAGGCACGTGTCCTTTTTTATTCCTGAACGATTAAAAGTTAGGATGCGGGGATGTGTTGGGTTTTAAAGCTTTTAACTTGTTTTTTTTTTTTATTTGTAGGCAATAAATGTTTATGCTCATTGGCAAGGAGACACTTAAATTGCGTGCCAATTCTACAATTGCTAGAGAAATGATACTAGAAAGAAAAAGCAAACCGCCCATTTACCCATCAAAAGGACGCATAGATGGGCCTGAAATGATAAAAAGATATTAGAAATCGATTTTTTAAAGGCGCGCACATTCTGTTAACAATTGCTTCAGCTAAAAACGAGTGAAAATAACATTTTTGAATATATATTTATGTACATTCAAATATTCTCATATATGTTCCTGATCATATACCTGCTGACATTCTTGGACTATTTATTACTTTTGCTTGTTGTTGAGTCCTTTTGGGACGTCCTCACGATGCCATCTCTATTTATGTTGACCTGGTGAATTTATTCTTCGACCATTGCGTGCCGTTTGGTCATTATTTGTGCTAAGAGGGACTTTTTGTTTCCTTTTCTTTACTCCACCTTGGGCGTCTTTCAAATAACACAAAATTTAATATTAATTCATGCTTACTTCTTGCTACCTTCTGAACAAATAACAATCAATAGACCCAGTCCCTGACTAGTTGGCAATACGTAATCTAACTAGCAAATGGCCTTTCGACTTTTGATGACTTTGTTTCACTTCAATGACTTTTCTTCTTTCAATTGTGCTACATTTTCGGTTAATTCAATTTTCCGTTCTTCTTCTTTTTTACTACTATTCGGTTCGTGTTTTTTTTCTATTATTTCTATTTGTTAATAATTCAGTGCCTACAGTGTCATTATCATCATCAATCATAAGCCGGCTTCAAAATTGTTTAGAATAAATGTTATTGTTATTGTTATTAATGCTTCATTTTTTACCCCTCCCTTGGTTTTTTTTCCCATCTTTTTTTTTTTTTTTTGTTGCGTGTCAGTTGTCAGCTACTTTTTATTTTTCGTTCTTGTTGCTGCTGTTGTTGTTGTTGTGGAGCTGCGCTTGTTATTTTAATTAAGCGTTTCATTATGACGCTAATTTGTTGAAATTAAACAACAAAAAGAGACATAACAAAAATTTGTTCAAGTCACAAAAATTTTGTTTGGGGAATGACAATATCATCCACTGGACCAGCAGCTTTATAAATTTCTCATATCAATCTTTTCGGTTTGTGTTGAATTGGAGTAAAAAAATGTTTATTTAATTGTTTAAATAATTTAAATTCCATTCGTTTCGGCACCTACTGGTTTTTATAAATTCTCTTTATAAAATTAATATGAATAATGCCATACGATACTTATTATATTTTATTTTATTAGTATTTACAACTCGTAATCTTTAAGAGTTTTTTCTTCGATCTATGCACTTCTTCTCCATGCCAAAAAGTAGACTATAATTACGCGAAAGTTTTATCCTTAAACAGCTTAAAATTGTCTTCAGATGTAATGAGCTATACCTATAGATATAATCCGTCTTCCTAAATCGATAAATAAATTTATTCCATTTTTGTTTACCTCCTAAACATTTTACTAAAGTTTTGTTGAGGGTAAGGAAAATCCATCTAACTAACTGATAATGTGTGTGTATTATATAAATCATTACCATTCTCTGATTTTGTTACCATTCTCTGAAATTTTTTCTCCCCTTTTTGTTGATTGTGAATATGTTTTAGCCTTGCGCCTGCCAAATAAAAATGTTTATTTGCCTTTGCCACCTTTTTTTTTCCTTCTTTTTCGCCGCTGCTCGTTGCCTTAGGCAAACACTAGCAGAGGGTAGAGTTACACACACACACACACAGATACAACAGGCACACTCATTTACTCACACACGCAGATACATGAGTCGAGTAAATGCCAGCTGGCTTCCTTTTGACCGAGCCTAACAAAGTCCTTCCTTTTGTCCTTGTCCCATGTTCGGCTCTCAGTTGGTTCGTTGAGTGTTCTTGTCAACATTTTTTGTTTAGAAATATCATTTTTAAGCACAAGAAAAGAAGACGCCTTGAATCAAATCTTAGATAAATATTTGCTAATATTGGTTTTCATTTAAAGATTTGCGTTAGTCAAAGGAATAACATTTTTAAGCCCCGATAATGCCTCAGATACAATGAAATGTAATCCTAAATTGTGGAATTGTATTTATTTAGAAATTTAAAAGCAAATAACTTCAGTCTTTAATGTTAAAATGAGATAAATTTGGCCACAGAAGTGTCAATATTTAAATCGAAAGATATATCTTTTTTGCCCATTTGTCGCTAGGTTTGAGTTTGTTTGACTTCAAACACACACACACACACACACATTCATATTTACTCACTTAAATTCATACAAAACTCATTCACAAAGTCGTTGGCAACAAGCGAGATAGTAAACACCTGATTGGGCTAAATACTTGAAGCTATTTTCAATATTCATTTATCATTTATGGTGTCAAATTAAGTGATGAACGCCCAGCCGAGTCGGCCTCATGCTGTGATAGATATAGATATTGATATAGAAGACATCTTCCTCTCGCCCTTTTTCGTCATCATCCTGTTAGTTGGCATCGAATCGGTTTTGGCATCTCACAATCAGCTCCTGTATATATACTTATACAGCAAAGAGAATAACGAAAATAAAGTGAAAATGAAGTATCTTTTAATACACGTTTGGTTGTGTGTGTGTTTGTGTGTGTTTTTTGTATGCCTACCATATGTGCGCCGGCAATATAACCCAATACCTCTTGAGTGTTTTCTTTTTCAATACCCTCGTCAAAGTACAGGGTATGTTGGTTTTTATAATCACTAAGAAATCTATACTTTCCTTTTTAACTTTTTCATACAATAATGTCATTCATTGAGTTAACATCAGTAAAATAGACACCTTCATTCTACTTTTAAATACTAAAACAAACATGAATTAAGTTGTCAAAGAAATACTTGTCTAAACCCCTTAGTTTAAAAATATATCCAAAAGTTTTGAAAACCAACATCTTGTAAAAGAACACTTCAATAATGATAGTTTAAGTTATTAAAAATGAAGTCTAAAAGATCCTGTAGATTTAACTTTTTGATCCTCATTTACATAGGCTATCAAAAATGCGTCATGAATAAAACTAATTTGTTTCAGTCCCCCTCTGATTTTGTTGTCGTTTTGCTAATGTTTGTTTGTGTTTGCCGTTTGTATATAGAAACCCGATTTTTTCCCCGTTTTTGGTGCTTGTCTGCTGCTGTTGGCTCGCTGATTGCTGTCTGTGGTTCGCTTATCATTTCTTGTTCCATTGCCTATGCATTGCCAAATCTTTCATGTTTGCGCTGTTTCTTTTTCTCATTTTTTTTTTTTGCAAAGTGCGCGACGATGTCGGTTTTTGGAAAACCAGTTCCACCAGATGCCGGCCGGCACACATTTTTATGTGATTCAGGTCTGTCAGTCGTCTCGGCATGCCCCCTCCCGCCCTCCTCGTCACCACCATACATTGCTTGTTACTCACATTCGATCTCACAAATGATCGAAAGCTACTCTTAAATTTAATTACTATTTTTGAGTTGTTACTCTTACTTTTTACTCTTTAGAGTAAGATACTCTCTTTCTTAAAATGTTTTTTGTATGTTGGGGTGAACTGGTTAATGCTCACGTAGACCCCAAAAAAGAAATTCCAAATGCGTTTATACACCTGCAGACAATCATGAGTTTTGTTACCAAGCCTTTACCATATGATTTGATGACGTGATTTCGTCTACGTTTCGTATATCGTTTCTCTCTGCCCAGGGAACTACACGGGTTTCGCAAATTATTTAGAAAATTACGTGGCGAGTACATTGGGAATGCCGGCACGGCGCGCCGCAACCGCGAGCGGAACTTATGAAATATTTTATATATTGACTGACTGAACTACTGTGACTGAGACACAATTGCTTGATTTTGTAAACTGCGCAAATTATTTGCAAATTTCTCATTGCATTTAGCCAAGTGTCTGAAATGTATGTGGGCAGGGCAATATATCTGATCAGAATGCATATGTCATATATTGCACATATATGGATTTACGAGTTTAACTCGTAGAAGGCAAACTCACTAAAAAATAAAATCAACTATGGTTAGATGATCTCAAACTTGATTTATAGCGCTTTTAACTAATCGCCAATCAAAAAAAGAACTGATAACTGAAAGTTTTGCTAGTTGGACATTACTAAACAAATTGTAATAAATTTTGAAAACCGATTTCTTTATCACACATTTTTCTCTTTGAGTCATGTAAAATTCTTTGACTTGGACTTGGCTCTTATTATGTTACCAATGCACAATTGAGTAAAAAAGTGTGAGTATAAAAGACATTTTGATATGTGGCTAGACATATATTGGGGGCTCGTCACACATTGTGACGACAATTTTGCATGATTTAGCACTTTTGACAGCCATTTAGGGGCTCCATTTACTGATAATTGAAATGCACATAT
The DNA here is from genome assembly GCA_018903935.1 of Drosophila insularis. Classification (NCBI taxonomy): domain Eukaryota; kingdom Metazoa; phylum Arthropoda; class Insecta; order Diptera; family Drosophilidae; genus Drosophila; species Drosophila insularis. The sequence continues at coordinate 546,914 of JAEIFP010000752.1, forward strand.
CAAGACGTATATATTTATATATTATATATAGACTGGTTTATCTTGACGCCGACTCCGACGACTGCAATCATCACAGAGTTGATTTATTTGGGTCATACCTATGTTTGTTTTTTTTTTTTTTTAAATCTTTGTCCATTTCTTTGTCTTTGGGCATATGAGATTGAAAGGAAACCGACAACCAATCAGACTGAAATCTTGATGCACTTTCCCAAAAATATCCGAGGAATGTGATTCTTTTAAAGAAGGGGCCCCCGGAAAAAAAACAACCAAATTATTTTTTTTCTCTATTTTTCCAGACATCTTAAGAATTTTGGTATTTATCAATTTGACTGTACTTCTTGTTTGGTTGGTTGGTTTTTATTTTCTCTCTCTGTTGCTTTTTTGGCACACTTTTGTGTTTATTTTTAAAAACGTTTTTCACGTTTTTGCCATATGTTGCGAGTTTTCCTAGTTGCGATATCTCCATAAAAGCCCAATGGAGAGATTGACAAGGTGTTAACTGACAGGTGATGATTGTTGCATCAAAAAAATACATCATTGCTAATGGCTCTATCAATTTCTATTATGATAATTAAATTTTAAAACGTTTAAATCAATTAGGGGTTCTTAAATTGCTTCAGAATTTTTATAAAATTATTTACTTTAACGATTTCCAGAATTTTAATTTTTACCTCAAGACTTTTTACTGCTAAATATAATTCTTGAAAGAATTTTTGTAAAAAAGTTGTCTAAATCTGTCAGTTGGAAAGTTTACTTAATTTAAGACTTGTTTAAAGGCATTCTTAAAGAGTTTTTGGACATTTTTTGATTGACTTGTTAACGTACAGGAACCAAAACAGGCCAAATGTGAAAATTTCATCAGCAAAATTATGTAAAATGTTCTTGTGAAATTGCAGTCAAAAGTGAAACCTACTTACACAGTCACACTCACGCCTAAAGATACATTATACAGAGATATACACACACACACTTAGAGTGTTATAACATTTTCAAGGCAGCAGTCATAAAACGTTTGAAAATGCTTTTTCGTGTGTCTTGTCACTGGTGCGTCAATATAGAGTGTGTGTGTGTGTGTGTGTATTTTGTGTTCTATTTACACGTCCTTGTAATACAGAGGCATCTGTGCCTGTGTGCCGCCCACCCATGTCCATGTCCGTGTCCATGTCTGTATCCATCCATCTCTGAATTTTATCCTCACGCAATAGCTTTAGTTTTATGGCGAAATTAGCGCAGAAGGAGAGGCCTGCTTGTTGGAAAATCCTCAAACATTTTGCAATTTCAGTTCATATATGTGAAATTTGTTGTTTCACAGTGAGTTCACTGTTTGTGTGTGTATTTCTGTCTTTTATTGATTTGACTTTTGGTTCTTTTTACTTTGTGTTTACTGTTGCCATTTATTATAGTTGATTTTTGTGTGCTGCGTATTTGGTATCCCTTCCACATCGATTTCCACTTTTATGACATTTGCGTGGCATAATTTTAGGCGCTGTCACTATGACGCAACACCCGAAACGGAGCTAGTGCAAATTCCTCTTATCCTCCTCTTATCAGCTTTTAATTTTTTGAATGTTGTTGTTCTTGTTTTGTTTTTTTTTGGCCGATTAGAGTTCAATGATTATAATTTGATTAAACCAGTGTCAACATACACTGCCGAGGGTGGGGAGAAGGGATCGATCGTTATGTAGTAGGTTGTGCTCTCTTTGGAGAGCATGCTAATTGAGAAGAGACTCCCAAACAAACAACATAAAACAATAAAATACCTAACAAACATTTGTTCTCAATGAAGGCAAAAAAAAAAAAAAAAAAAAAACACTCAAAAGCCGCCGATAGCAGAGCAGAGCACACTTGACAATGATGACGCTGGGAAGGGAGGATGACTCAAACAGATAGCGTACTGCAGCAGCAGCAGCTCGCGCTCCCCTCTCTTTCTACGCACATAGCACTAGTATTGGTGTGTGTATATGGAAAACCACTCAAATTGTGTGCGCCGACGCCGCCGCTGCTGCTGCTCCATTCTGTTCTGTTCTCCCGCACAACAAACAGAATACTGCTCTCTGACAACTCGCTCTCTTTTCCTCTTCGTAGTTGTCGTGGTCGTAGCCGTCGTCGTTGTCGGACACGTATTCCACCGTAGTATATACTCAGTATACACTACATGCCTTCAGCTGCTCTAGCTTTCCACTCTCATTCGTCTCTGGTACGTCGACGTCTGTGCAAGGCAAGCAGCGCTAGCCAAAAAAGCAATAATAACGAAAAAAAAAACGCACCCGAGTTTTTCGTGCACACATATACCAATTAGATTAATGAAGAAGAGAAACACTATAGAAGAAACACTAATAAAAACACTGGACGCTGACTGACGCCTTCTAACTTTAACTATATTATTATTATTTTTTTTTCTCCGTCGTCGTCGTCGTTGTTGTTATTATTATTAATATTATATTCAAATACTATTAGCAAAAACAGTTTTGCAGTGCTGCTATCATCTATCTACAATACACCTACCTATCTGCGGCCAACTATCTATCTATCTATCTATACTCTCGTAGTCGTTGTGTCGTGCTTTAAAAACAAACGCCGTTTGCCGTTTTTATTTTAATTCGTCAGCTAGCGTCGAGTCGCAAAGCCAAAAAAGCATAAAATAAAAACCAAAATAAGAAAGAAATGCGAAATATCAAAAAAGCAAATAAGTAATAAATAAAAGTCAACAACAATACACACACAAAAAAAAAAAAACATAAAACCTGTAAATATTGCAAAAAAAAGAAAGAAAGAGTAAATAAATTACCAAAAACAAAAAAGTGCTAAAGAAATGTTGCAAATTTAGAAAAATAAGAAAACGAAAGCAAAAAAAAGGTAAAGATTTTCAACCAAATCCAAAAAAAATTACATAAAAAATCTACGTGAAATTTAAAATGTTTTTCAAGAAAAAAAAAAAAAAAATTCTAATGAGAATTATACACAAAATTAAATATTAAAAATATACTAAACGCTTGACGAAAATAAACTTTATTATGCGTGGAATGACAACGACCAGCAAATCTCTATATACACACACTTTTAAATGTATATAAATATATATTCCGAATGGAATATGTGTTTCTATACTGATTGTCGTCAAAAAACAAAAATAATAATAATAAAACAAAAAACACAACTGGTCCATCATTATTATCATTAGAAAAGTGTGCAAACGTTTGTTATACGCGCCAGCAATCAAAGCCTAAGCATCATAATTAGTAAACAATTACAAAAAACGCCAAAAAAAAAACTACAGAAACAAACAAAAATCAAAAAAAAATTTTTTTTGACTTAACTCGACCTTTTGGACTCCGTTTTACTAAATTTGGCTGTTAGATCTCCGAAAAACTTACTAGCCTAAATTTTTGCAGGATTTGTAAAGATTTGCCTTTGAGTGCCAGCATACGAGACTAGCCTTTCTACTTAGTCGTTCATCTTGGCCTAAATAGAAGATAAAGATCACTTATGAGAGATCATTTCGTCAAACGCCTTGACATCTCACATACGCCCTGTGCCCTGTGCAATATGGGGATAAAAATCAGGAATATATGCATTATTTAGAAGAAAGATGCAACATTTACACAACACTCGATCCTAACCTGCAAACGTGCTGTGGTCTATCTGGCTGCTGCGTCTCTTTTTTTCATTTTATTTCTTTTCTTTGGGGTCCTCTCCGAAAAAAATTGCATTGCAGTGTGTTTGCATTTTGCATGCGTTTCACTCTTTGCTCCGACTGCTTCTTCTTCCTTTTCTTCTTTCGGCTTCGCTTCGTTGCTCTCCCACAGAGTAGGCCTCTTTTTGGGGAAGGGGCTCTCTTGCTTTCTCTCTCTCTTCCTTTCTCTTTGTTAGGTGCTCTTTTTTTGTCGTGTTGCATTTTGGCAAAAAATTTAAATGCATTACATAAAAATTTGCATTGTATTTTATGAATTTCAAGTTAATTGGATATTTAATTAGAATGGGTTTTGAGAGTGCCGCGAAATGATTAGGAGGAAAGGCTGTCATGTGGGAATGGGAAGATCGTACTAAATTTCTTGATTCGTTAAAAACTTTTGGAGTCGATTACACAACTCTCTCTCTCTCTTTCGCTTTTTCTCCTTCTATCTTTGTGTCGTTTTTTTCTTTTTTGGTTTCTGTTGTGATCTGCTTTAAACTAATATGATCTATTATCTTCTTCTTGCTCTCTGGGTTTTTTTTATTATTGTTGTTCATTCAATTTAATACACATTTTGTTCGCACACACGCGCAGATTATCAAACACATATAGAGAGTTTTTGCCTTTACTTTTTCCTTTTGTATTTTTTGTTTTTGTCAAAAGCAATTACTGCTATTTTACGTTGCTTTTTTTGGGGTCGTTTTGAGCAAGGGGGGTAAGGTAGAGGGGTTTGTCATGGGGGTATACATATAGCAGACCAGCCGAGGGAGAGAGACCTTTTGCCATACCCCGTTATTGCTCTGCAATTGAAATGAACGGCAAAAACAACAACAAGAACAAATAGCAGCATCTCATTTGATGTGTTGTTCTGTCGTCCTCTTCTCAATCTTTTTTGTTGTTTCTTTTATTTTTCTGGTTCGATTTGGCTCTCTTCTTTTTATGAGCCTGCCGCAGTTCATTTCCTCGACGCAGTTTGTTGTTTTTTTCTTTTGTTGTTGTCGGTTGTTACACAATAAAAAATTATGTTGCGGCTTTCAAGTGATATCTTCATGTAGACATAGACAGGATTAGGTATCGATATATTTCTATCTTTAATGACATCGATATTTGAACAAAAATCAAGTAAAATCCTAAAAGTTCAAATATCATCGATTTAAAAGAACTACCGTATATAATGTCTGGAAAAAAGAAATTGTTGTATAAATTGTTAAAGTCATATTGTTCGATAATCCTCTTGCTCAAAAAAGTAGCAAGCCATTTTATGTTTCGTTAGTTGCTCTTCAAAAGATTGGTTAATTCGATTAGGAGTTCCTTATTTTTGCATTATACCTCTAGTAATATTTCGTTCGTTTAATTATCATATTATTGAACTCTATACTTATCACTTAAATTATTACGTTTTTTAAAGAATAAAATATATATTATTAATTACAATAAGATTATATAAGATGTACATTAGTAACAGATTATTGTTTCGTATAATTTACTCGATGTCTGTCTTAGCCATTGCTAATAAGCTTTTAAGTGCCTTTGTTTTTTTGCGATGTTTTGTTTAGCTAGGCCTTATTTACTTTAACCCCAACTTTCCGGGGAATATTTCTATGTACTCAACCTCTAAAATATAATTAATTTGTGTAAAAAGTAAAAAAGCGTGCCGACTTGAGTGTATGCACCTGAGTGTGTGTATCTGAGAGTAAGTCTTTGATGCACATGTCTGAGTCTGAGTATATCTGAGTGTATTTGAGCATGTGTGAAAGAGAGTCTTCTCAACTTACCTACCTGCATATATACATACATACACATATAATATATATGCCATAAATCACGCGATCGAAATACAATTTGCTGACTTCGCGTATACTTCATTTAAAAGCATTGACTAAATAGGCAAGGGAAGAGTATTAAAAGTGTCGATGCCATAAGCGTTTATCAGCTTGGAATGGAATTTTCTCAATAAGGTATAGGAAAAAAGGTTATATCATAATGTTACATAGATTCAAGGGCCTTTAATTTTCAATTGGCTCTTTAAAATATATCTCTTCTAGTTAGTTTTAGTTTAATTAAAATGATGTAAGCGTTTGTGTTTTTTTTTTTTTTTGGCGACGGATTTTGAGTGGTTTTAACTGGCTATAACCAGAAAAAAAAAAAAACAATTAACAAAGATGTGTAGCAATTATTTGTATCTATTGTAGTTACCGCAGTATATTTATTGTGTGTCTGTAAAGTAATTTAAATAGATTCATCTTCTGGCGGCAGTATTTAAATTGGCTTAGAGTCTGTTACCTTTTAGATTAGGTGGGTGTGTCTTTTTTAACTGCGTTTTTCCATAAAGTTCCATTTGATTGAATTTCACAATCACCTGGAAATTATCACCTTAGACAGTTATTTCGATCTATATATACACCCCTTTTTTCAACAGGTTCTGGCCTTCTTTTTGCTTTTAGATTGTTAATTGCGTAACAACCTCAATATAACCTTGGCTTTAAGGTGGGCTGGTCACCATTTTTGAAGTGTCCATTAGCTTTCAAGTAGATCATCATCAGCGCATTGTCATCATCATCATCATCATCATCATAAAAAAACCCTTCACGTCAATGACAGTTCAATACATACATGTACCTCCATATAGAATAGCTTCCCTCCATAGACAGACGCCTTCTTTTCTACTATTTCACCAGAGGGACGAGCCCCCAAAAATTGTTGTTTGTGAAATTATAAATAATATTTAAGTGCTTCCAGCACTTGACGGCCAAATGTACAAATAGAGCAATCGTGTGATGAGGGCCGTCATCAGGCCATTATCGCGATCAGTCGTTAGCGGCGTTGGCGTCCTACGCATCAGTTAGGGCATTCCACGGGGGTTTCACGGGGGCCTCACGGTCTTTTCACGCATTTAACTGTTGATTCTCAGCCATTGAATGCATGCACAGTTCACACTCACATGTTCATAAAACTTGCCAGTGGGCTAGCCAAGTCGGCCGATCGCTTAACGTAGTCTAACAATATCTTATCAGCTGGCAAAAAAAAACCGACGAAGTCGATGACAACAACATTTTTAGAGTCGTACAATTTAATTTTGGTCTAGCAAAATTCTCGTTTTTCCTTAATTTGATTTGGTTGCCGAGCTTCTGGCCCCCCTTCTCTCCCCTTCTCTCTCTTTCTCGTTTGCTACAGTGCTCTCCAAAGATTACTAGATAGATAATAAGAGTGTTTTCTTATCAATCTGGGTCCGGTTCGAATTCTGTTTTTTGCGATTTTTCATATTCGTTGGCCATAGATGAGTGTTGTTGTTGTTGTTGCTACTGCTGACACACCCACTTTTGGTAGTTTCCGTGTTATCAGACTACAAATACTTTGAATGGATAATTGATAGACCTCTGCAAAAGCCAAATAGGAGGGGATTTATATAGATGCGTTCATCTTTTACCAAGGGTCATTGGGGGCAATAGATATTCAGTTAACAATGACACAACACAATAAATTGCAATGAGCAGAAGTACTCTTGACTTCGGGCTAAAAGGCTTATCGTACGCGGGTTTTGGGAAACTTTTCCATTGGCAGTCAAAAAAAATTATGTCCATGTTGAAACACCCGCTGATGTATACTCTCTTCTGATAACCAAAGGCAAATTCGAATAACTTGGCTCAATTCGGCTCTTTAATAGAACTTAAATTTAAATATAGTTATCTAATTAGAAATTTACTAACCTCCTCATATATGTATATACTGAGTCGGCATTCGGTAGTACTGAAATTTTCAAGTGTTTAATTAAAAAAAAAAAAAAAAAGAAAATCGAGAAAATCGAATTTAAATCGCGAGCTTTTCTTGCTGTGTGGTGTTATAACAAACGAGTGCAATGAGAAAATTTCATTTCATTTAAATAATGAATATCATTATGAAAAACGCGTTTTGTGCATCATTTGTTTTGTTTCCAGTAATCTTGAGAATAAACATGAGATTTATTCACTTGCACAACAAACGGCGGCAAGTGAGAATATCAAGGAATCATCTGAAACGGAAGCCAATAACAACACCAACAACAACAACAACAACAACATCAGCTCTAAGAATCCAGAAACAACAACAATAATAACTGCTAAATTAAACGAAAATCAAACAATTCACGAAACAACCAAAACAACAACTACAACTATCGATCTTGAAGATAAAACCAAACTAATTGACACTAAAGAAATCATTGAGGAAACAAATAAACCAACAATCACAACAACATCAACAACAACTTCAACAATTGCTACTGCAACCATCGACGATATAAAGCAACAACAACATCAACAATTGCCCGCCGAATTGCTGCTAATAAAACGTGAAAACCATTCACCTGGTCCACGTACGATAACTTCACAAATCATAAGCAACAACAACAACAATAACGCAAATTTGTTGCGTCTCGAAGAGAAACGTCCCAAATCGGTGACTGCTTCGGTTTTTCGAAATACTGCTGCAACACCACCAACACCGACACCAATATCAACATCAACAACAACAATAACAACTTTAGCTACATCAGCAACATTGCCGGTGAATTTGAGAAAAACAACATTCAACGTTGCTGCTGCAGTCGTTGCTGCCGCCGCTGAGCAAACATTGCCACCAACAACAACAACAACGGCTGCAATTCTATCATCTAGCAATCAATCATTGCAGAATCTTCATCAGCAACAGCAACAACAACAACAACAGCAACAGCAGCAACAACAAACGCAAGATATGAATAAAGGATTTCTATCATTTGCTGATGATGGTCGAGGTTTAACAAGTGAGTAAAACACAACAACTAATTAAAATTAGTCACAAACTATAAAAAAAGTAAAATGAAAATCGGCAAAAAATTCCATTCCATTTCAAGATACAAATCCACTTGGGGAAAAAAGGAATGGAAAATTAGTTTTTGTCAATTTTGCACTTTGCATTTAATTGAAATTTTTGCAGTTCTATCAATAATTTTTTTAATGTGTAGCTCTTATCAAGCCATATCAGATATGGGGATGTCGCTGCGATTTATATTTTTATTATAGCCTATTTTAGGAAAAAAAAGTGTTTTTTTATGAATGCCGAAATGTTAAAAAAAAATTGTCGGAAAAATTTATCTACACGTATGTTGAAGCTAAACAAAACGCAAATTCGCTTTAGTATTTTTAGTGTGATCTAGACTTTGTCCTCTTGCCATTTTCGAATAATCAATAACATATAGATTAGCAAAATATCTAAGTGAGTAAACTTTTTGATATATCTAGATACAAATAGTTTCGTATTCTTTAGGAGTTTTTCCCTGACCACTAAATACATCAGAAGTTTTTTTTTTTTGTATAGCCATCAAAATTACCCAAAGGTTTTCTAGAAATTGAATCAACTTGACATATTTCTGTAACTGATTATGTTTTGTCCTGGCAAATTTCAAATTCGTCATATTGTGATGACATATTTTGTGGTTCAAATCAACATAAACCCGGAAAATTCACAACATTTCAATTTTTGAAGTGCCATTTGCCGGTATATTCTAGTTAAGTGCATTTGCAGCAGCGATCAAGGCTAAAGTCAGCTTATATACACAAATACTACATATTCATATATGTACATTATACATATATGTATATATTGTATATATATTTATAGTGACTAGGGTTTGACTATTTAGAAATTCTAAAAAAAATAGCAAAAAAAGTGCAACTACAATGTGAAGAGGTTTTATGACGCGCGCAAACTATTTGATGTGATTTGACGCATTGTCGTTACAGCGAGGTTTAATTGGGCAGGCCAGATAGTTGGTCAGTCATTCAGTCAGTCAAGCAGTTAGTCAGTCGGTCAGTCAGTCAGGCATTTAGTCAGTTTGCCTTATCTACAATACAAAAAACTGAGGCCGCAATTTGCGCAAATAAAACTATGTACGTTTATTTTTTTCTAAAGACAATCAGAATGAAAATTATTCCGCATGTTCAAGTCAAGGCAACGACTTGAAATTTCTCTTTATTAAAAACTAAATTTTTATTCCTAACAAAGTTCTGATTGGAAGTGCTCTAGGGTTTTGGCCAAATTGACAAAATGTTTATTGTTTAAGTCTGTATTATAGTTTAGTCTATGATTAGATATACCCTTTGACAGGGTATACGGAGAAGAAAACCGGATTGCAATTTGTAAACAAAGTTTTTAGCCCTCGCCTGATAAAGGCACATATACACTTACATGACGAGCTCCATATATGTATGTGTATACTTAGCGTATATAATATGGTACATAACCATTTTGCCGGTTGGCAATTGCACTCGGTTGTTGTTTTTGTTGTTTTTTGCTTTTTTTCAATATATGCCCCCTCCTCTTATGTCATAATCATGTCATATTGTTGATATTACGCATTCTCATCGAGATTACATACACTGCAAGAATATATTTCGCTTTAACATAAGAAAGAGAGCAGAATACAACTATATACCAAATATTGTCCATACTCATGTCATGTATGTATGTTTATATTATGTATGTATATTCACACAATTTGGTGACAAAAATGAAAGAGAAAGAGAAAAAAGAACGCCAGCAGCAACAGCAGCAGAAACCAAAAATATGAATATTAACTTGAGCCAATTAATATGTTAAGTGATGGTGCCTGTCGTCCAGAGCAAAAAAGTAAAATTTTGGCGCGTGTGCCAAGGCCTGGCCATGGATCAGGCTTTGCTGCTGCGGCTGTCTGGCATGTGTCTCTTTCTCCTGCCAGCACCTACTACCACAGCATCCCATGCCCCCTCCTAAATCATGCCATAACATTCCCATTGAAGGGAGATCCAAGTGTATATCCAATGTTTGGCAGCATCACCATCATCTCGTCTTCTCTTCTCACAAATCGCTTTCAATTTTTGTCTCTATTTTGTCTATTTTTTTTTCCTTTCGCTTCTTCTGTTCTTTTTTCTTGCTGTTGACATTTTGGTTCAGTTTTTTGTTTCTTGTGTGGAATCTTTTTTTATTTTCTTTCTTATTCTATATTTATTTTTATTTCGTGGCACATAAATAAACAGGGAAATGCTTTGCTTTAAGAAATCAATTTTATTTTCTTTCCATTATGACCAAAAAAGAAACACCACGCAACAAGTTAACGCATATTCCTTTAAAAGGAAACTAATTAAATGTTTTTAGATGATATTTCATTCTTCTTTCTTTCGCGAGAAACCATTTTCAAAGTTTTTACATCACATATTCACTTTCAAATGGCGCCACGCAAATATTGTTTGTGTGTTGATTAGTGTAATGTAGCTCTCCAGGTGTTGTTTATTGTTTTATGTTTGTTTTTATTTTTTCCTTGAGGTAGTTTTCCTATTGTTTAAATTAAAAAAAAAAAGTAGAAAAAAACAAAAAATAAAAATTCCACTTATTAAATTTAATCAGTTTGTAACACTCAATCGGCTGTCATTACAACTGAAAGAGTGATAACACTCAATTCTCGATGCCCTGGTAAACTAAAGTGGAAGGAAATCCATATTTAGCCGGCCTTGATAAAGCCTAAAACACACACAAACACAAATGAATTTGGAAGTAAAGGGAATGAATTTACTTCCTCCCCACCCCTTTGCCACAACACTACATATAATAATTACTTTATGTTGTTATCCCATTTATAATCTATAAAAGAGAGGTAAATATTTGTAATGATAACAACAACGACCATAAATAACAAAAACACGTTTATTGTTACACTAACTCCACCCCCGCCATCACCCACAATTTAGGCGAATGCCTACCAAACTCTCTCCCTTTTTCTTTACTAGCCAATAGCAATTTGTAGGTGTAATGGTTCGATTGTTTTTTTTGGTATCGATGGCAAATCGTATGACGCTAACGCGCAGCCCTATCGTGATTATCACGCACAGTGATCGGGTCAGCAAACAACTCGCTCAGACTCTAATCAAAATGTTGCCCTAATGCCTGGATGCTGCCCAGCTGATTGTTCTACATCGTCTTTTGGCCGGTTCAAGTTCAAAACTGATATGAATAATACCCTTACTTGACTATTATTTTTATTAGATTTTTGTTTGTTGTAAGAAGCACATTGAATTTAATGATGTTTTTTGTTTTCAACTTACATAAAAAATGTGAGAATCACGCTCTGTTCCCGTTCTACTCCCAATTCTTAGTCGCATCTTCTTAAGTACTTATGTCCGGGGGCACACACTGGCAAACATTTATTATTTTATATATTCCAATTTTGATTTGGAACTACATACGTCACACACACACAAAACACACACACAAGAAACGGAATGAAACGTCTCTGTGTTGTTGTGGTTGCCTTCAATTGCAGATGATGACATAAATTTATTTAAATTGAGAATACTTAGTCTTGGTCTGCCGGTCGTGTTGTCTTCTCCTCGTCACGCGTTGATCATGAGAATTACTTTTCATATTTAAATCGCTCAACCTTTTTTTTTTTGTTTTTTATCTTTCTCTCCTTTCAAAATCAAAAATTCACCTACTACAAAATACACGAGAATATATATTCATCTTGTGTGTTTTTTCAAGTGCATTGAATGTGGTTCAAGTGCAGAGATGCCTTTCACATGCTGCGTCACCAGAACATGTTGAGTTTTAGCTTGTTGTTAACTATTAACCTTGCCCCAAAACCCTCACACACACACACACACACACACACACACACACACGCACGTGTGTGTAATGTCTACACTGTCCGCTTAGGCCTAGTTTTTATTTTTGTTCATTTTTGTCAGGCTGTTAGCCATACGCTAAATGCAATTCATATCGAATGCCTGCCACTGGCCTTGCACTTTAAGCACTTAGTAAATGTTTCATGAAAAAAAAAGTACTCGAAAGTCTAGAGACCCCCATAAACCCCCCATGGAACCAACGAGATTCCCCCTAGAATTCTGTTATATAGAGGAACTGCATTGTATTATAGGTTGCAAAAAATAAAGACGAAAAGTATAAAAAAGAACAACGACGTTGAGTAGCACTCGAGTGCCATAATTATAAGACTCATTTTGTACGTTATAGATAGTTAGATAGAATGAGAAAGATAGAGAGAGAGAGAGACAGAGAGAGAAGTGGAAGGTGGTGAATAGAAAGCCTTTGGTCGTGATGCATTGTTAATTAATTTGTTTGTGTCGAATGCAAGCACCTACTCGCCTACTACTTAATAAGAGTAAATGAGATAGCCTCTATGTAAGCACTTACCTATATATGAACTTACAAAACAAAAAAGAACACTGCAAAGAAAAGCTGCTCAAAGCCCTTTATATTCTTAATTTGCCTTTGATTGCGGCTGTAACTGCAATGCAATCACAACTGAAATGCAATGAACATAACAAGAGAGAGAGCGAGAGAGAAAGATAGAGAGAGAGGTAAAACTGTAACTGAGTGATAAAGGTTTGCCAGCAAACAAAATGCTGATTAGATAGGTCATTTTGCTAAAGAATTATTTAGTTTAATTGTATAAAATCGATTATAATAATATAATAGAAAAAAAATGAAAAAAATCACCTAGAAACAACGAAGAATCGTTGATCAACACTTTACACCTATAATTTTATTTTTTGTGTTTAGTGTTTCCTATATATATATTTTTTTTTTTATGGGCAGCATTCTCTTATCAAATTTATTGCATTTCTATTACATTTGTTTATATTAATATCTGGCGCCGCATTAGGATCAACTATTTTAGTAGATAGTTTTTCCTTTGATATCAGTTAAAAGTTTTTTTTTTTTAGTTTTATTTGTTCATAGCTGTCACTATTAAGTCTTATTTATGGGATCGCCCGGGGCTACTTATGGAACTAAAAACTCGTATTGTACTGCACCTATGTAAATGCATTTGAATTTCCATTTACTTTGTCACACTTGTGTTGATTTGTTTTTTGCCACAGTCGGTTAAGACCGGATTTCTATTTGCATTTCCATATATTTATATTTGTGAGTGTGTAATACAGGTGTATGCATATATGCACATATTTAGATTATAGGTAGATAGTTGCAATCGGAACAGCGATGGCTTCTGACGCTCATAACCGCAATCAATCGGAGTCAAGATCTTTGCCTGATAAGACCTGATGGGGTTAAGAAAGCAGCTGGGTCCATTAGAAATTATTCACAATTTATTAAATATAGAACTATTTGGTTTTGCTTTATTTGCACTTATAACTAACAATAACAAATGTACGTCAGAGGAAAAGTTTTCCAAATTGTTGATTAATGAGCCCCTCAGTCGAGAGAGAGCCAGAGAACTGAGGTACTAATAAAAAATCATGATTGTCGCCGAGAAAGGAGAGAGAACAAAGTAGAGACCAGGGGCATGTATGGTACATAAATCGACAAATTCACAAAAAAAAAAAAAAAAAAAAAAAAACGAAAACAATTTTCAATTAGACTCAATTGAAAGCTGTCAATTAGATGGCAGTCAGGAGAACTAGCTAGCTAGGGGTAAAGTAGAGGCGAAGAGAAGTGTAAGCGATGAATGAATGAATTTTTTGGGCCAGCAAAAGTTCTCGATAGTTAAGTTGAAGCCGAAGTCAAGTGTTTGGCTTGTGCAGTTAATTAACATTTTGAAAGAGGCGACGCGAGATACTCGCATTTAGCAATATAACACTAAAAGTTTACAAAAAAAAAACAATACAAAAAACAATTTTAACACTATAATGTCTGACCGATTGTTGCTTTTGTCTTCGATTTGCAGTGCTTAAAGAGGAACCCGATGATCTGTCACATCATTTGGCCGCAACTGCCTGCATACAGCTGGATGACACACCATTTGGCGATATGCTAGTTGGTCTTATGGGCACATGTCTGTTGCCCGATGATATCAATTCCCTAGATTCGACAACCTGTTCCACAACGGCAAGTGGTCAACACTATCAGAGCAACAACAACACCACCAGCAGCAGCAGTCCCAATAATAACAACAGTCCCAGCGGCAGTTATACCAGCAACAACAGTCCCCTCAGCCCGCATACAGCAGCTAGAGCAACAGCCGGAGTTGGCAGCGGAAGCAATACAAATAGCAATCCAGGCAGCAGTCCCAACAGCAACAGCCATCACCAGCAACATCAGCAACAGCAACAGCAACAACAGCAGCAGCACCACCACCAGCAATCACAGCAGCAGCAACAACATCACCATCACGATAATAGCAACAGCAGCAGCAATATTGATCCGCTGTTTAACTATCGTGAGGAATCGAACGATACAAATTGCTCACAGCACTTGCATTCGCCCAGCATAACATCCAAGGTAATTTATCGAAATACTTTACCATAGGTGAATATTGATTTATTTATTGAATTCTTGTACTTTTTAGAGTCCTGAGGATAGTAGTCTGCCATCGTTGTGCAGTCCCAATTCACTGACTCAGGAAGATGACTTCTCGTTTGTTGATTTCGGCATGCGTGCCCCCTATATACCCATGGGCGATGATATGCCCCTGCTCACAGAGACAGATCTCATGTGGTGTCCGCCCGAGGATCTGCAGACAATGGTGCCGAAGGATATCGATGCCATGCAACAGCAATTGCAATCAATACAACAACAGCAGCAGCAACAGCAACAATATAGCAATAACACTTACCAGCAGCAACAGCAAACGACAACAACTCTCCAGCAGCAGCAGCAGCAACAGCAGCAACAGCAACACCAGCATTTTTCCAACTCTTTATGCTCATCGCCGGCATCGACAGTATCGTCGTTATCACCATCACCAATGCAGCAGCAGCAACATCATCATCAACAGCAGCAGCAACAATCAAATGTGTTTGCCAGCGATACAAGCGAGTTGGCAGCTCTGCTTTGTGGCACAGGAAATGGAACGCTTTCTATTTTGAGCAATGGCAATGGTGCCAACGATGATGACTGTGTGTCTGAGCAACGTTTGCAACAATTGCAACAGGAATTGCAATTGCAAGAGCAGCAGCAGCAGCAACAACAACAGCAGCAGCAACAGCAACAGCAATTGTTAAGCCTTAGCATCGAGTGCAAAAAAGAGAAATATGAGGTGACAATGGCCCCCAGCCTATGTCATTCCATTGAGGATGCATTTGAGAATGACTATAGCAAGGATTGTAAGTATTTAAATATCTGTCACCAGTCAGTGGAAAATGAAAATATGCAATGACTGTCGTTGGAATGGAGAGTAGTGTGTGTGTGTGTGTGTGTGTGCGTGGCGTTGACATTTTTTTCCGTTTATCCGTTTTTCTCGCATTTGGAAGAGGCCTAATTTTTATGGCCAATGTGACTAAAAATAATCACAAACTTTCCTTTCTTTTATTTATTTTTCATTCTTTTTCTAAACACGCACACACTTGGAACGCCTACATTGTAAAAATAGCTAAAAGAAAGAACCATAAGCAAAACTTTTCCTATGAGCGTGTGTGTGTGTCTATATTATATATAATTTTATATATATATGTATATATGAGCACACACTTTGTGTTGAAGATGTCACGTTGAAGCTGCGGGAGAGCTAATTGATGTGGGTCTAGGCGTATTTTTTTTCGTTTTGTTTGTTTGGTTCTTTTACTTTGCTCGTGTTTGGTTCCGGGGAGTGTCTAAATAATTAAGCATAATTTTCACACATTGCTCTCTTACCTTTTGACACATGTCAAGTCGAGCGAAAGGGCCTTCGGTTAGGTTACGTTTCCATTGTGTTTGATTGATGCTCGCCCGCGCCTGTCAGTAGAATCAGAGCATAGTGTCACTTGGATTGGCGCTCTCTCTCTCTCCCTCCTGCCTCGATTGACAGCAGCTCGTTTTCCAAATCAGAATTCATTTTGAATATTTCACTAATATTCCAATGCCTGCGACTTAAGCTTTGCTGATTTACGGGCAAGAATAAATATATATACACAAATATATATGAATTTATATCTATACTATGTATATATAAGTATTGTATATACATCTACATCTTGGCAACACACTGTGAAAATGTTTCTTTCAATTCTTCGCAAACAAAATATTATTGTTTTAAATTAGCATCAATGTCATGGGCAAAAGGAATTATGTTTTTTTTCTTCCATTTTTTGTTGAAGAATAAAAAATTGTCAATAAATTATATGACGAAAGCAACAACAGATTAGCTTGCATATTTCCACGAAAAATAATAGGGAAAAAAGAGATAAAATGAATTTTTTACTAAACGTTTTTACTCTTTTCTTTTATCTTAGCCACAACACTAGATTGGAGTGAATTGTTGCAGATGCATGTGGCAGATGCCACAACTAGCAGCAGTCCAGCCATCTCACCTTTACCAATGGCAGCCAATAAAGTGGCCACCATACAATTGTTGCAACAACATCAGCAACAATTGTTACTGCAGCAGCAACAGCAACAGAATATCATTCTTAACTCGGTGCCATTGATAACCATACAAAACAATAAGGCAATGTTGCAACAACAAGATCAGTTGCATGAGCTGATAATGCCAACAGGCAAACAGCCAGCCATGAAGCTATTAAATGGAACAACCATAGCCCCAGTGACCACCAAGGCAACCATTCGTCTGGTGGAAAGTAAAGCACCTATACCGTCACATGGTCGAACAACAACAATATTGCAGACTATAATGCCCCAACAACAACAACAGCACCAGCAGCAGCAGCAGCAGCAAAGTCATGGAAACAAACGTCATTTAAATACACAGACAAGTTCAGGAAATCCCATCGAATCCAAGCGTCTAAAGAGCGGCAATGTGACCCTAGAAGTGCAATCGCCACAATTGCTGCAGCAACTCATTGGCAAGGATTCAAGCCAACAGCAAACGCAGGCTTCAAAGCGAACGTCAGGCGATCGTTGGTCAACATCGGCAACAGTAGTTGCCACAGCAGCAGCAACGGCAGCGGCAGCAGCCACAGCAGCGGAGAGCAAGCACCAGCAGCAGCAGATCCAAAAGCAACAGCAGCAATCCAATTCGGTGCTTAAGAATTTACTGGTCAGTGGACGTGATATAAGTGCCGGTTACTGCATTGTGCCCATGCGGCCCAAAAAGCAGCTGGCTAAAGTTTAAAAACCCAAGTCTAGAGAGTCTCCTGCCATTTAAACCAAACCAAAACCCAATCCAACCGAAACCAACCCAGCTAAAGTTGGGACGTTTCAACTATGGACAAAAACCCATCTCTGCAATTTGTCTTTGTAAATGGATCGATTTTATATAAAGCAAGAAACAAAATGAAATTGAAAAGCAAAAACGTAAACAAACATAAAACCGAAAAAGGCAAAAAAAAACCAAACTCTTTTGGAGTGTCTTAGCTTTAGTCTTTAGACTAGTTTTAAAAGTTATATAGTCTTGGATCTAGTTATAGCGTTTAGTGTAAGTGTGTGCTGCCCCCGATGCAGCTGTGTGCAGACTTTAAATTTATAAAATTTTGTAGACTATTTAAAATAGTAAGCGATATCGGTGTCGGCATTGGCATCGGCGATCGATATGGCAAAAGTTATCTCTAATTTGTAAGTTTTTAGCTTGGCGCGATTTGTTGATTTCGTTTTTAAGTTGACCATAAGCCAATGTTGTTATATTCTGTTGAGCATATTCTGTTGTAAATAATAATAATATAAATAATTAAAATTAAAAAAACTAAACAACAACAAAATAAATAGGTTCTAGACGTGACTACCAAAAGCATCACAACAAAAAGAATAAAAATAATAATAATAATAATAGAAATTGCAATAAAATTGTGAACAAAAAAAAAACACTATAAATTCAAATATGACAAAAACAAATTCAGTTTTCTTTTTTCCACTGTGATAGCATTTGCTTTTGTTTCACATATTATTTCCTCTATTTTGTTTTTGATTTATTTCATATTATGGCATCAGGTTTTAAATCAATAAGATTTTTATATTTTTTTTTTCTTTCTTTCGTTAAATTGTTAAAGGAATTTGTTAGATGTGTAAGCGATTTGACTGAAGAGAAAGAGAGAAGCAGGAGAGCGAAGTAGGCATGATAAAGAAAAGACAGCAGGATAAACGCAAAACTAGGAAAATTGTACTCAGAAATGTGTTTTGTGTTTCGAATTCGAAATTCTTTGTAAAACTTTTTGTTGTGTTTCTTTTTTTTTTTTTTTTTTCTCAAACTCAAAAACCAAAAAAATGAAAACCAACACACATGGTAAAGAAAATCTAAATGTAAATTTGCAAAAGATGAAAGTAATAAAACAAAAATTTCAAATTCGAGCGCTGAACGTACAAAATGAAAATAAAATTAAAATTCAAAGGCAAAATAGCAGATAAAAATGTAAAAGTTTTAAGAAAATTTGATAACTAAGCTAGCTGAAATTCTTGCATATTAAACTAAATAGGAGATAAACATTAAAAAAAAAAAAACCAAAAAGTCAAAGCTAGAGAAACCAGCTGTTGTAGTCCCTAATTATAAAATATACATTATAGACATTATATACACACACACTTATATAGAAATTAACAAACAAAAGAACAAAAAAAAACACATAAAAGCGAGAGACAACAACAACAATCAATCAATTCTAATGTTGTAAGCTTTTCCTAGGGCAGCAAAGAAAAAAAAAGGAAAAAAGTTTAAAATGGAAAAACATCCTCCGGTTGGCCATAGAAACCTTTTGTAACAAAAAATATTTACTCAACCAGCTCACCCGGATTTTGGATCAGCAGCTTTTAATTTACACATATATCTATATTAATTTTTAGTTTTGTTTTTAAAAATACAAAAATACAAAAAAAAGAAAAAAGCACGTGAAAAAAACGACATTGAGAACAACAACAAAACCCAATGAAAATGCTTATTTTTATTTCCTTTATTACGTTTATTTGGTTTTCTTAACTTTAAAATAACATAACTTCTAATCGTCCCTTTCTATCGATTTTTCATATATGTCGACTGTCATGTACTGACCTACATTCTGTAGGCATGACAGAGACGAGACATGAATGTGGGAGGTCATGTTTTGGTGATGAGGGGCGACCTAACGAACGGTCGGTCCTTCCACCATTCATTACACAACAAATTTTTCATTCTGCCAAAGACTTGGAGCCCAAAGTTTAATTAACTTGCGTTCCGTTTGTGTTTTGTGGCATGTCTGACGCACATTCAGTTTGATTTTCTGATATAAGCAGAAATCATAAATATAAACTCGAAAACAAATAACGAAACAAAACCCACAACAAAAAAGGAAAACTAAATTTACACGCAACTCATCTTTCGAAACGAAGTTTAAAATAATTTTCAATAAACTACGCCTAAAGGTAGGCAACACACACACACACAATTTAACTACGCCTGGCAACTATATTGACACTACTCTTTAGTTGGCCTATTGAATCCTCTTTTTGACTCCATCTATCCTACTAGGATTTTCTCCACCTCATTCTCACTTCTTCTGGGCTCCCTCATATATCATATTAGCATTCTTTTATTGCCTATTTCTATGCCTAAAGGCAGCGCGTGCCGCATTTGTGTGTTAAGCTTACCAGGCATTCGGTTATACTTTTAGCTCCTTTCCCTTTCCATTTCCTTTCGTTTCGTTTCGTTTCGGTATTGATTTTACACCTCGTCCTTAACAAATACCAAATGCTATCAGTGTCTATCCTTTAATGTAGCTCATACTTTGCTTTCTGAGCCTACAGCTGACGTTTTGCTCAGCTCTCACTCTCACTTTCACTTTCATTTCATTTAGGCTCAAGGAGCAGAAGCAGGATTTTCTCTTTCGCTTTCTCTCTCTCTCTCCCTCTCTTTTCTCGAACCATTCTCTTTGCATGTGTTTCTCTCTCTTTGATTTCGTGGGTGGCACGTGTCTCTTCTGTATATGTAACAAGCTTCTGTTTTTATGTGCTACACGAGCGCAGCTCCCAAACTCGACCCCGACGCCATTTGTAGGCCCACACAAATATACACTCACGCACGCACTCACACACACACACAGAGTTCTTTGTTTTTGCGTCATTGTGTAAATATTTGTCTACATTTGCATTTCAAATAGATTTTTTTTTTATACAAATGTTAAAGATTTGCTGCTTTCTTTTACTTATTCTTTTGGCCCCCTTTTTTCGGTTTGTTTCATTTCAATTTGCTTGCAAATCCATGGGTGAGGAAAATAAAATACAAAAACAAAATCTAATTAAGATTTAATTGTTGTCTATATAGACAAAGAAATAACCGCAACTACCTCGAATTATATGCGGAAATCACAAAAAAAGAAACAAAATTAACAAACTACCTCCAAAAATAAAACTCGTCAATATATCTAAATACAAAAAGAAACACTCAACGAAAGCCAAATGTGTTCCCAGCATTTCCGTTTACAACAAAACCAACCGCAACGTGACGCTTAACTAGGAAATTGATATAGTTTATAGAAATCGTACACATCGTAACACTTAGATAAAAATTGATAAGCAATCCTCAAAGTCCTATTAAATAAATAGTATTTAAACAATAAGTAAGACGACTCGAATGAATGTAATGAATAGAATGATTATAATGGCAAATGACTCTTAAGTAATTAACTAGACAAATACCAAAAATACCAGACAATTTAGAGTACTTTTTCTCTCCTCTCGATAATCATTTAGTCGATCGGTCAGCACTTGCAGTCGACTCGAAAATTGAGTGTATATATATATATGAATATGAATAATTATAGCCCGAAAAGACTGTGAGCCAGAAACTCTCAAAAATTATATACACAAAACGACAAAAAAAAAAACAAACAACAAATAATTAAAATAAATTCCTAAATTTAGACAGAATAACACCAGGCAGACTTTTCGCAATATATTTGCAAAAGTGAAATCCATGAAAAGTAAAAACTCTCAAATATTAATCGATGTGGCTTTAACTAAATTAAATTAATCAACTCGTATGCCTAATCTTTCAAAAATGAATATCGATATATAATATAAAACTAATTACTACTACATCTAGTCTAATCTAGTCTTCAGAAAGCAAAAGTCAAATTTCTGTAGCAAATATTTAAAAAAATTAAGAGAAAAACAAAAAACAAAACACAAGAATGAAGATTTAGTTGAAATTTTTTAATGCCGTTATGTATGAGGGTGAGAAAGTTAGAGGGGGGTGGTCGGGGGTGTTTATCTCAGAGAGAAATCCAGAAAGATATAGCTTTATAGCGACGGAGTGCAAACAGTTTTTAATAGTGAACATGTGAGGGAATCCGAGAACGAGAAACGAACGTACATACAACATGCAACAACAAATGAAAATTATACCACATATACCTCAGTACATGCATAAGTACATAATACACACACACATACTCACATCCACACACACCCACATACCGATGAGTGTGTGTGTGTGCTGCCAGTGAGTGTTGTAAAAGCACACATGCAATTACCAAATATACCTCGTGTATACACATATATATACATACATTATATATATATATATATTTAAACTAAAATATATACATACAAAACTTAACTAAAATATACAAAAATAACAAAAAATAACCCACATAAATACAATTTTGATAGTTCAATACACAAATCCCTCTAGAGTAAATGTTGTGTGCAAAGACCCTTTTTTGATCAAACTGAAGTTTACCAACCAAACGACAAATAATCAAAGAGAATACAAAATTAACTTACAAATATAAAGACTACAAAAAACCATTTACCTTGTAATGTGCAAAATAATGAAAAATGTATGTTTTTTTTTTTTAAATTTATTTCCTGTCCTCCCTACTACCTCGAAATCTTGTTGTATGTGTCTCGCATTTAACTATAATTATACAAAAAGAAAAGAAAATGAAATAAAATCAAAGCATAGCGCTAAATGAAAGCAAAAAAAAACTATATAAAAATCTTAAATACTAGAGTAAACTTACTAAATGTTGTGTGTCACTTTTCTATAGCATACTTATGAGCGTCAGCCTAATAAATATATACCTCAAAATGAACAAATTGCTTCAGTCGAGTCAAAAATCAATTTGAAGAATACTAAAAACTAAAGTAAAATTTTTTAGTATATATTAGCTATAATTTTGTGGCTAGCAAATATGAACTACACACACTCACCCACACACAAACACGCTTATAAACTGAACATATCCCTTACTCGATTTATAGCCAACTCATCATAATTCAAGCTGAAAAAGTTAAGTCAAGGTGACAAGCATTTTAGGAGAATTTCATTCTTTTTTTTATATATATATTCGAACTGGCGGCTAGCTGTCTGATGATGATTTTGATTAATGTTTCCAGTGTTTTGAAAGTCATCTCTTGTGTCTAGAGTTTGGCTCAAGACTTTTGAAGTTCATTTGAAATGCCGTTTCCTTGTTGCTCATCATTTCGTCTTGATTAATTGCAGAAAATTATATAAATTTACTTATATATATTTGGCAACAGGTTGCCATGATTTAAGTTTCGTTTTTGGCAAGTTAAAAGCCGAGTGAATGAAAATAGTAACCTTAACCTCTTAACAATTGGCTCTTGACTCTACAGACTCATTTGTCATTTGTGTGTGGTGCCCATAGGGTAAATATCTCGGAATTATACAAATGTCTAGTCATTTTCAAGGGGCATTACTTATGCCTGGTTGTCATGCCTGCAAATCTTTTAACTAATTTGCAACAATTATGTATTTTCACACCAGACAGCTGTGGATTTTGACTGGGACAATAAAGCTATGAAAACAAACATACCACAACAACAACAACACAAATACAAAAGATAACAAACAAAGTAAAACTAACAGAAAATACCTCCAACTAAGTCAAATTTTTGTTGAACACAACAACTAACAATGAAAATGAATGAAAATTTAGCATAAATTTTTAAGCAAAATACATGAAAATTAGCCTTCAAATCGATTATAAATGAAATGATGGGGCAAGTAAAACAAACATTTTAGTCTGTAAATGCCGCAAAGTATGCAATATTATACAAAACATATACATATATAGAGAGATAGTTCTATATAGTTATATACAAGCAACAACTAATGCATATATACATTATAGAGAGAGAGATATAATATACCATACAATATGCTATATATGATATGATATCGATATATGATAAACTATAAATGTGGATTATAAAAACAAAAAGTATTTTAATAAAACTTTTAATAAATATTTTAGTAAATCAAAATAGAAAAGATATTAAAAACTATCCAACTAAGAAGCTCCCAAAACTCATACCAACCCAATTGACCCTATTGTGTTTTCTATTTCTTGTGGGCTTTGAGACTATATAATCGGATCTCGTTTAACATATTCTTCCCCTTCACAGTCTCTCTATAACTGGCTGTCCATCTGGAATCGAAATAGATTTATGTGCATATTTGTTTCTATTGATGTTTTGGCCTCTTCTCTATGCATTGAATTGATTAATCCACTACAAGTGAAAGATGGTGGAAGGATGGATGGAGGGGGGGTACTGGAGTGTGGCAACTTTTACTTGTTTTATCTTGTCGGGCAATTTATTAAAATCTTTTTTGATTGGCATAAATAATGATGTTGATGTTGCTTTGTCTTTTTCTTTAGCCAAATCAAGTTGTTCAACTAGGAAAATTGATGAAAACTTTTGGGAATTGTTTCTGACAAACATATTTTGCCTTTATACTCAATTGAAGTCTCGCACGAGTGGCAGATATTCATCTAAATGTATGTTTGTTTGCCGCGTTGACAATTACCCATACATACATGGAGTTAAAAAAAATAATAATATCACGTATACGCCTCGTTATTGATTTCACTTTATGAAAATTTGAGTGCCCAGGCCTAAGGCTTCAATCCTTTTTGTATGCTGAAGAAAAAAACAAAATAAAAGAAAAAAGAGGAATCAAAACCTGATCCCGCCCTTACGCAAAGTCAATTTCAATCGAAATGTTGCCTTGCTCCTGTCCCTGGAGTCTGCTTACGTAACGCAATTGAGGCTACAAAATGAAAACTTAAACTGTAGCTAAAATGGGCCAACCACTGTGTGTGTGTGTGTGTATGGGCCAAATTGAAAGGCCTTGATTGTTGGTTGTGTGCTGTGTGTGTGCGTGTGTGTGTGTGTGCTGTGACAGCACAATTCTAAGCCAAATAGAAAGTAAAAGTGAGTAAGAAAGAAAGAATAAGCAAAGTTTGCCTTTAATTACTTTTGTTTCTTTTGACTTTTAGTCCACATGGGCGTGGTTGGTTTTCAGCTTTCACTTAAAGTGCCAAATAACTTCTGCTTGCCAGCGACTTTAGGCCTGCTTAACACTGCCTTTGATGGTGTTGAGTGTAATAAAAAAAATCCAATTAAATGTCTTTAAACAGCTCAGCAAAACGTAACAAAAATTATCCCTGAAGCTAAATTCTTGGAATGGCACACATTTTGTACCCTTACTGTGCTCACATTGAGACTGTAAAGTAAATTGATTGATGAGTTTTGACAATAGATGAAGCCAAAGCTTGAGATAGTTGAGGATAGGA
This sequence comes from Drosophila insularis, assembly GCA_018903935.1. NCBI lineage: Eukaryota > Metazoa > Arthropoda > Insecta > Diptera > Drosophilidae > Drosophila > Drosophila insularis. The sequence goes on from JAEIFP010000752.1 coordinate 571,994, forward strand.
GTCGTTTCTATATAATGTAGAATGAATATCTTGTTAGTTCAGACAGATTATACTCTCGATTGTATAAAATCTGCTATATTGATGGTAGACGAATGCTTCTTGGTTCATCGTTTCGAGATACCCAGTGGCAATTGTTAAGAAGGAAGCTTAGGAAATTCGTATTCCCTCGCATTACGGAAGTCCTTTCAAGAATATTCCTTCAGTTGCTACATGCTTATTTATGCCAATTATTTAGCTGTCCATCAAAATGGGAATAGATACACGTTGTGTGCTCCCATTGTGAGCAGTCGGTTCATTTTTTTCTTTTTTGGTTAGCAGCAGCAATTGTGCGGTTTAATAATTTATTATAGATATTTGTGGGGCCAATGTTAGTAAGTTAGTTGAATGGTGGCCTGCGCCGCTTCGGCCAAACAATATATCAAACGAAATAAAACCTATTACAAGACATTTTTGTATTTCTTTTGGGCATTGTTGGCATCGTCTGTGGCATTCGGTTTTTAGCTATATAAATGTCCTGCGGGATATTGCGCGTGCGAACTGAATTTTTCACAATATCGCTAAGCACACGCTCTGTTTGATTCAAGGACAAAAGCTATAAGATGGGAATTCCATTCAAGGGATTCATCTAGAGTAAATGCTAGCAACCTTTCTTCAGAAATTAATTAAGGATTTAATGTTTGCTTTTTTTTTAGTTTTTTTTTTTCATTTTGAATTACTTTGGTTACCCCTCCGTTTGGTTTGGCTACGCTCCTGCATTTAGCAGTCACTATCAGATAAGAAATTGCTGTTAATGTGTCACCAGCTTCTTCGAGTCCTTTTTGCTGCCTTATCTTTAACTACTTAAATTGTTGTATTGCTCCATTAACTTAAAGACAGACTTTTCCCTGCCCTTTTGGTCAAGTCATTTGGCAATCGATCAACTTACAGCACTTTCCCTTTTCACTCCAGCAGCAATTTTTGATGTACAAGAGCAATTAGCGCTTGCTGCAATCGAAGACAACAAAAAATTTGAAAGCATTGCAAATAAAGGCTTTCAGTCTGAGGGTAGAGTTCAATAGACTGCAAGTAAACTTTATGATGATGATGGGCAATATGAGAACCCAACCATTTGAATCCTCTGCCAATACGTATGGGAGTCCATTTGTCCAGTTGTTTTCTCATCAACATGAAAGCAAAAGTTATTGAAAATTGCAGGCGACAGACAGACAGAAAGTCTTGAAGTGGCAGTGAATTGATATTGATATTTATGTATATGAACCATTTCCTGTATAGCAGACGAAACGCACTCGTGTGTGCCTTAGCCTTTGTGTGTCAATCCTGCATTCAACTTAATAATATTTCTCTCTGTCAGATTCTATTTCAAGTTGGAACAAGAGCCAACCACAATTCCGTCAAGCAGTCGGCCAAAAAGGTGGTGGGAGTAGACCATCATTAAAATATGATTTATTGCGGCCTCCATTTTGGGCTGGCTGGGTGTCTTCTTGACTGTCAAGTACTTCTTCCCCTTCTTGCTCCCTCTGGGGGGTATGCTGGTGGGGGGCTTGAGCTTCCGTTTTTGCGCTTGACTCTAGCCAGTTATTTGGGCTCACTTCGAATCTCATTGAGCTTTATCTCTTAGAGAATTTGCATAGATTGGCATAGATAGGCGAAAAGTTGCATACTTTAGAGACTTGGGCTGTAATCTGACCTATTAAGTTATAAATTGCTTGATTTACTTAAATTTAAGATAATTGTTAAGTGTAATTACGTTAAGTTAATGTAAGAAAAAAATCGATCCATCTACAAATGTACAAATTGCAGTCCATTGGAATTATAAATTCAATTCTTGCGGGCCTCTACTTGGTGACTTGACAAACTGATGATAACTTTTTACTGACAATTATTTCCTTTGTTTTCTTTTTACTATCTACCCCCACATAATACAGGTGAATGGTGGCGAAAATGTTGTCGAACCGATGCAAATTGACGACGATTCCATTGACCAGCCGGAGCCTCGGGACTTGGCTAGATTTACCACACCCCTGCAGTGTCATACCACCACGGAGGCCATATTGCGCAACTATCGCCACAATCCCCTGATTAGTGGTAGCAATTTGCAATTGTCACCTGTTTTAAGCGGCTCTGATGCCGGAGGCAGTGTTTGCGACACCGGAGATACTGGTTCAGTTGTCTCTATGGACGATTCTATGCCGCCGGGATTAACGCCATGCGACTCGGATGGCTCCTCCAGTGACAGTGGCATCGATGACAACAGTCTTAATGCAGGCTCACCACCTAAAGAGAAGGTCATTAGAGCCAGTGAATTGATTGAATCTTCTGCATTGCCACCAGCACAGACTCTGCCTAATGATGAGGAGGCTGTCAGGGCGCAGGAGACGGTCGAGTCATGTGGCAGCAATGCTGGTTCTCATAGCAGAAAGACATCCATCTCGTATTTGTATGGCAGCAACCCGTTGCTATGCGACCAGGACTGGAGGGATCTGTGTAATGATGACTACAACATGAGTGGAGAGGGTTTTGAGTTCAATGATCATCAATTGGATCAGGTGCTGGGCTTGTCAGAGGACATTGCCTAATACGGCGCGGGGGGCAAAGAGGAGAGAAAAGCAAAACGTAATCATCCTAAGAAATGAGACTAGGAGAAGGAGGTGTATTACACAGTTTTGCATGCATTAAATTTGTTTTATTTTGAATTTTTTCCATCAATTTTTGTGAAAAGCGAGAAAACATTTGAAAATTTAAATTTTAAGAAAAACAAGAATGAAAAAGATTATTTTTGTAAATTACCAGCGGCCCACCTACCCAAGCCTAGCCCTAACCCTACCACCCCCCTCAAACCATATACATATAATATCAAGCTAACCTATATACAAACAGGAAAGGTTTTACATTATTTTTGAATAGTTCTTTTTGTAGCCACTTTAACTGCCCAGATCAGAGAAATATCTATATATGTATATGTAATTTAGCCTTACTAGTTTTCAACTTTAAAAAGCAAAAAGAAAAACGTAAAAAGAATAAATAAACTGCATAATAATACACATTAAAATAAGCAACGCAATAGACGAAATTGTTAAAGGTTTTTGCTAAATAAAAGGCTCAAACAAATGTCTCGATCTGACAAAATTCGAGCGCGAAAACTGTCAAACAATAAGATTACATAAAAAAACTTAAAAAAAAAAAAATAATAACCACAAATAAATCATAAAAAAATGTCAAAAATTAAAAAAAAAGAACAAAAAAAAAAAAAATTTAACAATAATTAGAATAAGTCTACAACAATTTCAATTTTTTCTTAAGCACTAAATAATTTCCGTTATTTGTGTTGTACAAGTGAATATATATTTTCCACTACAACTTATGTGCATTTTTAATTTGTTTAACTGATTTCTGAGTTCTGTCAATCTAAATATTATGTTTATTTTGTTTCGATTTTTTGTAAATTAGCAATTCGTTCTTATCGAATTGGTACTTAGTTTTGTAAGTTTTAGTAGGCGCATTATTCACAATACACAAAAAAAATTAATAATAAAAATCGTCTGCTCTATGTAATGTTTTCTCCAATTTATCAATTTTCAATAAGTTCAATGTTATAATAAATAATTAAATATTTTCATAAATGAACAAAAAATAAAATTATCATTTTGATAAAAGTTGCATGCAGAATACAACAACAAACCAAAAATCTATTCATTTTAAAACTGTTGAAGAGGCAAGGATTTATATACATACTATGTATATGAATATTGAACTATAATATCATCAAGTGGAAAGTTGTCTTAGCCCTGGTTTATGGCGAATGAGAGGGAGTCTTTCAGAAGTTTTCCTCCCTGATTTAACGTAGTGAAAACGTATCTATCAGCTGAACAGTGCACGGTGGCGCCCATCAGGAAAGCTTTAAAAGCTCTAAAGCAATACCATGTACAGAAACATTCATACAAGGTATATCAATTCATTAAAATTTAAAACAAAATAGTAATTTTACTTTAGTTTAACTATTCTATACATTTTAATTGGGTTATTGATTGATTTTCTTTTTACCTTATTATTAAAATTACACCATTATTACACCACATCTTTGACATGGAACGGACTAACCCACAAACCTCATTCTCAAAATCCCAGTTTATTTACTTATATACTTATATCTCTGAAAAGATGTCACCCACTTGACCCACATGTCATGTTTTACCTTACCTTATTCATTAATGTTATCCATTCAGTATTTGGAAGATTTAGATTGATTTAATAGTTCCTGTGCCGCCCACACTGGAAGATAATTTCGGTGACTCTTTGTAGACTTTCATTCCGCACCAGCAAAACCAAAAAATCAATGTGTCAACTACTAAGTATACTAAACTAGTAAATTACTATGTCTACTAACCACAAGTAAGAACTGGATTATCCTAACATTTTAGTATAACATTTTTATTCATTATGCGCTCAGACAGCAGCAGGATAACAAAGACTTTCTCGATGGTCTTGTAAGATGCTCTCAAGATCTGCGATCAAATACGTCTAGCAATACTTCGAAACCACCAATTACTTTTTCATTCTTTTTAAACTCCAAACGAAATTTTAAAAGGCCACGCCTCAGATAAGACACCCATTTTTCAGTATTGGGGATCCATTCGTTGAACCAATATTCTCCTTTGCGTAGAGGGCAATAGCCATCGGCAGTTGTCGGAAAGTTTGAAGTGTCATTTTCAATCTGCATATATTTCAAGAAATAGCCTTCGCCGAACTCACAGGTTGTGATGCTTCTTACTTCATAGATCATTGGAACCCATACGCCACTTTGAAGTGTAAACACTTTACAAAGGACTTTTAAATCTTCGTCCGCATCAACAAGAAAAAAAGACGGTCCGTTTAAAGCTCGTTGACGTCCGATTATTTTTAACCCACGAAAGTCCACCAAAGTTTCATCTTCACCGGCGAATCCAGCAATGGACTCCAATCTAACATCATAGTTATTTCTACCAAAACACTGAAAGGACATTATATCATTTAATATATACAATTTCAAGAGTTCTTACCAACGCTATCATCCCAGAAAGAAACAGGACCATCCAATTGAAGCACATTTTGCACACGGTACGAGTAATATTTGTTGTTGAATTCTATTTTATACTCTCATATCTCGCATGTTGGATGTCAATTGAACGATAGTATCTGTATCTATCTGTCAATTACACGATAACTAAAATTGTACATACAACTTATAAAATTTTATTAACCTAGCACCAAAAGAGATAATTATAATAAATGCATAAGATTCGATCGTGTAATGATGGAAATGTTTTCGTGGGGCCAGATATTATAGAGCTTATCGCTGATGCTAAACAAGTAAAGATTGCTTGATTGATTAAAGATATTAGTTTTTTAAAGTATAAATACATATTTACGTAATAGTTGAATTGAAATCTTCTTTTTACTTGATAAAAGCAGTACCCAAGTCGGCGATACTACTAAATTATTCCATTTTCGTTTGGAATACAAAGTATACAATAAATTTAATACTATCCATATAGTTCCGATCTAATAAAATAAATAATCCAATTATTCCATAAAACATTTCTACAATTGAATCCAGTCGATTGACTGATAACACTTCATTCAGGGATATAATAGTATAGTGTCCGATATCTAGAAGATCTGTTGATGCTGATTAATTCGATACGGTGAAATGGTATGTTTAAATCGCCAAAATGTATGTAACAGGCAGAAGGAAGCTTTTCCGACCCCATAAACCTGGCTCATCTAGTCATGTCCGTCTGTTCTATGAACACCTAGATCTCGGAGAATATAAGAGCTGCATGCACAAAATATGTATACTAAACAAAATTTGTAAAATGATTTATTTATAACTGCTTAAAATCATATCAAATAAGCAAAGTTGTGTACTAAGAAAGATGGGCTATTTCTATTTCTCTATGCCTCTATAATGAAGGTGGCAAATAACTGAATGTTTAATTTTTAACATGATTTCATTTCTGCTAAAGTAGTTAGCACTCAATCTGTTTGATCATCTTTTCAGTTCTTCGCAAAAATTAAATTTTTCAATAATATTTAGGCTGATAGCCTCCTCAATATTTTGAATCCAAATAAGTAAGATTCTACTTGTTTTTTAAGGATTCTGTTGTATCATGAAACTTGAAGTTTATAATTCGACAATCCTTTGAGGCAGCCTGTTCCTTTAATACTCCTTCGAATACTCCAAGCCGAATTTTATAAGACGTCGCTTAATAGATGATACCCATTCTCAAATGTAAACAATTTACTAGTGCCTTTGACCATATTAATAGCACAAAAAATCAATCCCTTTAGAAAGTCTTCCATAGTTGGACACAATTCGAGAAATATAATGGGATGATGTGCTGTATTGATTTAGCTGTGTCTCTGTATCTGTCTGTCAATCAAATTGTTAAATAATTACACGATAACTAAAATTTTATACAAGCAATTATCATTATATAAACTATCCAAACTTGGAATTAGTCTGGAATTGGCAATCTCAAGAAGAGGGACACAAAATCGACCAGTAATCCAGCATCTATCTTTCATCCGGCCCTTTTAGTGATCCTATAGCTAGTAGCTGTGAGCGATGGCTTTCTTGATATATGCTGCCTTCTTAACTGCTGTAATCTAGTAAGAAATGTACTCACGTTTAAGCTTAGGATATAAAACAAATTGTGTACACATTTTCAAATCGTCGATCATATCAATAACGTTTGGAACTGATTCATTTATAGCTTGTTCACGGCCCATCGATGGTCGGTCAATGTAGTCTTCTAGCCATCAATGCCAGTCAAGGATTCCGCTCTTATGTCAGACGTATAAGGCGCTAAAAGAAAAAGGCCTCGTCCAAAAGACCAAGAAACTACCCACAAAATTCCGAATTTAAATTGTCCACAAAACGAAAATAGGCGTTGCACCTGTAAAAAAGACTCTTTAAGCCAATAGCCAAGACCATACTTACGGTTCATCAGCTAATTACATTTCCTTAGGTAGCGAGAAAATCAGAAATAAAAACCGAAAACAGAAAACGTCATTAATTCGTGGCCACTCCGGAATACAATAGGCTGGACAAATATTTATATTCACCCTACAATTCCGTTTACATTTATTTATTCCGTTTTCCTTAAAGACGTCACTGGAGTAGATCACATGAATAGGTAGTACGGCCTGTGCCTTGACTATACCGAAAAAGGTCTATACCGATTGAGCAAATAGTTGTCTCATCGGGACAATTGGAGAGCAGAATATTCTATATATATATGTATATCTAGTCAAATTGGTGCACTAAAATCAGTGAATTTTCGCAATGTGATAGGTAAAAAAATGAATAAATAATTTAAAATTGCCGATTAAATACGTCTAGTATAGTTTCGAACCCGCCGACTGCTTTGTCATCCTTTGAATATTCCAGACGAAATTTTGTTAGGCCACGCCTCATATATGACACCCATGTATCAGTATTGGGGATCCATTTGTTAAACCAATATTCCCTCTTCCGCAGAGGGCAATAGCCAGCGGCAGTTATCGGAAAGTTTGTAGCGACATTTTTCGGATCGACATAAGTTAAAAAATACTCTTTGCCAAAGTCACAGGCAGGCATGCTTCTTATCTCGTAGATCATTGGAATCCATACGCCAACTTCAAGTGTAAATACTTTACAAGAGACTTCTAACTCATTGGTGTTATTAACAAGAAAAAAAACCGATCCGTTTAAAGCTCGTTCACGTCCGATTACTTTTAACCCTCGAAAGTCCACCAAAGTGTCGTCTTCGCCTTTGATTCCAGTAAAAGATTCCAACCTAACGTCATAGTTATTTCTACCAAAGCACTGAAAGGACATTAAATCATTTAATATATACAATTTCACGAGTTCTTACCAACATTATCAACCCAGAAAGAACTAGAACCAACCAAATGAATCGCATTTTGGAAAAGATGCAACACTTTTTGTTTGTTGAGTTGATTTTTATACATTCGGAATTCGCATGTTAACTGCCAATTGAACTGATTATGTTATCTCTTTTTATTGGTGAGCTAAATACTTTCGTAACATTAAATGATTAATAATTGAAAAGCAAATTCTGTTTTAAATTAAGGAGGCAGAAACCTGAATGTTTTATTTTGATCATATTACATTTCCGCTAAAGTAATTAGAAACTTTATTTATTATGCTTGTAACACATAATCAAACTTCGGAAATATACCGGAAATGTTAGAATTACATTTATATGCTAATTGTCATAGTTTGGTTATAATCGCATAACTCAAAAGAGTTAGTAAGTGAACTCGTTCATCGCAATTTGTCATTTGGCCCAAGAGGTTTAAAATAGAACCAAGTCTCTAGGGAAATTAAAACAGACATATTTGGGAGTTTGAAGGTTACCGATGTATACATTTTTATCTACATATAAACAGCCTAAGTTTGCTTCTTATTTAAAACATGCACCCATAAACTGAAATGGTATATTAAAGGCAAAAAAAAAAGTTTTTCGGCCCAATTAAGCTTATATATTCTTGATCATCGATTATCTCCCGCTATTTTTCAGCTAATGCAATTAAATTTATCATTAAAATTCAGCAAAGTGTCAAATTTGATTGTTTTTCTTGGTGTATGGTATACACCGTCGACTCATTTACTTTAGTTTACCTTAAGTTTAGTATAAAAGTATTCCAATATTTCTTAACGAAATAGCTTAATTGTTAAATAATTTCACAAAAGGCATGAAAATAATATTGTAATTGATGTGGAAAGAAAAGAAACTTTAAAATACTTTATGATAAATTAAATTATAAAATGTAGATTAAGTTAGTCTGAGATGAACCTTTTGGAAGATCATCATTTCAAATCACCATCAAAAAGTCTTTTTACTTTTTTTGAATAAGTTAATCTACACCTAATACATTTGTATTTAATTTTCATACCCAATTGTCCAAAATTATAAACAAGTTTTCTTTATCTGAATATGTTTATTTGATTTAGCAATTTGGGTAGTAAACCGACTTCAGGTATTGCATATTTCAGATGAATTCAGCCTCATCGCCCAAAAATAGGGTTTTATACCAATAAATAACTCTTAACTGTTTTAATTTAGATATGCATCCTAACCTTTGTGCCAAAAAAGGATTGCACAACTCTATCATATAGCTAGGATTGGAGCTATTGGTCAGAAAATAATGAGAGATATCCCCAAATAACGTAATTAACAAATGCAGATAATAAGCATTAAATCTGCTCTACTTAATGACGGATGATTTATTAATAGATAAAGAGTAACACCAAAAATGAAAGGCTACACGACACGGTCGATTTTTAATTTATTGACACTGAAAAGTCGAATACTTTAAGAAATATTTGTAAGGTATTCAAAATGCACTTAAGATGTGCGATCAATTATGTTTCCCACGGCTTCAAAACCACCGACACTTTTTTGATTTTTCAAAAATTCCAAACTTAGCTTTACGAGGCCACGCCTCATGTGCGATACCCATTTATCAGTATTAGCCATTCCGTTTATGATCCAGTATTCACCTTTAGGTAGAGGGCAATAATCTGAGGCAATGTTAGGTAAGTTTGTTATCGCATATTCAGGATCGGCATATTGTAGGAGAAAGTTTTCAGCAAATTTACAAAACGATATTCCATTTAGCGAGTAAAGCGATTCAACCCATCCAACATTCTCAAGTGTGGAAAATTTAGTGGAGATTGAAATCTCATCGGTTATATCAATAGAAACAAAGAGCGATCCGTTTAAAAATCGTTCACGACCAATTAGTTTAAGTCCTCGAAGGTCTATCATAGTTTCCTTTTCGCCTTCAAATCCAACGAAAGATTCCATTCTAATGTCGTAGTTATTTTTACCGAGGCACTGAAATGATTTTCCCTCAGTTTAAATAACATATACTTATTATAAGTTGATTCTTACCAACACAGACATTCCAAAGAGAAACAGGACTAACAAATTGAAGCACATTTTCCACACGATTTCATTAGTTTAGTTAAATGAGTTAATTTTTATACACTCTGATTTCGCATGTCAGCTGCCAATTTAACTGATTATGCTAGCCAAGTAATTGCATCTAATTGGTAATTATGGGTTGTCACTCTGCCACTACTTTAGGGCGTAACTAGTGATATTCTTAATTAAATTCATTAGATTTGAAAAAAAATAAATCCATTTTTATCAATTGTAATAAAACATGTATTTTTGGGTTTGTTGTTTTTTGAGAAGATAATTTTTATTACAGGTGTTACTTACTAATTTGTTTAATCTAAATCTTGTAATTTCCACGTCTTCGTGACAGACGACCTGACTGTTGATGCTGATCAATTATATTCTCTTTGATCTACGTTCTGGCGATTTTTAAAGATACATCAACGAAATGAAGGAGGGAGCTAATACATATATGGTTTATCCTAGATTTTGCATAGAGCAATTGAAAACATTTCAAAATGTAGTTAGTAAGCTATCTTGTTTTCTACAATGCACCAAGTGAAACAACTGTTTATAATTTATAAAGTCCAGGTGAATTTATTTTACTTACTTAAAGCTGCTTTTGCTGTCTCCCTCACTCTTACAAGCTTTAAATGATAAATCCCATTTTAATCAATGGGATTTTGCGCAAAATTCAATTGCAGGTGGGCGAAACCAACGGGTGTTTTTATATTACGGGGAGAGGATGAAGGAGTGTCAAATCTTTTTACACAAACAAAAGTCTTCAGACATTATAGTTTTTGAGAAAATCATTTCTGTGTTTACATTGCAATAGTGGGCGTGGCAATAAAGACAACTTCGACCATGCAGAAGTTAATAAACCGCTTTGTTCTTTGCCAAAAATATTTAGAAATTTGATAAACTCTTTCTACCATTTCCATTTATCTGATCTTATTGAAATTTGGCAATGTGATGTTTCACACTGAAAACTATGATATTTTGTAAATTTATAAAGAAACTTCTGCAAAAGATAAAGTGTCCCAATCCGGATGATTTTCATACTGTATCTTACCCATGCTATAAATACCAGTATACCAGGCGGACAGTCAAACAGACAACCCTCTACAGGGGTATAGAATCTATCTTATTAATTTCAAAAAACTACTCCAACTCCTTTACTAATATTTAGTGGTCCGATCCCGCAATAATTTTCACACTTTATTTTAAAAAGGTAATAAAAAGCTTTAATACCGAGATTCCATTCCATTTGCACTTAATATGACAGACTTGAGAACGGACAAAGCCCCGAATATATTTTTAATCTAAATTTGATGTAAGACAGATGACGCATTACTCAGGCTTTATTTGCAATTAAGCTTTAGCAAATTGATTATGCAGGTGGATTAGTTCAGAATGTGCGATCGACTATGTTTCCCACACCTTCAAAGCCTCCGACTGGCTTGCCGTTCTTTATTATATTTAAGGTCAACTTGACGAGTCCACGCTTCATGAATGACACCCATTTGTCGGTATTGAATATTTTTTCTTGAAACACATATTCACCCTTGAGTAGGGGGCAGTAGTCTTCTCCGTTTGGCGGAAAGGTAGTTTCTATAGTAGGATCCACATATTTGCAAAAGAAGTTTTTAAAAAATTCGCAAGATTTGAGTCCTTTAATGCCGTATGGTAGAGGTGTCCAATTGGCATTTTTAAGCGCAGACAAATCAAAAGAGACTTCTATATCTTCTGTCATATCAATGCCAAAAGAAATTGATCCATTTAAAGCTCGCTGACGCCCAACTAGTCTTAATCGTTGAAAGTCTACCAAAGTTTCCTCATCGCCTTTATGTCCCGCAATAGATTCAAGTCGGATGTCATATGAATTTTCGCCGAAGCACTGCAAGATTGGTATACCGCGTTATGGATCTCATCTTAAAATTTTTCTCTTACCAGCACAGCCATTCCAAGAAGATACAAGACTAACAAATTGAAGCACATTTTTTATGCGAATTGGGTAGTCCTGTTGGACGTGTTGATTTTTATACACTCTGCTTTGGCATGTTAACTGTCAATTGACTTCATTATGCTAGCCAAGTAATTGCATCTAGTTGGTAATTATAGGTTGTCCCTTTATCATTTGAAGTACACCCAATAGAGGTGTACCCAATGAATTTTCGAATTTTCCTTATTGTGTAATCCATCAAGATGTTTAGAGGGTTATTCATTTTTTTACTGCACACTTTTGGGCGCACTTTAATAAATTTTAAATTGGGTATGCCTATAGTATTCCACTTGGCTGAAGTAGAAGAAAACACTGCTGGTAATTCCTTCGTTATTTCAATAGATTTGTAATATATCAAAAAGGTTAATGTACTCTCAGCTCTTTTGAAATTTCTCAAACACTTTGTTCTTCGTTTCGGCATCAGGTAATATGATTAGACTCCAAGGAACGATTCTGAATAAGCTAACATACATCGTTATGTATTAATTTCAATAGCTTTTAAAAGCTTTTACATGTATTGGATAGACTAAAATATTATTTTGACATTTTTAAGAAGGAAGCATTCCCGAATTGAATTATGAAATTTGAAGAGAAGTAAAGTAAAGTAAGCATTTGTATAATTTTTTATTCGAAAAAGTTGTCAGAAGTAAATGTTTTCACTCCAAAATACAAAAAGGGCATTAAGAAAACCTACAACACCGATTTTATAACTTGATTTAGTATCAATTTATTTGACATACATGAAACTCCATTTTATCGACAGAGATTTAGGCGCAAATTTGAGATTTGTTTTATCATGTGACTTAATTTTAATTAAAAAGAAGTCTGGGACAATGTGCCGACCGAACTTGCTTTTCTTTATTTAATATCCAAATTGCATTATCTATTATTAAATTTTAAGATTCGCGGTCAATTATATTTCCAACACCTATATATCCACCAATGCTTTTACCATTCCGAAATACTTCGAAACATAGTTTTACCATGCCGCGTCTCATAAATGATACCCATTTGTCAGTATTAGGTTTGCCTTCAATAATCCAATATTCCCCTTTACGTAGGGGGCAATAGTCCTTCGTTTTGAGTGGAAAGTTTGTAGTCAGATTTTGTGGACTAACATATACGATGAAAAATTGTTGAAAAAATTGGCAAGGCGTTATGTCCTTTGCAGCGTATGGGAGTTGAGTCCAATTGCCATCTCTAAATATGAACATTTCGAAGGACACTCTCATGTCCTCAGTGCAGTCTTCATTAACATAGATAGTTCCATTTAAAGTTCGTTCTCGTCCAATTATTTTTAAACCTCTAAAGTCCAGTATATAATCCCCTTTGCTCTCAATTGCCTCAACTGATACCAGTACCATGTCATAGCTAGTCTTTCCAAGGCACTGAATGGTTAATTTCAAATTTTAAAGATAATATTTGAATCGTAAGGGCTGATGTTTACCTGACTTGCAATTCCAAGCAAAAATGCGACTTTAAGTGAAATTGAATACATTTCAAGTAGAATGTGGAAATTAGTGAGGATTGCTAACTTGGTTTTTATACACAAGGCATTCGCATGTTAGCTACCAATTTAACATATTATGCTAACCATCTTTTTAATTGGTAATTATAAGTTGTCACCCTGCCATCACTTTAGGGCGTATTTTAGTTGTGTGGCTAATCAGATTTCCAGTAGGTTATTACACTTTTAGGCAAACACTTTTCAATTCGAATTAGACAAAGTTCATAGCATGCTTTCAGGCATAAAAATTATATGTTGCTTAAACTGAAATAATGACCAGACATGGGCTACTTTTTATAGATTTATAACCCTTTAACAAATGGCACCAAGTGGGTGGCAATGCCATAGAATTGTTAAGCCAGTTGTTAAAGCCTTTGAACAAACTTTCTGAGTACTGTTATCTTGTCTTTCTAGACCTTAAGTACTCATATTTCGTAATCACAACTATTCACAGCTTTATCGAATAGGCATTTGCTTAAATAATGAATAATAGCAGATAATACCATTAAATATGCTATTATCAATTTTTTTATGCCTGTGGTGTACATCTTGACTGAAAACTAACTTGATCTATTTATAAGAAGATGTCGGGCTAACTTCAGCCGTGCCCTTGCAAGTTTTTGCTTTAACTCTTTCCATATCTTCACGCATCAAAGCGATGTTTGCTCCAGATTTCGAAATTAAAATGGGCGAAAATCCTTAAACATTAAACAAGAAAAATTAGTAAAATCGTATATATGTATCTTGTCGATTTTGCTTCCAATATTAACTCAAAATATTTTATCTAAATGGATAATCATCTATACAGTAACTACACATAAATTATATTTGCGATTCCGGTAGGATTCTATTCGGTTTAGATTGGCTTACAAATATTAGACACTTTGTTTTCGTTTACAACATGCTATTCAAGCATCAAATGTATACACCTTTAGAGTCCATAGAAAAAATAGAGTCTTTATGAATATATTCACGCAATACTCTAGAATGGAAGCCAACATCCGACTGTGGTTTTAACCGTCTAGTAGGAGTTTGCGTTAATCTTGATGGTTGGATAGACGGACATGGCCATATAAACTTATCTGGTTTTGCTGAACAGGAATATATAGACTTTGTATGGTCGGAGAGGTTGCAATCTTCTGAGCAAGGGTATAAATATATTAACTACATTAGATTATTATTCTTAAATTTCTTTATGTTTCTTTGTTTTAAAGTCATCTGGGAAATATTGAAATATTGCTTTGACTATTTACACTTGATTATTGCGTAATATAGAATAATAGGTATTAGATGATATGTAAGGAAATTGACACATTTTTGAGAATAAAAAATATGCATGTTGGGATTCTACAAGTGTGTTTTGTGTATGTTTTTGAGTGTGTGGGTGACATATATATAAATGCTGCAGAACTTACAAGATAAATGCTAAAAATATATAGCTATACATATACATAGATAAAACACTAAGAACTACGAAAAATTGTACAATGAAATTTGCAATTTAAATATTCATCTTTCGCAAAATGGCAATACGAAATATATGTGAATGTATGTGTGGTGTCTATGTGTGTGTGTGTGTGTGTGTGTGTGTGTATGTGAAGGTGTATGTATGTGTGTTATGACTACATAGCCGCACCATTATAGTGCTGATACATTTGATCCCAAAACCTTTGTCGCTCTGGTTCAGGATTTGTCTTCATGGCCAAAGTGGCGGATATATCTAAATAGTTGAGACTATTCATCACATTGCTCGGATCGATAGGCGCCCATTTAGTTGTTAGGTTGGGATCATCTAAATCATCAGGTGTCGGCGAACTGTAAAATTACACCAAATAAAATTAAAGTAATCATTACATGCGATCAATACTCACCCATATTTGGCAAAATTGGTCCACATGCGAACCATGCGATTCTTGACCTGGACCTCCATGGACTTTGGATCCAGACTTAAATTGAAAAATCCGAATTTAAAGAGATACCCCAACTCATCGCCATGGCAAACACCCGGTCTTGGTATGCCCAGCATACGTTTGTAGAGGCCCAAAGCACCATCGAAGGAGAAACGATACAAATAGATGGGAGCATTGCCATACTTGGCATGATTTCGAGCAGTGCGTCGAATCCCTTGCAGGAACATTAGATCGGTGAGTAACTAAAAAAATAACTCAAAGTTTAGTTCATAAGTAAATTGAAGGATATTTGTCATTTGTCTTACCGCTATCATTTCATCAACAGACTCAATGCCCACATGTTTGTTGCCCAGATAGAAGTTTCGTATCTCTCGGGTAACTCGATCATGAGAATCGGAAACATTCAGATCATGTGGCACCAGACGTCCAAAGTCATTCTCAATTATCTGCAATAGCTGTGGATTCTTGCGAAGTCCTTTTTAGGCAAATGATTCAGTTAGTTGGTTTAGGTGAGTTCTTTGAGTTCTTTGCTACTTACTCCGAATAAACAACATGGCCTCGTGGGTGTTGTAGCCCGTCATATAGGCCACATCGCTGTTAAAGTTGTGTTTGCGATACATTTCACTTGGATGTTCGGTAAGGAAGGGCTGCTCATAGAATTCTCCTTCTAATTGTGACTCCTCATTCCAATATCCCTCGACAACGGGCACGAATGGCAGGCCAATATTATTACGCTGATCCTCTGCTGTTAGAGTTGTAGGTGCTGCCTCCACCAGTTTCATGGCTGGAACTCGTCGCAGAAAGTCTAAAATCTCCTCGGTGTTATTGGCACCCACATAGCCCAAATTGGCTGCTAGACGAGCCGCTCTTTGGCTAGAACTTTGTGCCATTGACCAGGGATTCAAGGCCGAACCGCTCTGGGAGATGGCACGATGAAAGAGACCCTTGGCCAGCGGTGAAAGTAAGAGCATCTGCACAGACGAGGCGCCAGCCGATTCACCGAATATCGTCACTTGCTCGGGGTCCCCGCCAAATGCAGCTATATTATCGCGCACCCATTTGAGGGCCAGCACTTGATCCTTTAGCCCCTGATTACCAGGAGCATCAGGCCCAGCCGTTAAGAAGCCCAATGGGCCCAATCTGTAGTTCAGGGTTACCAAAACGATATCCTCAGCCACCAGGTAATCGGGACCATAGAGAAATGAATTGCCAGAGCCAAACGAGAAGCCGCCGCCATGTAGCCAAACCATCACTGGAAGTTTGACTTTATTGCTGAATGAAAAAAATTACGAATATAAGAGTTAGGGGCTCTGAAATGAAATATGGTACTCACCTATCATCTGAGGGCATGCGTGTTGTAAAGACATTCACAAACAGACAGTCTTCGTCTCCCTTGAATGTGTCCAAGATCATGTTCTTGTGGGGACAACTTTGACCTTCCCGCGATGCGTCTCGAATGCCTGTCCAAGGCTTTTCGGGTTCAGCAGCACGAAATCTACAAAAAGATTTTCGAAACGATAAGTTATTGGATTCCATGCTTGTGTTTGGTGATCTACCTTCTAGCCCCGATTGGGGCAGCTCCATATCGCATGCCCTTAAAACTGTAATAGCCACCTCTTTCACCTGATCGATATTTTTGGTAGCGTCCACGCACCTTGCCCATTGTTGTGCTGGCCACAATTTCACGTTCCTTCTGCAAAGATTCAATTATCATAAATTTTTTATTCAAGAGGCCAATCTTTAGTCGATGTGGTTGGCGTGTGATTTTTATTAACCATGCAAATTCAAGAGAATGTCAAGAATCTGTAAAAATATTCTGTGAGTGGTTGGTTCTATTGCACAAGAACTGAGCATTAATCTTGAATATAACAGGCCCAAAGATGTGGGTCATGGTGAAAATGTTGCATAATCGTTCAACTCAATGGCCAATGGCCAAAAAATAAAATACACAAAATCCAGTTCTGGCAGGCAATTTGCCCACTGTGCCAGCAAACAGGTGCTCTTTCTTTGCTATTGACTTGACCTCAGCCCCGGCTGCAATTGCTGCTGCAGCAGTATCCAAAAATGGCTAGCAGGTTCTCAATGTTCAAGTTAAGATTTGGTGTGGTCAATGCTTGAATTCGTCTGACAGATGTTTCGTACAAATTCAGCCATATACATACTGAATACATTGGACATTTGTTGTTAATGGTCGGCCAAGGTTTCGTCTCGATACCCGTCTTGGTTTAACTTACCCGCAGAGATCTCACCACCTCCTGGACCACTCGCATGGCACGCGAGGGCAGCAACTGGACCAACGAATTCGGATGTGAGGTCAATGTTTTCCATGCTGTTGTCTCCTGCAATTACACAGAAAACGAAAACAGAAAATATTGTTTAATATGGTTCATGTTTGCACAATTTGCACAAACATGCGAGTTTGCAATCCTCATCAAAAGTGGTCAAGTTCACTAATCTCGAATGGGTCAGGCATTGTTGTCGTAATGTCCGACAATGTGTCCAAAAATTCAGACCATTGGATATATTCACACACACACACACACACACATAGATACTGTGCTGGTTAATGGGCAACCTTCACCAGTGACAAAAAAATTTCATTTAATTGAAATGCCATTTGCATAACTTGCTGCAGCAGCAGCAACATTACCAACAACAACAGCAACAACACATGACAATTAAGTGGCCAACAACACCCGAAATCACGTGCTGCTGCTTGGTCTCTAATAAAGAAGAAAATAAGGTGTTCAAGTTGCTACAAATACTCTATTATATACACTACCCATGCCTCTTAGACAGACAGCTGTCGCATTAACCGATTTTAAGAGAGTTGTGTGTTTAAATGTGTGTGATCCGCTTTGTGGTGTGAATCATGACACAGTTAGACGGCAATGCCTTTGTTGTTGTTGTTGTTTTTGGAGTTGTTGCTGCTCTTGGCTCGCACCAAATCTTCAACGCCGGCAAAAAATTCAAGTTCAAATTTTATGCTAATTACATTTTGATTATACCCTTCAGACAGAAAGGTATATACTTTTGAATGTTTATTTAATTTAGAGTTTACCAATCACAATCAAGATACAAAGTACCATAAGCTATGGCTACATTAACTGATATGATCCTGCTTATCGAGGGTATTACAGTTTTAATCAGCTGTTTTAAAAACTATATATGTTCTTGGCCAGCGTGAGAGGCCGAGTCAATATAGCCAAGTTCGTTTTCACGCTCTTAACAAGAAAGTTACTAAAACTAAATTTGGTATTTAAGCTTTTTAATGCCTTGGAGCTATGATTACTATTAATAAAAAATGTCTTAAAATTTTTTATATATTGGGCTTTAATATTGTTATAATTTATATTTCGCATAATCAACTCTTGTGTTTAAGCCGGCACCAGGTCAATCTTCATAAAATGTATGCAGAAAAATTTTGTAAAATGCAAAAATATTTTGAAAACGAATCTTTGTTAAGAAAATTTATTTAATGAATCGGCAATTTTGAAAGGTTCGCAATACAGACAAAGATATTTTCTTTATTGTTCCCTAATAGTATAGGCTTATAAAAGTATTCTAAGTATATTAAAGTTGAATGTGACTTAAAGAATCTTAAAGAAGATTATAAACAAAATATTTACCACAATCTTATCTTTTCTATACATAAATATTAAAAATACAGATAAAAGCGTAATAAATATGATTAAGTTGTATTTTTCTCTTTAAAATATTTTAAGTTTTTCTAACACAGACTAACCGATCAATTGCCGTTTATGCTATATAGTTAAAAGAATTTTCGAAACTGTTCGAGGCCGAAGTAAAGTTGAATGTTTTCGGTCAAAGTGCACTATAAATTTTTCAACTATCCTCAAAATTCTGAATATCATTTTGGATGCCAGTTTAATTTTGTAGATTTTTATTATGCCTACGAGCAGGTTGTCTATAGAAGACTACCAATTAAAGTTTATTAAATATTATATTGTTTTTAAGAACTTCATAAAAGATTTTTAAAAGTATAAAGCTTATAACATAAACTGTGTAATGAGCCAAAATCAAAATTTTGCAAGGTAAAGATACTTTTTCAAGTTTTTTTTAATGGCCAATCATCAAACGAAAATGTCATTCTACAGAATTAAAAATATATATTCAAAGTAATTGATTCAGCAAGAATTTTTTAAAGAGAAGGGTATACAAATGTTGGCATCACCATTTGCTGTATGTGTTTATAATGTATTATGGTGTGTGTGAAGGGGTCAGTGCTTGTATTTGTATCGTTATCTTTGGCATTATGCTAATGTGGGTGTAGCTGGTTTATAACAGTTTTTCAATTAAAGCTTTCTGTGATTTGGCCAAGCGATTGGAGCAGCTATAACTGTTTAAAAGTATTATTGTACAATATTATATATTGGTAGTAAAATCAATTAATTTGTGCGGATTAACTGTTTTGGGTTAAGGTGCCTAAGAAGTGGGTCATTGTTGTTATATAAAAGACATTTGTATTGTAATATCTCGTAATATCTGGCAAGAAAATCTTGCCATTAATGCTTCATAAACTTATGCCAATTTTGATGCTCATATATTGAATCGGCTCAGACAATGCAATCCATTAGCACACTTTAAAATGTAAATAATTCAAAAGAGAGAAAGATAGAGTCAGAGAGTGAGACCGCGAAAAGAGGGGGGAGAGAAAAATGCATTGCAAATTTGTATGCACATATCGCTTAAATATTGTATTATGCCATTTATAAAGCACATTTATTATGCAATCATCAAGGAAAAACAAAAGAGAGGAAAAAGAGTTGGGCGCTTTCACGCTACGCTCGAAATCCAAAAATAAATGCGAAACAAAATGCAGGACGGGGCAGATCGCAAATGCTGCACTGGACGGCACTTTACAATGCTGCAACTGCAAAGTAGAAAGTTGCAATAGAAAAAAAAAAAAAAAAAAAAAAAGAAAAACACGACAACAATTGCATAAAAATAAACTGATTTACCTCTGTTGTACTCATAGAATTGGTCATTTTATGAAGAATTTGGCGCATGTCAAATGACCCGGAAGACTTGCCGGTTGCAGTTGTTGCCATTGTCGTCTCTGTCGCTTGTGTTGTTGTCGTTGTACCGATTAAAAACAACATTAAATCTGGCAAATCATCACCATCAAGCTCCGTTTCCATCTCCACCAACGGCAGCCCTAACTCCGTTTCGGTTGGCTTTCTCTTGAATTTTATTTCATTGTTGCCATCATGTCGAGACCGTTGCATATAAATTGCAAAAACAATTAGACCAGTGGCTAACAAGAGACCCAATATGGCCATGCCATGGGCCAACTTGAAACGATTGCAGCGACAATTGACCATTTTAATGAATGTATCTATGCAATTTGAATCTATATCTGCATTCGATTTAAAAATTGTGAAATTCGTTCAATTTGTTTTTATAACGAATAGAAAATGTAGGTACTTTTGCGGTATCTTCGTTGAAATTTGAGGGCAATAATTGTTTCTGTTTCTTTTTTTTTTGGTTGCACTCGCGGCCAGTGTCGAGACTCTTTTGAGCCGCAGCCACAAATAAGCCATCAAAATTTATACCAATTTTAGTGTGTGTCTAAGTCCATTTGTAAGTTTGTGTGTGTTTTCCCCTATAACTCTATACCTGTTATATATAAATTAAGTCAGGTATATTAGAAATAGTTGAAATCGAAGTGGGAGATGTGCAGTCGGGTATTTTTATTAAACAAATTATAAATTAAATAATTATAATTTCTTTAGTTTTTTCTCAATATTTTTTGTTTACTATTAGAAAGTTCTCATTTTTATTGGCCTCAGGGAGAGCCCAAAAGCCATATGCATAAATATGCATAATAAGAAAAGGACAACAATATAAAAAGCTATTGTGATGTCTGATTGTGAGTTGAATATTTTGACATTTGAGGCACTTAATGGGCAGAGAATAATTTTATAGAAAGCAGCGCTCTCAAATGGTTTTAAGACTTTTGGCAAATAAACAAATATAACAAATTTTTTATTTTGTTCCTCTGTGTGTAAATATGTAAAAGAATACAACTTTTTCATCAATAAAAGACAGAGAGTATATATTTTTAAAGTACAACCAATCCGAGGACAATTATTGAGCCACAGAAAGAGAGTTTATAATATGCAAAGATTTAGGGGAAAAAAGTATAAAGATTCCGGCAGTAATCTTTATTGAAATAATCTAAGCTGATAACGGGAGATTTAATGTGCGTGATGATGTTTTTCATTGAGCATAATCTTAAATAATTGAAAAAAGCTGATAAGATTAAGACCAGTGATATCTCAAAAGGGCATATTAGCGGGTATAAATGAGTCGAGTTGTTTCTTGAATACGATTTGATCATCTAGTTCCAGCTGCACTTGTTATTATTGTAGCTGATTTTGTTTTTGGTTGTACCTTTTTTTTACATTTTTGTGTCTTGTTGTTGATTTTTATTGCCCAAGTTATGTGAAGCACGCAACGGCTCAGTGCAGATGTATGTACATATGTATGATGTTTTAGTTGTTGTTATTGCTGACGTTGCATTTTGCGATAAGTGTTTATCATTCAATGTTATCTGAGCGTCGACGGAAATGTTTTAATTGAAATATATTCAGTTAAAATAATTATAATTATTCTATGTACACGTCTGCTCTAGGTCATTGTACAATTATTTGGCATATGTATATGAAGTTAATGTATTCTTAATGTTGTAAAATTTAATATACTGCTGACAATATAGTCAGCTACACAATGGCAGAATTTGTGTGAGACTAATTTTAGAATCGGCCCCATAAAATTCATTAACAGCCGTATGCAAATGTAAAAGCCACAAAACAAGCAGACAGTAACCAATGTCTGACAACTTGTGCCACTAAAAACAATATACAGACAGATGGATGGATAGACAGACAGATGGGTAAATAGACCTACAGAAAGCCACTGCGGCGGCTACTTGAAGAAAACATTAGCCAAAAGTAACCGTCTCTCGGCTCAGGTGTTGGATTACATTTTGAAATGGCAACAAATTTGCGACATGATGTCAAAGTCAAAATCCCTCAAAGCTCACAAAACGAAATGCCGAAATGTTTAGCTCAGCAGAAATTGTTAACATTTGGCATGCGTTTCACTTGATTTTGTGGCCTAAACTTTTAACCAAATAATAAACAAAATAACTTAATGGTGGGCTGAACATTTCTCGGAAATTAGCATGTTTTGCGCATTCGTTAAACAAAAACAGAAAACTTTCCATTTTCAACTACACAAACGTAACAAGAATCTATAGTACTTACCTTGAGTGTATTGGAAATCTTGCCAGCCCTTGCTATGGCTGTGCCAAAGGTTGACGGCGCAATGGCAATTGAAGATGATCCATTGCATTGGATTAATATCACAATTGACAGCAGCGGGAGTAACAGCATTGGCTGAGGTCTTCGCTTTGATGGCAGTCGTTTAAGTATCATGTTGTGTGATTGAATTTTCAACTGGGTTAAATGAAGACGAATAATATGCATTAGTTAAACGACTACAGATTGAACGAATATCAAAGTAAATCGTATCGAGTCGCAACGAAACAAAAAGATCTCGATGAGGTCTTCTCATAGTCAGACAACTTCTTGGTCAGGGCCAAGACGCGAATGTCAACAAGAAATCGGCATCGGTATTAGCACTCGAGTTGGCTAGTTTGTCTTACATTTAATTGGATGCTATTATTTTCGAATTTGTTCACTCAGTTCATTCACAAATACAGACATTATTCAATTTTTCTGTTTATGTTTGTTTTTGTTTTTTATGGACGGATTTGAGGTCATTGCGCGGCACTCGGCAGTCTGATTAAATATTTTTGCATGCTCACGGGGCGTATGATTAATTAGTAATTCATTTTGTGATGTTGATGACGATGATGGCATTAAATTTATTTCATACATTTTACATAAACACACACACACACACAAGTACACATATAGAGTCTCAATGACAACAGGAAATCTAGCCAGAAGGTCGATATAGACCAACTAACTAAATTAAAAAAACTGTTTATTGATGACACCAATATTGATAAGATAGATATACATAGATATTAATATACTTATGTCAAATTGTTCTAATGAATTAAAGTGCTAATTGATTAAACTTTATTTCCGTTTCCTTTGGCCTAACAAACAAAAGACTTAGGCAACAAACTTTGGGGGCTGACTGCACTGGTAAATAAACCAATAAACTAGTAACCCACTCCCACTCCCACAAGCCGCAAACCACTGTCACTTCCTGCTTGCTCAAGTGCGACAACATCTCTTTTTCTCATTCACTCTCTCTCTGTCTCTCTGTCTCTCTCTCTCTCTCTCAACGGTAATGAACAATGCCATGGCAACACTTGCACTTTCATTGAAAGTTGTTTGGCCAGCTGCAAAAGAGAAGAAGAGCAAGCAAAAGAGCTAGAGAGGCAAGCCGAGAGTGTAAGAGAGAGAAAGAGAGAGTGAGAAGAGCGAGTTATCTTTTGCACATAAATCATAAATATCTGACGATTACAACTATGCTTTTTATATGCAAATCAGTCTTGACTTTGCGCAATGTTGCATACCAATTGGACTAAAAAACAAACAACAAAAACAGGCAACAGAATGTGATGATTTCGCAATAGGCATTTTGTAAAAGAAACAAAAAAAGGAGTGATAAAGAGGCACAGAGCACAGGAGAGAAAAAATGAGCAAGAGATATATAAATTAGCAGCAAATCAAACAAGAAATTAACAGCAACAAGGCACTGAACAAGACACACACACGCGAAAGTGCAAGATACACTGGTCACGGCAGACGAGAGTCAGCAGCTGACTGGAAGCTGGAGTTGCAACTGAAAATTGGGGATTGGGGATTGGGGACTGCTCAACTGGGGCCGGCCTGACAAGCTTACCCAGGCCATTACATAAGCGGCGTAGCAAAACAAAAAAGGTAAATATTGAGAAAAAAAAAACAGTTAAATAAATAAAATAAATAAGTCCAAATAGTTGAAGAGCCAAGGCAGATAAAAAAAAAACAAAAATGAGAGAGATGAAATGGAGAGAGAGAGAGAGAGACTTGTAGGAAGAAATGGCTTAAAAGAGTGCGAAAGTTATGATAACAAACGTGACAAAAATAGGTTTGCCTCTGTGACGATGGCATTTAATTTTTGCATCCGTTCAAATTAATGCCTAACGTTTTAACTATTAGCTTTGACCCATTACATAAGCTTGGGCAGTGGCAAAGCCAAAACGGAACTAATCCCACCATTTGTTGTTGCCAAAAGCATAACCAAACACCATATGTTGCGGCCTACAATGGGAACTAACATTTTGTCTTCTTCCCTTTTGTTGACCCATGAAAATTCATTAACAAAAATTCATCTACCCTGTGCTGCTGTTAAGTAAGTAAATATTTAAGATCTGAACTCAATTGCAATGCAAGCAAATGATTTGTTTTTATTTTGGTTTTGTTTTTTAGGGCAAACAATTTCGATATATTCAATGACATTCTGTTCAAATAATTGATCGTTTGGTGTTTTATTTATTTTTGTTTGGTTTTGTTGTTTTCTGTATACCTTGCATTAACTAGGCACATGCACTTTATAAAACTAGAATTAGCACTACGTTTTTTTTAATGTATTTATGTATATGCAAGTACTTGTTAAGTATGTATATTTCACTTTGGCAAGTTCAAGTTTGTGGCTAAAGGCTTTTAGCCACATACGTTTCTACAACTATTTCTTGCTTGGTTGCTTGGTCGCGTACCGTAGACGAAAATGGTTCGTGCTTCACGTTGGACTGTCGCCGACAAACTGAGGCTGGAACTCTGCAGCGGTGCGCTTAAGCGTCAAATTGCTCTTACTTGGTTACTTGACGGTGGGTGGGTAAATATCATATATCATTGAGTATGCAAAATGCATCAATATGTCATCAATCCACGCCAAATTTTAACCTGAATTCTACGCATGTTTAATAGTTCATTCTATGGTTATTTTGTTATATTTGATGCTCAAGTATCATGTTTCAAATATATTTTTAAAAAATTTAAGGGCTATAATCAATTTTAAAATATTAAATCCTTTAAAAGCACATTCATAAGATGTGAAGCATTTAATTTATGAATTATTTTAATTCGAATCCATTATTTATTGCAACGTTTGAAAAAACAAATATTATTGTCTAGGAGGCCCTTTAAAATAATGGCTTTTTATTGAACTTGAACTAGAATGAAATTAAAAATATATATGGTTCTTCTTTGAATGAAGTAAAGTGTTCAAGTGCAGATTACTTGATTAACAAGTTTTCAAATAAAATTGGCAAGAGCAATTGATCGTCGGTCTACCCAAGATAATAATTATTTGTCTATAAGGCAGCATCGCTTCACAGATTAACAGTTTGGGCTTTTGTTAAACGTTTTTGGCAATGTGAAAAGTATAGCTTCTATGGATTTGAATTATGGCCGAACTCATTTCGAACATCAGCAACGACGACACACGCATAAATTATGCAAAAATTGTGTTTCTATTTCGATTATATGGCCAACGCGTATTCTTGACCAAAATTAGTTCGGGCCAGCTGGCCCTCTTTAAGCATTTATGGGACGCTGCTCTCAAGTAGTTAATTTTGATGAGCTGTGTGTGTGTGTGTGTGTGTGTGTGTGTCACTAAACTATGGACACGTGCAATTAGTCGTTTAGCTCAACGTTTATTGCCCTCTCGGAAAAGCAGTTGACAATGGAGTTGGAAAGGGGAAGGGGGTTAAGACCTGTCTGGAATTTTCTGTTTACCGTTTGAGATCAAGGATGCCAACATCACTTAAAATCTGTGGCCCAATAAACCATGGAGCAGGTAAATTTCTCATTTATTGCCTCCTTCATTTGACATTGTAAATATGGCAATGAGATGACAATTGTCAGTAAATATTTCCAACCGTCTCGTAAAAGTAATTTAATTATATTTATAAAATTAATGGCCGCAAGTTTTCACTAATTAACCAAAAATGATTGTATAAGCAAATGATTTGAATTTTAGTTTTAGTGGAACCATTAGACTTAATGTGTGATATGAGTGAGGGGGAATCTTTACTATCATAGTCATCGGCAGCGGCAATATCCATTTATCTTATATCTGTATGCTCAGCTCTTGACCTCGTTCGTTTGGTTTGGGTCGGCTTGTTCTCGCTTCTGCATTTTACAAGCACATTTAAATTCATATTTAACTAAGCTTATATCGCAGACAAAACATTCAGTGCAAATAAACCTCGAAAAAAGTACTTGTATTCTCATATTCATTAATTCGGATTCCGTGCACTCTGCCGGCAGCTGTTTTATTGTTGAATGTGTGTCAAAATGAAAAAAAGAGTGACAAAAATTATGTACACAAAACATTGTAATTATTCTTTACAAACTATTATTTTTTGTTCGAGTCAATTCTCCTCGCTTGGGCAAACAAAGAGAATTTTTGCTTTCCAAAGCAATGAACTCTATGGCCTGATCTAGTTACAGATGATGTTCGTATGCGGAAGAAATACTAAGTTAACTGGGATTTTATTTTTAAAACAAACAAGCCCTACAAATATGTGAAAGGCAGCTCGAGAACCAAAACAGGAATTTGCACATATTTAGTTCCATGGCCAACTGGTTCTCTTTTGAGAAACTTTAAGTTTCATCTGAAATAAGAATGTATCTAGAGAAAATATTGACCCCTGTTTTAACGAAAACACAAAATTCTTTCTTTTAATCAATTGAAAAGAAATTTTAAAGGATGTGGTAGACATTACTTAACTTCAAAGGCAAGGTATATAGTCACTACAATACGATTCACATCTGCCTAGAATTGGTTTCTCCTTTCTTCTCCTAATCATTCTATCTTTCTCCAAACAACAGTAGAATTGGCCTTGATAAATTTTTTTTATATAAGCTTGTCGAATGGCGGAATAGTCTTGGTTAAATGGAATCAGCAGAAGATGTAGGAAGATATTCTAGACAGCCCTTTATCCTCTTATTTTGGACTCGCTGGTGTTGAATGAGTTTTTTTTTGTGTTTTTTGCTCTAATTACAAGATAAAGATATACATATATTAACCTATGTTGAGTCCTTTTTTCTTGACTTGAAATCTCTATTCTTTCCTATATATCAGCAGAAGATGTAGGAAGATATTCTAGACAGCCCTTTATCCTCTTATTTTGGACTCGCTGGTGTCGAATTACTTTTGGGTGTTTTTTGCACTAATTACAAGATAAAGATATACATATATTAACCTATGTTGAGTCCTTTTTTTCTTGACTTGAAATCTCTACTCTTTCCTATATAGATCATACTTGTTTATCAATAGTTAATACGTTTAGTATAAATATTTTATAATATGGCAAAAACTTGCGCTTAAATATATCTAGTTCGCTCTATATTTCAATATATTTAACATTGCTTGGAGCCATATAGATATATATCAAAACTTGAAAAACAAAATTGCTAAAAATGATTTTTAGGTTAGACATTACACTACAATTGAGTTACAGACAGTCAGATAAATATTGAATTAGTGTACTATAGACAGATTTAATTCTTTTTAATATTAGCATAGTTAATTAAGGGTTCTTTTTTTTTGTTTTTTTTTCTTTATATTTTTTACACATTTATCATTTTGTATTATACTTATTAGTAATAACAAATAGATATTATATATATAGTTGATAAGGCATTAGTTCGCCTAAAGTCTAATTTTAATAAAATAAATAATAAATAAAATCATAAGCTTGAGAACAACTGATATTAGGAAAATAAAACAAAGAATTAAATTAGGCAAATTTTGATAAAGTCCAATTACTGATGGCCTTAAATGTAAGTTAATTGAAATTCGCCTCTATAAGTATATTAGGGTTGTTCTGACAATTTTTATCGGAAACTCCGTGGTCATAACAGAAATTGGAACAATTTTTGGAAATTTCACACAGAATTATTTTTAAAATTTTTTGTAAGTGATAAATCCTTTAGTTGCAAATTTAGGTAAACTTTTTGCTTACACTTATGATGTTTACAACACGATTTTAAAAATGTACAAGTAAAAGTATGCCACACATTTTTGTAGATATATAAAGAAACTTATAAAAGTAAAGTCTACTTTTGCCTGCTTCATTGTTCATGCTTATCACAATTAGTGTTTAAATTACCTTATCATTATAGCATCTATATATTCATCCAATTAATCTAAGTTTTTTAACTAAAATCAGACATAATAAAATAAGAATTATTGCAATTAATGCAAAGCGGCTAATTACCAAAGCGAAGGTATCGATTTTGTAATATCGAACGAACGATATACTCTCTTTGTCCAGTCGCATGTGTGGGGCACCTTTATGACGCAGCACATACTCGGTCCACCAGATAGCATTATTCAGTGGACTCATGGGTTGGTCAGCAAAATGTCTGGACATTTGCTTGGCCTTGTCTGAGTACCGTGGGTCCTCTAAGATTTTGTGGATCATTGCAGTTAGGTGCTCTTCCGTGATGGATTTTGTGTCTAAGTTTTCAGCGATGCCTGCCCTTCGCATCTGTTCCATATTCTTGAACTGATCAAAGTAGAATGGCAATCCCAGCATAGGTACAGCATAAAATATTGACTCTATGATCCCCAAAAGGCCACCGTGAGTGATAAATAGCTTGACATTGGGATGGGCCAGAAGTTGACGCTGCGGCACTTGTTGACTTATATAGATATTGTCTGACTTATTTGGTAATGTCTCCAGCTCATACTTCCAGACAACCCTCTGTTTAAGCTGTGAAAATACTCTTAACAGTGGGGTCTGTAAGTTTGCGGGTAGCCACTTTGATAGGATCTCCAAACCCATTGAAAAGTAGATGACACCAAACTCGGCCTCGTCGAGAAAACGTTGCAGGGCAGCATCCAAAGGGGCAGCTGGCTGACTCAGATGTAGACCAGCGACTTCAATAATATTTGGAACATTCGATCTGACATGACCCATACTGAAATGATTGTTAATTAGTATCAATGAAAATGCGCCATGTGCATTGGGCGGTGGATGACCAAAGAATTTCTTGGAAAGCTCCACCTGACCGGGCCAAAAAACAATCCATTCTAAAAGCCATTCCTCAGTAATGTGCCACCAGTTTTTCCACTTGCTCCAAATATCATTGCCATGGGAATAGCCCATTGGGGAGACTGGTTCGTATACCGAAGGCGATACATTGCCCAAAAGATATTCAGTAATCCAATGTGGACCAAAAGGAGCCAATCCCAAAAGCGGGGCATCATAGTATTCCGAGAGACTGAATAGGGCGTACGTATGGATTGGCTCAAGGACTATGAGGTCAACATGTTCACTTTTATTTGTTAGAAACTGTTGAAAGCCTTTGTCACTTAATATCGCATGGGTGATGTTGTACAAGAAGGCGGAGCCCAATGCACTTTCCATCCATTTATTCGTCAACAAGTCGCTAGAAATTTCGGCGTTCATGATACCTGCTAATCGATTTTAATTGAATATGATTTAAGTAAAAATATTCAATGTTTACCATCAATTGCTTTGTCCAACTGTGGGAGTCGTATATGTCGCACTCCCTCAATGTCATTAAGCACACCGACACTGGATACCATTGTCACTTGATGGCCCCTTTCGGCAAGTGCTCGTAAATAAGGTGTCCATACTAAGTAAGGTGAGGGAAAGGTGTATGAGGCGATGGCGAGTATATTGAAGGATTGGGCCAGCTGTAGGAGAACACAGATCGCTAGAGTAAATGTAGTACTTCTGAGGAGGCTAACCATTTCGATAGAACCTCAAAATATCACGTCCGATTATGCTGTAGGTTCGCATTCAACTGAAGGTGGTTATGGTTGGCTATCTTATCTAAATTGGGGCTGCGTGCGATTCACACAAGTCGAAATCTGATAAGAAGTCTGCCTATAATAGGGTTAAATAGGGTTTTCAAAGTATCTGAAGTATTTATTTATTAAATACCCTACATAGAAGTAGGTATGGAATTTCTCAAAAATCATGTAATCCGCAAAAAATGTAATTTTAGTTTTATTTAATTTTCAACGATTAAATAGTTTCCAAAATAGATGAATAGTTGCCTAAAATATAATTCTATGGATCTAAAAATGTGTCTTTTTTTTTTTAATTTATACAAAACAAACAATAGGCCTGTTATCAAATGGTTATCGACATTGATACTAATTTATTTATGTACGTATAAATTTGTGTTTCGAATGCAAATCAAGACAAAAATAAAACAATTTAATTGTGCTTATGGATTTTAAATTTATTTAAACCTAGTCAACGAAATCAATTTTAAAATAATTTTAAACAATAATTTTACATCAAATTAATTTTTATTTGAAAAGGTTCGAAAAAGAGAAGAAGTGATTGGATGGGATCAATTTATTGAGAATAATTTTTGCAATTTAAAGACATTATCAAAATAATTAATTATTGGTTAATCTGGGCAAAGTAAAGATGAATTCAGTTTTGATATTTGGAAATAAATTGTGAAGTTATTATCAAAATTCTTCAAAATTTTAATTTTATATTTTTTTTCCTAAATTTTTAATTCTAGGATTAGATTTGAGTTGAATTGTTTAATCGACCAGACATATAAAACATTTGAAATCTAGTATACCAGACGTATGATATTAAAGGGACTAATTTTACAGCCCTGTTTAAAAAAATTACCCTTATATAATATAGTTTACTCTTTCATATGTCATTCATGTGGACTCTTTCTTCAACATAAGCACCGTGTATTGCTTACTATTTCTATTAAGTTATGCGCATGCTCGAGAATCACCATCCTTTGAGATTTTCGTTTTGAATTCATCACTTTTTATCTCAATAGAGGGAGAAATTTGAAAATTGACGTTAAGAAAACATCCCTCTCTTTTTTGTTGGTTTAGCCATCCATTGAGTAAAAATATATTTGGTAAAATTATACCATTTTTTTTGGGAACATTATTTTTCTGCCAGCGACATCTAGAGGAGGTTATTTTTATTTATTTATATAGTTAGTTGACTTATATTTCCCTTTTTTCCTTATTGATTCGCCGTTCTTTTGTCCTTTGGGTAATATTTAGTACGGATAATATTTAATGGCAAAAATGTAAAGGACATTTAATGCAAAGCGTCATTTCTTTTCTAGTTTACTTTGTTTTGGGAAATAAATTTCGGTTTTGTGCCCAAAACGGCTGGGGGTATTTTAGGCATTTCGTCTTTTTCAAAGTATTTGATAATAAGGTAAATTAAATTCGCCAAAAATAGATGTTACAGGCAAAAGGAAGTTTTTTAATCTGAAAAAATTTATGTTTAAGCGCCAAAGATGTCTTTATTATTTTATTTTATTTTATTTTACTTTACCTTTCACTTTACTTTATGACGAACGATTAGCCCCGCAAATTTAGATGTCCTTCAGGCAGGTTTAAATCTTTAAATAACTAGCTTAACTAACTACTTCAAATTCCGTGCCTTAACATCAAACCTCACTGGGTGACCGTCAGATTTTCTGGAAAGGCTGTCTCAACATCCCAAATGTCACTCTGCAAACACTTACCATAGCTATAGGTGTCACACTATTTCAATTTATCAACCAAACATTAACAGATCTTTAGAGTACTATTAGATGCGCTAAACTTTTTAACATCAACATCAGAAATACATTGCGAAATATCTGATTACTATTACCAACCTAGTCCGCATGTGTCGGAAACTATAAGAGACAGAGGCTTATAACGGTTGTATTCAGAACTATTAAGGCCAAAGCCATACAATTTTCCTATAGTATTTGTAAAATTCTGCTTTACAAAGCCACGAAGGCGATTTGTTTAAAAAAGTGCTAAAATCCTCATGAAAAGACTTGGTTACATTTGTATTTAAATATCTGTTGTATATGTACGCTTTTTTAGATCGCTTCCTTTTCATATTCTATTCACTTTTCTTATGAAGTAATAAAATTCTTTTTAAAGTCTTTATAACAAAGTTGCTTTTACTACTGCCAGAAATGGAAGAGGTGTAAAAGTAAAACGCCATCAGTTTCCATTTACCCAGTCATGGACTCCACATACAAATGCAATGCGGTGCGATCTCACTTTTTTTTTTTATATTTGACTATAACTCAAAGTGCATTTCAACCATGCCTACATTTGCATTGCGTTTGTGTGGGTGTGTATATGGGTGCCTTTCAAACATGCATGAGCTTTGCTGAACAGTACCGAAAAATGTAACCCAGGACATTCCGGCAAAGAGGGATGAGCCACAGCCACAACTGGAGCCTTATACGCCCAATCAACGCTTCGACGGGTGGCGGCCCAAATTAACTTAACACTCATAAATCAGCGTTAACGGCAACCGCAAAAGTGTTGCATAAAAAATGGTTATAGCTGCTCCTTTTGTGAATATTTTTGTTGATGTTGTTTCTGTGTTTGTCACTATTTGATGTTTGGTTGGTCCGATTCCAAACCAATTTCAACTCTAACCTATGTAAATGTGGAACTTTTCGGGTTGGAGAATGAATTGCATTCAAAATAAACAGTTTCTCGTAAAATTCATACATCGCCCAGTTGATGGCAGCAACATTTTTATGCTTTTATACCCTTTAAGTGATTGGCTATGATGGACAATATTTGACTTTTACACCATTGCTTCAATTTACGATACAAAATAGTCGAACCGGGGATGGGAATTGCCCACTCTAGTAGTCCGAGAGACTGTGCATCATCAGACATACATACACATTTATAGTTTTTTTTTTTTGATTCTGGTCAAAAATTGCTGCCGTCAATTTGGGTGATTAAATTGTAGTACACAATTTGCAGAATTTTTTATTTTACGTTTTTGTTTCTTTGGGTTTTTTCTGGGTCTGGTGAATTTTATGAGTTTCTTTTGGCTCAATCATCGTTTTGGCAGTAATTTAGATGAATTTCAGTTGTAATATTTGATGTGAGAGATGTCCTTAATTGAGCTGCTCTGCAGTGGGCTTTGCATGACTTAAACAAGTTAATCGAATGAAATGCAAATATAAATGTCAATTGCAATTGAAACTCATCCCCCTCTCCATATCGTTAATGTCCGTATGGATAAGGGCCAAAATGACAGGCGTGTAAATATTTCCGACGGAAATGTACATAAACCGTATCAACTCGAGTTGACATTATTTATGCACTTTTGATTTGGCAGGCACTCAATGAATAATACAAAAAGAAAACGGAAAACTGAAAGGGGAAAGGGGAAAACCATGATTCTCACTAAATCAAACTTGCTGCCAGCTGCCAGTGACAAACCAAAAAGTAAAAACCGCAAAAAAAAGTGTGGAAAAAAGGCGGAAAACCTCAGCAACAGCTGTCATTTAGCCTTCTTTATTTGTTCTGTTTTTGGGGCCCTTTGGCCCTTTTTGATGGCAAGCCAAGTGAATTTGTCATAATTTATGCAGGCAACCGCCAACTGCCGGAAACGGAAGCTGTCTAATTATTCAACGTTGGCAGTTGGTTAATAGACTGAGTGCCTCTGGCAGCTAGAGTTGTGCGTAGTTTGCACTTGCAACTTTTTTCTTAATTTTCCCTCTGCATCTCTCCTTCCATGTCAGCTCCTCCGCTCTCCTGTTACCCCCGCTTAATCGTGTAATCCTTTTGGCAAGTCGCGTGGGCGCTTTTAATTATCTTAATGGGCCAATGCGGCGTATGCGCAATATTGACTCTTAACACTGTGTAAATGGCACAACACTCAGCACACACTGACACACACACACACACACACACAGACAGACGGACAGACAGTGCAACATTAAAATGCTTACCAACTTGCCCCGGCAGGTGTCGCTGCCGTGATAATGTCAACAGCCACAGCGGAAACAATAAAAGCCGCAGTTGTCTTTTACTTTTGCTGCGGCATAGAATGCCAAGCAAGTGAGGCGGGTAAATAAAAAGGCGCCATAGGGTAAGCGTAGGGAAGTGGGATGAGGGCAAGGACTAGAAATGTTGTCTGATGAAGATAGCGGTTGACAGCGGAACGAATGGAGAGCAACAGTCAACAAAGGGTAAGAAAATGATGGAGGATGCTGTGAGGACTGCTCCCAATAAATTGAGACAAAAGATTTCCAAGGAAATTAAATAAATAAAAATAAATGTATAAGCCTCTATTATAGAGCAAATCTTCTTCTTACAGTAGATTGTTGATTTTTAGTTTGCTCCTTAGGTAAGGCATTGCAAATTCGTCTTAAAAATTTCTTTCAAGTTATTATTATCCAGCATATCCTTTACTGCTGTTTCGTATTTTGTTTTATTACATTTGCCATGGCTTTTCATTTCCGCACTTATCAGTTTAACTGCTCCGGAAAAGTTGTCAAAGGGTTATAACCCAACTTTAATTTGAGTGCCCGTTCTTTGGCGGGTGAGTTGAACTTGTGATGTGTCTCCTTTGATATAGATTATTGCCAAATGTCGACTGTTCGACCCACATAAATAATTTAAGTGTCTGCTGGTTGTTTTTCGCACGTCGCTGACAAGCGTCAGACTCGATAAATAACGATTCGTTGTGACTTGCGTTTCATAAATTGGCGCGGAAAACGTCCTTGAACCGACCCAGGAGCCACTCCAGTGAATGGCCTACAACTAGTACCCTCTCTTCCATTCTCAGCCCAAAGTTTAGCTTCCACTCTGTGGGCATCCTGTTGCAAAAGTAGAAATTAAAATTTATATGTCAAGCAGGCAGGCAGTCAGCCAGTGCACAAAGTTTTTTACACCAACTTTTGCGGTCAGAGGCCAGAGCTAACTTTTGTGCCACATTGAGCACAATAATGCTAACAATAACAATAACAATAACAATATTATCCACAAGCCCCCTTTAGCCGCTCCACTAGTCCACTGGATTCAATGGGGCGGTGGGGGCAGAATAAGGTCTAATGCAAACTAATGCTGACT
This sequence comes from Drosophila insularis, assembly GCA_018903935.1. Classification (NCBI taxonomy): domain Eukaryota; kingdom Metazoa; phylum Arthropoda; class Insecta; order Diptera; family Drosophilidae; genus Drosophila; species Drosophila insularis. The sequence continues at coordinate 607,280 of JAEIFP010000752.1, forward strand.
TTACCACAGAGAACTAGAGAGTCAGAGAATCAAGCATGAGCTTTTCCTTTGCTTTACCAAGCAACCATCTCATCTCCCTCTCTCTTTCCCTCTCTCTGTAAAATACTTTGTTGTTTCTATTGTTGTTAGTATTATTATTATTATTATTCCGCTCCAGAGGCACACTCAAAAATCCAAATGCAAAAAGCCAAATCAGACACAAATGCAAATGCGATCTTCAATGGGGTTAAATGTGTCAGTTGTGGTGCAGTTTTATTCGTGTTTTGGGCTGCCAAGTTTTCTAATTGCCCAGCAACAAATTCAAATTAGCTGGCCTAAAGGCCAACGGAGAGACCACATGACATGTCCCGGTGACTTCGTGTCCTTTGGATTCCAGCTGCTGCTTTTTTTTGTTGCCACTCAAAACCCAAATTGCAGCTGCAGTTGTTGGTCCTTTTAAGCTTTTAAATATTTATAAAGGGAAGAATATTATGTTAACAAAATGCCAAGACCATTTACATTGCATTTGAACAAAAGTAGGTACAAGTTAAATGCGGCAAATTGAATAAAACGCGAATGCTTTAAATAAAAACAGAAAGATTTTAAACAAATGTACATAGATACATTTTCTACCCAGATTTATCGAAAACTCATTAATTTAGTGCAAAGCAGAGCTTAGGCCCTGCCTAGATTTACGCATTTTATATGTAATTTTAATCAACTCCAAAACCTTTTTCTTGCCTTCCCTGCTTAGTAATTATACCCTTGCAAAAAAGGTATATTTATTTTGGTCAGAAGTGTGCAACGCATAGAAAGAAGCGACCATATGAAGAATAAATATTCTTCATCAGCACGACGGGACGAGTTTATATAGCAAGGTCCATCCAAGGACCGTCCGCTTGTCCGATCGTCTGGATCAAGGGCATACGCTAACAGAGCTGAAATTTTGCATATGAGCTGCTATATATCTCGGATCAGCCGGATCGCACCACTATATCACATTGCTCCCATACAAACGGCAAAGTCACGAACCGGATTCAGTCTAATCTTAAAGGCTTTTTATTTAAAACCATTTTTTATCGTTGTCTTCTTTAGCGAAGGGAAGATGAACAAATAAAAAAATTGCAAGGGTATACAAACTTCGACGTGGCCCTCAGGTTTTTACTTGACACCACTGACGATGCAGCAACAAAGTGAAATGCAATTATTACTAAGCATAAGCCACAAGCTCCAAGTTTTTGCACAAAGAGAAAGTTTAAGCTGAATGTTTGGAAACACTTTGGATTACACCCTGATCAAAGGAATTTCCCCTTTGGGCTACGCCCATGATCATCATACACGACTTTAACTAACTGTCTTTGACTGGCTGTAGTGTCAGCAATGTGGTATTAAGACTTCAGCTGAAATGATTACATGCCTGTTTAGATTTGTTAGACGATGGTTTACCAAGGGGGATGTGGGCAGTGGTGGTTAGGGGGGGAATCAACGTCGGCTGGTCGCTGGCAGCTCATGTATTTTACAGTTGATAAATGATCAAATTAAGCATGACATGCCTGTCGACCTCACACCATTTTCAGGGCTGCACAAACACACACACACACACTGAACTGCGGAGTTGTGGCAGCTGTTTCGAAAACTTCTGCTTGGCATTGTCTTGCCACAACCGCTTGCCACCGAAAGAAAAGCTCCGAAATTCGGGCCAAATATGCACTTGCCAAAAACATGTAGTCTAAGCAGAAAATAAAAAAAATGTTTAATAAAATCTATCCTTGGTTGAAATTTATAAACAATAAATTGTGTAAAATTAATTATATTCCAAAGGATGGATGATAAAGAAATTTCCCGTAAATTGTTTATTCATTTTTTTTTAAATTTGTGCAGTAAATGTTCTGAGTGCTCAATGGCTCAACGCCCCCTCTACTATGTATCTCATCGTTTCCCCTTATCCTGCTCCACCTTCTCCTCTTTTTTTTGTGCCCCAACTCTTTCACTGTTTTATATGCACTGCCTGCCTTTGCTTACACTGGTCTAGGTTCTTGCAGCTGCTGATGTTGCCGGTGTTGTGGCAACCTGCTTTACTTTTGTGGCAACTTGCTGCTTACTTTATGCGTCTGAAATTGTGCACTTTCCCCCTACACAAAATAACTGGCATCTTGTTGGGCTGGCAGTAAACTATTTGGAAAAATCGTGCACGTTTTCATTTAGCTGAGTGCATGGGACGATGACGACGCCATCTGCAATAGCAGACACCGATGTTGCAACTCCTTGCCAACAGATGCAAATGCAAAATATTATATATTTAGCTATTTATCGGGATTTATGGAAAATACATTTGTTTTGTGAATATGTATAGATCTTCATTTGAATTGTGGGCAGAGCCCTGAAATGAATAGACTTGAATGTAAATGGAACAAAATTTGATTCTCAATTGGTCTTACGTAACCATACAAAATCCTAGACTGACAGTAATTCGAGCCTTGAGGTTTGACCAAATTGCAAAGACTAATTACAATAATTAAGACAAAACTTATTTGCCCAAGTCAGCAAACACTAAACAGAGCCTGCAACTATAATCGCTTAAATTTTCTAGACAAACAGGCAGAAGACACACAAAGGGCCACATGGCAAAGGGCATGTAAATAATTTCATTTACCTAGCATTCGACAATCTCAGTTAAATGCTAATGATTAAATCTATATTAATAAAGATGCATGTATTAACTCTAACTTCTTATCTTGAATAATTTTGGGTTTATAGATAGACCAAATGTTCAAACATGGTTTAATTCTAATGCAAGTTAATTGATAATTATTGTTTTATGAATGAAAATTAACTATTGAAATTAAAGCAGTTCTGAATTAGGCTTTTGCTCGATTTTTCTGGTAACAAAGGGAAAAGCAATGATTGAACTAAAATTTACGAAAGGTGTGCGATTTTAATATTTAGTTTTCTGTAACTAGTTCTAGCATTAAAGCAACTGTTTTATTATTTAACTAAATCGACCAAGGTAGGAACTTCATTTTTGTAAAAATATTCTTTGTAAAATAGAGGCTGAAACCTAGACATAAATTAAATAGTATAATAATTGTATTGGAATGAAATGTCGGTCCGAATATTATGAAAAAGAATTTAGCTTGTTGCTGATAAATTAAAGAAAATGTTCTATGTCACATAAAATAGATTACATAAGCCAAGCAGTTACAAGGCCAAATTCTAGCCTTTTGAGAGAGGCTTTATCCACGGTTTCTGAGCTCTTCAAAAAAATATGCGGAAAAAGTAGATTTTTTTCTTAAGCTTAGCATAAAAATAAAATCAATATAATAAGTAGTCAACATTAGACAAAAATTCCATATTCAGTACCACATTCTTATGAGATTTATGTAAATATTTCATCCTCCTATATATCTAAATCTCCATGTAGGCGGAGTATATGAAAAATAGAATTAGTCCTAATACTTTACAAGATAATTTATTAATACATAAACAGCTTTGATATATAGAAAAAGATCGGTTGAAGAGAAATCTCAACTCCAGGTAATTTTTTTTAATCATTGGTTTTTACACTTGCAGGGATTGGGATTAAAAAGTGATCATTTCTTGATAAGAATAAAATATTTGAGAATTGGTATAGTAAATATATTATAATTTTCTCAGGTTTATTTTTACTGTTATCGCTTTTCAACACTATTTTAATTTTACATATTTTCTCTGGTTTGCACACTTATTGCTAGTTAAACATTTAAATTAAACTTAATACAGTTTGGAAGCACTGTGACTTGGATAAAACTAAAACTAACCTTCTGTCATTTGTCTTCTCTTTAAATTCTAATGTTAAGGTGACGCTGCAAATTTTGCTTCTGCTCATTCTCCGACCTTTCCCTTCGTAAACGTAACAGTTCGAGGCCCTGCAAATCCTTACAAGTGCCCGGAGATAGTTCTGGGTTGTGAGCTGGCAAGTGGTTTAGAAGCCTCTTGGGAGACCGACGATAGATGACAAAATCAGATGAATCCTTGCCGAATAAATTCTGTTGACGTATCCGTACTCTGCGCTTCGGTGTTAGATTGTATGATTCGAGCTCGTTCTTAGAATGGTTTTCACTTTCTGTTTCTTCCAGCTGGAGCATATCCTGGAACATTTCCTCAACGGCTGTAAAATATAGTGTTGAATTTAGGGACATTGTAAACCTGATGCTGGTTTAAACCGAACTGTAGTCGAAAACTGATTGAAAACAAGAAATGTACAAATTTTCAACCCTCAATTAGTGTCGTCTACCTGTTTCTAAAAAAACGTGTAAAGGACAAACAATTGAAAAAACAGCTGGTAGAGAAAACAGGTTTACCTAGGTTAGCATCTACCTCTGCATAAAAACGAGGGCTGCCGGTTAAGTTCAGAAATCATAAATTTGATTGTTGACTAGCAATTTTGTGTTTAATTTCCATATTAATATTCGCAAACAAAATTCTAACATTTTTAAATGCTGTTTAGCTCTTTTGCTGTGTGTGTGTGCATTTGGTTGGATATTTGTTAGTCTGAGTAAGGCTTGCAGGAAATATGAGCTAACTGCCTGCTGTTGAATTTATTTGCGGTTTTGTCACCCACTTCCGAGTAGACGCCTCCTTCGCACGGGCTCATTTATGCATGTGCCTGGAAAACTCGAAACCCTGTTGTTGACAGTTTCGTTGCAACAGTTGAAAAATGTCCTGCTTAAACACAGAGCATAAATTTAATTGCCACAATGCCAACAGGAACAGCAGCAGCAGCAGCAATAGAAGTATAAGTGCCTACCTAGTACCTCTTTGGAGTTGGCAAAATGAATTTCCACTTTTCTTCAAGCCATATTAGTCTAGTCCCTTCTCTCGGAGTTTGTGGAGTATTATAAAAACAATTTTCTTTAAGTTTTTCGTGGCGAGTTTTACCGTTGATTCAATTTTCAGTGAAAGGTAAAAAAAACTTTTACCAGTTGCTGTTAGCGGATGCGAATCGTTGGCAAAGTTTCCAACACCAGCAGCAATATCTACGTCATGCAATTAGTTATAGTTAGAGACGAGAGGTAGAGAAAGAGAGAGATACAGAGAAGTGCCGGCAATGTTATGAGATAATTGCTTAACAATATCTGACAAAATGGGCTGACAACCCCACGCTTACACGAAATTCAGTTTCACTTTTATAGCGCCTGCCAAAGTTGTCAAATTCCAGACACAAACACAGACAGACAGAAACACACTCACACACACACACAGACACATACAATGAATGCACCGAGGCTTTAAATACAAAAAGGGGCATATCATAAACACGCTCAACCGCACGTTGACATGAGCAAACGTTTAAACCACAATTCACGACCCGGCAAACGCCTATCCGCGCCTATTCCGCCCAGACCCCACCACTCACCAGCCAAAACACAGTGTGTATGAGCCTGGCCTGGTATGACTAGGTATTATGCACCTGACTTCCATTTAGTGAATTGAGCATTTCATTTAAAATGTGTTAGCCAATGAAATTTTTGGCATCATAGCCGAAATTATTTAGACACACCCACACAAATTGCTAGTTAGTGTTGCCAAGATTGAAAGGCATCTCAAAAGAGAATCTTTTTGGCATAATCTTCACTTGTATCTAGACATTTCTTTTATGCCTTTGACAAGGCCCAGGCAAACAGTCATTCATTCTTTTGTTTTTATCTCAGATACATTTGGGCTAGGGACATCGTTTGTCTTTGACACAATCTTAATGTTGGTCAAACTTTGATTGTAAGAGCCGTATAATCCTTTATGGCAATTAGCTAGTTAGCCAATGGTCAAAGTCAAAGATTTAGATAAATTTAAGTTTCCTTATGCTCTGTTAATTTAATGTGGAAGCTCAAAGCAGCTAGCCAGAGTTAAGAGAAGGAACGACGTAAAGGGATTATGAATAAAGACTTATTCACACTCAAGCTCACACACACACACACAGGCCGTTTCATATTTCCTCTTAGTCACAGATTCCCTGCGTCTTGAGCTAACGGCACGTCCTTGCCTAAAGGAAAACATTAAATATAATTAGAGTTGCATAACACACACACACACACACTCTAACCATTTCCACATTTGTTCGTCTTTAAATATAAGTTGAAAGCATCTGTAACACAGCATCCTTTTTCCTTCCACAAGGCATCGTAGAAATGTTAGCAGGAATTCATTGCAATTGCAATTTCGTTTTTGAATTATTATTTCTGCTTTTCCAAAAAAGGACATAATGAATATTTCAGCTATTTAAATAAAACCTTGATTAAATTCCACTGACTTGCCGTTGTCTATATTAAAAGTAAAGTGTGGCCAAGTAAACAGGGCTCAAAGTAAAAGGGTGAGGAGAAATAACTAGGAAAAAATCAATAGCAAAACAATTGGTACTTTTCCCAGGGGCAAATGGAGTTGATGACAGTAACTTTACTACATCCATCCCACCCACTGCCCGTCCAATTCCATTCCCAGTACACTTGGCTGGCAGGGCACAAATTGAATGACTGACAAATGCACTTATGTCTAAGCATGCAAAGGATGTTTGGCTCAAAACTTCTGGGATTTGCATACGCAATGGCTTAAACAAAATGGCAACCAAACCAACCAAGGTGGTGGCCAATGTCGGAAAACGTTTTGCAATATCTACCCGAATGACTTGAGGGTAAACACACACACATACAAAGTAAATACACATATTTAAATATATTTACGTCAGTAATAAAAATACCAAACTACAGCATAATAAGAAATATTCAACGAAATTCGATTGATTGATATATATGTGATTATTTCAGTTTGCTTGACAGCTTTGCCACGAATCACATTCTGAAATATTTATTGTATGTTGAACGGACAAGATGCATATAAAATATTTCAAAAATCATAATTTGCCATAAAAAAGATTTATTTTTTTTTTTGTTTGCACATAATAAATAACTATAAAAGCAATGCAAAAGAAATAACTACACATGATGGAGGCAAGCAAGCGCAATGGAGAAAGAAACTTGGTTGAGTGAAATCAACGAGAAAGTGGTCAAAAGAACCAAAAAAAAAAAAAAAGATGTTTTATTTTTTAATAAAAGCAAAATGACCATCAAAGCTCTTAGGAAATGTTGGTTAATATTAAGGCAGCCATTTTGCCCAACGGGCAAGCCAAGAAAAATGAGAAAAAATACAATAAAAATTACTGAACCAAATGCATCATAATGTTTATGTCAAAAATGAACAACATAAAAGGGCTGCATAGTCCACAAGGAGTCCAGTCGGCAAACCGCCAGATGGCTATGAGATCCATCTCCCAGTCTCTCAGTCCCCCAAGGGCAGTAGGGTCACCAGAGCCAGGCAGAGGCCGAGTAGCGCGTCGAGTCGACTAAAGCCCAGTCCCGGGCCAAGCTGGGCAGGACTGTTTTGGCCTGGGCATATTGTTTGTGGTCTTTGTTCCAAGAAAATGCAACGGCAAGTTCTTTCAGCCCCTTAGACGGCAGTGCTTCAGTTAGTTGCAATGTTCGGAGTACACATAATTGTTGCTGCCTTTGTTGTTTCTGTTGATGTTGATGCCAAGGAAGCAGCAACTAAATTGATTATGTGCAGCTGCTCTTAAGGTATGTGCATCCGTTACAGACCAAGGGAGGAGCAGTTGGTAAGTCTCAGTTTATTTCCTACGAAAAGTTGGTAAGCTCAATCAGAAAGTCAAGTGTAAATCGGCTTTAAGTTTAACAAAGTTGAACAAAAATATACAAAACTGAGGAACAATTTAAAAAACAAACTTTTAAATAAGCTACTATTCCAAAGTCAAGATAAAATTTAAATGGTTTAAAAACCACAATGACAGGAAGCCCGACTTGATAATCTTTAGTGTAAACACAAATGGAAGCTAAGGTTACTCAAGAAGGCCTTTTTTATAGAAGCTATAATATAGAAATGATAACGTTCGTATTCTTATTTCACAGGGTAAAAAGTAGTCTAACCTTTAAGGACAGCATAATTATCACATTCTTTCGACTAACATTAGAGTTGAATCTCCGTCACGTGAACGACCACAAAGTGTCATAGAGAAGGAAAATAAAAAAAAAATGGAAATCTTAAAAAAAAAAACAGCATTTATAGCGACATTTCTTTATCACAACAAACTCCTTTTTTTCTCAATTCCTACTCCAAAACGCCGCAAAAAAAAAAACGCACAAGTGCACACTTCATTCACACTCGTTGCGTTTGCCATGGACGGTCGGTAAAAGGGGTTCATTTTTTGATGGCAGGTGAAAAAGAAACCAACTCCTTCTCTTGAGATTGCTCCTTGCCTTGTTGTACTCCGTCCTTCTAAGGCTGAGTTGGTGTATCGTGGCAAAATATTTACGATTTGGCATGTAAAGTGCCATTTCTTGTGCGCTTTTCCGGCAAATTCAGGCATGGTGTTTAGTTGCAGTTTGTGTTTGGCCCTTCTACGTTTTTTTCCCCCCATTTTCATTTTTCGCACTGTTTTATTTTTGTTTTAAAAGCCTTCTGACGTCTGGCTTTTGTTTGCATAGCAATCCTTTTAATGTGTCGCCTCAAGTGTTTGAGTTAACTGTAGAAATAAATGGGCTTAAAGCTCCATTGCATCAGGATGGAATTAAAAAGTATTCAAAGGTTGTTGGTTCTTGCTTTCCCACTCTAATCTTTGCCATTTGGTTGATTGAAACTCAGTCCTTAGCGGTCATATTTATTTCCATGGTATTACCATCATCATCATCATCATCGAGATAGACATAATGTGATTTCCTTGTGTCTTGGCATGCCCTTGGTTCCTTTTATCGTCCCTGGAGCCGTTTCGAGCCTCGACTGACTTTATTATTGCGCCCGTCTGTCAATTTATTTTTTTCCCGCTCTTTTTGCTCCCGCTTTGATTCGTCCACTTATTTCTCGTCACTGCCGTCGAATGCATTTTTAATTGGCTTCAAATTTCCTGTCAGAGCTTGAAAGTACAACAGAAAGCAGAAGGCAAACTAAAGAAATTGAATTTTATTATTAAACACTTAGTGCAGAGAGCGGAGCAGAAGCAAAGGTCGTACCAGGATACTGGCCAGGAAAATTTTATTTTATTGAAAGTCGAAGCCTTGGCTTTTACACGAAGAATAAATAAAGAATAAAAAACACTCAACGGATTCAGATTGCATTTTAAAAGATGTTTTATTGATGTAAATGAATTTCCTTTAGTTGGTTCATTTTTTCCTTAGTTCATTCACATAGAAGATCATTAGCTCAATGTAATCGATAGGCTTATCTGTTTCAATATACTCATACTTCGTCCCTGGCCAATCTGAAAAAGTTTCACTCTAAATCTGCTCAACTTTGACTTCTCCTCATGTCACTTGCACATTGAGCCACTTTTCGAACATTTATTGATTTTGTTGATGACCCCCAAAAATAGTCTCAATGAAAGTTGCTGCAAGTCGTTTACTGGTCTCGGTCAGTTTACTTATGGCATCAGAAAAACAAAACACAAAAAATAAAAGTGTGGAAAAATTCAGTTGATAAAATGAAAAGCAATTTGCTGACCAAGACGAAGTTTCAATGCACTACAACAATTTTTTGTTCCAAAGTTGATTCATAATTTATAAGAAACACCTCTAGATTAAAGACTCTAGCATAACTTAATAGTTTTTGAAAGAAAAAAGTGCATTAAATCAAAAAAAAAAAAAATCATGGGTAGCGTCAGAAAGGTGTTGAAATTCTTGACATCTTGGCTTTTGTTCATATCATGTATACTTGGCAAAGTATTTAATTAAAATGGAACGATATCACACACATGCAAACACACTGATATATATGTATATATACAATTAATCCATCTGCACTTTGGGGGCTGTCTTCAGTGCTGCATTTTACCGCAATAAATTCAAAGCCAACTGCGTGCAATGCTCAAACAAACTACTGGTAACTAACACACACGCACACACACAGAACCAAACATATACATACATAGAGCCTGCCTGGCTCTGCACATTTTTGTTACCAAAGATTTTAACTGTCAGCAAGTTGAGCGACTTAATTTGAATTTACGGTGCCTCCAGGAGCGCCTCGTTCTGGTCTCTGGGCTTTCGTTTGGGCTTGGGGGTTCGTTTCCTCTCTGGTCGCCAGTTGCAAGTTGCCAGTTGCAGCTTCAGCTTCAGCTCCAGTTTCAGTTATAGAGTTCTCTCGCCCGTTTTGGCTATTATTTCGCACAAACACCATTAAATACTGAGAGCAGTTTACTTTTCCGGTTGTTATTGGTGTTGTTGTCTTCTAGGTCGATGGGGGCGTGGGTCCTGTCCACGTACATGTCGCCAAGTTAGTGTGTGTGTGTGTGTATGTGGGCGACAATAATATTCAAATTCTACTCTGTTGCAGAGGGTTGCAACACTTTTTTTCCCTCTTGTGTGCCCAAATGGGCCATGGGCGTGGTATGACACTTTTACACTCAATATATTTGCCTAGGTAGTCGCCACTCGGCTGCTAATGCACTGCAAGAAATACTTGTCCAGAAATGGAGCAAAATATAAGAAGCCTAAGGTCATAGGATAATTTCTGTTAAAAACTTTAAAACTGAAAAACGTTAAAAGTTAACTATCAACTTCAGAATTCTTTGTTCATGAAAGACTCAACCCTTTTGCTGTATATTTTTATAAATTAAAGTATTAACTTTTTGTTTTGCGTAGTGTTGCCGTTTGACTCTCGCCTGCATTTTCATATTTATGTGTCTCCAGATAGCGGCAACGTTGCAGTCAAAAGTTATTCTTCGTTCGCACTTCAGTGTGTGTTGCCATCTCTTTCTAACTGTATGTTCGTGTATGCGTGTGTGGGTTTATATGCTAATACTTTAGCTCACATGCAGGGCCCTGGCGCTATTATCGCGACTGCCACTTGGGCGTCGAACTTCCGTTTTAACGCCTTACCACCCAACCAGGATCTCTGGCCCAGACCAAAAGCATTTGCAATTTCGGTTTGGAGTTTTGCTGCTCTTCACCACTCGTACGCCGTAAAATGAATTTTACTTCATTTTGATATGTTTTCCCAGCTGGTTTTAGTGCCAGTCACATAAATACTTGCTTGGGTATATGTGTGGGGCGTTCAGCTTGTTGTTGTTGCCACTATCACAATGATAATAAATTTTATTAATCTCGCTGTCACACAAATACACAAACCCCCATCTCCATCTAGACTCACACTCACCCATACAATGTGTCTATCTTAACACTCGCTGATCAAGTGTTCAGCTAACTATATAGTCAAATATATACATTTGTTAAACCTGGCATCGTCCCTCCGAGAGAGAGAAAGTGCCACGCGAATGCCTTGCAATTTATTTGCATTCCCATTTCTCTGCCTCCCGCACTCGCCAAAAGCCATAATTGTGTGGAGCAGCGCATGTGCAGCCAACGAGCTTCAGCAGAAGGGTATTTATTATGTAATTATTGTTGTGCATTCTAATTGCGAAAGTTATTTATATTGTTGATGCGGCTCTCAAAGGCGGCCTTGGACAGAAGCGCGGGCGGAGTGTGGCTCGAGCACGGAAATTCTCTTGAGCCCTTCTGGCACTTAGTGACACTGCACAGTGGTTTTACTTTACCCAATAATGAACACAAATAATTGACAACTCTAGTTCTATTACCAAAATACTAAGCTGGTTTTATAGCACCAATAAACATAACTGGAAGAGGATGTTAATTAACCTTAAGCAGGAAGAAGTTAAAACCTGAAAGGAATGTTCATTTAAACTTGAAAGAAATTGTCTTTAATAATTATGATATTTACATAAAAAGACCATATTATTATTAATTATCAATATTCAACCAGTTTCCTATGAATGTATCTAGTTGTAAGTGGAAAATAACTAAATTTAGCACGAACTCTTAACCATAAATATTAATTTAATATACCTGTCTATATACAGGAAACACACAAATTGTTCTTTGGGAGTAAGAAAATAATTTTCATACTAAAACAAAAGTATTTTGTTCACAAGAAATGATTTTAAATAAATTAAGGAAACGTTTTTTATTTTACCAAATTGGTAATAAAATAATCTATTATAAAAAATTGTTTTAAATTCGTTTCTTTTTATTTTAAATTCAGATCAACTTTACCGTAAAAACTTAAAAATGTGCAGTCCTTTTTTTTGTATTTATCTTTATTTGCAATTTATACTAAATGGTCAATAAGCAAATATTATCAAAGGTAAACAAAGGGGTGGAAGCACTCTTTGGAATTAAAATTATTTTAAAAAAAATATAAAAAAAATTAATTTAAAAAAAAAAAAAAAACAAATAAATGACTTAAACTTATGATATTAAATTTTGAAGGATTCTGTCTTATAACCCAATAAGTTTGTGGTTTATTTTGAAAATAGGTCATGACCTATTATGATGCAGTTGAATCCACTGTAATGTAAGTGCACCCACTACAAATGCATCCCAAAACCGTCAACCACTGGTCAGAGACCCGGCCTTAATGTGGCCTCTAACATGGCCAAAGAAGAAAGAAAAAACAAAATAAATTTTTTCGTTTTTTAGAAATTACAGGCAAAGCACTTAGCCAGTCAGCAAGCCAAACAGTTGGCCAGCCACTCAGAACACCGTCGCCACAGCCAGCACCGGCCACCACAACTGGCTAATCAAAAATTTATTTAATTTCTTGTCCAGCACAAAGACCGACCCTTGGTCCTAGTGAAAGTGCGTCCAGGCCAGCATTTCCTATGAGGCGGGAGCCCAGATGGAAATTAGGCCCCCGAAGGCAACAGAAACAGATTTTGTTGCTTTGTCCTTGACTGAGCGAGTCAGGCATCCAAATTTGTTGATGTTGACCGCAGAGCACGGCTCTCTGTGGCAGAGTCCCTTCCCGGTCATGTTCCCCTTTGCTGTAATGCCTCTGTCCATGTCCTGTCTGTTAGTATAGCTGCAGGAAATGCAGTCTAAAAACCAACAAACGGCGGAAATGCGCCGTGGCCGAATTCGCGTCTGCGTCTCTAGCATTGCGATTAAACTTTTTGCATTAAATATTTCGACGCGCAACTGGCTTGGGAGCGCCACCGAAGCTCTGGATCTATGCGGATGCTGCGGCTACTTTTTTTCACAAATCTAATTGCAAATTTTATGTACTTCGCCCACATCCAACTCTAACGCCCCCAGGCGACAGCTCCTCTCGAAAACTATACTGTATAAACAATGTGGCCGATGGCAGCAACTGGCAGCGTTTTTTCCTCCTGTTTCCTGTTTGCTAGCAGTAAATCATGAAATTTATTTACCAGCATGCGAGCAGACAACAGAGACAGAGACAGCGACAAAAAAAAACGCAAAAAACTAAAATTGCAAAAATAAATTGCAAAATTTTGTCCGCACTTCGAGTGGCACTTGGCACGCCTCGAGCAACATCCAGTATTAGGTCAGGGGCTAGGGGTGTCCGTTAATTTAGATGTGTTTTTAATTTGGTTCTGTTGGCTCCGGTCAAAAGCCGCAAGAACATCTTTGCAATCGCCTCCCGTTGCCCAGAGCACGCCGACTTCTATGCCTAAAATTTCGTTTTCCGATTTAATTAAAACTAATGAAAACTTTTGTCTATGAGCAGTCAAGTAGTCGACCAGCAACACCAACTGAAGCAGCAGGAGCAACAGCAGTCAATCTTGCAATTTTACCAACGACAAAAGTGACAAGTGTTGGTCCCTACCAAGGACGAGATGAAAACTAGCACAAGGCAACCACCAAAAGGGGAGGGCCATCTGTGCGGACGTGTGGGGCACTTCGCCATCGACCTCAAGGCGAAAAATGACAGGCAAAAGTTGTGGCACAATTGCACAAAGTGAGCACTAAAAAGAGCTATAAGCCCTCACTCGAGAGCCCCACGAAAATGAGCAGCAAAAGTGCGTTGGCCAAGAATACTTAGCTGCACCTGAAGCCGGTGAAAGCAATTAAGCAAACCGTGCAATTTGAATCTCCACTCGGATCCTGAAGTAAACTACTTGAAATTTAAATTATTTCTTGGCAATGTGAATGCTTAGATAATCGTAAGTTACTCTTAAATGCTAAAGCTGCAAAAAACGAAAATAAAAAAAGCTAATGAAAGTTACCATTGGAAATTGGATAGCCATCCAGTAAGAGTCTTATGTCAAATAGATCTGAACTTTAATTTCAATACTTTAACTAACATTTCAGCATAGGTCGACCTGAATGCGAGTAAGAGCTTTATTAAGGTCACTTTGCATTAGATAATCTCTTGATGGAAACTTCTAGAAATGTGTTTTCCAAATGCATCCAAAATAACTAATATGGAGGATGGTTTGAAGCTCGGGGCCTTCGTTGGATGCCCTTCAAGGACGTTCGTGGAATATCGAGCAAGCCCACCATGATTCCAGAAGAATTCCGCTTACTTTGAGCTGAGAGACGTTGCGTTTTCTTAGTGTTTCTCTCAATTTCAATCGCCTCGGTCTTGAAGGAACGAAGGGAAGGACTAGTATCATATATTTTGGTTGATCTTGGAGAAAATATGTTTATAGTGGGATTTCCTAAAGATGGCTTGGCAATAGTGCCATTCGATCGAGACTGTGGTAAAAGCAAATTCTGTTCTTTCTCGATTAGTAAACTGGTCTTATCAATTGGCTGCACAATGCATTTGTTAACGGCAGCTTTTGGATTGATAGTGACCATGTAGGAGTAGGTGGGTTCATTGCCAATGTTTTGTAGATGTCGTTGCTTCTGTTGGTATTGCATGAATAAATCACCAATTTGATTTACAATTTGACACATTTCGGGATCTTTTGGGCAAGTATTAGTTGGTTCTGTGGACGCAGGTGAAGGTAGCTTGCTTTCACTATGATAAAGGGGTATCTTTGACAATTTTGATGGCGAATTGGAATCTTCTGGCTTCGGGGACTTGTCTGCTTGTTTCTTGGGGATTTGAAGGCCAATTGGGCCATCTTTGCCCTCTAGACGAACATCGTTAGACACTCGCTTGATGTCAAAGGTGGCCTGCCTTCTGATGCTGGGGCGTTCAGAAAAACCAGAGGAAACTTGAAGCATTTTCTCCTGCTGATGACGCAACTCCTCCAGCTTGCAGCGTATGTGGTCCAAATTTGAGGTGGTCTGACCCAGTGTATGGTTTTGGGCATCAGCCGTTTGTGAAACTGAAGTCTCTAAAGTCTCGTTGCTCGAGGATTGGGCAGTTGGCGGTTCCGAGTCTGATACAAGTTCATTCTTGTACTCCAGCAGTAGCATGGGTAAGCAGAGATCTTGCAAATCATTTTGGAACTTGAGCTCATCCTCGATTGCCTTTAGTGAGGTCATGGCCGCTACTGCAGTGGCTGGTGTTCCTGTGATGGTCGCATCAAGTTCAGGAGGTGGGCTGATGGACTCCAGTTGAATCAACTGTCCGCATTCCCTCTTCACTCGTCTCATACGGGCGCTCTCTCGCCGGGCCAGAGCCTTCTGCAGTTGAGATCGAGTGGCCACAGACACTCCATCGACCAGAATAAAGGGGACACCATCACTCATGCCATGTGCTATGTCCTCTATGCCCGATAGGCTGGCATCGTTGTCATTATTGAATGCATGAGATGTGCCTGGAATGGCAGGTGGCTTTGGGTGTCCACTTGACTTGTGGTCGCTGCTCTTCTTCTTGCTCATTGTGGCTAATGTGGAACAAATAAGCTCGATGCAAAATGCCAGATAAATAAACGCAAATAAACGCAATTCAAACGAACGGATGGAGCAGCGAGCGAATTGGATTGAGTTTGATTTGCATTTAATTGAGGCGGAAACAATAGCCAAATCTGTGAGCACTCACCTGACCGCGAAATAGTTGATGCAACCGCTCTCACGATTGCCGCGTTTTCAACACCAGTGCGGGGGGAGGAAGATAGGAGGCGGGCACACACACGCACACACACAGAAACGCACCGCAGCAAAGCACCAGAGGCAAACGAAATTTAAATCCTTCAAAAAGTACTCCACAGAAAATAAAATTGAAAAGGATAAAAGTTTTTGGAACAAGCGTATAAAAGAAAAGGAAAACAAATGTTGCTTCAAATCTTTTTGGCCGTCCTTTGGGCTGCCGCAGTGAGGACTTCTGGGGCTGGGAATACTTGGGTGGGTGGTTGTATTTGGTTATACTGTTAGGCAATCCGTAAACCAAAACTTTATTTTGCTGCTGATAAAAACTTAAATGTTGTTGCTGCTTCTGTTGCCGCTGTGCCACGCAATCGTAAATGTTTGATATCCCCAAAAGGTTAACAATTTCCGTTGGCTTTGCCTTACTTTGCTCATGAGTTAGTTTTCTTCTTTTGTTGTTGTTATTATTATTTTTGTCCTTGTTCCTGTGGTTGTTGTTGTTATTGTTGCTGATGTCAAAGAATTTTGCGGTTGGCCAAATGAAACCACAGAGCTGGCAAATACGTTGTGTAGATGTGTATTATTTACGTTTCGTTGTTGTTGTTTTTTTTTTATTTTGTTTAATAATTTCCATTTGTTTTTACAACATGTGGAATAGCCAACTCCGTTTAATTTTGTGTAAAAAAAAAAAAAAAACAAATTGTTTAGCATAAAAATGATCGAATGACAAACAACAGAAAGGCTCGATGACGAAAAAAGGAAGGAAGAAAGTCAAAATAAAGAGAATATGCATTTTCTCTTAGCCGCATTTACGATAAAACAAAAGCTCGCTCTTGTGTACTAAAATTGGGAAAAAGAGACAAACCGAATCGCAAAACGAACTCCAGCCGAACGCAACCGATGGCTTTGACAAGGTAGCCGAAGGAGCAAACAAATCAAACCAGTTCATATACATGTGGCATGTCCTTTCAGTTGAATACGGTACGAGTGACGGCAAGGACGTGAACTGCGGCAAATTATTTATGTTTCCCGCTTAATCCTTAGCGTATCCGTTCATTGGCATGTTCGTGTTTCGGCTAAAGCATCAGGCGTGAAATGAAACATTAGTGGCGAGTCCTTATTATTTTTTACCTCAATTAAAGTTCACATAAATTGCATGTCAGGTGGCAAACAAGTGCATGTCGCTGTCGTTAAATGGCAAAAGAGAATTGAGCAAAACGCGAAATGAGAATTGAGAAAGTGAGACCCAAATAAAGTAATTCAAATACACATATGTATGTACAAATGTATATGCATGTATGCTAGAAAATTGTGGCAAAGAGTTCATTTCTGGAATTAATAAACACAAATTCAAACTCAAACAGTAACAAAAACAGAAGTAAAACGGCAAAGGCAAGTACACTCCCCTCCCCACAAAATAAAAAAGGAAGAAGAACAGAAATCCAATTAAATGCAAACAGAGACTTATGAAAATGAAATTGTTTGATATGGAAATTTGTCCAAAAGCAAATGAAAGTAATTTATATATACACATCAAAAGTAAATATGTACATATTATATATATATTCCAAGAGAAAAGAATTTACATTTATGTAGAGTATATTATTTAGGAAGATTTGTGGGAATATGTAAAATAATTATTCTAAATGTTTGCTTAATTATTGATAAAAGCAAAAATATCAAACGTTGGGTAGAATTTAGCTTATAGACAATGTAAACTTAGTCAAGCAATTAAAATATAATTGTTGTAACAACAGTCCGCCACAAATTGAAATCCCAATTCCCTTTTGAAGGCGGTGGGCTACTCAATCCTTGGGCCATCTGTATTTGACTTTTAACCCCACTTTTAGCCCCTCGCTAAACTAACAGCGCCTTAGTCTATTCCCATTGGGGGTCGATAACATTGCGTGAGCTGGATTATTGGGCAAACAATACATATTCTAATAAGCTAAATGCTTGGCCCCGCCCACTCAACAAGGTATACCCTTCGACCTATGCCTATGCCTTCTCACCGTACCTTTTATAGACCGCAACTGAAATCATGGGTCCTGCTTAGGCAAACAAAAGCAAAACAAAGGCAAACAATTCAGTATCCTGGTAATGTCGTTGCCGTTGCTGTTGCCTCTGCCGAATCCTCATAATTTCAATTAAAATTCAATTGAAAATATATGCAAAGTCAACAATCGAGTGTAAATCATGAGGCGTGGCAATGCAGCCATAAAACTCAATTGAATTATGCATTGTACGATATTTATTACCCTCACACACACACGTTCTCCCTCTAGTAACAATTATCTATACGTATACCATGTATGTATGTACATGAGAATATACATACATACATATATCTATGTAATTGTATTGACAAAAATTCCCTTTTCCATTACGTATCGATTAGCCATTGAAAGGTAATTGACATTTCAATAATTCCATCAATATTTAAGTAACTGGCATCACCTTGTCCTTTCAATTAGTTTATTTGCTTTAGTTTTAGTTTCCAATTTTCGTTCTTTTATTTGATTTATTTTTTTTTTTTTTTTTTTTTCAATTTCTTGTATGCCACTTAAAAATATTTCTTCACACTTTTTCTTTCTGTCTGCATCGTTGAAAGTTTTCCAATTATATGTTGTTCTTTTAGTTTTTTCTATTTTTTTTTTTTTTTTTTTTTGGCAGCAAAGATTTTGGCCCAGAAATCGCGCTTTAAACTTATTTGCCTTCATTTTTTAGCAGTCTTGTCTCTTGCGAATTGCTTTTTTTTCCTGGAGAAAGTTTTATCGCCGTTAAAAAAACAAAATATAATTCTGCTTTTGCCTTTCCCTATATGATTGGCATAACTAGGGACCGGGCCAAAAAAGTTTTTTCTTCCTTAAAAAAATAAGATAGAAAGAAAAACTGAAAAACTGAACGTAAATGATTCAGCATTCGATGTAGGTGCAGCTATATAGCATAACTATATAGATTGACGCATATTCGATTTATTACGAATTTATATGAACAGCATTGGCAATTGTTACAGACATTTGACATCAAGATACTTTTCAGTTTGTTCTGTTTTTGCTACAATTCATCCATGTTGTAGTTGAGAGTTGTCAGCAAGTAGGTGGTGGGGTGCGGTGAGGTGCGGTGGGGTAGGGTTAGTGCCTACCTACACGTTATTTCACTTTAGTACATTAAGGCAGACTTCCTTTTGCCGGTGCGTTTAATTTCCGGCATAAACAACAATGGCAATGGGCTTGGTCGTTGGGCCCAGTTTCTGTTGTTTTGCTTCCACATTAAACATTCTGTTTTACAGTCAGTCGACGAGTAAGTTAACAAAATGTGAAAGTAACCAAAAGCAGCATGGGTAAAATGAAAAGAGACAGTCAGACGAAGAGCAAGGGAGACAGATAGAGACACATTTGTAAGAGAGGTCAACCTTAGCCTAGATATCGACAAATAGTAGACCATGAATTTTGTGAATTTCTTCTTCGGAAACATTAATTTATCCATTTTGCGTCTTTTGTAATGAAACAATTCAGGTGTGACAAACCTTAATTCGTTGACCTCATTTGAAAAAGTGGTTAATAAATTCTTTTTCCTACCCTTTTGGCATAAATGGTGTAGGTGGAGCTTACTCTAAATTTTCCTTATTGAAATGCTTTAATAAATTTCATCAAAATTCTTTAAGAATTGAAGATTTTAATGTAATGACTTTTATAAGAATACAATAATAATAAGTTTGAATATTTACAGTATTTTTAGATAATTTTTTTCACAATAAAAAAATGTTAAAAGCATTCTCCAACTTTGTAGGTTTTTTAATAAAGTTCTTGAACCCAAACAAACTGAACCTAGACCGTCTATTCTATTTTAAATTTAACACAACAGAAATCAGTGTTTATTCAGTTTTTTAATTGAAAGAAAAATATTTGAATAACATATTAAAATCACTATATATGTATATAATTTCAAACGGTTGAATATTTTTTTTTTTTTTTTTGAGGATTATAGTTGTGAGCAGATCAATTTAAATGCTTTTTTAATTGTATCTGCTAAAAAGCTATTAAAATCGAAAATACTGGGAAAATCCTTAAATTAAACAGTTCTCATTTCCGAGTCGATTTGAAACGTAAGTCGAGAGCAAATCCGTAATCGTATTTCGAAACACTCTTATTATTGCCCGCTTTATCAGCTTATAGGGTTTCCAGCTCTATAACTATTTAAGTAATCACTTCTTTTTCAGTGCAAAACATTACAAAAAATCTCAGGTTTTATTTGTGAATGGTTCTTGAAACAAATTTGATTCTAGTCCTAGGGATAAACATTTCAATTCTTTTTTAGTTTCCTGCTAGGAATAATTCTTGTAAATAAATCGTGGAAAGTAAATCATCATCATTTTACATTTTACCGTATTTTAATAAATTTATAATTAAATCAGCAATTGATAAAATCCGTAGCCAAAACAGGTCTTAAAACCGATACAAAAAAACATTCGGATTCGGTAAAAATCAATGTTTTGATAATTCTACACCGCTGCATCACTTTACATTTTATTTTCTCTGAAGTAAGCTCAGATCTATTTATATAAATGGTGGATTTATTGATATTTCTGGAAATTCCAATCTCATTTATCGTCATGACATTTGCAATGCTAATAAAAAAAATTAAATTACTGCCCAAAAACAAAATCGGTCTTGGATCGTCAAAATCGTGAATCAGTTTCTTTGGGAGTCAACTGGCTTCTAAACCAAATTCTTCTATTTATGTACTTGTATACTTCATTATACTGCCATAAATATATAAAAAAAATGTTTCAACATCCATTTTAAGGAAAGTTGTTGAAAAACTCTTATGGATTGGAGAAAATTGAGTGGAAAGGTAAACATTGGTTTGTAACTTAATATAATTTGTAATTTCATATTAAATATGAAGTTATAATAATTAAATATTTATGTGCTTTCAAATTTGATGAGTTAAATGTAATTTAATTAATCAAATATTTATGCTATTCCCCGTCTCGCTCTCTCTCTCTCAAGGCCAATCAATTTTAGGTTGATTTGTTTCACATGGAAAATTTATTTTACGCTTCACGCAGCCATAAAACTTGCCACTCACATACGCAAAAATTATATATGCATACATACATATAACTCATACGCACCGTTGCTCTAAGGCTTTGCAAGCACAACGCACACACATACACACACACACTGAAGCCGTGGCTTTATTTGCCGTGGCTGTCTGATGTACATGAAGGCATTTTCATAACCAACAAATCTTCCGTATAACATTTAATTTTTTGACTTCACTTGACGCTCACGCGCAAAAGTTTATTGGGAGAGAACATACTTTGGCGGAGGGCAGAAGCCGGAAAAGTGGCAGACCAGGAGCTGCAGGGAAGGTAGAAATAAGCTTCGAATATTTCGCTATCATGTGACTGAACGATGGAGATGAATGGAATTCCATTGGGTCGCTAGATGCCAATACTTTGCCATGGCAATGCAAATTGTGGTTGGATACATTGGACCAAAGCTTTATCTTTAAATAGTTACTTATATATGAATATATACAAATACCTATGACTTAAAAGTAAGCAGCTTGAGTGAGGTGGGAGGAAAAAAGGTTGAGTTTGGTTAAACTTAATTATACATTTTATGTCAATGTTCCTTTTCAAGTCTTAAGTTTTCGTGGAAATATTTATTCGGGTTTTTGCTTTCAGCACTTTCATTCACTTATTCCACTTACTTTCACTTTGTAGCTGCTTTTGAGTTTTCCTTTGTGCCATATTAAGTACTTTTCCATTTCCTCTTCCGTTGTGAGAAATTCCAGCTCATGCTGCCCCTTTTCCCTCTTTTCTTGTTCATTCTGTGATTCACTCGCTTGCTTTGGGTTAAAAAAAAACAAAATTTGTTTGCCATAAAAAATTGTCGCAAGCTACGTGGCTGGGTGACAAAATGTGGAGGAATCTTTTGCTCTCTTTCTCTGTCGCGGCCTTCATATAAGCCGCACAATTGCGGCCTGCCATGGCTTTTCACTTGTCTTTACGCTACTTGGCCAAGTCGAGACAAACCAAGCCAAGTCAAGCCGTGAATACGTTTTTTGTTGTTTTTTTTTTTATGCTTCTCCCAATTTCGTTTTTGATCATTTATTTTTTATGTGCCTGGCACCTGAAATAACTGAAACCACACTCAGGAAGCAGCAAAAATGCTGGCATTAAAAATTTAACTTTTATGTCAAACGAATTTCATAGTTGGCCCTTTCCTTAATGTTTTTGTTGCTAGTTTTTCCAGTTGCCGTTTATTTAAGTTTACTGAGAGTGTAGAAAATGTGTATGTAACTGCGAAATAAATTGACATAAAATGTTGAATGTTTAGCCAACACACACAGACGTCCTTTTTGTGTTCCCCTTCGCCTCCTACATAGCCCACATAAAATTTTGACTCATTAGCTTTTATATTGTGTATGTGTGAGTGTGTGTTTGTGATGTATGCGATGAAAATGATAATTTATTTGTAATGTGGTTAGTTGCGGTTAATTTGTGTTAGGGACTATCAACAGGACAGGCTATAAACACTTTGTAGCCTGCCCTCTTTTGGCCACGCCCATGCTGCCGCTGCCACATGACAACAAGTTTTTATCCCTTTGCTCATAAACTCATTTTATTTGCAGCACGTGAGCCACTTCAACACAACACGAAATATGCTCAGTTGTCCCTTGCCCGCAGTCCACATAACCATTTATCAGTTTGTCACTCTATTCAAAGGAAATGAAAATGAAAAAAATAAAATGTCATCAAAAGGAATGTTGTTTATGAAATTGCAAGTACAAAGTGAACGTTTTTGTAATAGGACTCATCATATGCGCTCCATGAATCGGCATTGTTCAATTGTGTCTTGGGTGAGAGATAGAAAAGTAGGTAGAACTTAGAAGCCATGAAAATTTTATGTCCAAAAGGACTTGATTTTGTTGATTAAACTTTGACTATATGGGAAATTGAAAATGTCTGCAGATGGAAAATAAAATTTGAAAAACCAATGTCCAATAAATTGTCTTCGCCCCGTTCTGGGGTAGAGTTAGTGTCTGGTCTAGTCCAACAATAAGCTGCCACATGTTAGCCACATGAGCCACATGTTGTCGAAAGCCATACGAAAATGTCATTTAATAAATTGCAAGACCACACACTTTCACACACACCCTCAACATATAGCCAATCCTGTTAGCCAAAGTCATAAAGTATCTGACAGATTAGCAGAGATTGAGTCTGCGGCGGTTTGCAAGATGTTTCATGTCCATTTCCAAAAATACTCTCGAGCAAAAGGACACTTGATTTGTGTTTATGATAGAGAAAAATGTATTTTCATTATTATTATTTGACGCTCCCACACACACACACACACATACGTAGTGAATGAATACTTGCTGTTATGCCCCAAATGTTTTATATCCCTATGACTGAAAAACTTAAACAATGTTTTAAGACCTATATTTCCTTTAATCAATTTTGACAATTAACAAATTTGTCCATGGTTAGTTTTGAAATCCTGTCGTTTGTTTGGTGAATTTTTACAGTTTGAACTGTCCTCAAATCAACCAGGTAGATTTTTTGAGCTAAATTTATAACAAAGTCTGCTTTAGAGTTCATTTACTCCTTAAAGTATGCAATAGGCAGTCAAATTTTTTTTTTTAATTGATAAAAAACATAGAATTTAGCTGTTTTAAAAAATTGTCTAACAACAATGTTTACAAACATTTTATTAAAAGCTTATTTTTCGAGTGTATATATTTATATATTTAGGGTGCGTCTTAAATGTTTTTGAATCATTAAGTCGATTTAATTTTTTGTGGATAGTAAAACACTGTTAATTTATCTTCCTAAACTTAGCCATTTCTTTTTTTCTATTTTTTTTTTTGGGGAATCAAATAAATTCTTTTTCTTGGGGTTATAATAAAGGCAGGCGAGTGGACAAATAGATGGATTTTTTGTTCAGAAGTCAGTTATGTATATATATAATATTTATTATGGACTCTAAGCTATTGCCTTCGTAATAGTTTTAGCTTTGGCTAACTGCACATGTTATAAATAGAAAGGATAAGCAAAGTTATTCAGTAATCTTGGAAATTTAGTTGCCGCAACAGTTTATTTATGTAATGTTATATCATAAGCCGAATGGGGCTCCCTTATCATTATTATTTAAATATATTCTTAATGTGGATTATGTTCAGCTCGTGCCACTTTAATTAACTGCCAACTTTGCGTGTGTGTGTGTGTGGGTGTGGATGGGTGAGTTTTGCAGGTGTTTTATATGTTTTACATGTTGTGCAGCTGCGTTGCGCTCCCATTTAATTTCGCTTTGAGCGCTAATGTAAAATTTATTTTTAATTGGATTAAACGTCAAACATTTTGACTTTATGCCAGAGCCGGCTAGGGTCAACAACAATTCGCCCTTTTGAATTTTAATGCGATTTTCGGTAATGGTAATGCAACACCCACAGATGTGGTCTCTTCTATCCATTGGCCACAATTTGTGCTCCTGTGCCCCTGTCCCTGTTTATTTGTCAATTCGAATTTATATACAATCTATATGCAGAGTGTGGGCTCAATCCAAAAATCAATATTAAATACACAGAACATACAGGTGGACATATTTGCATTTGTGTGTGTAAATTAGTAACGATTTGACATTTTGACAATAATAAACCTGATATATGGTTGGGGTAGAAAGGGGATTTATTAGGTCAGAAGGTTGCATTAAAATGAAAGTTTAATACAAAAATAAAACATTTGTAGAAATTTATAAACTATTATGTACTAGAAGCTAGAAATGATAACCCTCAAAATAACACACACACACACACACACACACAGAACCATAAAACTCTTCTTCAACAATAGACAAGACAAACAACAACATAAAACTCCACTCAACGCTGTGGCAGGGTGCAGAAGAGAGACCAAACTTGTGGCTCGAGTTGTTTGCTTTTCCTTCTGTCCTTTTTTTTTCGTTACACAATAATAAAGTGCGGTTGCAGCTTTAATAACTTCTACAGTAACAAAAGTTCTTGATGGAGACAAAAAGATTGCAGGAGAGATGGAAAGAGTATAGGATGCAGGAAGGAAACACAAACCCACAAACATTGCACCAGCAAAAGTTCGCGGCGGAGTGGCATGAAGTTGCATTCTAATATCAGACCAAGACCGATGCAACCGCAGACGCCAGAAAACTAGAAAACTTTGTTAAGTCGGTGGGGCAGACAAAGAGATAGCAAGTGAGAGAGTTGGTGATGGCGCTTACAATGAAAAAGAGACGAATTACATTTGTCGTGCAATGTTTGCACATATTTAAGCAACTTAAAAATTAGCTAACTTTGCCAAGGGAAAATGCAGTGGAAAAATGCTTGCATCTCTCATTCCATGGTACCAACACTCCGACTCCGACTCCGACTCCGACTACGACACTTTTTCCTCATCCATTCATTCATTCATTCCGTTAGTCAGCCAGTCATCCATTCAAGCCAACATCAATCCAGCTGACAACTCTTGAGCAACCCAATTTGAGTTGCCGCGCGCTTTGCAATGCAAAATGGCAAAGCGTTGCAAAAGTTTTTGCTGCATAATCGCAGGCGCAGCACTTTGCGAAGCAAAACAAACTCCACAAGGGATAATGGGTCAGAGGATGGAATAGCAAAATTCGGGTGGGGCGCACCAAAACTTTCCTGGCTCTGTGCATAATGAAGCGTCGAGGTAGTGGGCCGGGCTTGGCTCTGTAGACAAATTCATCTTCAAATGTGGACACAATGAACAAAAAACGAAACGAAAAAGCAAAGCAAAAAAATGACAACAGAAGAAAAGAAGGAAGAGTAGGGCCAAGAGGCAAAAGTTTTAGTGTGCCAAATGTGAAAAGAATAGGCAGCCACCCAGATGATGATGATGCTGATGATGATGATGATGATGATGATGATGATGATGATGATGGTGCCAGCGTCGTCACAGTTTACTTGGCATTTACATTTCCGTTTCAGTCCGCCTGCCGCTTTGGCTTTAGTCTGAAGGTCCTTTTTGTTTTTATGATTATTTCAGCTTCATTTTTCATTAAAAGCAAAGCTACACCAAATGTTTTCAAAGCTTTAAGAGCCACAAGACGGACTGCCAGATGCCGTCGCTTTTCAAATCTCCTCTTCGCCCCTTGCCCACTTTCCGCTGCTTCTCTATTCACCGCTCTTAGTCTCCGCCGCGTACCCGCTGAACTGTTGGTTCGTTTTGATTTATGCACATTTCATGAGCACTTCGACGGCTCAGGGCCAAAGCACATGTCCTTGGGCAGTTGAGGTTCCCTACATAGTAAGCTCCTGATGCTCAGTAAGCGAATGGGTAGTTTAGAATATAGCTAATTGAAAATTCATGAATAGCAATTTCAATAAAGTCTATTCAGACAATTTTTTCTATCTACATTTTTTTACAGGATACCAAAAAAGTTATCGAAATCCGCTTATAGTATACTTTGTTGTTTTTTATTTTGCATATATTTTCATTTTAGACAAATTGCCGCCAAATGTGTTTTGTTTTTGTTTGATTCGCTCAGATTTCCTTGTTTTGTTTTGTTTTCTACAAATGAATTTGTAATTTGATTTGGTGAAATATTTAAGGCATGCATAAAAAAGCCACATTTAGCCTTGTGACCTCAGTTTAGCTGTGGCATATGCCAAATGCCTGTCAACGCCAACACAAATACATCAGGAACACCCACACGCATACAGAAATACATTAACCTTTTATATTTGGTTTGGCCATTTCCTTCGTTCTTTTATAAATAGACTTCTTTTTACTTAAACGAGTTCTTTTTTTTTCATGTGTTTGATTGAAACAAAATCAATGCGAATTGCCAAAAGAAAAAGATCAGAGATATAATACCCTTATATTTATATAACATGTTACCATAACGATTTGTCATTTTTGCAATAGGCAAAGTGTTAACAAAAGGACAATAGCTCTTAACGTTAGTCAACTAAGCGGCTGCCTCTATAAAAATCAATATAAATCAGCAAAAAAAAAAAAAAAAGAGAAAAATGTCCTTTCAATTCAGTAGCAAGCTGAACTCATTTGCCTGAGTAGAAAATTGAGGTTGCTGTCAAAAAAGAAAAACCCCACATGGAAAGGAGAAGAGGAGAGGCTAAGGGATGACATTTATGGCGAAAAATGTACTCGTATTCCTTGTTCTATTCATTATGGCTTTTCTTTTACTGTTTATTCAGTTAGACGAACAAAAATATATATGTAAAATGTACTATCGTTAGAAAGAAAAGCAAATTTATATATACAGCTCAGTCTTTAAGTACCACAGGATTCTAGTTCTAGTTTTTGGAAGGACAAGTTATCACATTTATTATGGATTTACATAAATTGCCATAACTTTAGCCAAACTGTAAGCATTCCAACTTTATTAAAAGCAATTTATTGTCTTTTTTTGCACAGACTTTGAATGACTTGAAGCTGAATTTAATGAGCCCGTTGCAGTTCATAGCACATGAGACTAAAGATTTGGAGAGGAAGACCAAGTCATGCCTATCGAATTGAGCCAACTTATAAATGGCAACATGGGCCAAGTTTATGCGAAAAGTTGCAGAAAGTAATAAGCAAACGGAAAAACAGAGAAACACAAACCAAAACCAAAGAACAATGCCAGAAGCTGTATAAATGAGAAGAAGAAGCAGCAGCAACAAGAGAAGCAACAGTCGTAAACAAAAGGCATCAAAAGACTAAGCCAAGAAACTATCAGTGAAACGGAAAGAGGAAAAACGCTTAAATCAGCAAAAAGAAAATACACACTCAAACACACACACTCGCACAGCTTATAAAGGATCACATAACGGAGAAGAGAAAAAAAGAGTCACAGGAAACTTCTACAGTGCACAAAGGAAGGCGTCATCATCATCATCATCACCATCTGCAAGGGCATCGTCATCGTCATCGTCATCAGCATCAGCATCATTATCGTTTCATAAAGGATTATATATTATGTTGTAAACATGAAATACACACACGATATACGCATCATTGTGCTGCTCATTTGCTCTCTGCTGCAAGGTAAGTGCAAAATTTCTTAGGAATACTATGCCAAAGGATATGATGGTCGGGGTTAGAGAGATTGAGTTGGGGGTAAGAAGCGAAGCATGCCGATTTCCAGTTGATTGCTCGTTTCGACACCTTGCAAGTCAATAAAAAGCAAATTGTAACTGCTGAACAAAGTCACTTGTGGCATTTTAACACCCCAACGCACATAGAACTCTCGCCCATATCCAGCATGGCATATGTAACTTTCTGTGCGTGCCGGCAACCCAACAACAAGAAAATGAAACGAGAAAAGAAATCCCTATCAACTTACCTACGTCAATCCACAAAGCGCCTGCTCGTTTCACTTATTTCAGTTATTTTTCTTGTGTGCCACATGCGGCGCGCATACAAATGAGTCGGTCTCACTCTTACCGTGTGTGGGGAGGTGAGTTTGCGTTTGGCAATTTTCGGTTTCTTTATTCTAAATAAAACATGATAATTTTTTTAATACAATTTTCAAGACTTTTAATATGCTTGAGTTAGCTGTCAGTTGTGGAATTTTTCTCAATTCCCCCAGCCATATGCCACACACACACACGTGTGTAGCAACGATTTGTGTGGCAAATGACTGCAGATTTGCTACAAGAGAAATATCAAATAATCTTGAAAACGACTAACCTTCAAGAGCACACATAAGGACACATATAAATACCGCAAAAAATAAAACAATAAAAAATAACACTTTGGTCTACACTTCACTTTCAGTTGGTTCAGTTCGCTCAGTTGAAATCTTTTTCATTTCATTTAACTTTAAGTAGCTGTGGCCCAGTCTCCACTTTTCATTTCCAATTACAGCTCAACTGGCTAACTGTTTTACTCACTCTCTTTACTATTTTTTTCTCATTCTTGTTTTATCCATCACCTGCGGTTATTTTGCTTTTAATTTGTTCGCCTTTTTCTGCTCGCTTGTTACTCGCTTGTCATTTGTTGTTGTTGCTGTTCTTGATGCTTGTTGCTTGTTTCTATTTTATTCATAAATGTTTCACTCACACACACACACACACACACACACAGATACACAGATATGCGAACGCTCAGCTCGCCTTGTCAGAGTCGTTTAGAGCTGTGTGTGTTTGAGTGTGCGAGGATTTGCGCCAGATTTGTGTCAACTTGAATACATCAGAAGCGCTTGAACAGATTTGCATGTTGTTGCTGTTGTCGCCTGTTAGCAGTGGCAACAGCAGACAACACCAACAACAACACACATAGTAGCAGCAGTAACACTGACAACAACAAAAAGTGCACACGCAATCGCGCCGGGGCAACGAGGCGTATGAGTATTTCCCTTGCCCCCAACCACTCGTTGCCTTTGAAAACTGTTGCATACTTTTTTGCTGGCTATGTTTGTTTGAAGGACTTGGCTACGGCTGCTGCTGTTGCGGCTCAGGCTGCGGCAAGGCTAGCCTTTGTTGCCGTATAAACTAAACTAAAACTATCCCAAAGGCTTTTTCATTACTGTTTTCACGTTTCTCCCCTTTTCTCACTCTCTGTCCCTTTCTTGCTGGTTTTATTCTTTAATATTATTGTTTGGCGTATTTAGCGCAAGGACAAAACCCTTTCCACCATTGAAAACTTTTGTTGTGGTTGAAAATTCAGTATGCCCCGCACAATAATTGTTTTTTAAATGCAATTAATAAACAGCATTAAGTAAAGTTTAAACTGTCAATGCCCAAAATGAATATTCATCAGGCGTACGAACAACAAAAACAAACTGAAAATAAAAACAAGCAATCTAAATAAAAGTACAAGAGAATATAGAATACAGAATTTTTAATGAAGTCTAGACACCGCAAATGAGATAACAACACCACCAACAACAACAACAACAACAACAAAGACAACGGCAAGACCATATTACGAGAACAATAGACGAGTCCTTAATGAGCTGCCCAGCATTCGACTATCAATGGCAGAGGCGTGTTCCCCTTCCATCTATCGTCAGTTAGCCTATCTCTACTGTTGTCCCCTCTTCGACATTTTGACATTTTGCTTTTTTTCGGTTGTTGTTGGAAACTTTTTCGTTCATTCTCCATTCAGGTTGGACAGCAAAATGATTTAGCAGATAGCAAAGTTTGGTTCTGAGAACCTCTCTGACTGGGGGCCGCATAATTGCTGTGAAGGCGCAAACTCATTAGTGGTGTAAAGTTTAAGCCGCATGTCCTGCCCGCCATCATTTCGCCTTCCATGGCCATACCATTGGTATCCGTTTGCCGAATTGATAGGACTGAGTAGTGAGCTGCCGCACAATTTCACTTGATTTTTGGCTTGTCTTATCTTCTAATGGCGACCTTCATTATGCGCTATTTGGCAACAAAGGTGTGGGCCAGTTTACCCATCTCAGTCCGTTCTCTCCCTTCCACCCGTCTACCCACACTTCATTTGCGTTCTCTTTCTCATTTTATTCTATTGATTGTGTTTGCTCGACCACTTTTCTTCCAAGGCCTTCCACTTTCAGTTCATTTTGTTTACCAATTTTATCGAATTATGCTAAACACCCATCCACTTGGAAAAAGTTAAGTTATGGTCCGTGAAAGTTGCCTGACCTCTCTGTTTGTAGGTAACTTGGATCTCCTTCACCTGCTTAAATATGCGTTAATGAACAATTTTATTATGCATACTAAATGATTTCTTCGTCCTTGCTGCTTATGCATATTCAATTTCAAATTTAAGTACACTGCCCTACAGATACTAATTTGCATAATTGTGAGAGTGAAATGCCATTTGGGCTCTAACCATTCTAGTTTTTTCCGCCCCCTTTCTCAACAAGTGGGAACAAAGGGCATAAAAATCAGACAAATTAATCCAGACATACACACTTTTCTTTACTTACACATACATACATACATATGTACATATGTATGTAGGTCGACATTCATTTGTTGGCAACAACATCATGACTGGCCTGGTCTTTAATTAGCCAAATACTTACTTGGTTGACTGTGCATACGATATCAGTATTACCTACAATTCATTCACCCCCCTTTTTTTTTTGCTTTGTTTTTGTTGGCATTTTAATCTGATTTTATGCAGCTTTCAACCATTGTTTGTTCTTTCGTATGGGCCTTTCATTACCATTATCATCATCCTCTTCTTCGCCTCGTGCATCCTTCTCACAGGGTATGACAATGCTTTGTCTTTTCGCCTTCAGTCGTTCAGTTTGATTATGTGCCCAGAATGTTGAGTTGGTTTTTTGTTCTGATGCGACTTTGTTGTTTTTAATTAACATTAAGATACTTTGTAATATAGCCAAAATGACATGTGTTCACTCTGTTTGTGTGTGTGCCTTGGGTGGGTTGTGGGTGTGTGTGTGTGTACATGTTGATTTTGTGTTGCCATTCTTTAGCTTTATCCCTGTGGACGTATCTGAATCCTAGCTTTGGCCTTTTTGCTTAATTTTATTAAAATTACTCAGTTGGCTTTGCCATCTTGCTAGCTGCGTTGTGACATCAGCACAGATAGAGCCCAGAGACCAGGTTTGAAGGCGGCTTCTTCGTTGTAGGTCGTCCATCAAAGTCGTCATCATATAAATTTGGCCAATTAAATTACGTGTGCCAGCCATTAAAGCCGGTAAGTGGGCTGAGTATATATCACAGAATTTGTGTCCCAATTAATGTTCAAATGCAATTAGTGTTAATTGAATTTGAAATATATGTATGTGAGACAACGTCAATAAATATTTACCATCAAGTTGGCCAAGATAAGTCAAGTCATACGTTTGTATTCATTCTGCTTGCATTTCAAATAGTTTTCACTTTCAACTAGCCCTCAAGGGTATGACGGAAAATTGAGCATCCAATTTCGTTGGCTGTTCGAAAATTGCAATGAAATGCAAAAGTTTCTTCTTGTTCAAATGTCCCACATCAGAGACTGTCTATCTGATGTAATTCAATTTCAATCGGTTCGAATTCACAATGTGGTTAAAGTCGGTTTCGTAAAAGCTTTTAAGTTTTACCTAACAATTATTGGTCAGAGTGTGGGCCATTAAAACATTTATGGCCAGAACTGTATGTGTGTATGTGTGTGGGTGTGTGGCTGAGGGGGAAATTCTAATTTAACGCTCAGTGAACAGTCGCTAAATAAACGGCTAAACGGCGTATTTATTTAAGCCCAACACAGAATGACAACAGCAACATCTGCAGGAGCAGCAGCAGCAACGGCAGCAGCAGTAAGGATGCCACCCAATATCCTGTTCCTGTTGTGTGGGAAAGGCAGTTCATAATTTGTGGCCTGCCGGAGTCGTAATTTCACAAAGGATTACGCTCCGATTACGCACTCATTTATTAATATTTACGACCAAGAGCCACAGAGGATAACAGATAGCTCTGGTCCTGCTGATGCTGGATAACACATTGGCTCGCTCCATTCTGAATTATACTTGAAACTTCTTCTCTTTTTTTTGTTTTTTGAAATGGTCACTCATAAATACGCAATTTGACAGACAAACCCTTTTGCCTTTTTTAATTAAAACGATAATTGTTGTTGCCAAACCAGGCAATCCAAAGGACGATGGATTTCGTTAGAATATTTCAAAAGGACCCAGGGACAAATCAATTATGCAAATTTTACTTTACTCAAGCAAACGATAAGCGGAAAACGGAAAATTTGCGCGCTTCACAAAACTTGACTGTGCATATAATACATGAATATATCTGTATGTATATGTGTTGGTGTATACATATTTTCTTTTTTAAAAATTTTCCTCTTGTTGTTAAAAATTGCCGCAGGGTTTTTGGCGTCATGGCATCCGCTCGGCATGTCTCAGAAATTCAGCTTATGCAAATATTTTAAGCATATCTTTGGGCTTCTTTTGGTCTATTGATTTTCATTTGGCAAGTTGCATTGATTTCAATACTTTGTTGTTATCCTTTTTTATAGGTCTGGCTGTTGGCCTGCGCATGATCAAGGTCTCCATACCCGCCTACAAATTGCGCGGCGAGTCCGCATTCTTAGAGTGCCAATACGAACTGAATCGCACGCATCATCACTCAGTGAGTCACGGACACACACATCATCATCCCGATCGCAATCAGGATCATGGAAGTGATTTCAACTACGTAGATGCCGAATCCTTGGATGAGGAGAGTAGAAAAGCAGCGATTCGTGGAAGAATGCGATTGCCGCGTCCGCACAGTCAGCGACGCCAGCAGCCCATGGCCATGAGGCAATATCAGGAGCCCATGAAGTATCAAAGCCAAATGCCACCACAACAGTCGCCCTATGGACACAGTGTCTATCGGGGAAGTGCAGCCTCTGGGTATTTGGGGGCCCAAGTAGGGGCTAGTACCCATAATGGTGGATTCAATGCCAACTCCAATTTCAACTCCAACATGGGCTCTGTGTCCTATGTGCCCAGCTTTGAGCGCGAGGATAGCTTTGACGATAGCGCCAACGAAGAAGATGAAGAAGAGGAGCAGCAACCATTGGAGGAGGGCGAATCCCTTTATGCCATCAAATGGTACAAGGACAATGAGGAATTCTATCGCTATGTGCCAAAGGCGCGTCCGCCCAAGACCAGCTACCGGGTGGATGGAGTGCGAGTGATTGTAAGTACTAAAAGCAAAAATGCGAAAGCAAAAGCGAAATGTTATGGCAACAAGCTGCGAAAGCTTCCCCTTCATTTCCCCCGATTGTACCCGTAGTGGATGCCTATCACACTCAATGTTTACACAGGCTAAAAATAAGCTATTGTTTTTGCCCTTTTTTGATCACAGGAGGAGCTCTCTGATGCTAGTCGCGTCCTGCTGCGTGGCCTGACTCTAAACTCCACGGGTCTCTATCGCTGCGAGGTATCCGCCGAAGCGCCTAACTTTTCATCTGTTCAGGGCGAGGGACGTTTGGATATTGTCTGTAAGTTTTAAAGTTAGTTGAACATTAAACGAAAAAAAAGTGATGTGTGAATGCCAACAGAATATCATCATCGATTGGGCAGAGTTTCATCAATTCAAAGTCACGTTTTCATATGCTGCAAATATTTTGTTGCAATGGGCAACCGAAAATTCCAAAATCAAACACAACTGAGTCAATATTTGATCAGAAATTTTTGTGCAATTACAAGCAAATATTGAATTTACAAATAAAATACCTACATATACATACACACATTTGCGTCATCCAGCAACAAAACAAAAACGAGGATAAAAATAAATGGAGAGCAGATTAAATTTCAATATTTTACCCTACTACATTGGTGACAATGTTAAATGGATATTTTTCAATCCATATGAAAGAGCTTATTTCTGTTGATGTTGAATGAATATTTACACCCAAGTTTAATTTAGCTATGCAATTAAAATCGAAAGAAAACACAAAAAGTTTGTCTCTGCAGTGAAAGTGAACTGTCAATGAATGAATGAAAATTGACTATAAATATATGATTCCACGTAACGTTATGACTGAATATGCTAGAGGTATATACTCATATATATCTGCTTACCTGAAGTGGTCCTTCTACAATATATTTTATTGTAAATGGAGAGCTAACAATTGCTACACCAACTGATGTATGCTCTTTTTATTCCACTCCACTATGTATTTTATATTCAATAATGAGAATAAATTAAAATTATCAACTGAAACTACAAAAGGTCAGTTTAGAATGTGCTTCCATTAGGTAAAGAAGTTTTTTGCTTTTTACAGATTTATTGAGTAGTTGCAGTGTTGGATGGGTTTTAATTTTTCTTCCAAGTACGACACATGACATAAAATTTGATCAAAAATAAACATATTATTGAACACATAATTTTCTTTAGATATCTACTATGAGTTTGATAACTTTAAGAACAACGTTAAACCTATTAATTTACTGGTCGTACTTAAAAAGTCTAACCCATTTGTAGAAGCTTGAAAAATTGTATCATTCAATAGGTATTGTCGGTCTATTGAGTATGTTATTTTCGAAAAAAAAACACATCTAAAAATTAGTTTTGTTTCTGTTTCAGGAATATAAACTTTACTAGGAATAAATAAAATTAGCTTACTTACAGACTTCACGGATTCAATTCCTTTGGAGTTGCCCTTGGCGGATTATTATTACATCTAACTTCATCTAACTATTAAATTTTAAATAATGATGTAAATTCTCGAAATGGTTTGCTTATACCCCTGTAAAAGGTATTTTAAATCTGAATTGAAGGAGCCTTCCAACAGTGGTTGCGTCCATAGGCCAAAAGTCAAAAAATCAATCGCAAAATATGTTGACAAAAAGTAATCATATTGTCAAATAAATAACTTCTGAATGACAAGCCGTATTTTTCAGGATTTGCAACGGGACATTCCCCGACACAATAAATTAAATATTTGTTTGATCAGCCTGAGAAGACAAGTCGATATAGCCATGTCATCCTGTCCGTCTGTGGGTATTAACTTCACGTCCTCAATTAACAAACTATAGGAATGAAACTCGCTTTTTAAGCCTTTTGAAAACTAATTGAGATCGAGTGGAAAATTATTAAACAATTTTCAAAACTGAACTTATTTAAGTTTATAAACGGAACGATTAAAAAATATGTAGCGCACTACACGGGTATATGAACTTCCTCGAAGTTTCCTTTCCCCGTTTTGCATTTAATTCAGACAATTAAATACTCCACTTGCCTTTCTTCCGATGAAGAGAATCTAATATGAAAATCCTTTGAGTGAAGTTCATCCTCGTTTGTTGTTGTCCTTGGTCGGTGAATGTGAATTTTGGTGAGTTGTTTGTTTTGCTTTGGGAACGCTTTTAAAAAGCCATTCATAAGCTTTAGTTTCATAACAGCATATTTTTGTAATCCAGCAGCAGCTTCCGTATTTTTTCTGGTTTGTTTTTCGTTTTCGTTTTGTTTTTCCACCGGTTTTTATCTCATTTTTGTTTTAAGCATTTTACACTCCTCGGTATAGTGGGCATTATTTATTTTATTTGCTGACAAACCAAATGGGCAGCAGCCACAGAAACGGAGGCAGCAGCAAGAGCAGAGGTTTGATGATGGGGGGGGGGACTGTGGAAATGGAATACATAAAAATGCAGGCGTAAAATCAACATGGCGGTGGTCAGAGCGGATTGGGGATTAAGTCTGAACTGGTGGGTTGGATGGGTGGTTGGGTGGTTGGGTGGTTGGGTGGTTGGGTGGGGTGTGCGAGTGGGGACAGGCACGGGCATTTATGGGCATTGGAGCACGTTAGCGATTTATAAGTTAAAATGCCATTTTAATGGATATTTCCGCAGCGAGGCCGCTTACAACATATTTTGTGTAGTCCTCTCTCTCTCTCTCTGTCTGTGTCTATTCGTTTGTGCTTCTGTTTCTGCTCCTGTTTCTGTTTTTTGAAACTGCCCCATCGTCTCTCCATTTACAACTGAATTGCTTTATCTATGGGTTTGTATGTATTTTATGTTCTAAAAAAAAAAAGTTGGAAAAAAAGAACAAAAAATGCGAAAAGAGAAAGAGAAATGTGGGTTCTTCCATTGAAACACGTTTGCCAGTCTTGCTTTTATTCTGGCTCCCTTGTTCCCAATACGCTCCTTAGGGCTTTTGGCCCCCTACCAGTTTTCCTGTGTGTGTGTGTGTGTGTGAATCTGTTTGTTTCAATGTGTGTGCCAACCAAATATTTGCAGAGCAAAATAAGAAAAAAATTGTTAATAAATTACTTGGCCAGCGAAAGCCGCAACAAATATTTATTATGGTTTTTTCGAAAAGGGAATTCATGTAGCAGTCGAAGAGGCAGTACATCATATGGCTATACGGCCATATGGCCATCATTTGGTCTGGTTTTCCGGTTAAATTATTTTAACTAATTAACAGAAAGTCAACAGTACATAAAGATTTTTGTAACGAGTGTCTCCATTTAGCAATTTGTTCAGCAAATTTTTTTTTTACCTCACATATTTATTAATTTTTCGTGTTTTCTTATTTGCAGTTCTACCACGGGATGGCCCCCATATCAGGGGACAGCAATATCAGTATCAAATTGGTGAAAATTTATATTTAAATTGTACATCGGGAAAATCGCATCCAGCCTCCCATTTGCAGTGGTTCGTCAATGAGCAGCCGGTGAGTTTTTTCAGTTTGTTAACATGAAATTTATACAGAACATTTTACAGCCAACCCTTTTTTTTGGCTGTTTTTGTTTGGTCGACCCTTTTTGCACCTAAATGCGATGCCCCTCCTTCTTCACACCCGCTAATCAGGGTCCAGTAAGAGCGACGGGGGGGAAAAATGTAAAAATTATGCATACAGTAAATATTTAAGCTGCTAACAAACAGTAGCAGACAAACGAATTGAGCGTGGGGCAAAGGGAAAAAAAAGAGTTCTGGGGGAAACTGCAGAAATGATGGATAGAAGTGAGACTAAAGGGAGTCTCGACTGAAAGGCTGGTTGAAATTATTTCATGAACAAAAATCATGTAGACGGGCAAGCATTTTTTCCCTTAGACTGACTCTTGCCCTTCCCCCACTGCCGCCTGCTTTTGCTGTTGCTCCCTTTTTTCGGCTTTGGCATACTTTATTATGGGCCCAATGCTGTTGGTTGGGTTTAGTTATAAGAGGTGTAGCTTGGGTAACGGTGGCCCATCCATCTGGTCGAAAGCTCGTTACATGTCTGGCATGGCCGGAACACGAAATAGGAGCAAAGCGGGCAACAAGCAGCAAAATCAACTGCCTTCTGTCCGTACTGCATTTTATCGGGCCCAAACCCATCTTTTTGCCCATGCTCATACTGCTCGACTACATGGCACTCAAATTGTGTGAATCGAGGCGTTAAGGTACGAGTTAGTTCATTGTACCATGTTCGTTTTCCACGCCCACCACATCCAACCCATCCAACCACCATGCATCCTCTCCAGTCCTTCCACATTTTCCACCTCTTTTTGCCTTGTCAACTTTGTATAAATACAAGGAAAATCAATAAGTGCGATTAGGCACGTTTCCCGGTTTATTTGCCTTTCGACAATGGGGGAAGACAAAAAGAAAAAGGTAAGGTAGACACAGACTCTGCGGGGAGTATAAAACTGTTGAACGTTTATTTAATAACGTACATTTTCATTTTCAATGTGGACAACATGTCGTATGCTTATTGTACTCGATCCATCCAACCATTCTTCTCTTACTCCCCCACGACTTGAAGGACATTTGTCCACATTTGTGTATAGGACAGTAACGAGAAAATATATGTATGTATGTATACGTAAATATTTAGCAAATTTCAAAGGACTTTTTAATGCTTTGCATGCGTAGAAATAAATTTTATTCCTGGCATTGTCGGAGGCCTTGGAATGCGACAGGCATTTAAAATGCCCTCATTTTACGCTTGTGGCCAGACTATTGCCAGGATACAGGACTTGGGATGTTTGCTCTTATCCCCAATCTCTCTCCCTCTCCGTCTCTCACACCATGATGCCTTTGCTCGAGTTTAATTTATGCTTTTCAACTTGAATTCAAGTTTTAAATTCAGCAGCTTTGTAATTTTTATGGACACCATAAAGAAAAGGCAGGCAAACCAATCGACTAACAAATGGCAACAATTTCGTTGGCAAAGTGCTGTTCGCATTCAATCGCAAACCCAATTCCAAACCAAATCGAATACCACTACACTACAGAGAGTTGGAGAGAGAAAGCGAACTTGAAAGAGGGAGATGGTGTATATTTTGTGTGGCGGTATGGGTGTAGCCCCTTGAAAGAAAAGTTCAAGTTATTTATTTGAGCATTTCACATTTTTTATCTGTGTTTCACATTTTTCTTATTTATGGCAAATGATTTTTTCTTGTTGTTCTTTACTCATTTCTTTTTTTTTACCCGTGTTCTTTTCCCGCTCCGCCATTCAATGTGCACTTTGCTGACAGCAGCAACATTGAATGGGAGGAATTGTAAAGCTCTTGTAATTGTAACCCTCGGCATAGCAGAGACTTCAACTCTCATTTCATCCCATTTCCACTCCCACTCCCACTCCCAATCTTGGAGTATTCGCTAGACATGTCTGACACGCCCTGTCGCAGTCTCCACTCATCATCGTATGTGTGTGTGTGTGTGTGTGTGTCAACCCTTGGCATTTAATAAAATTGCATTGCAGACAGTTTAATTCTGACCTGAACTCTCCCTCAACCTCTTTTATGTCTCATCTTCCTGCAGATTCTGGACGAACGTTACCTATACAAATACAACGACATTGTGCACAAACACGGGCTAATCACCTCGACATTGGGCCTACAGTTGCCTCTGGAGTCGCGACACTTTCACGATGGCGACATGCGAGTCAAGTGTCTAGCCAGTATATCACCCGTACTATGGAAGGGCGGCAAGGAGAGTGTCCTTCAACGTCGACCGGGTATCATTGACAATCGCGAGGCAATGCTGCTGGGTGAGTGAACTCAAAGAGCCCCCATGGCCATGTATTTCTATCTGATTCTCGCTCTCTTCTCCTCCATCCCCGTCTGTATATATAGTGCGGAGTGCAGCTGGCCATTCACAGAGTACACTATTACGTTCGCTAACCATAACGATTATTCTGGCGCGGGCTAGCCAATGGCTATTGGGCTCAGAACTTACCTAAGCTAATTCGGCTTAGATGGTAGATCAATTAATGGACACGTATTCGTTTTCAATTCAATTCAATTGCAGAGCATAAACGGTGATTTTGTATACTTTAAGTGTAAAATGTTTAGTTGATAAGTTAAGACGAAACGAGATGGCCGAGTTCCCGATTGCCAACCGCATTCAATCAAAAAAACCACAATGAAGCGAAAGGCAAGCGAAATTGGCTAAATGTGTTATAGCATGTAAAAAAAAAAAAAAAAAAAAAAAAAAACATATAAACCAACCTACAAAATATATACAAACATATACAAATCATTACAGATACATCCCAACACTCAAGCATTAGAAAATTGTGGTAAATTTAGTGAAAATAAATCATTTCCTCCCTCTTACTCACACGAAAAACAATCTGGCCATATGTAAAAGAAAAAGTTAGAACAAATTAAATCCTTGTATGTGAATGTGTGAGGGTGGGTGGGTGTGTGGGTGTGTGGGTATTTTTCTTGCTTTCAATGTGTGACCAAAAACTGAAATTCAATTAGCAAATTTGCCGAGCGACAAAATCTTCATGCCAATCCTGTTCTCTTCAATCGAAATGAAACTCGTCTATTCATCCAGTTGTGCGTAAGTTCAGTGTGTAAATAAACATATTAAAAAATAGTAGTGCGAATATTTCCAAAACACTTTTGATGTCAACTCTGATGGCATTTCAATCAGAAACAAAAACCATTTCAATCAACAATTTTTGGGTATTATTCGCAATTCAATTGATGATGGCTACTTTAATTATATCTGGTGTAATTGGTTTAGAATTGAATCCGATCTCCTCATTGTACCACACATATCTAACCTTAAATGTATGTTTAACTAGAATTGTAAGTTAATTGATTAAGTTGTAGTTGAGTTAATTTTAATCAAATTCAACTAAGTTTTCAATACAACCTATTGACTTGTATGTAGTATATATTAACTTGAAATAAAAAACAGAAAACAAAATGACATAAATTACTATATACATATATATATCTAGAGAGAGAGAGATAGGAAGAGAAGTATATAACTTAGTTATGTATGTATAAAAATAAAGCAAAAACAAGAGCCATCTTCCCTGAGTGTTTAACGAAATATAAATGTGAAAGCAAATGTTCAGTTTTATTTTTTTCTTTTTTGTTTTATATGATATTTGGCTGGTTGTTTTTTTGTTGGACTCAGCATTTTATCAGCAAACGACACGCATACGAACATTAACACCTGTAAGACCACATGGCAAAGTTTTCTGTCTCCTTGTTTTTTTGTGTGTGTGTGTGTGTAAATGTGTTTTTTTTTTTCTTGTTGGTATTTTGTTTCTTTTGGCAAAGGTGTTAAAGTTGCTACTGAAATTGTTTGCCGCTTTTGCTCTGCTCTCCTGCGGCCTCCTTGTTGTTTTTCTGCTGACACACACACACACACACACACACACACATACAAACGCCGGCTCACACAACAATAACAAAAAGATACAAAAATTATATAGAGCATAAAAGTGGCAAAGTTAAAATAACACGTACACAAATTTTGTATGCAAACAAAACCACATCCAACGCACACACACACACACACACACAGACAAAGGCACGCACGTCGCCCAAGAGCTGCAAATGAAAAAATTGCGTGCAGCCTTTTAGGCGCGCACTCGCGTAAAAAGTAAGAAGAGAATATTCAGTCTCTGCCTCTGCCTCTGCCATTTTTTTATATTTCTTGGGTTTTGTTTTGAATTTTTTTTTTTTTTTGTTTTTTTGTTTGTTGCTTGATGGTCCCTCCTAAACTTTATGGCAAGCACATAAATAGAAATGCACGCAAAAAACTTTCTCAACCAAAATGGGAAAAGAAAAAACGCGCCAAAAATAAAAAGTTACTGGATAAAGAGAGCATGCAAGGGGGCGGGCACGCAATCACCTTTAAGACATGCGTGGCCTAGAGTCATCGCCTCCAGCAGGACTCTCTTAGCTGGTGGCTATTTACCTTTCGCCTCTTGGCCAATCTAATCTGCTCCTTGCACCTACCTCGGAGGCAGTTTAACCAAGATTTATGTTTGCCTTTGCATTGCATAACCGTTGCCATTTATAGTCGAGATGCCTACTTCAGGCCCAAGCGACAGCACCGGAGATGGGTGTGGCTTTTGCCTACGGTGAGTGCGCAGAAATTTATTGCCCAACAAAGGGTGGCGGAGGACGCGTCATAGCTGATAAATTTCGTTTGCACTCCACTTGGCTGGCTAAGGAGGCAATTATGACGCCAATCGAGAATCTAGAAAGGATTGGAGGTGCGTGTGCTACGGAAGTGGCTGACTAAATTGCGGCGCACTAGAAACAACAATTGCTGTTGATTTAAGTTGCATCAAATTAGTTTTCCATTCTTTCATTCTCTCCTTCCCTTTTTGGCAAATGGAGGAAATGGAGAAAATTGTTAAAGTTAACATTAAAAAAATCATGTTGGCAATCGAATCGTTTTCAAATAAAACAGACTGAAAAGGTATTTTCACTTGTTTTTCGGAACTTTTGTTCATAATTGAAAACCAAACATAAATTTGCTTTTAAATGCTGTTCACGTCCATTCATATGCACATATATATACACCGACACACACACATAATATTTTTATGAATTCATA
The DNA here is from genome assembly GCA_018903935.1 of Drosophila insularis. NCBI lineage: Eukaryota > Metazoa > Arthropoda > Insecta > Diptera > Drosophilidae > Drosophila > Drosophila insularis. The sequence goes on from JAEIFP010000752.1 coordinate 649,332, forward strand.
CCAATGTATTATTTAAAATTTCTGCCTTTTCTTTGCCCGTCCATGATAGATTTTCCTTCTGGCCATTAAAGGCAAATGCAGAATGCATTTTTACGGCTGCAACGAAACGCAAATGCAACAAAAATATATACATATAATGTGCCATCATTTTCTCGACGATTGAAAAACTTCAATGAGCCAGAGAGTCCTGGTTGGTTGGTATTGAGATGGAGATTGGCTTTTTGGGTATGAAATTGTGGGATTTTGGGCTCACCTATTTGCATAACATTCATTCCATTTGCTGCTTTCGTTTCGTCCAGTTCAATGGAACATGAACTACGTAACTTAATGTCCATCCACCGAATGGAGAATCATCCATACGTTGTACTGGCCTGGACTGGCCATGACATGGTCTTTTTGCAAATAAATTTTGCAGTCCGCTGTAACCGAATGAATTGAGTAAATGGAAATCACTGAAACATAAACATATGAAAGTCATCAGCTCCTCAAACCCTTTGCAGTACTTAAACTGAGTGAAATAAGAGGAAGGACAAAAGAGAGAGGGAGGGGGAGACTGAGACAGGGCTGAGATTGCAGAATATGGTGAGTTGAATCCAAATTATGGAAATGAACATACAGAGGCCGAAACATCGGCCAGGATGAGCTTGGTCAAATGAAAAACAGTTACGAGACACCATTAGAAAAACGCATTTAACCAAAGTTGAACAATTAAGAAGCATCTCCTAAACGCAAAAATGAAAAATGCCAACTGCAAGTTCAATGGAAACTCATACGAATCGTTTCCATTCCCGCAATGGGATTACAGAGAACTGTGCAAACCAGCTCCCTCAGCAACGTAATGATGTTTCACTCAGTTCCTAATGCGACTGTCAGGATGACTAGATGCCGCCTGAATACCTCTGTGCTTCTGTTGCCAGCTGACCAATGCTGCAGCAGCAATGCCTCAAAATTGTTGGCAATTGAGTTTTATGCATCTCCCCATAACTCCCCGCTCTTAACCATCCAACCATTTAGTGGCTTGCCTTGCCTCGACATGTGTGTCTGCTATCAATGGTCATGACGATATTGTTGTTCCAGTTGACAGTACGACATTTGCATCCACAACTCGCTCGTTACTCGTCACGTTATGAATAAAGTAGTCAGTGGTCTGTAGAGTAGGAATCAGACATGTAGCCTGATCCTGGCATATTTACGCCCTAAATTAGCGGCCAAATGCTGCACATTTGTGCATGTCAGTCGTCAGACTGGCTTGTCAATTTGGTGGGCGCATCACGCATCGCGGAAATTAAGTGGTCAACTGATCCGAACTGCACTGCACTGCCAGAGTGATTGATGACCGTTCCAAAGAAAACTCTTAAATTGATACAGTCCCAGTGGGAGATCTTGGAAGTATGGTACATTTCAGGCACGCTGTCGAGGTACCTTGTTGTTAGCCCTCACCGAAAGGCATGCATATAAAATTGTTACAAGTATGCGGCAATTAGCATTTAACGAGCGGCACATGCCAACAACCACAATGGCACCACAAGGCTCAAAAAAAGGGGACAAAGGAAGCATCTACCCAGGCTGCTGCTACTTCAACTCCAACTGTTGGCTCCTGAAAGTGTCCTGTCGACATAATAATATACATAGAACTACAAATATGTTAGCCAGCTACGCCTCCCAGGGCCCTCCACACACACACACACACACACACACACACACACACACACACACACACACAAACTGAAGCCGGAACAATGTCATCGACAAAATACAACCCTGAGAAATGGCGGCCCTGACCATGCCAGGAAACTCTTTTGTTGTCCTAGCCAACAATTTGGAAATGAACATTTTGTGCCTTCGTTGCGTCCATCCACGCCCCTAATCCACCAGAGACTGTTCGCTTTAGTTCCTTTTTTTCTGTTTGTAATTTTTGTTGCTGTTGTTGTTATTTCTGGGACAACAGTTAAAGCCTGATTACTTAACTAAATATGGCAGCTTATGGCGAGACACGAACTCGAACTGGGCCACTAAACGCTCTGATTTACTCAATTTGCATATATGGTAAGCCAAAATGCGTGTGGAGGTGAGAGTGTGTGTTTGTGTGTGGGGGGGAAGGATCTGGTAATCGTGCAGGATTTTAATTAGCCAGGTTAAAACTGTACGCAGTTACCCGTATCATTGGGAAGTAATTAACCATCCAGGCAACTGTGGCCTAGCTTTTCCAATATTAAATTGATAGCCATAATTGGAAATGGATACAAAAATAATCCCATCGATAGATTAATTACATAAGATATACATATACATTAAACATGGCAAGGACTGTCGATTTTTTGACCCTTGCCATAAAATATTGAAATGGCAAATTGTCTGAAGATAATTAAAACTTTGCTCACAGACTCAGTCTGTATCTTTCTCTATCACATACTAAAAACCATATTTATTTACGAAAACTTTTAGACAAAGGCTATATATTTTTGTTCGAGTTCATTAGCATGCCACATCGAATACTTGAATACTTCGAGGCATAGACAAGACCCGTTACCCCATGCCATTTCTTGGCCAAAGGCTCCGCGGCAACGTCTTATCACGCAGCCCTTATCTGGGCTACATAAATTCTTGGCCCGACTTGCGTCGGCAAAGTTTTTTTTCTTTGTTTTTGTGTTTTTGCGGTTGGCATTCGTAGTGCGGGGGCGCTAATTAAGACACGCAAAGTGCGGCGGCAAGACAAATGGTTTTCTGGCACGTAAGCGGCGCGTCAATCTTGGCAATGCTCGGAAAGGGTCCTCCAGCTCAAAAAATGCCATTTTTCTAGTCCAGAGACATGGTTTTCTTCAAATTTTCCCTTTCCGTTGGGGTTGGAAGGAAAAAGTTTTTGCGCCACCAATTCGACGCCTCATAAAAAATGTCAATGAAGTGATTTATAAAATAAAATAGCAAACACACACCCACACACACACACTCACACACACACATAGGCAGGGAAACAGGAAACTTGAAGAAAAGAAATATGCTAATGTGCCTCGGTTAATCAGAGGCTGGACTTTGCGGTCTTCCATAGATTATTAGGCTAGCCGCTTGCCTGTTATTTGGGCTTAGCCAATGCCAAGCGAATTCCTTCTTTCATTTTTATCAAACATAATGTCTTTATTTCCCAGTTTTAGCCCCCGCCACGGATTGTGGTAGCTTCTCTTTTTTGCGTGCTTAGAGTTGAACATTAAATTTTAATGCCATATTTTATGCAGGCTGAATTTACATAAATTTATTTGCTGGCCGAGTGGTCGACGTGTGTGTGTGTGTGTGTGTGTGTGTGTGGGCTAATCAAATCAAAAGACTGACGGCCCCCGCACATACACACACACACACACACACACACACACACTCCGTAGACATGCAAAGTTAAACCAAGTCTCTCTAGAGTCGAAACTAAACAAAAGTCCCGCTCCCACAGAGTTTTGGCAATCGTTCATGTATGTGAGTGTTTATGTGGTTAGAAAAAATAGAGAAAAAAAAAACCGAAAGGACGTAGCAACGTATCCTGGCAAAGGGCCAAAAGCATAGAACAACAAAAACTAAAAAAAAGGAGAAAGCAAAAACAATAACAACATTGCCATGGACGTAAGCGAAATATATTCTTAAAAGAAAGGTCCAAGTAAGTACTTTTGGGCCTTATTTGTTATAATTCTAATAAGTGGAGTCGATCTCGATTGAATAGAAATTTCAATTAGCTTAATTCAATTGCCGATATGGAATCAGTTTTCACTTTCAACATTCTGAACTAATTACCTAATGAATATGACATTCTTTTGAAATGGAATTACTAAGAAAATAATGTTTTTGTTATTGAAAAAGTGACCAAACTGTGGCTTCTATTGTCTGTTACGCCTCTGAACCTTTCTATAGGGTCAGCAAAAGGATCCAGAATAACAAAAACAACAATAGCAAGAAAATTTTTGTTGTTGTTGTTGTTGTTGCTTTTGTTGCACTAGAGCACCAGGCTCCAAATGTAAGCGCCAACAAAAGCGGCGGAAGGCGTTGCTAGGAAGGCGCATGTATAATTAGAGCTATGAGGCATGTCCGGTGAAGTTTGGCATTTAAATGCAACAACAACAGACGCAACAACAACAATAACAACAACTGAACACACACAAGATCGACTTTTTAGCATTTTAGCCCTACCATATACAGTGTATATACAAATTTGTAGTTATATATGCGAACTTTGAAGTTTTAAATTGGGCAAAAAAAAGTGGAAACTTTTGCACTGAGCTGCGATATTATTGCCACTGCCTTTTGCCCAAGACTCATTGGTCTGGTTGTGGCTTGTTGTTGTTGTTGTTCTTGTTACTTTTGTTAGCCAGATATATTTTATAATGCCACAAACATGCAATGTGACTTTGTATGCATTCGTTTAGTTTACGTACTGCGTCCTTACATGCAAGGAATACACACACACACACACACATGGAAGCCAACCCATACTACCCCAAAATAGTTTCATCCAGACGAGAGGTGAAAGGAGTACAAGAGAATAAAGTAAAGTGGAAATAACTTTGTGTATGTGTGCAACTTTATCTTTTGATTTAGACAATAATAAACAGAAATATGTGAATGAGTTTTTGGTTACTCTCTCAAAGGAAGAAATGAAAAAAAAAAGGAAAAATATGCAAGTCAAAATAAATGTTGAATATTTTGTATTAATTGGCATAAAGCAATTGGATGTCAAAGGCTTGTAAATCAAAACTAGCATAATACTAAATTCAAAGTCCTGATATGGCTAATAAATGCCAAAGGAGACAACTTTGTACACATTTCACAGAAATCAATGTAACGACTTATATACTTACCTCATTTTAACATACTGTTCCTATTCCCATTCCTATAGTTTTTCAATACTTTATTTGGTGCACTGCTCGACTTTTCGAACAGCAAGTTTTTTATGCTCTTAGAAATTCTGTATTTTATTTAAGTAGATTTACACAGTTAGTTTGTTTAATTTTCCCCTGTCTTTTAATTGTATGTTGGGCTTTAATAATATCTTTATTTGAATTTTGACCCTAGATTTCAATTCCATATTTACTAATTACCCCAATAAAGTCACTTTGTGTCTTAATTTAAAGAAATTGTTAAGCCAAAATAGTTTAATAAACCAAAATCATAAAAATCTGCAGCTTTTCAATTTCGATTTTGTTTAGTCATTTGGTTCTATCTTTAATGAGTGAAAATTGATGAATCTTTTATCATTCAAGCAATCAGATTAAAATTCAACATTTTTTGTTTAGGAATATCCCATCTCTAATTTTTACTTTCGAAATAATTTTTTTACAAATGGGTCGAGTTTCCATATATGCATCTTTCTAGATTCTGCCCTGGACCATTATCCCTGTAACCAGTGATTGTACACTAACTTCTTGTCTTGAATTATTCTGCACCATTAATTGAATTGACAATCTTTGCAACGCGATTAGCAACAAATGTCTTATACGGAGACTGTCGAGACACATTGCATAAATCGCTGAGAATTGCAATTCAGAAAAGTCCATAAATGACAGAGATATATACATTTTTGTTGTGTTCGTGATTATGTGAATTGTAATATAGAATCCGTATATTTAAATTTTATATTAATAAACGGCTTGACTGTATGTAAGAGCAACTGACGCTCTATGTTTTTGGAGACCGATTTGAAATATTTGGGCTTACAACTTTCTTCACTCAAATGCTATCGTAAATTTTATGACTTTAGCTGTCACATCGGGCGTATACGTTATTGGCCATTACTAGTTCTGCTAGGATTTCTATACCTATATCTATGGCAACTTTCCTGTTTGCCCTTAGCAAAAAAAAGGGTGCTTTTAATTTTATGAACCTTCTAAGGCATGCCCCCAGGTTATTTGCCTCATTTAGCCACCAGTGCAACGTGCAACTTGGAAGGACCATTTAAGTGGAAAATGGCGTCAATGTGCTACACATTGAACGGTTAACGCCATTTCAATGCGAATGCAACCTTAAGTTTTTAAAGTGCTGACTGTAATGGGTGCAGAGGCAAAGCATTTGGTATTTACTTCCAGACGCCGCGTAATAATATTAAATGTCAGGTGCAATGCAGTTGGCAATTTCTGTGGCAGGCTGAAATCGAAGCAGTCGGGCCAACTGGCAGGCAGACCCTAATTAAGTTGGCTCGAGCCGCGTAACTGCCATAAAATATGTAAGCGCAGTGGGTATTCGAACTTGGATCCGCATCCGGATCGGTTTGGCCTCAACCGTAACACAGATGTTGCCATTGCCGCCGCTGGCGTTGCCGTTGCCATTTCAGTCGTTGCAGTTGGTCTGGCGCGTATTTTATTGGCATTGGCCGGAGAAGTCGACTGGAGTCAAGAAGTTTTTCATTTGTTTTGCGGCTTAAATTTACACGAAACATGCAAGCAATGACGGTAAGGGGGTTGCTCTCCCTGCGACCTATGAACAAGTGGGTGGAGCAGCAGCAGCCGGAAATGCACACCACATAGATTAATGTCTTACTCGAGCAGCCGTATAAATTTTACTTCCTCCTAAACACATACATAGTTCCTGCAAAAAGTTCCTTATACACTTGAATAGTTATACCAATACAAATACCTAAGCTAGAAATCTACTAAAAAAAAAAAAAGTATGCTACTAGCATTTCCTAAAACAATATCTTTAGGAATGTATGCCTTATCAGAATGCCCAAAATCACCAAAGCGAAATTCGGCCAATAATTAAACTCAGGAATTTGTATGGAATTAAGTTATCGACTCTAATTAATAAGATGTCCTTTAGAAATTAATTTTGCAATACGTAGACAGTAACATGAAAAAGGATTTCTCACAATCCCCATTAAGTTAATTGATTGATATTAATAAGACGTTTAAATTTTAAAACCTCATTTTGGAGAGCTTTATACAATTTAGCCACATTAGCTAAAATATTATTTGTTTTGGTAGTTCTTGCCAGATGGCCTGTCCAAGTGGCTCAGTCAATTAGGCAACTGAACATCGAGGATCCGGGCTCGAATACCAAGCCAGTATATTTACTCAGCCATCTTTAAAGCTATTGAAATGATGATTTTTCTGAGAGTTTTATCACCTGCTTGAGATCAAGTATGAAAATCTCTAGGATCGGATCACTGCATCATATAGTTATATACGAAAAACAGTTAAAGCAGTTGGAGTATCGCTATGAAATTAACTAATGTGATAGTTTCGGAAATTAAACATGAAATCCCAAAATTTCAATCCGATCGGATAAATAGAACACTAGTTACAGTCAATACATACTCCCTACTACGTTATGGCATGCATACACACACAGACGCGACGCTACATAAACTGTATGTGTATGGGTGTCGTGGATTGCTTAGAAAATGAGGGAATAAGAATTTGAATTTTGTTTGTGTATTGATGAATTGAGTTACAGAAACAGAATTTCGAACATGTAAAAATTTTATTGCTAAGGACTGCAAGGGTAAAAAATCCTCGGCATGGCCAAAGAATACTTCTTTGATTTCGAGTCAGGTTGAAACTCTTTATCTATACTCACCTAATAAGATACTTTAATCGACGAATAGTTCAGCTATTTTAAATATAACATGTTTTCAATGGAAAATTGACAAAGCTTCTAAAGTTGTTTGATTTTGCCCTGTGAATTGATCTTCACTGGGAGATAATAGTTTATATGGCCAATGTGCTTTGTGTATGCTTATTTAAAAATGCTTTCGTCTTACTTAATGATTTAAATGACGACTTAATGAACGCACTGTATACCTATTAAGTTTTTTGTATCTTTTTTTTTTTGCCGCGTACTTTTGCCAATAACTTTCAAAGCATTAGCTCATCATCAATTTGCTGGGTTATGAAATTGGCAGCAATCACGTTATGTTCACGCTAAGACACGCCTCCGCAGCGTAGTTACACACATATACAGACACTCACACTCACACTCACACTCCCACACACCCACACCGACAAAACCATCCACCCACTCATCATTTCACATAGATACATTTGCTTAATTTTCGAAATGAGTTCGCATGACTTACATCTACATCTACACCGTTCCTGCCCCTTTCGCATCGCCATCACCGTCATCATCTAGCGTCAATTCCCACTCCCAATGTGGCTTCTTTATGAGTCGCTTTCCTTGTACCTTTTGCCTTTTGCTCTTGAAGTCTGATTGTGAGTCATTCGTTTGCTTTCTCGTTGATTAAATACGGAAATTGTTTGACTTTAGTTGGGCGCATGCAATTAATAAAATCCGAGTGCCTCCAGCCGCCCACCTTAAAAAGAGGCAGAAATAAGACCCATTCCCACAGAAACCCATTAAATATAAAAATCGTAAAAAATGTACAAAGCAAATGGAACACGCATAAAAACTTTCGCTTCTCTGATTTCAATAAGCTTATTGAAATTGAATTATCATTTTCGTGACACTCTACACTCTATACCCCACCCTTTCGATTAAGTTTATGTAAATTTCAATTTATGCAGCGCCAAACATCTCGACCACCTCCTTTAAAAAGGAGAAGAAGAAGCACAGGAGGGCTGACATAGAGGCAGCTCCTTAGCTACAGGGTTTACGACTTTATTCCATGACAGTTTGTCATTTCGAATTGTGGGTGGCCGACGAGTTGAGGTAAGTGTAACACGCCAATATCGGTTGCCCTGGCCATAATGACGAAATGGCGTTTTCTCTTCATATTTTATAGACCCAAAGCCTATTCGTCATATATTGCACACACACACACATACCTATTGTATGTATGTGAGTTTATATTGGAATTTTCAATGATGGATTGGAGGAGCTTGGGGGTGTTCATGGCACGTGCCATTAAACGGCGCGGCGTTTCCAATAAACTCCTGGCACGATAATAAACATGCTAATGCCCATTAAAATGCGAATTTGAATGAATTCAAAATCCCTGAAACTAAAGACGAGAAAGTACTGTAATTAAATTGAACATGTTGGCCGTGTAAACGAATAATTAAATTACATAGTACTTGCCAGCATACTTCAAGTCGAGCTAAATCATCTGCCAAACCACACGTACCACTACATATACATACATAAATAAGTTGGTAAAAACACCGCACAAAACTAATTACTATATATAATAAATTCATTTAGTTAAACGGCGTCGAAAAGTGCGTGTAGCATAATTAAATGCACTCTATCTGTCTATATAATTGCTGTAATTAGCTTCAAATGTCATTTAATGTTTATAAAACATACAAAGGACACGCAATTATGTCGCAAGTACAACAAGTAACATAGAATTGTAAATAAAACAAAAAAGGCACAAGTTTCACATCAATAGAATACATCCAGCCCAAATGAATGATATGGTTTCTACACCCTTGATATATCCTTTTTTTGGAAACATAACGTTCAAATTCCTAATAACATAGCTGATTGTAAATCGACAATAATTATACCTTACTTTCTTCATTAAAAAATTGAAAAAAAATGTCAAAAGAATATCATAATAAAAAATACATAATAAAAATACCTACAAAAAATACATACATCTTATTCAAATCGCAAAATTGTATAGTTTTTTTGAATATTTATAGTTTTTATAGTTTTTTTGAATATTTAGTCTACGTTTTTTTGGAAACATAACGTTCAAATTCCTAATAACATAGCTGATTGTAAATCGACAATAATTATACCTTACTTTCTTCATTAAAAAATTGAAAAAAAATGTCAAAAGAATATCATAATAAAAAATACATAATAGAAATACCTACAAAAAATACATACATCTTATTCAAATCGCAAAATTGTATAGTTTTTTTGACTTTTCAACATAATTCTAACCTTGTTACGGAATTGCATGACAAAGGGTTTGGTACCAAATATTATACATTTTATATAATTATATACATTTGTCCATTATATAATTATATTATAATTTATGTAATACACTGTAAAAATTATATTTTTATTTCCATTAAAAGAATAAATACAGAATTCATTTGCCTATTTTGAATAGGAAGTTTTGAATATGTACATACATATAGGAAAACTTTTTCAAGCAGTTTTTTAACAACTGTAAATTGTCCAAAGAAATTAAAAAACAAAAAAAAATTAAGTTAAATTGTGTATTTGTTTTTTTAATATTAATAAAAAAAAAAAAATACAACAAAAAAATAGGAAAAAAAATTTTGTCAGAAGTGGGATTCGAACCCACGCCCTCAGAGAGGACCAGAACGCTCATACACCTTTCTATGAAAGGCAAGACTTATCATCTTGAGTCTGGCGCCTTAGACCGCTCGGCCATCCTGACATGTTGCGATGGTAAGACCAAAGCTCATACACATTACACATTACACAATGCTCGAAGTGAAAGCAATTTCATCTATTTTGGAAAAAAACATACACACATTAATGGGGGTGGGCTTCGACGGTTGATATGGAAGAGCTAAATACAACAACACAGGTTTTCGCACCAGAGCAGTGTGGCATGTCTGGTGGTTATTTATAGATGAGAACATGTGGTTCTCTCGCTCTTTTGACTCTTATTTTCGTTCTCCCTCTTTTTGAAAGCTTGCGTGTCTGAGGGCTTTATAAACTCGAACTTTAATTACTGCAAGTGCATACTTTTAGGCTTTAAATTTAAACTGTTTTGTGTGCATAGTTTTAGGGTGAACAATTTAATGCTTGAAATAGTCAATGAGAAGACTATTGGAAAGTGAATTTTATCAAATTGTTAACGTTTAACAAAGACAAATCCATCAAACAATCTCCTTCCCCCGCAAAAATGCCGCGCCAAATTCAATTTCAATTTAGAAAATGCTTCAGCAATTTCTCTAATTGAATTTTATTCCACTTTGTCGGAATATAATTTACAAAATATTACATTTCCATTGCTCTGGACAAAGAGAATTCCGCACAAAAAGATTCAAACTCCCATATTGATGCCCATTCACTCTCTAATCTATTGTAAGTTTCAATGACCAAGATGAACGTGGATGGCCTAAGACGGTAGGGGTGTTGTCTGCTGTCTGTTGTCGGCCATAACGTAATCATTTTGAGCGCATTCGCAGCATTAAGTTTTGCTTATAAATCACAAAACGTCCATCGACAAGAAGACGCTAGCTGCCCGGCGCTCCTGCACAAGGATGCCAAGCTTTTAAATCGATGAGCATCCCAGATTGACAATAATATTTTAAAAATAATTTTATTATTTGATTCCCTGGCCAAGCCAAAGCAACGAAACACAGGGCACCGAATAGTGCAAAAACGGCCAGGCGGAGGGCCAGTCCATCATGGGCAGGCAGTCATGCGTGAATGTAAATGCCCCTCGAGTCCAGTGAAGGAGCAATAATACAAATTTGGCCAGATTTCTTCTTTCATTTCATTTATATATATATATATATATATATATTTGTTCGTTAATTAAATGACAAAAGGCAAAATCTAATTATGTTTGCGTTTCCGCTTATTTTTTCTCTTCTTGTTTGTTTCTCCCGTTTGTATGTATTAAAAGAATCAAAGCAATATCTTTTGCCATTTAACAAAAACGGGCATCATATTGCTTGATGATGTATGTCAGTTTCTTAATGACCAGCTCCACCTGTTCGTCGTCCACCTGATGGTAGAGCACCAATCTGGCAAAGGGCCAATCACGGGCACAGGCTTTGACAACAACACCCAAGCCATTCTTGTCCGTGACTCCAGCTGACAGTTCTTCAGGCTCAATTGTACCCAAACGTTCGGCCAATGCAGTAGGTAAAATCTTTGGCTGTTTGATCTCCACCAAAAGTATATTACTCTGAACACTGGGCAGAGTGACACCGATATTGGGACTCTTTAAGCCATCAATAGCTAAGAAATAATTTCACAATTACAAAACTGTTTTACATTTTCCCTCTCTTTTGGCTAATACACACCTTCCGCAATGCGCTTGGTACGCTCATGATCTTTGCCAAGTAGTGGAACTACCTGTTCTAAAGCTACTAATCCGGCAGCAGCTAAAATGCCCACTTGACGCATGCCTCCGCCCACAACTTTACGCAGACGTCGAGCTCTGTGGGAGACAACATGTGGACAATGAAATTCAGAGAGACTTAATCGGCACAAAACTGTTTTCCACTCACTCTGAAATGAAGGCTGCCGAGCCTACCAGCACGGAGCCTACTGGTGCCGATAAGCTCTTGCTCAGGCAAATAGACACCGAATCGAAATCCCGACAAATGCGCTCCACACTCACGCCCAAGGCGGCGGCTGCATTAAACACTCTGGCACCATCCATATGCAGAGCTATGCGAACCCCGGGACAACCCAAGCCCGGCTGTCTCACTATCGAGGCCAGTTCATCCAGATAGGCCAGGGGAATCACCTTGCCGCCGCAAATATTGTGGGTGTTCTCAACCACAACCAGCGAGGTGATTGGCTCATGGATATCATTGTGGCGTATCTTGCGGCGCAATTCGGAGAGACTAAAGGTACCATCTGGTTCGTTCTTAATCGTGGCTAATTGCACACCAGCCAACTGAGCGGCTCCGCCTAAACGCATAAACGTAGATAGTCCATAATAAATAGAGGAGAACTCCGATATAAAGGTACAACTAGTCTTACCTTGCTCATATAGAAAGATGTGCGATAAATCGCCGACTATAGCCTCCGTGCCGCGTTGCTGGCAATGAACCATAACTGCGAAAATAAATAGGACATAGTTGAATAAGTTTTCACTTCACTAACAACTTTGTGGTAAAACATTTTGCCAGATTTATCAGTGCATTTGCTTTCAATGAAATGCAAATTTCAAATTCCATTAGAAATATTAATTTGAGACAGAGTATAAATTCAGAAGCAATTGCTTAAAGCTGTTTTACATCTAATCACCCATCTCCGGCCCCCAGGACTAATATTAAAGTCCATAAAAATTAATGTTATGCTCATGGCCGCCCTTAACCTTTACGATAATGCTTGTGATGCATGATATGAGAAGCTCTTTTTCTGTATTTCGTTTTCCGTTTTCTTGATTTCTCTGTTTCGGTCTTTTGTAAACTGAAACTACACTCAATCCCCTCAATTCCCATCATCTGTTTAAAGCCATAAATATAAGGCACTGTGTGTTTGCTTGTGTGAGTGTGTCAGTATCTAAGTGACTGACTGAGCAGAAGTCTCTCAAGTTCAAGGTGTGTTATTTATTACTCACTTGCCAGTAGATTTCCCATGGTGCCGCTGGCCACAAATAGGCCGGCTTCCTTGCCAAAAATGGCCGCTGTCTTGGACTCCAGCTCATTCACTGTGGGATCCTCACCGTAAACATCATCACCAACCACAGCCGAGGCCATGCGAGCTCGCATTTCGGAAGTAGGTTGGCTGACAGTGTCTGAACGTAAATCAACAATACGGCTAGACATTTTTGTTTAGTCTGGTCTACCTACTGTATAAGGGCAGAACTCGATTAGCATTAGTTTGTCATATGTGGATTTTCCTTATTTATACACTGTCTGCGTATCAACACCTTACTGACAGTTTGAAAGGCATTACAACCGGCATATAATTATGAAATTGATAAGTAAGCGAATTACTGATGTGGCTAGTTCTAATAGGATGAGTTACACTTCAAATACTTTCCACCTTTTCTTTTTTATATAATCTTAATTACACTTCACTGAAAAAAAAGATTTGCTCAGCCACTTAAATACAATCAGTTCAATCAACTTATCTAATAAACCATAAATTTGACATTGTCCATTAAGGAAAATGATGAGGAACAATTGCTTCGATGACCAAGTAAGAGCAAAATACTCACACAAATAATAATTTAATTGATAAAATAAACAGAAACAAACACCATGTGCTCTGCCCCAAAGCAATCAAGTAACTAATGAAACGACCTCCAGCAAAGCGAAGAGCAAAAGCAAACTCAATATTTATACACTTCCAAAAAGGGTATATTAATTTTAGCCAAAAGTGTGCAACGCACAGTTTATTTTGCCATGTCCTCCCGTCCGTCCTTTAATCCTAGACGGTTAAAGCTATGGAGCTGATATTTTGTAGGTGAGCTTATTTTATATGTATATCTCGGATTTAGCCTGATTGAACTACTATATCTTACAGCATCCATACAAACGGCAAAGTCAAAAGTTATGACTTTTTTCCATAACTTCGTTATTTGTGAGTTTTATATATCTTCATATGACTGTGCCAAATTTGGTCGAAATCAGATGACTATATCATATAGAGATTGGTCGAAAACAGTGACTTTTCTCAAAAATTTCGTTACTTCTAAAGCGATTTTCATGTGCCGGATTCAGCTTAAGCTTAAAGGCTTTTCTTTCGCAAAGATTTGACTTTTTAAAACCTTTCTTGTCATTGACGGCCATGGAAAAGTTATGAATAACAACAAACAAAACTTGCAAGGGTATACAAACTTCGGCGCGGTCGAAGTTACCACCGGCCTTCTGGTTTATTCTCACTTTGAAAGTGAGAGTGAACAAGAGAATACCACGATCCGTTCTCTCATTCTTTGCTTACAGAGAGCCCCACACTATCCGCCAAAAAGATAAATACCAAGCGATAAATAGAAAGTAAATTAGACCACAAATAAAATAATTTGTATTTGTACGTATATGGAGAATAGAAACAGAATTTAGTAGGGTCTTTGATTAAATTTACACTCCATTAAATCCAATAAGATCTATAAAGAATCTTCGTGTTTTCAAATTCATCTAAAAAAGTGGTTATTGAAAATAATTAAATAATCCTTAATTAGCTGACCTTGCAAAAGTATTCCAAATGGTTGTAGTTTTAGCATTTCTTCCAAGCTAAAACTAGTTGAGAATTACAATAAAATAAGCCAAAGATACACTGCTGTCAAATAAATTAGTAATTTTTTAATTTTTTTAATTGGGAATGCACAACAATTCTGAGTAAGTTAAAAATATGTATTGCAAAAAAAAGATCAATTGCTTTTGAATAAATCTTGTAAAATATTATTTTTATATAGCTTACCTTTACCCATCAATGATTAATCACTCAAAAAAAAGAACGATTATCATTTTCTTTGGTATTTATTTTTTGTTTTTTTATTTTATTTTTTTTTTTTTTTTGTTTTACTCAATTTTTCACTAAAATTTGTTCTAATTCTATAAGATTTTCTTAGTTATATTTTTTGTTTTCTGTTCTTTTCATTCTTTCATTTCAATTTTACATTCTATCTTGTGGCCAACAAACAAACTCTTGATCTAGGACAAGGTACATACATAATATATAATTTTAATAAGGTTAAAAATGATGATGCAATAATAAAAACCAATTAACTTATTTTATACACACTCAATAATGACGATTAGTTAACAATTACATAGTTTGTTGTACATAGTAGTAGTTGTAGTTCTTGGTTTCAAATGTTCAAATGTTCATTTCTTGAAGTACATAAATTGGACTAACTAATAAAAACGAATTTCGATTTGAATTCGGATAAAGCTACGCCTGATATCGATCGTATTATATAGTAGTTACATAAATATATATATATATATGTAGATATTTATATAAACTGTAAAACCTATTAACTAAACTTTGCAACAATTGTTTCATTGAATTTGTTTGTTTTCTTTTGAACAAAAAATTCTAAATAAATATTTAGCAGTTTCGATTTCTCCTATTTTATATTGTTTTAGATTGTTGTATTTAAATATTCTTTTTTTTCTAGTCTTTTCATGATGTTTTTTACTTAAAAACATTGGGCAAAACATTTGTTAAGTTTTTTTCTTTCTGTTGTTTTGTTCAGGTTCATTTACTTTTGGCACCCACTGTGGTAAGCAGCAACATGAATGTTTAGTTAAATGAATGGGTGAGTGAGTGTTTCAGTGAGTGAATGAGTGAGTGAGTTAGTGTATATCTGGAAAGGTACTCAAATTCCATTGCCAATCATTTCAGAAACAATCCAAATGGTTCTTATGAGCTAACTTTCTTAGATGTTTACCTAAGTATCTTCGTAATGTATATGAAGAAACCAAACAAAACTATCAAATAATTAAATTTGATTTAATGTTTGCCTTATTGTTGCTGCTTTTAGTTAAGTTTTTTGTTATTGTTGGTTTTTTTTTTTTTTTGGTATGTGCAGACCGAGCTACAGAGGATAATTCACTTAGGATCTTGATCTTTTTCAAAGATCGCTGACACAGGATTTAACAATAGAGCTAACAATACACAGGACACACAGGACTAATAGCTAAGGTTTAAGCTTACGCTCTAGGATGATTTAGTGAATTGATTTAGCGCTATGAGGACAAATCTGTCTCTGAGTTGTCCATCTCGCCAGGAGGATTCCGTTTGATGCAGTCACGTATGCTCTGTAAAATGATGCCGGTGCGTCTATCTAGAGCCTCCAGATGCGGCTGCCAAAGCACAGGACTCACTGGATCATTACTCAGTGACTTCTGCATCAATTGCGACAAAGGCTGCGGTCCATTGTGAAACCTATTTCAATAAAAATGACGTATTCAAGGTTATGTGTTAAAACGATTTTCTGGGCCATTCCTTGTGGTTTCCACTTACTCGAGCAGCTTCATCAGTGTTGATTTGCGCAGCAGGCAGCATTGCAGCACCGGTGCCAAAATCGATAGTTCATCGTGAAAAGGACGACCGAAGCCCCGACCGTGGTCCAAGTGCAGGGGAAAGGTCTCATTGCCATAGACCCTGTGCAAAAGGTAATAAGGTGATAAGTTTGCATTATAATTGGCTGCCAAATGTGTACGGCAAACTGGGGGCGGGGGATAGATATACATAGAGCAGGTGTGGTCGGAGCAGCAGCAAAATTTGAGATTGGCTCAGTCATGTATGAACAGGGTGACATCGCCATAAGCCCGACAAAACGCTTTTGCATAACAAACAATTTAGAAGCAGCCAACCTGGCAAGAGGACACGATGCCACCCTCCACCGTCTCCCATCATCCATGCATGCGCTATTGTAGCATTTTGCAGTCAGAGCATTGAGCATGGAAATATCTTTCCAAGGCATTGGCTGCTCCTGATGCTTATGCTATGACAGTGGCTGTGGCTATGGCTATGGCTCCTGCTGTTCCTGCAGCATATCCCTGCCAAATGCATGCCGCATTTGGGACGAGGTGCAACGAGTTGGCATGGGTTGTGTAAGTAACATGCTAAAACTTGCAGGCATGAAGCCAACAAAGCCATTTGTGCGGAAATAAACCGATCGCATTAGTTGCGCCTGCCAAGGACACACCACTTGGAGTGGTGTGAGTGTGCCCCATGTACTCATTTATGCAGTTATTGATTCATATGTAGATATGTAAGCCCCTCTCGTTGGTCATAATACTCACTTGAAAGTCTCGTAATGATGACGATCCATGTTGCCAGTTAGAAAATCAAAGACTGCCATATCCATTAGGTCCAACAGTCGCCTTCCCTCATCATAGGGTGGTAAATCACGGACCTGCGTGGAAATCAAATGCAAAATTAAATTGCAGCCGAGGAAAATAAATGCAGAAAAAAGAGAAGAGAAAAAAAATTGTAGTAATGGAAAAGTGGCAAAAAGGAAACCCTGTTGGTCGGCAAATGTCTTAATTAAGTCAGCTCCAAGTAAAGCTTTAGTAGCGTTCCGCAAGCAACAATAAAAACATTTGCATTTCATTCGAGTTTAAATGCAAATTAAATAGAAGTAGCCGCAACGCCACAAAAGCTGCAGACCAAGCAAGGATAACTGTGGAAGGAAATGGAGGAGCCACAATTCTCTTCCTTATTCCTATACATATATAAGTATGTATCTATAATACCACTAGAATATGTATGTACATACCAAGGCACAATAATTGGCATCTGTCTCCCATGTAGCCTTCTTGCGTTTGTGATAGGAGCGTCGCCAAGGATGTCGCCAAAGCTGTCGAAAGAGATTATATGAAAGATGTAACCAATTGAAATATTAATATCTAACTTGAATTCAGGTAGGATAGATATATACATATATCATCGTTGCCAACTTGATTTTGAATATTAATTTTATCATTTTGCAAGGGAAATTAATTTTGCTGGCTTAAATGAAATTAAATATTTGCGCAATGCAGCCAAGAGCAAACCAAAACAGAAAGGAAAACTAAAAAAGAAAAAGCAATAAAACTTTATCTTGACCCCCTGGCTTGACTTTTGAACGGAGCTAGCTGAACTCTGGTCAACAACAACAACAACAACAACAACGCCAACAGCAGCAACAGCAACTTACCTTCCGTCCCTAAGAGGGAAACGCAAGCGGTTTTGAATTTTTGGTTATTGTGGGACAACGACAATGGTAACGGTAACGGTACAGGTACAGGTAACGGGAGCGGGTTCAGGATCAGGACCAGCAACAACAGAAATGAAATATATATATATGTAGGTTTGTATTTTTATATATAAAGGAATTTCAAATATTTAAGCCAAACCAACAACAATTATAATAATACAAAAACTAGGCGTCTAAGCGTTGAAAGTTGTTCGTGGCGGATGGCGTTTGGAGTGTGTAATGACCGGATGCAGCGGAAAGCAACAAAATTAAAAAAAAAAAAAATAATAAAACTGCAGCGAACTGCAAAATGCAACAAACAACAACAAACTACAGCAAAAAAACGTACAGAAAAATTAAATGAAATGAAAATAAAAAGCAAATATAAAGCAAAACGCAGCAAACCAAACTAAAAAGGTGAGCTAAAGGCAGCATGCTGACAGCGGGGAATGGATGGTTAGTGGAGGAGGAGGAGGAGGAGGAGGAGAAGGGGGTGTTAGTTGGGAAAGCAATTTTTGTGCATAAAATGCAAAGTTAGAGAGTTCTCCCCCATGGTCTCTGACCAATCCCCCCATGAAAGATGGCAAAAATATGCATAAATCAAGCAAAATTAAATTCTTGAAAAAAAAAAACACAAAAAATTGAAGAAACCCAAGATGAGCCAGGGGAACTAGTTAGAATGTGGTACAAGTATGAGAGGTGTGGCCGAAAATGGTGAATGCTGAGTGGGAGGAGGGGGGAAAGCATAAGCAATTTTTAAATTTTGTTTGTTACAGGTTTTGAAATATCAGTTAAAGCATGAGAGTGAGTGAATATGACTTTAAAATTGATAAATGTAAGCTGGCATGGAGGAACATGTTGATGGAAAACATATCTTCATTTCGCCCAATTAAAAGTGATATGCGAATTGTATTAAGTAATTTAATTATAATGTATATATAACATGGCGATAAATTCTTAATTATTAAGCAATATTCTCGCCAGACTTAACGCTTCCGATTGGCTTAATCATTCCCATTCAGACAAACAATTTGGCTCATTTTTGATAATTGTGTTTGGATACTCTATGTATTTCAAATGGGGTGTATTTCCCATCTGACAAAAGTCATTACTCAAAATGCAAAATAAACGAACATTGCCATGACAATGTAATTAATTTTCATTGTATTTTACCTAAAGAGAATTACTCTATGGATCGCAAGTGTATATTTTGCATTCTTTCTTTACATTCCTCCCCTTGTTCTTTGCTTATTTTGTCTCAATTCCGATTTAGTATTGTTTGGTTTTCGTTTACTCTTTACTACCAATTTAGTTTCATTCTCCAAGCGTTTAACAAGCGTACAAATCAAATTTGCAACTTAATTAAAATTCTGCACGGTTAGAAAGGAAAACACAAAAAGAAAAGCGAACGTAAACGGACGGAAAAGAAAAGAAAAATTGTTGCTTGTTGTTTAGCTTGTACACCCATCTAGGTTGGCAGCTCGATGCCAAAGGGAGGGGGAAAAAAAAACTTGGGCACTGCTGGAAAAGTGGTAAAAGAAAAATGATCTCCTGTGCATAATTTACAGTTTCGCCTTACGCCAAATCTCAAGTATACACTTAACCATTTTCTACTTGGAAAACTGTTTGGAGAGCAAAAAGCCGCACAGTAAAACGAATAGCAAGCAAAAAAAAAAGAGGATATCAACCTAAAAAAAATATATTTATATATATAAAGAGAATTATTCCTTTGAGGGCCCGGCGTCCGAACAAAAAACACGAAAAAAGGTGGCACAAAAATAAAATGCTTTTGCTGTGGCAAATCTGCGAGAAAAATGATTGTGCCCAGAGTCCAGAAAAAGGCCGAAACGATGAACCCTTTTCCACTGGGCCAGCCTGTTTCTAAACGTCAAAATTGCTAGAGATTCTTTCTGGCCAGGGATGAGACTTTAATTTTTCAGTAATTTGCATTTAAAAGCTGTTGCTTTTGCCCGTGTCTGGCTGTTTCTCTTTCGGATGATGAAGTGGGACTGTGGAATTTATTAACGCTACAAGTCACTCCCAAAGTCCCAGACCCAGTCCCGCGATCCGAGCTCATAGCTGCCAGCTTGAAGCTCCGAGGTCCTTGGCTCTGCATTTTTATATTTCTCATTTTACGCTTTTCCAGTCCACAAACTGAAGAACTGATACAATATTTTTCCTTTTAATTCAACAAGCAAAATGAATGAATGAATGAATGAAATTGCCGAGTGGCAACAAGGCGGAACAAACAAACAAAGCACAAGAAAAAGAAAAAGAACAAGAAAGAAAAAAACAAATACAAACACACAGTAAAATAACAGCAACAAAAATAAAAAATTATGCAAATTAAAAGCGAATTTCAAGTCTTTTCTTTTTCTACTGTTTTCTGTGTTATGTTTACCCTGTTAGAAGAGTATACTTATTTTAGTTAAGGACAGTGGCCCTTTTTCATCTCTAGCTAATAAATATATTTGGCATCCTTTTCGTTTAAATTTATATTTCTTAATGTCTCTTGGGATCAATTAACCCAATCAAAGGGTATAAAGAAGAATTTCTCATAGTAGACTATTTAATGAATGTAAATAAACTTTAAGACAGACAGACAGCGACATTGATTATTTTGTTATCCAACTTTTTAACTTTTTGGCTACAAATGTAGTGTCATTTGTTGTTGGAGAATACTTTCCTAATTACATTATTTACTTTTGCAGTGTACAAATTTTCCGGTGTTGTCACATATACGATTTTTTTCATTTTTTGGGTTGATTTATAAAAAATTCACTCATTTAAGTGAGTTGTTTTATGACCTAGAATGGTCTTTCCAACGGGCAAAGCTTATGGAAGTTCTAGGAGTTTACCTGTTGAATCTTAGCCTACTCCCACCAAGTGCCAGACGTTGGTGTTTTGTTTTAGCCCCAGCCACCCTGCCACCCAGCCGTCCACTTACATGCTAAGTAAATAAAGTGATGTGTTATTTAGTCTGACCAAGCGTATGAATTTCAGTAGCCAATATAATGAAAGCAACGACTGCGGGAGATGACCAAAAGAACATAAATTGTAATCTGCCCCCGTGTTGAGAGGTTGCTGGTCGTGCATTAATCAAAAACCACTTAGCTGTCCAGCCATCCACCCGTCCAACTGCCTAGACAGAAGATCCAGACAGACAGTGTGGGACAGGGCAGATAGGAAGCTTCTCGCCCCGCTTGCGAATTATGGACATGAATATGTGTAGGCCAGCAGTATGAGTGAATTGGATGGACTTGGTGCACCTTTTGTTCTTTACTTACCTTGCGATTGCTGGACTCAAAGTTGGGCAGAAAAGCGGCAAAGGAACCCTCCAGCATGTCCGGATTGCCGCAAATGGCATGAGAGGTGTCACAGTAGTACGAACACTTGCCATGGAAGCATAAATTCAACGATGGCGAAACAAAGAATGTTTTCAATAAATTCTCCTCGGCCAGTTGATAAATTTCGGTCGTAATGTTCAGTGTGCGACCCGCCACAGGCATGGCTCGACGAAATCCTAGTATTCTGTAACAAGGGAGGGGTGAGAGTGTTAAAGCACGTTCCGTTAAATACAAATGAATCACACAAAAAGCTTAACAACAAAAACACAAAAAGTAAGAACCCAAATAAAAACCCAAAACAAAACAAAACAAAACATTAAGGGAAAACAAAAAACTTTTTGCCCACAAGAGAACGTGTGAAAAGGAAAATGTAATCAAGAATTTAAATTCTATTACATCGACTAAACAATGCTCTATCAAAATTACAATATTATTTATGGAAAACAGGTTTAAACTTGTATTAATGTTCCTTCTAATGAGTAAAATAGATATTTCACTTAAATCTAGTTTGCCTCAGCATTTATTAAAAGGAAAGCATGTCTAGTAGTGAGTCTGGTAAGGCATGTAATTAATTTATGGATTTAATTCATTAAACAACAGCGCTTCGAGTAACCTCATTGTTCTTGGATGTCTGTGAGGGTATGTAAGAATGAAAAAATACCGAGAATTGCTTTATAAGTGTTTGGCCAGGCGAGGTGCCGCATATGTCAGACGACTGACGACGATGATGATGGTCAGAAACAGCAGGACCTTAAATAATGGTGGTCAGAGTCAGTGGCTGGGCAACTGACCAAAAATATTATCGAAATTATTTTGCAACACGAAGAATGTTCACTGTCTGGGGTGCGTCCATTGCCTGAGGTCATCTGGGAATGGCGGTTTAGGGTATGGGTATGTTTTTGTGTGGGGTAAAAATTGCCATAATTTTATATTTGGCCGCAAAATTCCTCCATCTCCACCAGGGTCACCACCGACCCCAAACTTTATCTCTTCCGTAGGTCAAACAACACTCCATTTAGTGGGAGCTGACAAGAAGTTGAGAATTGAAGCTAAAAGTTTGCCTTTACAGCAGAGAATTGTGTGGATTGGGGGGATTTGGGGACGTTGCGTGTGTGCGTATGGCAGCCACAACAATTACACAAGTTATGACGCCTTATCTAAATTCAAAAAATGCCTCAGCGGGGGCTAACTGGGATTGCAATTAACCTTGCTGTCAAAGTTTTGTCAAGAGCGAGCAGCTGCTAACTATGCAGACAATTTGAGTCTAAATTACGGCAGGACATGTCAGTTGAGTCGACTCCCTGAAGTTAAGGCCGAAACCACTTGGCTCAGTTAATTAGCCATGAAAAGGTCGCCTGAAGTTGGAATTTGAGTTTGGCCCAAGTGAAATGCGGGTTACACCACAGAGGTGTCCGGCTGGTGTCGAGAATTATGAGCTCACATTATTCACATGCAAGGACATCAGACTTTGGTTCCTTTTGTTTTTTGTCATGTTTTGTTTGAAATATACTTTTAAATATCGTTTAATGGCAACTCATTTTTACATGTGTGAAAGGTGTGAGAATTATAATTTGATAAATATATGTTCATTATTTTCTAATTGCAAAATGCTTTAAACTAAAAATGGATAATTTGTTTGTTTGCAGAACAATATTTCCTAAATTGTAAATGTGAGTGTAAATTATAAAATATTATAGTTATTAAATGTGAAATGTAATTCAACTCAATTGTCTATCAGTTACAATTGATGTAATTGATGTAAATCCACTAATATATATAGAGAAAATGCCAAAACAAATCATGTAATAATGTCGTCCCTTTAGTTTTCATTTAATTGAACACTTCAAATTATTTGTACAATTTTTTGACCCAGCATAAATATTTGTATATAATAATTGAAAGAATTTAAATTGAAAATAAATAAATGCTTGCTCTCGATTTACATTGGGTTTTTATTGTGTAAATTCCAACTACTTTTTTTGTCATGGAATTCGAGAGCTGATATTAAAAATGTTAAGGGACAACTTACCTGTCCAAATGAAAGGCAGCAATCTCGGCATTGTGTCGCTCATAGTCCGTGAAGTAGAAATGATTGGGCAAAGTTTGCTGGTCCCGGGGAAACCTGAGAACAGGGAATGCTAGGTGAGTAAGTAAGAATGTAATAATAATGGGAAAAAAACGAAGCTGTGAAAATTGAATAGAATCCTGCGGGTCGGAACACTTTTAGTCGAATTGAAGTTGCTGTCGATGTTAACCACCTGCATTGCTGTTGCTGATGTGTGTGTGTGTGTGTGTGTGTGTGCGAGTGTGTGTGACTGAGCTTAATTACTTACACGGCAACACGAAACGGGAATGCAATTTAAAAAAACGTTTCATTTAAATTGCAAATGAACAGCATTAAAAGGACACTTTGCACTTTGGCAGCTGCCCGGTTTCTGCTGGCTGGCCACCAACTCAACTGTGGCTAGAGAGAGAGAGAGGGAGGGAGAGAGACAGCAACAGCAGCAGTAAAAACCACCGACCAAGGCAACGCGTTTAAATCTCATTAAAAAACTGCATAAATGTTTTAAATTGTGCATTGGTTTATGGCATTTTCATTGACAAGCCGCAGAAAAGTCAGCGTATGGCATATAACAAATTTTATTTACTCAGAGTCAGAGTGGAAAATGTTGCGGACAAGTGAGCGAACGAAATGACGACAAACAGCGAAAAATGGGAGATAAAGAGAGATGCAGTTGAAAAATGCTTCAACATCTTTCTCAAAATTAAATATAATAATTGTTTTTGTGTATGTGTAAAGAACATGTCCAAAAAATACTTACCGCATGGGCTTCATTAAGGCCTTGATGTCATTTGGATATTCAATGATCAATTTCAGCTGGGTGCCACCCTCTTTTTGCACTGAAAATAAAAAGGAAAACAGTCAGTAAACGGAAAGGGGAGAATTGGAAAAAAATCGAAATCGGCAAACGAAATCAGAATCGGAATCGAAGTGAAATGAATTGCAGGCACTCGAAATTAATTGAAGCAAAAACCTTTTTGCACTTGGCTGAGTCGGTCAGTTTGAATTATGCAATCATTAAAATTGCTGCAAACCAAAAGTCCATGGGCATATTAACACTTGACTAAATAGCAATTAAATTGCAAAGCCTTTCACTTCACCGGAAAAAGCCTCAAAAATGCAACAACAACGGCAACAACGCATCCTAAATAAAAACAACAAATGCAACAAATAACTATACAACATGGCCACACAAAAGAATTATGCATCTATCTCTGTGTGTGTGTGAGTCTGTGGGCTTATGTGTGTATTCAACCGATAAAACTGACCATTACAATAATAAAGCTAGAAAAGAAGGAAGAGACAATGTAACCGATTGAGAAAGGGCATTAAATGAAATTAAAAGCAAATCTTGAATACCACACACACATAAACAGAAAAACCAACATTCCATTAGAATTCATAGGCTATAATAATAAACTTTTGCAGTCTCTTGTCTATTTCTATTTCTATTTCGAATGGGGCCAATGAAACTTCATATAAGCCAAGTCAAGCAAAATGTGAGAAAGTTAGCTATTATGTAGTTGAGGCGGCGTATGCGTGATAAATGTTCTCAAGACTCTTGGCAAAAAGTTGTTACAATTATGAGACATTGTCTGTTATTCACTACAACTAACTCTTCATTTTCTCATTCTCCTGCTCTCTCCTCTGCTCTGTTGAGACTCTTCCTTTTACAAGTAATTAGTTTTCCCTTTTGCTTATTTTAATTTTCCTATTTGTTGTCATGTTTCTCATTTTATTTTATTTTTTGTTCGTGTTGTTGCTCATAACTGCATAAACTTTCTTATTAATAAATTGCAACTTTAATGAATGTGCAAGGGAAAAACTTTCAAATTGAAAATAGTTTCCTGCCAGCACCTCAATATAATAATCCTGGCAAACTTTTGCATAATTAAGTTAAGCATAACTTAAAATAAAACAGAAAACAAAAATAGGAAATGTACTTATATAAAATGCAAACATGGCAAGGCCAAGAAACTACATATATTCTATTTATAGCCAACATTTGGTTTTTTTTATGTTTGTCTTTTCTTGTCTGTTGTTCTTAAGACAGTTTAGACAGTCTAGTTCAAATACTTACCCACATGCTGTATTGGCAGCTTGATCATGTCACGTAGCACCGCATCGACCAGAGTGTCGTCCTCGCCATATAGTTCCTTTTTCGTGATGCGCAATTGGAAGCGCTCCAAATTGCTGGCATTTGCTCTATGAAAGACGGAAGAAGAGAAGGGAAAACGTAAAGAAACGAATAATATAAATCGGAAATCGAAGACAAAACAAAAAAAAATACAGATGAAACCTAAGCCAGCTGTCGTTTTTTCGGATGCAGGCAAAAAAGAATCATCATCTTCATTGCCATCATCAGACTGCGCTCATAAGTATGCTACATAAATGTTCCCCCTTTTTTTTTTTTTTTTTTGGTTGCATGTCAAAGATTTCTTACATTGATTTGTCAAAGCAATGCAGGCGGGAAAAACGAAAAGGTTGAAGGCGAAAGGGGGTAGTGCGTGTTCTGTAAAAACAAATTGGTTTGCAAATGTGGTCGAGTCCCATCTTTTTACACACACAGTCACAGCAACTGTCATCAGCACAAGCAGCTCCAGTCTTTATTATCCTTTGCCAGGCAAAGAGACGAGCATAAGATATTTCTTGACCATTAGGTTGCTTTTTAGCCGAAAATAATCTTTCTTTTTTACGTAAACTTTATGCTTATACAGTTCTGTTTTAACATCTTTGGATTTGGTTTTCTATCTTTCCCTTCATCTAGTTAGTACCTAGTTCAATGTTTAAGAATCAGCTTTTCTAGCAAAAGTCAGTTACTCAACTTTTGTCATGTTTATCACGATAATGTAGTCACATCCTGTGCATATCCCCACCTCTCTTGCCTGCTCTTGCCTGCTCTTGCCATTGCACTCACGTAAGCCGATCCATTGTCTCTGACTCCTATTCATAATTTGCTTGTTGACGTCTGTGATACTTCATTCCCAACCACCTACACGACCACCACTACCACCAAGACGAAGACTAGGACTAGGACCTTTTGTTCGTTGGCAGGAAACAAATGTCTACCCTCCACCCACTGGAATGACTTTCAATATTTTAGCTTTTTATGGAAATGGCGACAACTTCCTGAGACTGCAGACTGCTCCACTGGTATCCATTTTCGTCGAGAGGAAGGCTTTTAAATTTTTAAAGTCGCCTGACGGCAATTAGAGAGAAGCATGGCAAGAGTCAAAGGCAGTTGGCAATTGACATGAGCTATGCACGTTGCTAAGCATAAGACCCAGGAATGAGGATGAGAATGATGACGATGATGATGAAGACAACCACAAACGGAAGGCCCAATGACAAGGGTTCGTTTGAGACACCAAGTGCGGTTGAGTCGCGTTGAGCCAAGTTTAGTTGAATTGGGTTTTGTCCCTCACATTGGCTCGACAGCAACCCCATCATCATGCTTCATTCATGGTGCAAAGTATGGTCTATGCTGTTGCCATGGTAAGTCAAATTTCAGCGAATGTTTCATTTGTCAAATGCGGACCACACTCACTTGAACGGACTTAAAGCGGGTGTGGGAGCAAGAGAGCAAGATGTTGACGGAGCCGGGGAGCTGGGTGTGGGCTATTGTAATTGATGAAGCAGCCAGTTTTGGACATTGACTAAGCACTGGACGCTGTCCAAGTGGCAATATGTTGTGGTTAGCGGCTTGTTGGGATGTTATAGTAGCCAATAGGTTACACAAAGACTCAAGAAATAAGAAAAGGGTGCTAGATAGCGAGAGAAAAAAAGGCAGAAAGAGAGAGGTAGTAACTAAACTATCAGCTGTTGCTGCTGCACCCCAAATCCGTTTGGTAATTGAGTCACGTAAATCAGTTGCAGCGGCCGCTAGTCAACAAAGCAAAATCGCATTATTTTTATGCAATGCCTTAGCCAGCCTTAGAGAGATACACAGAGAGACAGAGCGATAGAAAAACAAGCGGAAAACGGGGTTGAGGGGAATTAGCATGGGCACGTGGAACATGGCCAGAATACAGACAAAACGCTGACATCCGCACTGACAGCAACGCATGGCACTTACAACTCACCAACCAACTAACCAGTCAAGAGACCAGCCAACCAACCGACAGTTCCTCCTCTTTCTAACTCCTTATTTAATTCATCAGCAGATTCGTGTTATTCCCTTGTGATGACAACTTAAACAAAAATACCACAGAGCAAAGGAGAAATACATATACATAATTGAAAAAGGAATTTTTAAAATAATTATTTGCTTTAACTAAAAGTTTACTTTGAATTATGGTTTTTGCGGAAATTTTCATTAAATTGTGGGAAAAGTAAACCATTTTTTACTCAAGGATCACGTTAATCAGCTTAATTATGCTTCGTTGAAAAGGGGGCACAGTGGAGTAAATAAACAATGCAATGCTTTTCTCAAAAATGTGAAATGATAGAAAGCATAACAGAGAAAATAAAACAAGCTAAGGTTTTCAAATAGTCGTCACGAAGCATTTGATATTATATTGCTATTAAATCACGTAGTTTTGCCCATTGTATGCATAAAAGAACCTTTCAGATTCTTTCACTTTAAATAAAACTCCGTGAATATTAAGATTGGACTAGTGTCTTGCTTTCACTTGTTATTTTTCCTGCAGGCCTTCCCGCTTTTGCTTCTGATGATTTTGCTGCTGTTGTTATCCTGACTGTAGGTACTATAATAACAGCTGTCAGTCGGCATGTCCTGGCCTTTTGCCTAAGCCTCGACATTGTCCCCTTTACTGTTTAGTCCCTCCTCTATCCTGAGCTGTCCTTTGCTGCTGTTCTTTTACTCTTCATGCTGTCCCCGCCTAGCAATTGTTTCAGCATAAGAAAAACGCCAGTAAACTTTTTACCAAACGCAGTACCTTCTTGCCAGCTGGGCCATCCTCAAAGTGGAAGCCACAGCACAGGACACAGACACAGACGGAGACAGAGCCTTAGCTTCAGTTACAGCCACATCGTGTGCTGCTTAGAACGTACACACACACACACACCCATAGAAAGAGATGGATAGAGTAAGAAAGACGGAAATGCTTGGGCGGAGGGGACAAGCGAAAACTTTGTGCGTGTGAAATTTTGCGGCCGCGACCAACCAACCAATGGACGGACCAAGATTGCAGCACACAGCTCAGCTGAAAGGACCACGGGGCGGACACTTTTAACTGAGTTCCAAGGATGGAGGGGAAGAAAAAAAACAAAAGTGAAATTAAACTTATATTGTAGCGAGGATAAAACTTCAGTGGCGAGCATTAAAACCAATGACAGCCCAAACAGCTGCAGCTGGGATCGAGACGACCAAGCCGAGAACTACAAGAATGGGCGGCTAACAGCCGAGAATAGCACAAGGAGCACACAAGGCAGCGGTACCAAGATAGGATGTGGCGCAAAATGTCAGCACGTTCTCTCAGTTTTACACACTCACCCGACATTGAGCATAGTCTTTGATTACCCAAACCAAGATCCGGGTCGACAGCTGCTCAATTTGCAGTCGAGTGTTTTTCCCGTTTTCCTCTTTTTTTTTGGGATTTTTCTTCTCTTTTTTGTTGTCGTTATTGTTGTTGATAAAATAAGATTGCTGATTCACAAACCCCAAGCTTAACTCGACCGCAATTGCAGGCTAATTAAAAATTTGTCATACTAATTAAACGCAAGTCCAATGAGGATGCGAGGACATTTACAGGACTTGTGTTGAATCAGTGGCATCTGTGAAAACTTTTTTCCAACTAATTATATTTTAGCCAATGTTGGCCATGTAGACTGCCGCCCTGTGTAATATATCATCTTGTGTAATTTTAGATGAATTTGCATTTTTTTTTCTTCCCACCTTTTCTTTACATTCTTCTTGCCTCTTGAATGTTTTTTTTTTTGCTGCAGCGCTACCTGAGTAGCTGGAGCATTGCATACTTTTTGGCTGTATGCAAAAGCGCTGACTGAACGAGAACAAAAAGCCGCAAAACAAAGAGGCTCAAAGAGATAAAAGACAATGTCAGGCATATATAACTAGATAGACGAAAAATGAGGAGTAGGAGATTCGTGGAGCATGGAGAAGCATAGCACCAAGCCAGGCGTGTCTCCAGCGGCTGCTCAACTTCACAATGCCAAGCGCGAAACGACAGAATTTTAATGAGATATAACTCTCTCTCTCTCTCTCTCTCTCTGCCTCTCTCTCTTTTTTTTGGCGACAGCAGCCAGCCAACTAACTATATGTTGATCCAATTTCAGCTAACATATAAGTACAAAAATTTGAACAATATCCTAAAAGGGTAACATGAAATAAGGATAAAGCTTGTCAAATAATGCATCTGTTAAGAAGGTGTAAACACTAGTAAGAATATTTTTATTTTATAGATAATAATTGCGGACTACTATTAGACTAAAATATTTTAAAAATGAACACAGATGAATGGAGTAAATAGTCATGGACTATGGAGTTAATAAGTTGAAAAGTTTGTATTTAGGGTTTTTTATACCCTTGTTTTTATTTAAAGTAAATTGTGACCTATTTAGCAAGTAGACACAAAACCTTTTAAATTAACAAAAAAAATCGTAAAAGTTTTAAAATTTAAGGTAATATGATTCTGGAAAGATTCTTAGATCAATTTGGCGAATTTTACAAACAAAAAAATTGGCAACTTCTCCCTCTTTTGATTATTCTAAGCGTGCTTATCGTGTAAGTGTATCTCATACCTTCATATCCCGCCCTCACTTTTTATCTCTATAAAACAAGCAATCCCTTTTCTTTTCTTTTTTCACTTGTTTTCGTTCCCTTTTTTTGCACTTTTACTGGCAGCAATTTCGCTTGTTAATGAAATTTGCATTTGTGCTACGTGCAGCACAAAAAATAAAAAAAAATATAAAGTAAAGTAGAGAACAGCAGAGAAAAAGAAGAAAAGTTTCTGCTTGGTTTTCGGTGATGTGCTATAAATTAGAAAATCAAGCATTTTATGCTAATGCCAACGCCCACTTATCCACACACAAACATACACCAGCAAACAGACACACCGACCCGTCTACAACAACAATAACAAACAGCAAACTTTTGAGTTTGACAAGTTTTTGCCACTTTGCATTTTCCACCTAACCCTTTCCCCTTCTTGATTTCGCTTTCTCTCTACCATTTTGGCTTCTTTTTTTCCACTTCTTCTTATTTTCTCTTCCTGCAACTTTAGCCAACTATTGAGGCAAATGAAATTACTCATACGCTACGTTTTCAATTTTCAATAAAAAAAAAAATAAGGGAAGAGGAAAGCGAAAACGAAAACGATTTTGGTGCTTCAACATTTTTTTGAGTGTCTGTGCGTCTCGTAAAGGTAAGAAAGAAAACGTTAAGAGATGGAGAGAGGGAAAAGAAAGAAAACTAAGCTGATTACTGGAAAACTCAACGAAATAAATTTCATTGCAGCATTAAGTTGAAGATGGAAGGGAGACCACGAATTTACCACGGTAACTGCTCAAGAGTACGGTTTTGGGTTCAAATTGAGAGTTGAGCTTCCGTTTAGGGCTTGGGTTTTCGGGTTTTGGTATATTGGACTTGTGTTTTGAGAGGTTTGGGTTTTTTCGGATGGTAGAAATCCACATTGATTTCTTTATTGCAATTTTATTTGATTGTGCTCGTATGAAATTACGCATACGCCATGTTGAGACAAGCAAAGTCATCAGCGTTATCGCTAAGCGGCATCTCTCATCGTTGTCAACAGCTACAGCTACAACAACAACAACAACAACAATAAGAATGCTAGCAACGACAATCAGGCAACACTTAACTAGAGATAGGCCAAGAGGGAGAGAGAGAGACACAGAGAGAGAGGGCAAACAGGCAAACCGTAAACGTTAGAGCAAATGGCTAAAACGTAAATGTGTCACGTAAATGGAGCGTAAATTTCAATAAAAATCATTTCAATTCCGTTGAAGCCAAAAAGTACTAGCATAACGGTAGAGGCTCTTCACTCTGTGTCTGTGACTCTGGGTTTTTAGACATGGTCTGGTCTTGATTCTGATTCTGGGTCTATATCTATGTAAAAAACACACTAAGCATTATACCTTCCGCTCAGGGGAAATTGAATTTTGCTTTTTTTGCCCAACTTATACTCAATTTTCTTTTGCAAGGCACTTACCCCCCTCTCAGGTGCAACATCTCGCCCAACGTGGGATTATCCATTGTCACATCCGGCGCATTGTCGGCTATGACATGCGAGTACTCATCGGTAAGCAGAAGCTTCTGTAGATCCACATACCGATCATGTGGTATGGGTTTTCGTGTGGACATGGCGCCAGAGCCGGCTCCAGCACCATTGCCTCCGCCAGCTGCACTGCCTCCACCATCTTGACCGCTTGTGCCGGCCATTCCGCCACTTTGACTGCCAGTGGCTTGAGTGGATGCCTCTTTGGAGCCCGATGAGTTGCTGCAAATGGCAAAACATAGAGAAAGATTAATACATGAGCAAAAAATGTAGTAGAGAACATATTTACTGGGCCATAATTAGTTGGGGCACACTTGACAATGGTCTGAGGCTCTCCTGCTGCTAATTGCAACTGCCAAGTGGTCCTTGCTCTTAACTGCAACAGACCGAAGAGTGGTTGTAGCAGTAGCTGTTCAGCTAAGTGCCCCATGGCTAAGCATATAAAGACACGCACTGGCAGGTAAGTTGAAACTTTGTTGAGCTGCATTTATCTAAGATGTACATACATATACCTAGACAGTTTCCCATGGAGTGCGGGGCCATACAAGAAAAATAAACCCAACAGCAGTAAACTAAAATTGCTGGCTCTTGTCTCTGTGTGTGTGTGTGTATAGAGAAGTCATCCTTGGTCTCCGATTCTCATGTAAGCAACTCTCTGAATTTTCAAAAGGGTTACAGTGGCACAATATACGAATTGACTACTGAAAATTGGCTCAGCGATTTAAGTAACTTAAAGAAACTAGAAACTATTACTCTTTTCTAGATAAAATTACCTGAGTTAAACAACTCAATTTAAATTCAACACCTATAAAGATAGAATTTTATAAGTAAACTAAATCAAACATTGACCTTATGTGCAGCCCATAGTCACTCTCTTAGTAATCTGTCGCAGTTTAGTCCTTATACCAAAGTGCTATTCAGAAATGAATTAAAGTTTTTGAATTTGCCATAAAAGTCTTAACTGTTTTGCAGTTGCAGCTGCTTGAGATTTTAATATCGTTTTTTGTATGGGAATTGCTCTTACCTTAACCTTAGGCCTCCACCTGGCCCTGGGCCTGGGCTCGTTAAAATAAATGACTAAATATATATGTATTTAAATGTTTATAGCTTTGTGTATGCCCCACTCCTTGCAGTATAATGACGAGGTCTAGTTAGTTACACATGACAAAATGGGAAATGTGAAATTTGCATCATTAGACGAATGGCTTAGAACTTTTGGGCCCAAAAAAAAAGTGGGCTGGGCTACAGCATAGAAGGAAGGAAGGTAAAATAATACTTGGTTGAAAACTTTATGTGCTGTCGTCTTAAATTTTTTTCAAATTGTCTTAAGCCTCACTTTCCTCACTTTCAAATTAAATGTGCAAGTGAATGTGGGTGGAAAAGTATTACAAGCCAAAGGTGAATGAATAAATGTGTGCTAGGAGTAGGTATGCGAAAGTTTTTCAATTAAACAGTTGCCATCAGCCGGCGTCGGCTGGGTGTACTTTTAACTTTTGCAGGCGGTCTCACCAAAAGTGTGATGTGTGTGAGGGTGTGTGTGTTGTGTGTGTGTTTCTATGTGAGTATTTGTTATTGTTTGTTTTGCAGTCGCCAAACCGAAAAAGCCGCTTTCATTTTGCCAAAGGGCTTATTAAGAATTTTCCTCACCATAACAAAGGGCATGTGCAGATTTCACGCGCTTTGTGGCCAAAAACAGAGTAAATGCGCAAATACACATACATACACACACACACAGGCACAGTTAGAGTGGCAGACAGACGCACAAACACTTACCACATAATGCCACTTTATGTGGTAATAAGTATTAAAAATCTCTACCCTTCTTTTCCCTTCGCCATTTGTCTATTTCACTTTGTTATACCAGGAGCGGATTAAAGCTTATTGGCGTCATGAAACAATTTTACGAATTCTGATATCATTGTGTTAATTGGATTAAGATTCAGGGTTTTATACTTGCAACGTTTTATGTTATACCAACTTAGTAGGATGATTGTAGTTATCTCTAAAATTTTCACTTTTTGTTTAGAATTTTAAGGAATTCCAAAAAGAAAAAGTTAAACCTCTGAGAAACAACAAAAAAGACCAGGTGATTATCATGCAACGATTTGGGCAATGCAATTATCGATATCTGGAATAATTTGGCTAGAGTCTCAGAATTTGACACTGGATACCGCCAGTATTTGTTAATTAAGAGCGACAGTGGTAAATTTGTGGAGATTCTATAAGTTCCAAGTGAGTTTGGCTTACAAGGGGATTTTCGATGAATTTTGGATATGTTGTAGAATACCCCGTCAAACTATTCTATTCTATATTTTCCTAATGAGTCGTGCTTAAAACTATAGCTTTGGTGACTTTTATGAAAAACGCAGAGAGATCTTTAACAGTCCTAGCGGGTAGAGGTTCTGCCTAATTTGATTAAACTGACAAACTAGTTAGTTTTAATTTTTTTTTTTTTTAATATTTTTTTATTTCAATAGCATGAATCTCTGAAAACCGAGTTGTGTCTATGCACAACTGCATAAAAATGAATTTTCCTGTAATATTTGTTATATTTATTAACAGTGCTTTAAGTCCTATTTCTTTTATGCTAAAATTCTGTTCAAAACTCGATTATATCGAAATATTTAAAAAAATATTTAACAATAAGTTATAAGATATTTTCTGTCAAATTATAAGTAAGAACTTGTATTACTTAAAATGAGAACTCTTATATCCGAATACTAATTAGAGTACAACCTGAGTCCGTTTTTAAATTTCTTCAGCTCTATTCTATTGGTTTTTGTTTACCAACAATTACTAGATACTTTGTTTTGCAGCACTTGTTTCATTTATTCACAGCATGATTTTCAAGTATAATGTACTCTTTAATAAGGTAATGAGGGGTTCAATTTGTCATCTAGATGAATATAAGATAAATGGAAATTTAATATAGAAAATATGCAAAATGAAATTATTTTCATCTTTTCCTGAAATTATATCTATAATGTCCCATTTTATAATCCGGGCCTGATTGATTCGTAAGTAAGTATTCCTCCCCTACATTTTATCTAGTGCTCGCTCCTGCCAGTGGCTTTATATTTATGCAATATGCTAAATTGATTCTGTGGCCAAAGCCGATTAACAGGGAGCCTTTGTCAATAGCAGCTTTGCCGCAAGTTGCGTTGTGTGTTGCACATTCAAAGCCTGATCGATGATTTTGGGGCATGCACTTAATTAAACATTATTGCAAAACTTTCCTCATTAAAATGTCACGTGACATTTAGCCACGGGGTCTGAGACAAGCCATACGAATAAAAGGATACAGGATATACATATAACAGACTACAAGTGTTCATTGGTCGTCAGTTGGACATGTGTTGGACACGTGGATAATTAAGCTATTATTTAAGTAGTTGCGACAATGTCACTTGCAGCCGCTGAAGCTCCCAAAGCAGAGTAATTTTAGCCCCCTATTTAACAGATGGAAAATGTCTTGAGATATTTAGTCACAGTCGGGAAGTTAAGCATGTCGTCAAACGGTGTCCGTCCCAGTGAGTTCTTTACAAGGATAATGCGCTTTGTGCGCTTTATTGGAAAAATACTTGGTGCTGATATCTATTCGCCCAACTATCGATTTAATGTGATTACAGCGATAGTTACGGCCATAATTACGATCTATGTTAGCTTTACGGTTTTCACTGTTATCGAAGAGATGAACTGGATGTTTGGCCTGCAAGCATGTTGCATGATCGGCAGCGCTGTCCAAGGTGTAAATAAATTGTATACTGGAGTATCTACGGCACGCCAAGTCTACGATTTGATGCAGAGAATCATCGGAGTCTATGAAGAATACGAAATCGAGCCAGATCCAGAGGGCATGGAGTTGTATGACGATGGCTATAAGGATATTCTGTGGCTGAGTTTGCATCGTACAAAACGGTCACTGGTCGCAACGGCCCTTTCCTATGTCCTGGCCCTGTTTGGCATGGTGGGTACACCCCTAATTGCTGGCTTGGTGACTGGCAATCGATATATGATTATGCATTTTCGAATTCCTGGCGTGGATCCAAGTAGCCAATTTGGCTACGTCTTGACACAAAGTGCACATGCACTGTGTATATGTTGTGGTGCTTTCGGTCTATATGCCGGAGATATATGCATTATAATCTTTTTGCTGCAATCGTTTATTTTTGCCGATATATTAAAGCTTAAGGTAAAGTCTCTGAATTTATATGTGGAACAGCAGTCGGAAGAGAAATACAAACAGGCCACCGGAATGTTAACCAAAATTATTGAATGGCAACAGAAATATCAATTGTAGGTTCACAGGTTATTCGTAAATTTCTTGACATTTATCTTTGAGTAATTAATATTTCAGATTTGTCTCTGATTGTAATGATGTTTTTTATAGCATGGTGTCGGTGCAAATAACAACCTCAGCTGTCTGCATTGTGTTGACCATATTTGTTACCCTAACAACAGAATGGCTAGCCGCCTATCCATATTTAATAGCCATTATTCCCAATATGTATCTATATTGCATATTGGGTACCCTGCTTGAGAATTGTGTAAGTCTTAATTAGTTGCCAGTTACTAACTGAGCCTTAATGACATTCACGTTTTGGCAATTTCACAGAACGACGACATCATGTACGAAATCTATAATATATCATTCTATAATCTGAGTGCACAACAACAACGTATGGTACTCTTCATGTTAGCTAAATCTCAGAGACCGGAAACGCTTCAACTGCTTGGAGTTCTGCCTTTGGCCGTGAGCACGGCCCTGGCTGTAAGTGGGCAATTAAAGAGATGCTGCAATGGAAATTCATATTGGTTATTTTTCCTCGCTTAACCGCCTTTCCAGATAACGAAAAACATCTATAGTATCACCATGATGATGGTACAGTTTTTAATGAAATAATTAAAAACTTATAAAGCAGGAAGAGCAACACGAGATGTCAGGAGAAGAAGGAAGAGCAGGAGCTGTATGTCGCTGGTGGAGGTTGAGCCCAAACATTTGATGCTTAAATAGAATTTATTACGTTTCACAGAACCGAACCAACCACCCACTCAATGCAGATATTGCCACAGGAGACGTTTGGTTGGGGTAAAGTGGAAAGAGACTCATGGAAGAAGGCATCATAATTTTGCATTTGCCTTGGCAAAAGAAGCTCTCGCAGCTTTTGACCGGGAAAATATGGCAAGCGTTTTTCTTTTCCGTTCTTTTTTTTTTTTGTTTAATTTTTTCATTCCATTTTCTTCATCGTTTTTGCTGTTGTTGTTGTTGCTGCTACTGTTGAGGCAGAGGCAAGCGACTTATGAATTAATTAAATATTTACTGGCTAAACATTGGCGTTTTATGTTGCCGCTGCTGTCAGTTCAGTTCAGGTCGAGTCGAGTCGAGTCGTAGTCACAGACGGAGTCGAAGTTTGGTTCTGTTTTGGTACCTTCGTTGGTTGGTTGGCGTTGCCATCGTTTGTTGCACCTGAAAGGAAAGGACTTAACAGGTTGCCTTCCGCCTTGCGCCTTGCTGCGTCATTTTGATGTTTTATTACTCGGTTTCCGCCGCAGACCCCGCCGCACATACCATTTAACGCAGCTGGAGAAAAGCGCAAATGTAAAGCGACTTGGGAACCCCCTAAAGCCCTCTCCAGGAACTTCTTCTACCTTCTTCTGCCTATATACAGGGGCATTAAAATTTTTCACTCTCACAGGTCGACGTCGACTTGTGTAGTTTTCCAAGAACTTTCTTGGAGTTTAATGTACCCGTTTTTTGCGTTCCTTCTACTGACATTTTTCCCTCTTTCTCTTTCTGAGCGTAGTAGCATAGCAAATTACGTTTTAATACCAAGCCAACCAAGTTTTATTGCAACTTTTGTTGCATTCAACTAAATTGAATTATGAACCTGGTCGTCCTTTTTACTGTCCATGGTATGGGGGGGGGGAGGAGGCAATAAAACCAAAACGCTACCATCTTGACCTCCTTTAGATTTGTGTATAATTTCTTAATACCCAAAGAATTAAAGCCATAGAATCAATGTGCAGGCACACTAATATTTGGTCTTATTTGAATAAAATCCAATCCACTTACCTCTTTTGTAAGAATTTGCGTTTGAATTCATGCAATATACCAGCTCCCATTGCACCTTTGCCGCTGGCTGCATCGTAATCGTTGATGTTGCTGCCAAAACGAAGTTTTTGATGTTGCTGTTGTTGCTGCTGTTGCTGCTGCTGCAGGAGGTGACGATTGGCCACACCAAAGTCCATTTGCACATCGACAATGAGCAGAAGTGTGAGTAAGACTAAAGTGGCACCCAAGCTTATGGCCAGACGCTCCTTTAATTTCATCGTTCGCAGGACGGCCATGATGGGATTGTTGCTGTTGTTCTTGGTTTCTAGTTGACTTTGAGTTGCTGTTGGTATTGATGTTGATGTTGAAGTTGCTGTTGCGGCAACCACTTGATTGTTCTTTTCGCTTTGCAGTCTAGAGAGCCATGCAATGCCACTTTTTGGTTCCCTCTTTGTTGTTGTTTTATCGTTCTTTCCTTCGTTTGTTAGAGCAGAGGCCAAGGGCGACTGCTTGGCAGTGCGCACAGTGCGCCGTTTGATGAGCACACGTCGTCGTCGTCGTCGTGGCGTTAATTCCTCTTCGAACTGCTGCTCTAACTCTAACTCTGGTTCTGGTTCTGGTTCTGGCTCTGTCTCATCAAAAGCCTCCGGCGAGTAACGCCCGATGGCATCAACTAAACTTGATACGTTGCCCGCACTTGACCGACGATTCGTTGAATTTCCGAAATTGCCTTTGTTATGGCTATGCAAATTGGCTATGCCTATTTGTTCAGCTGATAACTGAACTTGGCCAATGAACGGTATGTTATCGATATCAGCACTAACGTAATATTGCTGCTGTTGCTCCTGCTGTTCGTTCTGCTCTTGCTGCTGTTGCTGGCGGTAACGGAATCTCTGCAATCGCTCGGCTAGCGGTGCTGACCGCCCTACCGTTGCCTGATAGCTGTAAATAGAGCAAAAGATTTCTTTTATTATCATGAAGAGCAAAATAAATAATAGGCGGACTCGTATTGATTGTGATGGGGGGGCAGGAGGCAGAAGGCAGGGCAATGTGTTGTTAGTGCGTGGCCAATATGAAATGCAATCAAATGTGGTCGTAAAATGAAATTATGACGCGAATCGTATGCAGTACAACAAAAAAAAAAAAAAAAAAACAAAACTAAATAAAGTGAAGCAAGCCTAAAAAAAAGGAAAAGCCCAATCAATTCGAAAAAGTATTCAATTTATCTATAGAATGTTTGACTTTTCATCGACAAGTATAACGGTTTTCTCTCAATGGCACTTAAGTGATATTTTATTTGATAAAAAAAGCTTAATTTATGTGAAGAATTAATAAATTTTGTCTAGGTATGAAATTCTCAAAAACAAATCCAATAAGGCAAAAAATGTATTGCCAATTCAGCAATTGGTAAATATTTAACGGATTGGTGGATCTCTAGAAATTAATAAAAATATTTAAGAAAAATTGCAAACCTAAATCGCTTAAATTTAAATTAAAAAAGCAACCGCACTTTGCGCCCAATATAAATACAAAGTTAAACTATTTTCTAACTACATCAAAAACTTTTTCTACATCAGGTAAATAACTTTTTTAATATGTGTTAAAAAATGTTGCTATTGATTGCATTTTATGCCGATGATCAAATTAAAAAAAGTGTTTGAATAGGAATTCCAGAAAGGTGTAAATAAAAAGCAATATTTTTCCCTTTTTTGTTTTGCCTGCGATTTCCTTCTGTATTCTGTCTGGAAATCGATCAGCAGAATAACTTATTAATTAATTAATAATTAAATTCTCAACTGATTTTATTTACAAAAGTATTGACTTTATAGAGATAAAAGTATGAATGGCTGTAGGTATTTATTAATTGTTCTTCAAAATTCGTATTGTAGTAAGACTTATAACCCAGGTTTTGAGGAGTTGAAAACTATTTTCATTTTACAATATTATGTTATACGTGTATCTGTTATATTCTAGTCTAGTTTTAAGTTCCCCAACATGTGGCTTCCTGAAATTCTAATCGAATGATATATTAGTTGAGTTTTTGACAAAAGAACCTAAACAATGTTCATACATATATGATTGGTGTAGTAATTGAAGAGAGGCAAATTAATAAAGACAGAAAAATTAGTCAGAATTTAGACCTTTTGAGGCATAACATTTTGAGAGTTATATTCGACACAAATGCCACAACTTAAATCTCTGCCAACTTGATGAGATTGTTTCTCAGAAACTCAAAAAAACAAAGAGAGAAAAAAAAAGAAAATTTGTATATTTTTTTGGCTTGCATATACAGACATTTGGTAGTTTGGTTTACATAACGGCGGCAATGGCGGCGTCATGACATCCGCCAT
Organism: Drosophila insularis; assembly: GCA_018903935.1. Classification (NCBI taxonomy): domain Eukaryota; kingdom Metazoa; phylum Arthropoda; class Insecta; order Diptera; family Drosophilidae; genus Drosophila; species Drosophila insularis. Next base: position 689,601 of record JAEIFP010000752.1, read on the forward strand.
GTTGACTGCTGCCGGAAATGCGACAGCAGCCATTTATTTTTGTTGTTGTTGTTGATGTTTCCCTTTTTTTTCTCAATTTGTTGTTGTTGCTGGCTGGTTGTAGTAGTTCTATTTTATTGTCTCTCTTTGTCTTTGCCCCCCACGTCTGTGTGAAGCATATTTTTCATTTTTTTGCAATTTGTTTGTTGTTGTTGTTTGGACAGGATTTGAATTGTAACTATAACAGGAATGGTTGCTGGAAGGGGTCTCGCAAAATGGTGGCCATGGCCATTGTTGCCAGTTGACTGTTAGACGAGTGGAAAGTTAACGAACCTTTTTCGCTTGCCCACATGAAGAATCAACATGGGGTGATTTAAGCCTGCCTGAAAAAAGAAAGGTAACCCCGGACAACGTTGTTTCCTGCCAAAGGATTATGGAGTATTCTTTCAGCTGGCTAACTAAGTATTGCAAATTGAATACAATGCTCAGTGATTGACAGACTTATGCTTGCATAACACTTGCACTTGTCTTACTCCTTCAGTATTTTTCGCTGACGTGACATAACCAAAACTTGCGACTGTTACACAAATTAAATGTCAAAAAGACAGAAACAAAAAAAGGATGAGAAGGTAATACCGAAAATTGCTGATTAGAGACGAAGCACCCATGAACGATATGCAGATAGATAAGTAAAGTGATATAACAAAGGCAGGCACCAGAAATTGACAGAAAACGGCATATGCCTCCCTCTGTCTATGTCCTCGTCTCTGTCGTTGGCTAAAAGGAGCAATTTGCTTTAGAAGGGTAGAGCATAGCATAGCATAGCAACGTCAATCAAATCAAATATCGTGCCAATTGCCAACGCTGCAGGCGTCTGAAAAACTATAGTGTGAGTGTAAAAAGACACAGTAGCTCATATCCATGACGAGATGATTTGACAGGCAGACAGCATGACTGGTTGAGCCAAGTGGCATTGAAGGGATCATAGGCGCAGTTCAGTAGTTTCATTTGGTTAAACCATTTCAAAGAGTCCTCAAAACAAAAGTTTTTTCACAAACAAAACACGGATTAAATCAAAGTACAGCATAAAAGAAAACCAGAATCACCTTTTGGAACTAATTTCGTTTGGGTATTTATCACAATATGGACTACGTCCATGTTTTGGATCACCAATGATGGGGTTATGATGGTGCAACAAAATGGCCAGTCGAATGCAAAGCACACACGTAATCTATAGACAGGACTGAATGGAGGATTTACATGGTATGAGGTGATATATACAACGTTAGATAGAGAATCAGCCAGACAAAACATCAGCGATAAGCGCTGGCCATCGAATGTCTATACACAGATACGTCTGGGTGTGCGTGTTGTGTGTGTGTGAACGGGTGTGAGGTATAGCTTCAGTTAACAACAATTGCTGTCGTCGCATTTTGTTGTTTTAACACGCTGTTGTTGTTCTTGTTGTTGTCGTTGTTACTGTTGTTGCCTGATAAAGTTGCTGCGTTGCATTAAATTAAACTGATGCGGTATATTTAAACGCCGCACTTACGACTGAGTCGAGTTCACTAGGGGAGACTGATGGTCAGAGGAGATGGCAGCGGAGAAGGAGGAGGATGAGGCGAAAGCAACATCAACTGAAGTCATCGTTTTAATGCAATTGCTGACAACACAACACTAGAGCGAAAAAGTCGACGCGTCGCTGAGTGACAGCAATTTCCCTTCCAATTTGTGCTTTGTTTTTATTAATCAGGGGGAAGCAGAGAGACAAAAAATAAATGAAAGCAATGGCAAAAAATGAGAAGAAAACAAATTCGCAAAGCTAAAATAAATTTGAATATACAGCAAATAGTTCCATACTCTTTTCACCGATCAGTTTGTAGGCATTTCCAAAGAAAAAGCTAACTTAAAACATTAAATTTTTGAAAAGAAAATCAGCTTGCAGTTAAAAGAAGAAGTAACTAGTTTATTAAGCGGAAAGCTTCTGGCCATAATCCACATACCTTTCTTTTGGAAGAGTATATAATGAGTACTTAAACGCGTCATAGTATGGAAAAATTAACATGTGTAAGTTGTGGCAAAAAAAAAAACAAAATTACGTGGGCAGTGATAAGAATTCATGCCGATCGAAATTGATTAAAGAGCGATACATAGAAAAAATAGCTAGACAATTATTTAGTAATGACCAAGATAATAAGTAGTCATTTTCCCTTAGATGTTATGCAAAACATGCAGATTACGCAACCAAAATAAAAAAAAAATCAGATATTTTTAGCTGTGCCCAATTGGTAATACTCCAAATTAGATAACAAAAACTAAACGAAACCAATAAAATTTGTACAACCCAAGATATTCTATTCAATGTTTCAACTATCTGAAACAATTGATTTTTGATTTTGATAAGAGTAGAATTTTAATAGATATAAGCAATGTATTTAAAATGTATTCAGTTATTTTAATCAACTTGAATTTTCCTATGCATATTTTTTTTTGTTCACTGAAGCACTACAATTTTGTTTATCAATATAAATTCCTCCTTCTTATTTTCCTTGTTAGAAAGGAAAAGGGAAATTGTAATAAATCAAATTCACTTTCAATCAAAACTTGACAAATGCCTTTACGCTACCTTTCACTCAGCTCAATTAGCCTGTTCAGTCAATGAACGCGGACCCTAAAACTCAATCTCTTTCCCCCTCCTATGTGTGTGCCCTCCATGACCATAGTCATGGCTGCCCTCCTTATTCGGCATGCCTGATTGCATTTTAGATGGCTGCGTAACCCGCGTACCCAACTTACTCTATAGTTACAAATCAAATCAGCGATTGTGCAATAGCTAGAAATTGACACGCTTAATGCATTACTCCACCACTCCGTCTCTTCTGTACTCCGTGGCTTCTTCTCCGGCTCCCTTCCCTTCTCACCACATTCTAAGCATGATTTTATTCTTTGGCACGCTTGAATGCAGTTTGAGAATGTTGTTCATTGTGTATGAGTGTGCTTGTTAAAACGGATAGATGTATAAAGGAATGGGGGGGGTGGAAGGTGGGGACTATCAATCGCAAATTGAGTGCAGCTGACATAAGACATATCGATTTGTTTTTGTTGTTGCTGTTGTCTTTATATGCAATACAGCGGTTGCACTTGAGCTACATTTCGATTTCCGATAGGGTTAGTAACCCTCTCCTATCCTATCCTATCGACCATGCAACCAAGCGACCAAGCGTCCAAGCAATCAATTCCAATTGCAATTCGATATGCAAATGCTTGGACAAACTGTTGCAATTGCAATTTCGGTTAGCTCAGGGGTGTCAAGGTTAGTTTGGCTTACACTTTTTGGCTCATTGAAGGACTGCAGATGGGCAAAACTTCAACAAATTGTTCAAGTCTTGATGGTGGACTAACAGGGGAAAAGCATGAATGTTGGCATTGAATGGAAACCCAAAACGCAATTGTGTTAGTTGGCAGCATTTTAAGGTTTTTATTTTATTTTTGTTCTTATTGCTTCTCTTTGTTTGCTTTTTTTTTTTTTTTTTTTTTGTTTACTCTTTTTTGCTCTGCTTTGCTTTGGCGCTTTGTCAATTTACCTTTGGCTGTGCAAACTTTCACGCTGCTCCTTGTCCGGCAGCAGCTTACCAGTGGCAGGAGCAGCATCATCATCTTCAACTAGAGCATCATAATCGTCAATGTTAAAGTCATTATTATCATAAGCATTAGCGGCAAGGGAAAATCTTGCTTGCACTGACGACAACGACGTCGGCGACAACGTTCTCAGGTGATTCAATGCCTGCGATTTCTCTCCAGATTTGCCCCAGGTCATTTCATTACCAAAGTCAACAGCCATGTCCTGATGCTGCTGTGACTTTGGCACGAGCTCCAGCTCCATCTGCAGATGCTTTGACTGTTTCTCTTCGTTGCTGTTAATAAAATTTTCCAGCTGGCTCGTTGACTTCCAGCTTTTGTGCTGACGAGAACGCAAAGGCACTGGTGGTGGAGCATGAACTAAGGCTGAACCAGAGGCTGGCTTTATGGCCAATTCGAATGCGCTCTGATGCCAGCCATTGTTGCTTTGGCTGTCCTTGTGACCGGCATTGTTCTGGCCATAACCGTTAACGGCATGGTATTGTTTCATTGCTGATTGATTCCCAGTCATTGGCAATTGATTTATGCCAAAGGCGTTCAAGACTCCCATGCCATGTTGATCATCATTATCATCAGCATAGTGATTACCATTATTGCCATTGTACAAGTAGTTTTGGCCCATTTCCATTTCCGAATGGCCACGCTGAAGACTAACACTGCTCTGGCTACGCTTTCGTGCCTCCTTGCGCTTGGCCAATGCAGAAGGCGTGGGTGTAAAGAGATTCCGTATGTTGGCATTGCGTTGACTAACATCGATTTCACTGCCGCTTGATTTGAGCTGAAGAATTTCAATTAATTCATGACACAATTTGGACGAATTCTTGACTAAACGACTAAATCATGCTTAAACTCTGCTTGTAGTTAGTTAGTAGAACACAACGGAGTTAGCAATTATTATTATTATGCTTAAATAGAGAACGTATAACGAAGAATAGGAAACTCAATGCAAATGGCGAAAGGGCCAACACTTTGGTCAATTTGTCGCCCTTTCATAATAGGAAAGAAAGTGGAATAACGGAACTAAAGCTACTTACACTCATCCTTGAAGGGCCACTGAAGGAAGGAAGACAGGAAAACGATGAGGAACCTCAAGTGGTAGAAGAATGCGTTTCACCCTCTCTGTCTTTTTCTCTTTCTGTCACTTTCTACAGTTCCCACTGTCTATCGTATTTTGGCTATGTTTTAAAGCTGGTTTAGTTTGTTCATGTGTGGCAGAAAAGAAAATTGGACAACGGATACTAACACCATAAAAGACAGTGAGAGAGTGAGAGAGAATAAGAAATTTTTGAAACGTAAGACAGATTAGCATAAGCGGATAATTCCCAAAAACAAAAAAGGACGAAAGAACACAACTGCAAAAGCATCACCAGCAGCAGCAGCGGCAAACAATTTTCTAAACAAAACAAAAAAAAACTAAACTAAAAACATAGGAATAGAAATAGAAGTGGGAGTAAAAGTAAAAAGCACTTGTATAGTATGTACTTTAAGGATGTGTGAAACGTTCAAGTGCTGATACAGCTAAGCGACTAAGAAACTTTGTGAATTTGTTACGTTGAAGTAAGTCCGTGACCCCGGCCACATCAATGCCAAATGACGCATTCCACTGACTGAATGCATGGATGGCAAGAATGAGGATAGAAAGCTGCTTTTCTCCCAAACTGGGAGCTTCCGGCATAACTTTAAACAAACTACAACTACTACTACATATGTATGTATATATGTGCTACTTACTACAAGGCGACAAAGTAAAAGTAATCAAAATGCAAGCAAAGGGAACACAGAATTGCCACTCCGGTTTGTATGCTATAGAAATTTTGTTTTCTTTTAGAGCATTATAACAAGATCAAATTGAATAGACAATGCAAAAAGTAATTCGATTATAAATGTGTGCAATAAATTTATGAGCTACAAACTTAATCTTCTACTCAACTACAGCTTAATTAAATGCTAATCCTTATAAAGTAAATTCGCAATATAACCCAAGGCCATAAACAATCTTTGCTGGTTTGATTGATTTCATCAAACTAAGATATTAAGCTGTCTTAAGTTGGAAACTAAGCGTATAATAAACACTTGTTTCCCCGATTCCTGGTGAAAATATTACTCAAACCTAAATTGCACATGGGGAAATCAATGGAAGATAAGCATAAGGGAATGCCCTTATCAATGCCCCAGTGTGCATGTGCTCTTTGTGCACTTTTTGCATTTGTCTTGGCATTGACATTTTTTACTTTTGCGCAGCTTTTGCGGTTAGATAAGAAAATACTTTCGTTCTTTTTTGTTTGTCAGGACGGACTAGGATAGGGAGAAATGGAAAATCAAAAGTGGTTTGGGGACACATGCTCGTCTCTCTGTGTTTAGCTTCATCTCTATCTGATGCAACGTTCTTGCTATACCATTTTGCTTGTACCAGAGACCAGAGAAAAAGACCGATATGGTGCCACGCAAAGAAATAAAGGGATAGGGAGAGATAGAGATAGATGGCTCACAAAAAATTGCATGTCAAGTGAAATTACTTGTTTGCTCTAGAAGGCAAAAGTGGGCAACGGGTCGTATGGGATCGGTATATCTAAGAGACTGAAAGACATTCGGATGACAAGTGCAGTACGCACACAATGCCAAGTGAGAGTAAGTAATCGTAACATCAACTCCACACATGAGTCTCTGCCTCTGTGTGGGGGTGTATGTATGTATATATGGATATCTGAGCTGGCAACTTTGATATACGTAGACGACACTTCGATCTGCCTCGGATATGCAGCTAAGTACGATAAATTGAGATGAATGTCTGGTATGCAACTAAGTATTTCTACAGCTATCCATCTTTCTTTCTTTCTATATATCTATCTATCCCTCTAGCCAGCTTGCTAGTAGCCTAACGAAACCATGCGGAGACTGTCAGTAATCCTATATATATATATATATTTCGTTTTATACCTTGCTGCTTACATATATTACACAGTTTAGCTGTTACTTGTCTATCTCACTGTCAACATACCGAAAGATTTTTGACACTGCTCATCGATTGAAATATTTGTGTGACTTTAATACATACACAAATTTGTATGCCTCCTGGGCAAAGAGTCGTATGAATCATTTATAGGGCAAAAAACTAAAAAAAAAAACAGAAAATGAAGAAAGCATGCATTTTAACTTGCATTATAAAAGTGTTGCATAATTTAAGGCGTACGCTCACGCAGCCAACTGAAACAATCGGCAAGAAGCAGAAAACGCCACCGGCAATGCCCATAAAATATTCATTTAAAATGCAGCACGCAACACTTTGCCATGACGCATTTATGTTAACTCCATTGGACTCCATATACCCCATCGCTCATTTGTCTTGCCACACCACCCATCTATACGATTCACGCATTTAATTGCGAGCGTCACATGCAAATGTCAAAAGCAGGCGAAGAAATTTGCATGCCGATGACATGGCTCAACTGGTCAGAGCCCCATGGTGAGAGAGTTGGCAAACAAAATTCTAATCCCACGGATATCAGTAGGTATGAAGGTATGCATATATGAAAATGGCCTCCCCCTCCGTCAATATATTCCCTCGTCAAGCGCGCTGACATGTCGTGTATGTATGTACATATGTGTCTGTTTGTCGCCCCCTACCCCACATTCCTACTGTGTGCGATATCATGGATGGGCATTTTAAACACTTTGACGATAACAAACGTAACAATTCAAAAAAAAAAAATATATATTATATATATATAAAAATAACCAACTAACCAAACAATGAAATAACAAAAACTTACCACACATACACCACTCACTCTCCCTCTTTCGCCACCACCTCCTCCTCCGGCTCCTGTTGCCACTGGTGTTGTTAGCTTCCAGGCAGACAGACAGATAGACTGACACAATTCAATTGTATGCAAATTCCTGCTCTCTGGTCCAACACAAATTGTCAACTGAAAATGGCATTAAATTAAAACATTTTGATTAGCATTTAAAGTAAAAACAAACATCAGCAACAATCAGAATAATAATATCACTAAATGAAATGTTAAATGAATATCTCGAAAGACAATTGATTCAAATGCAAATTAAATATACCTACATATGTATATGCATGTGATATGAAATAGAATACACCCAAAAAGACAAAATGCTGATGAATAATACACTAAACTGCAAACTGATTGAAACTTTGACTGAATAGCACTATTTGACTAAATATACAACCGTTTATTGATTATAATTATTACAATGAGTTTTGAGAAACACCATTTAAATTTGTTATAAACGAGACATGATCTTCATATAAGATAATGGCAGAAGGGAACTAAAGAAAACTGGTTGTTGGTCAAATTAGAGTGATTTTAAGTCGTTTTCAATATTATGTATAACCCGCTTTATTGTCATCAAATATATGATATATATTATCATTGGTTTAAGCATATTAGAACCATGAATATCACCCTTAAATATCACTTAAAAAAACAGATGTTTTTCATCTTGTTATGGAGTTCATATACTAGACTATTTCATCCTGGACTACTCTTTCGGACTACTCTGGGTGCTACTTTTTCTTCTTTTAATTAAAGAATTCAAAAATTTTAAATTGTTGCAATATAAGTAAATATTATGCATCGTGTAAGATTAAAGTTTTGGTGAGAAAGAAGTTTGGACTATGTATAAATATTTTGGCCAGAAACTACAAAGGTATATAAACTTCGGCATTAGCCTTAGAAATTAATGCAAAGCAATAACTTTCGTTTACTTTTAAAATTCATAAACCAAAATATACCAAATATGTAAAATAAACAGTTTTTTACGCCTTATATTTAAAACTGTAATAAATGTTAACTGGACGACCATCAAATCAAACTCAATCAACAACATGTAGCACAGTGTTGATTGATTGTCTTAAATTCTATTATCACTTTGCCTGCAAATGAAGCAAGAGGAACATTTCTGTCAGTGCCATTGTTTCAGATATTACATCAACTGCTACGACTTGTCCATGCCCATAGGCCCACATAATGGACAAACCATGTATCCACACATTTCTCACATCAGTAGCGCAACAGATAACAACAAAAGCATTCACAATTGATATTATGACGTTGGCCTTACATTATGGTGAAGATATCAGGTTAATCCATATGCCCGAACGTAGCAGATAACAGAGCTTGAGACTGGGAATCGAAACTGAATGTCTAAGTGACTGCATTGGACAGTAAATGGAGCTGGGTAATTCATTCGGCCCACTGTCTGAGCCATTCAAATTATAACCAATTATCCAATTCACTCAAACGTAGCCTCATCATCCTCATCGTCATCGTCATCGTCATTGCCATCGTCATCATTGGGTGCTGGTCCTCAGTCTTATTTAGCTTAGAGGGCTGGCCCCACCATCAAGCTCACGTTTTTTACCCAAAACTGCGATCATGAGCCTGAGATTATGAGACACCAGAAAGAGACTCGACTTAAGACTTGCACGTTTTGTGTGAGCAATGGAAAAATCGACGACGACCAAAGGCAACAAACAAAAACGGGAAAAAGAGACTAATAATAAATAAAAAAAAAAAACTCAAAAAAAGGGAAAATTTTACGGTGCTCACGTAATTGAATTGCAGTCAGCTAAATTGGCATTTATTATAATAAAAGCAAATATGCAATTTCGCTTTTTGCCTGGAACACAACAACAAATAACAAAAAAGGCAACAACAGTTACAATAAGAAAATGAATAAAAGCAAAAAGGAAAGCAGTAAGAGGGAAAGGAAAATCATTTGCCAACTCTTATGGTAAATGAAAATTTTTCATATTTTAGATTTGTAAAAAGCTTAAAATTGACTCACTCGCTTTATCCGATAATATGCTTATGCAATCCATATCTTTTCAATAAAATTGTCAGGTTTTCACATAGTATATATTAATTTCACAATTTTCGTTTTGTAAAGAATTTTTAATTATCTCTCATTGATAAAACCAATTAGATGTGTCCCATCTACCTTAATTCTGGCCTATTTACGTAACTTACTCATTTACAATTCTCGACGAAAAAAGGGAAAAACAACAACCAACCAACAACAACTTGCCACAAATCAACCGCACGGATATTCAATTTAAATAAATAAATTCACAATAGTAAACCACATGATAAAAAAAAAAGACAAAAAATGGTTGCCAAATAGACACGAAATATATATATGTAGATATTATAAATAAAGCAGTGGTGCACTTAAAATAAAACAAATTAATCGCATAAATATTTAAAATAATAATAACAAAATATAAATAGGCTCACATAAAATAAGCCAAAAACTCAGCCAATATCATGAGATGGGATTTGTATGCAAAGCTCGGACAATATTATAAATATAATTGTAATTTATGCATAATCTTTTATTTAGTTAACTATGGCGTTAAACAAAAATATTATTTCACTTTGTTCATTTTTTCTATTTTGGGAAAATTAAATTATCGTTTCATGCTATTAAATAGAATATGGAAATGATATTGAAATTGATATTGAAATCGACTAAAAACAAACAGACCATCCTTAAATTACACATTCTCTGTTTCACTCCCTATCTCCCGTTGTCTCTTTCTATTTTCTTTAGTCCTTGTACTATGCCAAAATGCATTTATATTCCAATTTTCTAATTATGTGGTTGAACATTTTGGCGGCGATGTTGTATTGAAAGCAATTAAGCTAAATAATTGCGAAATTTTCATTGCGTGTATGAGTGTGAGTGTGTGGTTGTGTATGTGTGTGTTGAGAGACAGCCAAGTTCCTGACTATTTGATGGATTTAGCTAGAATGTCTGACATCATTTAGAATACTCTTTCAATAGGTTCATAAACGAAATGTTTAAAGATAAGACCATAATATTAAGAGAAACTCGAAAGTAAGTAAGTCTATCATTCTCAAAATCACTTTGCCATATTCGAAAAAATATTCCACCTATTATTCGGAATTGAGTATCAACTCTTCGGATATCTGAATATTTTGCTAACGCTGATTCTTTATTCGGTAACTTGTCTAATGATGTCGGCGCCGGTTTGAAGCTAACGCTTCAAATGGAACGGTTAACATCCAAGTGCCAAAATGAGTTTTTCACTGCGCCAAACAATTTCCGCATTTAATTACATTGATTATGCACTCAACAGAAAGGGAGAAAGAGAGAGAGAGAGAGAGGGGGGGGGGAAATTGAGAAAATAGGACTCCTACAAATTTTCACTCCCTTCTCTCATGTGGAAAACTTCGTTTCAACATTGAACTTGAAATTGATTTAGTTTTTTTTTTCGCTCTGGTTTTTGCGAAATGTTGCAAATTGTTTTTGGGGCGGTGATAAATGCCCAACAAGCGTGTTGACAACAACACAGCTAACACTTTCATGGTCTGTCAATCAACAAAAGCAACAGCATTGACAATAAGAAAAATATTGCTTTTGTTAAAGTTTTTATTGCTGTTGTCTTAGTGTAGTTACAACTGCCAAACAGAAAACAATTGTGCTTATATAAAAATTATACACATTATAATAGTATATGTGTGTGTGTGTCATGTATATTTAACCAAATCCATTAACTCATAATTTTCTGCTATGTTGAACACACACACACACAAACGCACACCAATCGAATCGGGGAACTGAGCCAGAGTGTTCAGTTTGTTGTCGTTAAAGCCAAAAAGCAAAATTGTGCGCAATTTTACGGCAGAGCGCATTTTGCCTGCCAACACCATTTTCATTCCCATTTCCATTCAGTAACAACGACAACAAAAAAACAACAAAAAAAAAAACAGAAAAAACGATGAGCACGTATGCGTGAAATATTGTGCAAATAACAACAACAACGACAACAGCAACTGCATCAGTAGTGGCAACTGCAATTGCAACAATAGCTACAACTGCAAATGCAAATGCAACTGCAATGGCAACAACAACTAGAGCTACTTGCAGTTAAGTGCTGCCACACAATTGCAATTGAAATCTTCCCAAAAACCAACAACAAAACTTCAAAATAAAGTTGAGGGAACAAGTTTTGAAAATGAAACAAATACAACCGAAATAGCGACAAAAAACTAAACAAAATTCACACGACATCATCGCCTCTTGACAGTTAGTTGATTATGGGAATTCATTGGAAACAAGTTTTGTTTTTGCTTTAGATTTTTCAGTTTCGTAATTTGACTTTTGCATGTGTCATGCATTTTTATTTTGCCTTAGTTATATTTATGATTAGACCTAACAAGTTCTATCTAATTTAAGGGATCGAATAGCACTTCCTATAAATTGTATAATGAATCTCATATTAATGGCCGATACTTAAATTGCAATTTAAATGATTTATTAACCATATGAATGACAATTTGAAAATTCCTAAGGTTTATAATAAATACACTACACAAAAGATTGGTTTTAATGGAAATATTGGAACTGATTTAAAATGATTTTTATATTTTATATATGGCGTGACCGTATCTTTAAAAAAAAAAAAAAAAAAGGAAAAAGGTTTTCATTGAGTTCCATTACAATAACAGGCTAAAATTTTTCAGCCAAATTTCTTATTCAAACTTGTAACTTAATATTTAAAATTTTATTTTCAATGGAATCCATTCAAAAGAGGAAATAACAATTCCAACCAACTGAAAAGAAATGTGTTAATATTGGACACAGGCTTAAGACAGTTTTGTGTCTACAGTTATTATTTTGTATTTAAAATTAAAATAGATTTAAGCACGATAAAATCCTTAGTCCTGCTACTTGTTGTCGGCCCCTTTCTTGTTGACGCCCTCCCAATCTGTCTCTGGTGATGTCACTTTAACCCTTTCGCTTTGGGTTACAAATTAATAATCAAACTGTTTTTTTTTTTTTTAGTGTGGTATGACTTATGTTACTATTTTATATACATATACAAATATCATTTTTTCCCGTTTTGTTTGTTCGAAACAAACTAATTGAATTTGTTTGTATTGTGGTTATTTTTGACGGTGTTTGGTTTATGCATTTTTATGAACTGTAAATTGGTAAATTATAAGCAATTATATATAATTTCATTACCAGGCCCCGGCCTATTCAAAGCAATTTTTTTTTTTTTTTGTTGCTCACACGGCAGCAGCGGCGCATTTTGTCAGACAATTTCATTAACAACAATTGCCGCTTCGGGGCTCTCAGATTGTGTATGTGTGTGTGTTTGTGCGTTTAAATATATTATATATGGATGTTTTCAGGTCTCTCGATGTGCGCATAACCGCTTCATTTCCATTAGCCATACAATTTGATTAAGTTCCGAGCAGCATATTACAATAATTTCTTTATCAACCAGAAGCACGCACAACAGCAACAACAACAATCAGACAAAAGAGCGTTGCATGTTTAATAAACAACAACAACAAAAGAATATTTTTTTTTTTTTTTTTTTTTTTGGGAGGGAATTTCATCTCATTGCATTGAGATGGATTTGGAGTTGGAGATGGAAATGGAGATTGTGATGAGAAGGCAAAGGATGGAAGACGTTGACAACGACCGGAAACTAGCGGAAATCATTAGACTCAGCACAAATGACTGCGAGATGCCAGTTTTCCTGTTGTTGCTTTAAGCAGTTCTTTTTTTTATGTTGCTTCCTTCTTCTGACTTCACTCTGTCCACAATGGGCAAAAGTTAAGAATTGAAAATTACCAAAAGGTTTAAGGCAAATTACATAAATAGGCATCAAGAATAAGTAAGTTCCTGCTTATTAATGATTCAAGGGAAGTTTAAACATTTTTTTTTAATTTGGTTGTATTTGCTTAAAACTAACTATTAATCAAACTCATAATGGATTCATCTACATAGTTTGTATTATTTTTCAAACTAAATTTATCATTGACTATTCTATTCATTAATATATGAAAAGTTCTTTAATCATACAATTCTATTAGTTTAAATGTATGACACTTAATTGTTGGTAAAAAATTTTTTTTTAAGTAAATGGTGTATTCTCATGGTGTTAAAAACATTTTCACATCACAGGATATTTCCTTTCGCTTATGATATTCAGCTATTATGGAAAACTCACTTTTTGGGGCTACAAATTCATTTTTATTCAACTTATTTATTGTTTTGATTCCACTGTATGGCAATGGATTTTCCACTGTCTTCTGTGTCTTCTGTGAGCCTTTTGTTTTGCTTAGATTGTTCTTCTTCTTCGTTTTCTGCTGCTGCTGTTGCTGGTCCCCTGACCTCTGCTTATGGCTATTGGCATGTCTGTTGTTGTTATTGTTGTTAGTCGTTGGCAGCTTATGCTCACAACTACTTAAATATCCGGAATCATTATTATAAAAATCAAGTGGGGAGCCAAAAGAGAGCAAATGAAGGGACTGAGCATAAAGCGAAGGAAGCAATTAGGGGAGCCAACGCATAATTGGTAAATTTTTCGCCCAACAGCGTGCGAAAAACTTACTCTTTCGTTCTACTTTTTTCCCCCAAACATTTTCAGATTTTTCTTTTGCCTTTGTTTGGCTTGAAAGCCAAGTGGAGAGCAGAATAAATAGCCAGGCAATATGGCTGGTAGCGTTAATTAAAACAATCTAAAGGTGCCAAGGATAAAGGTGTGGATAAACCGTTGGCTTTGTGCTGTGATTAGCGGCGATGATGATAATAACACCCCAAAAACGAAAGGCTAACAGAAACTGTGAAGGAGCAAGAAACCCCATAAGAGGAATAAGAACCAAAGTGTTGAGACTTTCAAACCAACTTGCACATTCATCAGTGTGGAAGATGCTTAAATAAAAATCAACTGGACGTGCAAATGAGATGCCAAAAGCTTACAACATTCAAGTAGAAGTTTGTGTTAACAAACAAGAACAAAAAAAAAAAGGACAAGCGAAAAAAATGAGAATGAAAATAAATAAAAAGCAGATAAAAATCAAATTAACAAAAAAACGAAAAGAGAAATGGCGCTGAAGTAAATAAAATTGCCCAAGTTGTTGGCGCTGCCAGCCGGACGGAGTCCACCTGATAAAAAATGTTTTTTGATGGCAGAACGAGCCAACATGAAGTAGGTTCCTTGGGTGGACACTGACACGCCCACATCTAGCTGGGGCAACCCAATTTATATTTCACCGTTTGCTGATTGCGAATGAAATGAATTCAGCTGCTGCTGCTGCTGCTGCGTTAAGAAATGACATTGGAGGCGACGCGTCGCCTGGTTGGTCCAAGGATATGATGGGCGCGTGTGTAGCCAGAGCATTTACAAAAATAAATTTAATGACTTTGACTGTCCAGGAGGATGCTGATACAAAAAAAAATGAACAAGAACGAAGAAAAAAGTATATGTAAATGAAATGAGCATGGACACATGGGACTGAGACGGACTGGCTATGGCGAAGCCGAAAAGTGTCCTTAATCTGTTTAAAAGAGCGCTGAGAGCCATCCCACAGACCCAGTGAGGGCATCAAAATTAATGGCAAGAAATTTAAAATGTAATTGACAGGCCAACTGACGGCCTCCAGCCACGCCTGACATTCCTGCCACGGCCGGCAGTTATTAAAACACACATTGCGTATACGCAACGCGGAAACGGAAATGCAGCATTAAATGAAAATAAAAGAGAACGACCAAAAAAAGGACATGGCCAGGCATCGTTTCATTTCGCGGCTCCTGCTTCAGCTTTAGCTCGAACTCCAGCTCATTTCAACTCGACGTAATTGCTCTCCGCGGATCGTCCACATCCTGCAGCATCCTCTCTGCTGCTGTGAGTCTGTGGGTGTGCGGGTTCGGGAAGGGGGGTGGTCTTTTAAACCGTTTGTCAATGCTTTATTTGCGTTTATCGCAATCATTTTTGTTGGCCGCTTAATATGGCAATTTACATTGACATTATTTTTATTACACAACAAAATGAAAGTGCGCGAGAAATCCTTTTTTTTGTTCATCGTTCTTTTTTCGTTTTGTTTTACATAATTCCATCATTATCAAGTTGGTGAGCGTTTATCTCCCAATTTAATTGCTGGATTGCTGTTGGCTCAACTCCAGCTTAAAAAGTTGACAAATTTTGTAAAACAAAAACGAACTGAAATATAAAGGTAGAGTGCACAGGCAAATGATAAAGTTGAAATGCTCGTGGCCATAACAATTAGAAGCAATTGCTACTCTACCCCAAAGCCTGACTGCAATTTCTCTTTTTTCCACGTGACGACAGACCCTGACTATGACTGTGCCACTGCACTTCGCTTCAATGGATGGTAGATGCAGATGCAGATGCAGATGCTGATGTTGTTGCCGTTGCCGTTGCCGATGCCATTTGCCTTTGCTGGCTGCTGCAAAGGTAACAATAAACGTGTACACCTTCCCACTCCTGCCCTCATGTCAGAGACGGAAGCAGCGACGAGCCAAGCATGTGAAAATTTCACTTTCATGTTTAACTTAGACATCTCACAGCATATCCACACACACTGGCACATACTCACGCACACACTCATCTTATGTAGCATGCAGTGTTTTTTTTTTTTTTTTTTGTGGCATGGGATGCAATAACACATAACAGAAAAAGCCAAACAATGCCTGTTGGTGTCTGCCACTCTTCCTTCTTGCTTTCAACCGCCCGCGCTTCTTCTGCCTGCCTTCAACTCTGCCAGTGACACACTTTGAGTCTCATATTGCGTTTTGGTTTTACCTGTGTGCGCAGGCATTATGTGACATCCACCAGCCACCATCGAGGAGCAGGAGCAGCGTATTTGAGCATGAATGTCATAAGGCGCTGCCAACTAAGAGCAAATAAAAAACCAAAACGAACGAACGAAACGTTGAGGCACGAAAAAAACCTCTGCCACATTGTTAACAGTTAAAGCAATGTGTCCACTTAAAGCATCCAACTGCTACAGCATTCACAATTTGACAGACATTGCATAAGTCACTAGAGGCTGAGTAGGAAGCGTTAATTATTAAGCAAAAATTCAACTCAAGCAACTGTAAAACTGAAAGACAAAATGCTTTCTATAAACAAAGTATAATTTTATGTACTTTAACCACAAAAGACATTGCGACGATTTTAGGATTGAAACCAACTGAAGATCACCATAGAGATCGAGTCGACAGTGGAAAGTTTTCCTCTCTTATTAGAGATATTTTCAGTTAAGATGAAGTATAAAGTAATCTCAAATTAGTTTCACCTAATGATAGCTAAAATTTTTAGCGAATGAATCAAAATATTTACCAACTTTATCGAATTTAAGCCAATTGTGGTTTAAGTACCTATACGTACCATATCAAAGTACTTTATTATTATTATGAGTAGTTTAGTTGAATGAACAAATAAAAATTTCAAAAGTTTGTTATTTATTTTACCCCTTTCACTGGGATAGTTGGTCCTAGTTGGAACCAGGAGCATCAGAACTGGCCAAGCCACCAATCTACAGGCAAACAACAAGTAAACAACAAACAAAAACAACTGCAATCAATTGCATCTTCTGCCGCATGAATGCGTGACTGAATAGCAGCACATGGTATGAGCTCATGTGTAAGCTGATGCGCCCATCCTAACTCTCACACATATGAAATATCCTTGTACGCCCCCCGCTACTCCACCCTTCACTTCTTGGCATTTTTGAGCTGACCAATGTGGTAACAAAATGGCCGCATCAAGTTATTTTTTATTTCCATCTACAACTGCAATTCAAGTGCATTGCATTGCATGACTGACTGACTGACTGACTGACTGGCTGACTGACAGACTGACTGAGGGTGAGTGGGTGGGTCGGTTGGTTGTTTGAACGGTTGACTGAGTGAATAAGTGAATGAGTGTTGCTGCTTGCATGGTGAATGTGTCATACCAGCGGCGCCAAATTGAAAGCATCGCCTATGAAACCGAATTCCAAAAAGCCAGAACTGCGAAACCCCAAACCAAAAAACAAAATGAAATAACCAAAAGCTATTCGAATCGTGTTACAATGGGGAAAAGAAAAAGTCTTCTACTTTGGTAGACCCAAACGCTGCCCCGAGGCCTTGGCCATGATATTGATTTGCTGTCATTATGGAAAAGAAAAAAAAAAGCCAAAAGGTTGGCAATAACAAAATTGTAATTTGTGGATAAAAACTACTACTTGCTGCTGCTGGTGCTCCTGATAGTCCTTCGGGTGAATACGGATGGTGGCAACAAACAAAATTTGAATTTACCCTGCGTTCGATACGCGAAATTGAAATTGTTATTTGTTGAACAGCAGCGCAAAAGTGCACAGAGAAAAGTTATCCGTATTTTTGTTGTTGCTATACATAGTGTTGTTGGTTTTTTTTTTCTCCTCACGACCCTTCGAGAGATCGCCTAGGGTGACCACTCAACAGGCGCGATTCGTATACTACTCACACTCAGACTTTTAACATCATATTTTTTCAGGGCAGTGCAGCACTTTTGTACCCTTCATCCCTCTGGGTTAAAGCTGGGTATACTCAGTTTAACAAATTGTGTGCAATAGCCAAAATGAAAAGCCTAAAGGGCATAATAAGTCAAAGTTTGTTAATTTGATGGCAAATACTGGAAAAATAAATATTTCACTTAAATACAAGTATTCAAATGGTTTAGAAGACAATGTCAGAAACTTTGAAATGTTGACAAAAATATCAATTCTTTCCATGACTGGTAAAAGGTATTTCAAAGACTATCATTTTTTGACATTTTTCAACTTTTCCCGCTCCCATTTCCTTTCAGCAGTTTTGCAGCAGTTATTGACTTTTTCTCCTTGCAGCAAACAAATGTAATTTGCATTTTGATAACAATTTCCAGCAGCTGCTGCATTTTAATTGCATTCATTGAATGGCATAAGTTTTTCTCCCTACAGTTTCGTTTTTGGGTTGTACGGATCTTAAAGGGAATTTGGGGAAAGAAAGCAAACCCCGAAATCAATTGTCAGGTCATCTGTCAATTTGTTTGTTATTTTGCTGCAACTGTCAGCTGTCAGCTTGGTTGAACAGAGCAAATAAAATGGTTTTAATGTGACGTCGCCTTTTACCCCCGACTGCAAAACCCAATGCTGTAACTTGCAACAAAATTGCACTAAGATAGAAGGTGGAGGACAAGGCATAGAAAAGGAGTGGAAACATGACGGAGGCGGTAGCCTCCGAAAACTACAAGAAAAAGTTCAAAAGTTCGTTTGCCGCTTGTGTAAACAAATTATTTGTTTTAGCTGCTTTTTCCTGTCAGGTAATTGCCACACGACGTCGTCGACAACGGCTCAGACGACGACTAAAAGTCATAGTCAGAGACAAAGACAAATTCATAGGCAGTGAGGAGAATTAGTCAAAGACAAACGTTTTGTTTGCCTTTTGCCATTTTGTGTGCAAATTATCAAGTTGTCGCCCCAGCTGTGCCATTGTGCAAGAATTGGGATAAATCCCAGCCAGGCCATCAACTGGCCCAGTAATTAGTTTACACTGGCTAAATCCTGGGTAAAATTAACCACAGCAATTACACGCACAAAATGGCAAACAATTAATAAAAATTTGAGAAGGAGGCGGGAAGCAAAACGAAGGGAAATCAACTCAATGCCAAACAAAAGAATCTGCGAAAATCTATTAAAGGGCGGCCGTTCAGGGTGTTTTCCATAAATCAAATTAATTGAAATTAATGGTGTACCTAACTAGGAATACTTTTTTTGGTTTTTTTTTTTTGAGGTTCTGGTACTACCAACTAGCCCTGCTTGTGCTCCTGCGCCTCCACTTAGCTCCTTTCAATTGCGCGCACTCACGCAAATGTTTATTTGTTTTTTGTTGCAAGGATTAAGGACCGAAAAAATGGCAAGACGAAACGCAGCCAACAAACAGGGCTGGCCAAATGCCTTGCTCCCCTTTCTGGCCCACTAATTATTTTGGCTTACTGGTCTGGTCGAGCGCGTTAAGCCTTTTCAAGCCAAATGGAACCCTAATAAATCGAAGGCAAACAAAATAAACAAACAAAAAAAAAAAGAAAAAGAAAAACAAAGCGAAAGGATAATACGTTTATGCGCTCAATGAATGTAAAATCAGATACTACAATACAAGAACATAAATTTGTGGTAAAAGAGGAGAAATTAGATTAACTTATGCAAATTTTACAAATAATTTTAAAAAGGAACTGTTTCAGATTATAAAATAACCTAGCCTCTCAGAAATTGGTTAACCCTTTGGGCATAAATTGAAGCTTTTATTTATTTGTTTTTCAATTCATTTTGTGTTTTTTCTATTCTTTTCAATATCACTCATACGACATGTTGTTCACAAAGCATTAATTTTTATAAGATGCCATTCTAATGCCCACTCACAGTGCACTACAAAGAGAAAAGTAGAATTCAGTTGAAAGCCAATAATATTAATCAAGGGATGTCTTTCATTTAATTTAGTTTCTTTTTTCGGTTATGGTACTATGATTACACATTATTTACAATTTCAAGTAGATCTCAAATTTGAGCCAAGCATAAACGAACAACGAGAAACCACTTCTAAATATTTGAACTTCAAAGGCGTGGTTTGTGTATTTGGCAGGACATTTTACGCGATGCTGGAAAAAAAATTAATGAATTATTTGTCTGGTGCCGGTTTGCCACACTCATTAAAATGATTTAATAGGGAAAATCCGGATATCCGAAAGCTCCATTGAAAGGCAAACAACGAACCAGCAAACAAACATTCAAAATGGTTGCGACAGGAGCAGAAACGAACGAACGAATGTCATTTGTTGCCTGACTAAATTCGAAATGAAATTCATCAAAACTAAACGTGACCATTAGTGAATGCATGAATAATGAATAAAGCCTACAAACAGATTTTAGTATGCCCAAAATACTTTGCTCATATTTGCATATTAAATATTTAGGCTTATGAATGGAGACATGGAGCCAAGTTGGGCAGAGAAGCAAGAAAAATGAAAATCACATTCAAATTCATATGCCATAATATGTTTGTACATACATTTGCATGGGTGGGGGAATTTATAAAGGGAAAGACATATGGAAATCGGCTCTCTCAAATCACCATGAACATACTTAGCTAACTATGTAGGCGGGGGCGTGACTGAGGGATTGGACGAAAACATCGCATTTTCCAATCAATTGAATTTCAATTTGCATAATTTTCTATATGTCAACGTAATGTATACGAAATTCGATTATTTTCCATTGAATTGAACTGAAGACATCGAAAGTGGACAAAAGGCACTCGAAACCACTACAAGCAAACCGAGTCTATGGACTCTGGACACGCACATAAAACAGGCAAGGACACAAATGGGTGTGTCCTGGAGTGGACAAACATTATTGCAAATTTATATGTTTTGTCTGAACATCTCACAGACATACACCCACACACACACCCATCCGCACCCACCCACATCCACACACCCACATTTTGACCTCAAAAAGTAACCTAAAACGTATAAAATTCAAAAACTTTTCGGTGCAGGGGTTAGAGGAATACAGAGTAGAAGTAAAAAAAGGGTCAAAGCGAGTCGAGCAATAAAAGGCATGGCAATGAAATGTTCCGTTCGGTACGGTTCGTTTCAACTCTGAAAAACTATCACAAATGCGATGAAAACGAACAAACGACACAAAAACAACAAAAAAAAAAAAAAAACAAACCAACTCAAAGCACAAAAATAAAATAGGAATACCAAATTTTTACTAAAAGAAAAATAATAATAACCTCACGAATTGATGGTACTCTAGTAGAAAAATCTAAATAAACCAAATGAAAATAGTCACAAAAATTATATATACTTTTTCTATTGCTGTAGTTTAATTTAAGGAATGACTATTGCACTTTTCTGTTTAATATTACTTGAAACTATAAATTTTGCCTCGCAATTCAAAAAGATTTGCAAAACTAACTTGTTATTGATATAAGAGAAGAAGAAATCAATTTCTAAACAGATCATAGTCTAAGAGACTTATACCCTATAACCCGGGAGTAACAACAACAATGTGCGTGTCCTTTTTTGCGCATTTTACACGCCCACATGGCAGTCCTTTTCAAAAAAAAAAAAAAATAAATAAAAGAAATGAAATAACTAAAAAAGGGTTCAAATGTATTTACCGTCCTGGGGCACGCTGCTTTTATTCTCTCTCTTTTCTTTATTTCTGTTTTTTCTCTCTTTATATTTTGTTCAACCATTCCTTTTGCTTTGTAACAATGTGCACGGAAAAATGCACCCAACACGCAAAGCAGCCCACAGACACCCTTACGACCCTAATCTCTACCCGCGACACGTCGCTTCCTTCGTTTCTTCAAAAGTGGAAGTTTTGTGGCAGCCACAATACTATTCCATATATATTCTAGTACAACAAAAAGAAAAAAAAGAAACCAGAAAAACAGTTAAAAGATTCAAGTTTTGTCCATGGCACATGGAAGTTTTGTGTTGCCCTTTTTTTTGGTTCTGGCTTACTCTGGGCGCGCGTGTCGTAAAAATTTAATTAAAAAATTATTTTGTTAACAATAAAAATCAACACTTGGGGAGTAAAAACCGCAAGGCAAATAATGATTAAGAAGCATACGCCCAGGAGTGACAAAGCGGGTTTATGTTACTGTTCGTTTCTCTCCGTGTGTGTGTGTGTGTTAGTGTGTGTGATTTGCCACACCCATTAGCCAAAGCAAAATGTGCGAATTATGTGCATGAACAGCGGGCATTTATGGCCATTTATTGTAACGCCTTGCTTTTAGCCACAAGATCCGCCCACATTACCTTATACCCATACCCATAGTATTAGACACACACCATTTTGAATGTGTCAGGCCAACGAAATTATGATGACGACTTTTTATTGAAGCCCAAAAAGCCATTGTCTGCTCCTTATCCTTGTTGCCTTGTTGTCCTGGCTGGCTCAAGTGGTCCTGTCTTGTCTGAGTTTTAGCCTCCTCTCCTTTCGGTGTCTTCTGTGTCAAGTCAATAAAAATTCAGTAAAAACGCTCTTGACGTAGGCTCAAGGATTATTATTGCTACTTTATGACAGTTTAGGTGAGTGTTTGCCTCTGCCTATATGTGTATATGTGTGTGTGTGTGTGTTTGTGAAGGATACCAGATTCAAAAGGTTATAGACACAGGCAAATATCGAGTGACTTGTCATGCGGCATCATCCAAAAAGTATACAAGACTCAAATTGCCTCCATGGGATAGCAGAAAAACAGTTGACAGTCAAATTGGTAAGCCGACCTGATAATACTCTTTACCTTTTAAAAACAAAAACCTTTACCATCTATTTTAAACACCGAAAGGTTACTTTTGGCCTTAATAAATAGATTATAGATTATACTTTCTAAAATGTTGTCTTTATTAACAAGATTTTTATAATAAATAAGTCTGTTAAATACTTATTTTCGCGTCAGCTACATGCAAGTTAATATTCCCAATATACTCTTTAACCAAAATATAATGTTCAACTCACTAAATGACAGTTTGGGGGGATAAGTAAAATGTTACTTTTCGCTTAAGCTCAAACGAAAATGATGAGTACCTTAGTCAGGGGATAAATTAAAATTATTAAAGTTAAATGCCACTTTAGTTCCATTTCCCAATAGGTCAATCTGAATTACAACTTTTTGGTTAGCTGACCAACAATCTAGACCAAGAATTTTTCTAAATAGACAAAACCGAAACAACCAATTACTAATTAAAATTTCCTTTTTCCGACCAGTGCCAACTTTGATTTCATTGTTTGCAAATTCCTTGACTCGATTGTTAATTTAACCAGAAAAGTTAGCTTAATGAAAACAATGAACAGTTTTCAATTTCATCTTCATTACAGCAAGGTCTCAAATGAGATGAATGAAAAACCAAGGAAAACTTGGAAAATTAACAGAAACCTCTCTCGAGAAATGCAACCAAATTCACACGCTAATTGTGCCCGAGGCTCGGACTAAAGAAAAACCCGAAACCCAACAAAAGTTAATGAAGACTTCACTTCAGTTGAACACCAAAAATATGGCCACGTTTCAATGTCAAGTCGTAAAATTTGCATATTTTTCCAGCGCAGCTATTAATGTTACTGTATTTTTTTCTAATTTTTTCGCTTTTTTCGGTTTATTTTGGGAAGGGGGAAATAAGTTGACACCTTTTATGTTTCGTATTAATTTTTTTTTTTTGTTTCGAGGGGAGGAAAAGCCGTTTGCTAATTGCCAGAGCAAGGCTCAGCAATGGCTTAATTACGTTGTTTCTGCTGTTTTGTGTTTATTTGTTGACCTTTTGCCATTGGCCAAAAGTTCATTTGCATAATTTGCATGGCTTACACAATATTCTTGTTTTTTTTTTCTTTCTGTTGTTTCCCTACTATGCATAGTACACAGCGATTTTCACGTAGAATTTGCATAAAGCTAAATTTACATTGTAGGCAATCAGCATATTTTTTTCTATCGCTGGCTTTTGCTTTTTAGCCGGCTTATTGAGTAGACAGCGAAAAGTTTATTTGCACTTTTCTTTTTTTTTGGGGGGGGGGGCTGTAATATTATGGACTAATATTGAATTTTTTGTACGTACAAATATATATGTATGTATGTATCTATATCTTTTCAAGTTGATATTTGCTCTTTAAATAATTTTTTTTTTTACCGACACACGTTTTCAATTTTGCCAATACTAAAGGTTTATGGCCAGAAAGAAACAAGAGTCAGTTATGCAAATGTCCAACTGCCAAAAACTGTTATATGAGATCAACACAAATAAACAGACAGACAGATGGGCACAGAGACAGATACGCACACATACGCAGAAATCGTGTCAATTGTGTAAAAGGTTTAGTTTGTTCAAAATTTGAATGCCACCTGGGTGAATTTTAAATTTAAATTTGCAATTCCAACATCAGCATGTTGGGCCAAACAATAATAATTACAATGCATAAATCAGCCGGCTTGACAGTGCAAAAATTGTAATGGTAACCTGCATGATTTTGGGCCAGCTTCGGCTATGGCATTTAGTCCAAATTAACTAATAGTGTTGCATCACCCTTCAGCAGGTAAGTAAATATGTTCACTAAACTTATTCGTTGTTCAGTTGTTCACTCACTCATTCTATACTTCATTAGCGAATCAGTTTTTCAAGTGTTCAGTCACTGCTCACTTGATTACTTGTTTCCTGATCTAGTTCCTTTCTTTTGTCTTATAAATAAAGGGTTAAAAGGATAATCAATCTCTAATTTGGCCTTGTTTTATTTGAAATGAATATGCCATTTTGCAGGGTACCATACTTCATTATTTAACGTAATAGGTAAAATCCCTTTTGACAATTTGGTTTCACCCTATGCTATTTCTATCCCGCTTTGTTTATTTTTTTGCATAATAGTTAACAATGTTGCAGCCATTGAAAATTTACAGTGGCAAGTCTTTTATCAAATCATTACACTATGGCCACACTGCGTATGTGCAATATTTTTAATGACTAGCCAAATATAAATATTTATATACACAATTTATTTGCTGCTGACTAGTGTAATAAAATTACCATTCATTGACTAAAACTATTGATTTCTATTAGCCCTAAATTGACGCAGTTGGGTAGTAAATTTATTATTTGCATTGGATTAATTAATAAAATTCGATTTAATTGCTACAGAGCCAATTAGTAGTATTAGATTTCAACAATTTAATCAATTGCTTAGCCAATGAAAGATAATCAGATAAATCTTAGTAAAGGTGAACAAACGAAATGAAAAATATGTCAAGTCAAAGCAAATAAATTTGACTTATACTGTGTACTTTTTGATTTAGCCATATTTATTCAAATGTTTTCATTCATTTGATAACTTAATCAAACAGATCATCTTACTTATGAAATCTAAACAAATCATATATTTGTTTCAATTTGTGCTGCTAATTGAGGATGACTTTTAGGACTTTGTTTTATTTTTAGATAAAGAAATGTCTACAATTGTTATTATCTTTTAATTCGATTTGCTACTTTGGCCTTGAAATGAATCAAGTCAAGATATTGATGAAAATTTCATAATATCTGAACATTTATTTCAAAACCGCAAACCGAACCGGCAACTGTGTGTGTAGTAATACTTAGCAAATATTATAAATACAATACATACACATGCTCACAGTTCGACACATTTGTATACATACATATTTTGTTGATTTTTCCACATACCTACAGAGGGCAAAAAAAAATATATAAGTGGAGAAATATTGTGGGCACAGTAACAAAAATACATATATAGGTACATAAAGCCCTATCAATTCTACAACTGAGCATATTAGCGTTCTTATAACTTATGGATACAGTGATAAAATCTTGCATTATATATATTTTTATGATTTTATTTATGGAACCAAAGTTTGTCAATGGTTCTTTTTGTTTGAAAGAAATGTTTATAATTATGTTTGCCTAATCTCAATTGATCTTTACTTAAATAATTGTTTGATTTTGCCGCCTTTTTCTTCAGCAGATTTTCAACATATTTTAATGATTAGAAAAAGATTATATTAAATGATAAACTAGATCCAGAAATAGCAACATTTTTTATGACACATTTTCACCAGGAAAATTGAGTGGGAAAAGTGTTAAAATATTTGAATGAATAACATTTATGTGGATAGTAAAGTTTACTTAAAGTTATTTTTTAGCTGCTTAAACATTACATAAATTCAATATTTGTTCTATCTTTAAACTGACATAGACAAGTCGTATTGCCTAGAATAACCTATCTACAAATTCTCAGACTTTTCTTTTTTACACGCTTTAAAGTACTCTTTGAGATTAACATTTAAAACAAACATCCGTTAAGTTGTACAGGTTCATGCAACTCATAGCTAGAGTATTACGCTCTTCACATCTATAGGATATGAATTATTTGGCATTCAAGTTATCGCCTTTATTCACTCCATATTTTCGCTGTCAATTTACACAATTTGCACATTTCATATGTTGGTTTTTTTTTTATTGGTGATTTTTATTTAGTTTTCATTTTATTCGCTATCATAATTCCGCAATTTGTTGCAGGGGTTAAGAGCTCGATAAAGGTGGTATACCAATGGACAATATTTCAGGTTTGGTAAATATTTAACAAAGGTATTTATATTTGTTTACTACGACGCCTTGTATAAACAAATGGACAACAAAATTTGTTTTTTTTTTTTTCTTTGGTTTATTTTACCGAACATATTTACACGTTTCTCTTGGGGTATGGGGCATTTGCGTCTCTCTGTCTCTCTATGTAGGTATCTCTCCCTCATTTTTATCTACCAGTGACATGCGAAAGCCCCTAAATGACATGCAACAAAGCCCTGGCCAACTACGTGTGACCCGTTGGCAAAAACTACCAGCAACAATGAACAATTTCATACAATCAGAGTTGTGGCACATGATCCAACAACATCACATAGAGCCTAATTATGAACAAGCTGTGAAACCATATAACAAATACTAGCATATACATAGATAAGTAAAGCTGTCAACTAGTTAGATGGATTTACAATACAATTGAGGAAACTTTGCCAAAAACTTGCCTCTTCTATTTTTTCGCGAACAATAACTAAAATGTTTCTTTCCCCTACAAAAATGTTTATACATTCCCAGCATTGTGAAACATAGATAGATACATAGATAGATAAATAGATGCCCCCCTTTTCTCTCTTATTTGAACTTACCTTCCACCAACTTGGGTGACGTCTTGGGGGCTTCTTCTTCTTTGCTTTGGTCTGTAAGAAAAGAAAAGTAAACTTAATTAATAAGCAAATGTCTGGACGATTTGATTTACTGGCTAACCCAGTTTTTGAAATTATATTTTACCGCAAGCTTCCGCCTACAAAATACGTGAATAAACCGAACAAAATACGCACAAACCAGTTTAATGCACTTGACGCGACTCAACTCAACTCAACTTGACTTGACTTGACTTCCCAAACTCGTCTCACAAAACACAACAACTCATTGAGAAGTGTAAAAAAAAGGTTGTTAAAAAAAATAAATGGAAAAACAAAAAGTTATTAACAAAATGCGCGGATAGTTAACCTAGTGCATGTATTTAGGAAAATTAAAATCATGCCAAACTAATTAAGATATTTGTCAAGTATCTGAGTTATGGGTCAGTCAGTTGCAATGAGTGAGACAGAGAACCAAATGGGGGGTGAATGTGCAGACTGGGTCATTAGCCAGAGGCGTAGCTATGGGCTAATAAGATACACAGCCATTTAAATGATTTAGAAGCAGTTAAATTAATCGTATTTACTATTTATAAATCAGTTATTTTGCTTCTATAATTTACTCATATCGGATAGAATTTAGCTGCGCTTTGATTTCTAGAAAAATTTAACAATTCCCTAGTTGCCTACGCCCATGCTCACTTGATGATGTTAAGCGGCTTAGGTCGTTAATTGAATTAGTTTACAAGCATCGTCTATATAGTTTACATTTCTATATATACATATATTTGTGTTTGTATGGGCGTAAGCACCTCTTCTTTCTCGTTCTTATTCTCCCAACATTTTCTTTCTCATTCTGGTTTACCCACTTATACAATTGCACTTGCACTTGATATACAATTAGATTCTTTGTTGCCTGCGGCTGGCCGCTTAAGCCAAACAACTTTTGCTCTTTATGCAGCTTTCTCATTTTACAAGCCAAGCCGAATTCCCCCACCTCTCTTGAGTCGATCCCCAATGCCTCCTACACCTACCCTCTTTGTGCACTTAGTGCCCCTCCGCTGCACTAAATAATCTCGTGCAATTCTTTTTAATGAACTTTTAATTGTTGGCATCTTGGTGAGATGCTGAGGCGTTGTTGCTGCTGATGCTGCTGATGCTTACATAATTGAACTCTGCTGGTGCGCTTAGTTAATTGTTTAATTAAGTCATTAAAATGCCATAAAAATAATTAGCAAAAAGCCTAGTCTAACACTGTTGCCAGGCTGTCTAGGGGAAGGGTTACCCATGGAGTTCAAGTGACTAAAGTGACATACGACACTTGAACCTAATGAGCTCTCAACTAATGATCTTAAAGAGAAATAGTTGTTGTATAACTTTAAACTGTCAAAAAAGAAAAAACATTCAAAAGTTATCACGCAATAGCTTTAGCCTGAGAGGCAAGGGAAAAGAACTAAAATTATGACGAACTTCGTTTCTTGGGAAACAGGAAGCATTTTATATTTCAAACCCTAGAGATAAGCATCTTTGAATTGCACGTTTCTAGCCAAATTAAGACTATTAATATTTTTCACTTTGAAGAGTTTTGATTTGACAATAATTACATACAACTGAAATGAAAATTATTTCAACATTATTATCATTTGATTTACAAATATTCTGGAGGAATATTTAACCCATATTTATCATTCATCAATCGCGTGACTTGTCAAAACTTTCTGACATACAATCGTAATAATGAAAAACTGTTGATGATGGAGAGTCAAAGCAACAACAATTAGATGGCCAACAAAATTGCCATCAATAATGACAGAGAGACATCAACAGAAGAGACAACGACAACGTCAACGTCGACGACGGCGACAAAACAAGCAACAACAACCAATAACAATTGCTACTGTCACCATGGCGATAAATGATAACAAAATCATTAATTAAAAAATCTGCAAGTGAATGGCAACAAAAACAATAAGGCAGCTTGGTATGCAAATTTAATTTTTATCTTCACTTTTTATTTTCATAATAGGTGAAAAGCCCAGAGCGTTTATTTTATTTCGAGTCGTAGTTTTTATACCCTTGCAAGGTGTCAAATAAACTAAAATAAATATTTGGCTAGTAGCTTTAAAACAAGGGCACGAGTTCAAATTCATTCAGATGACGGTACACTAGTTAGAATATATATGTACATATGCATATATTATATATTTTTGGCACCAACAATTTGCAATTATTTGATGTTAAAAAGGTTTTATTGATTTTAGTCATTCAATGTCAAAGACAATTTATTTTTCAGCTTCAAAAATGTCAAACAGCTGTTATATTATGCTACTAAACTTGATTATCTTGCTGTTTTGTTGTCTATAAAAGATAAAAACAATTTGCGCTCTGGAAAGACCAAAGAAATGCAAACTTAAAGAAGTGAAGGCATTGCCTCTTGAAGGTCAGACAGAAATCCCTGAGAATGGCTAAACAGAGAAAATCGTCTAGAAGTCAACTTGTTTTTCTTTAAAAGAAGTAAGCCCTCTATATCGAATTACTTACCAAAATGATAATACCCTTTTGGGTAAGTATATACGCGTTACACAGAAAATGCAGCAAATAATATGGTTTTCTATTAATCAATAAATAAAATACTCAAACAAAAACATAGTAATTAATAGTAAATTATTAATGAGAGAAGCACTTGAAAGTTATGCTTCAATTACAATCAATATTAATTTTCTGTTTTTTTTTTTTTTTTTATTTTACTCCCTATTCTTCTGTTTTTGATATTGTGTGGGCATGTTATAATTTTTTCTTGGCCAACTATTGGAAAAAATATATTTTTTCATAATGCAATGGGTTAACTTTGTTTTCACTTTAATTAAATTTTAATAGCAACAAAGATTTATAACGTACAACAGCAAAAGCCACAACAACAAACCAAATCCGATTTAATTTGAGAAATTTAAAAGGTAGATGACACACATGTCAGTATCATAATTATAAGGCAAAAGTCTTTTTGAGAAAGCAAAAAGAAACTAAAAGTAAGATAAAGATGCCAAAGAGTAACAGAGAAGGAAAAGGTTGACAAGGCCAAGAAATGTGAAACTTTTACTTGCCATTTAAGCTGGTGTTTCTTTGGCATAAGTTTTTCATTGCAGAAAATGAATGTTAAATGAATTTTAAAACTTTTCATCAAGAAGTTGCAAGCTGCATATGTAAATCAATTAAAATGATAATTTCAATACCCTTTAATTTAATTGACCTCCAAAAAAACGTTTATTTTAATTTATAAGAGAGGTAGGTGATATGATATAAATGAATTTTATAAATCACTCAAACGCAGCATTTGATATGCTTCATTAATATATATATTGAATTTGAATAGAATTCCATGGGTAAATGGCTTAAATGCACTTTTATACACACACACAAAATTTAAAAAAAAATACATTTTAAATGAAAATCTATAGATAGAAATCTTTTTTATAAGCTATATGCAGATTTAGTGATACAGATTAAGTTTCACACTTAAAAACATTTTCAATATGTATCAATAGAATTGAAATGATTCCCCCGTAAAATATGTTTGAAATTTATTTAAATTATTTAAGTGAAATGTGAATATACATTTAAAATAGGTTTGAAAATAAAATTTACATTTCAAACCTCCCTATTAATAGCAGGAGGTAGGATTTTTTTTATATATTTAGTGGCAAAACGCAACAAAATTGCAATTTGTATAAAAATTTGCGTATGAAGAATTTGTGCAATTTTAATTGTTTTGTCGAGTGGCAGAGAGGAATGTGAAATATATTGCTGAACAATATGATAGATAACTAAATAAAAACGAAAATAGAGTTCTACTTAATGAATGCAATCAAAATCATATTAAACTTGCTTTGTTCAGATTCTGGCATTTTATTTCGTTAAATAAATATGCACAAAATTGTTCGGGTTGGCATTTCAAAAGGGCCACGGAAAATCCGCTTATAGACAAATTGTGATTGAATCAGCCAAAAAGGAGAAGCAGAAAATGTGCAAAGTATAAAAGGAATGACCCAAAAAAATAACAGAAAGGGGAACAGGGGAGAAGCCGACAAAACCCTTGAGGACTCTGTTTGCATAAAAAGCAATGAAATATATATACATACATATATATATTGTATAGCTTTATTGGAGACAAAAAATTTACTATATATTGAAATGTTATATATATTTACTTTAAACATTTCTCTTTCTCCATTGGCAGCGCTCTTTAGCGCTTTATTGCATTGCGCAAAGCTTTCGCTTTGTGGCGCGCTGTAATTGAACTTTCATTGAAACGCAAGTCATTAGAAAGCAAAAGCAGACAGAACCAAAAACAGAACCAGCCATATAGAAATGGATAAAGTCCAATGGAAATTTGTATACTCTTTGTTAAAGATGATCAGAGACGAATAGAATCTGAGCAGAGAAAATATATGTATATACCTTAAATAATCTTATGTGGATGTAGTTATCCGACTTGATATGTTGCAATTAGTAATGATCCAGTAATGATTCTAGTTAAATAAAGAACATTCTTGTGTATCTCCAACAAAGATCTTACTCAATTTCACTTGCTCTGTCTTTATAGAGTATAAACAGAACTAGTACAGAGACAAATACCAATACCAAGAACCAGCTAGCGTAAATTTTCACGGCGATAAAGAAGAAACGAGAGAAAAGACCAACTACAGCAACAACAACAACTAATTCAAGACAAATGATTAGCTGCCTTCAATTATCCAACTCTTGTTCTCTCTTTCTCTTTTCCTTCTCTCATTCACTTTCTCTTTCTCCCCCTCGCTATTTCTTTGTCTCTATGAAAATTCAATGAAATTAAATTAAATGCAATTATTTTATCGGCATTTGGCCAACTAATTGGGTTAAGTGCGTTTTGTTTTTATCAGCCTTAGACTTACTCCATGGCCCATGGCCCATAGCTGATAGCCTCTCTGAGTAATCAATCAAAAAAGAGAACAAAATATTGTTTACTAACATTGTTGATGAAATTTAATTAGCACAGCTATTCAAAAAGAAAAAATTAAAAAGGCAAATATAAAAAAATAGCCACCAGACCGAGTACTATTTGTGTACACAGAAATTCAGAGTCTAATTCTATTGATTGAGGAAGACTATTTTTATTTTGCTCAGAGACAGCAAATAAAAATAGCTAATGCTTATGTGCGATATAGATAATAAGTAAATGAATCATTAACTAACAAAAGTCATTCTTTATTTCTTTAGGAAGCGAAGTATCACTAATAAATTAAAAGCATATTTCTCATTTATAATTATTGTTTGAAAAGAAAGCAAAGGTTATTAAGGTATAATACACGAAAATTACCTAACAGATTAAGTTACGCTTAAAGATCTTTTCACAAATGGCATGGACAACAAATATTATAAACTTAAACACTAAAATCCATTTAGAACAGTTCATTTAAGGATTCCATTTCGTTTTTGCAGTCAAAACAAATAAATTTCTACCTTCTCACGGATTCCAAAAACCAAAAAAAAAAAAAAAACAAAGAACAAACGTCCGTGTCTCGTGCCAAAAATATGTATTTTCTATCTACTGCACTCTCTCACAATTTTTCCCTCTCCTGGCGCTGCTGTCGCCAGGTAAGAAATCTGCCCCAAAGGTCTCTAAAATATAAAGGTGTGAAACGAAGCGACCACAACACAAACACACAAATGCCCGGCACACGCTGTGTATATTTAATGTAGCTTAACTTGAAACAAAAAACAAAACAGAAATAAGAAAAAAGGCAAGAGGCAAGTGCAAAGACAAAACAACCAAAGGTCAATATTGAAAATTGATAAACAGCGTGGCCAAAAAAAAAAAACAGAAGCACCAACGAAATCTACCTAACCGAAACCTGAGCTATCAGCTCTTGGCTGTCCTTGCGCTACGTCAACTTCGTCGCGGTTTCATAATTAAAAGTAAACAGTGGAGCGTTTTCTTCTTGAAATTTCAATTTTCACTAAAATTTGTTTTGTATCTAATTCGAAAATTCAGAAAAATTTAAAAGTTTTTGGGGTTTGCTCTCACGACTTTTACATGCCCTGTAAAATACATTTCTTTTCTCGGCTTAATTGTTAAGCTTGATTTCGCATAAAGTGTTTCCAAAGTATTAGAAAGTTTTCAAATAAAAGTTTAAAATAACAGTTTATAATATAGAAGCTTACCAAATAGTTAAAAATTCATCTCCTACCCTAGGGACAGATAATTTATTGTTTTCAATATACCCTTTCATCGCTTGGGTAGAGGGTATAACAAATCAAATACAAATACATCAACATTAACTGGGTGGATGGCTGGGCAAATTGGGCCACACAAAAATAGAGAGGCGTCTATTTCTGTAGACGCCCGCCAAAAAAACAAAAAAAAAAAAAAAACCAAACGTTGTATAGACCGAATAGAAACCAAAATACCTACACATAATATTAATGATGGGCGAGTCTTTTAAATTTAATTTGCAATCATCACAATGGGCAAGCCAAGGAGAATACCAAATTTTTAGAATCTACCATGCGATAATTGTATAGAGTGCGAACAAATTATCTTTTGTTTACTTATTGACTCTATAATGTACAATTTTGTTTACTTAAAAAATATATATTAATTTGCCTAAGGTCAAATTTATTTGACATACAAATAGATAATCGCTGAAAATACCAGTAGGTACCAGAATGATAGGGAAAACAGAAAACAAAGCTAGTAGACTTTATTCCAACATGGTTTAAAATATAACTTCAACCTTTGGTAGTCAACTAGATACTGTCTTAGTTTACTCTAGTTAGTTGTTTGCATTTGCTTACAGCTGCAAATACAGAGACATTTTATTCTGCCATATTAGCCTAATTAATTTTAGGCCTATCTATATCTTAGATATAACTAAATGCATTTTCGTAGTTTATTTGTAAAAACCATGTTCCGATCCCTAGTAGGCTGATAACAATAAAAAATCATATTGTATCGAAGGCCTAAATCCTATTTTAATAAATAAATAAACTATAATTGCTTAAGAAAATGTTGTTCATACAAAAACTACTACAATTTTTCACATTGTTATTTTAAGTATGTTTGATAAATGAAATTAATTTAATATTCCTCTTTACTTTTTCAACGATTACAGTTTTTTTGCTTATGAATGCATTTCAAAATTAAATATAAAAATGGCATAAACGGAAATCAAAATCAATTGCTTTAATTAAAAAATAAAACAGAAAATAAACTGCAAGCAAATTATTTTTATTTTACAAATAAAAGGAACAAGAGTTTCTTATATATTTTTTTTTTTCTCTTTTGATTTTTGTTTTATATTTGTGATTTTAGCTTGCTAGGCACATTTTGACTTCAAATGTTACGCTTGGCTAAATCTAAACAGAAATACCAATGCACAACAATATGTTTCTTATTTTTTTTCATTTTACTTTTTGAATTTATATGTATCTATATTTATGCGCAATATACACATGTATTTGTATTGTATACCAATATCGAGGCCAGAGAAAAAATGTAAAAGACATTTTCTGTAGAGTTTCTCAATAAAATTTTATTGAACAAGCAGATTAAAATTTTAAAACTGAACTTTAATTAAAAAAAAATTCAATTAAATTGGATTTTTCTATTCGACATATGTCCACTGTGTTAGGGAAAATTATAAGATATATTAAACTAAAGTTTAGACTATTAATTTAATTATTTAACTACTTTTTGTGAGAAATATTTCGAAAATATCATCATTGAAATTCTAATTTCCAGGGAAAATTATAAGATATATTAAACTAAAGTTTAGACTATTTTCAATTCTTAATTGAAGTTTTGTTAATTTAATTATTTAACTACTTTTTGTGAGGAATATTTCGAAAATATCATGATTGAAATTCTAATTTCCTTATTACCAACGAAAATTACTGAAAAAAAATTACCAAAAAGAAATTCTTGAACCCAAACATAATGGCAGTTCGTTATTCTTCAACCTTTAAAACGATACCCGATAACAATCCAAGTTATGGAACTTGTCAACAATGTCTTCAACACTAAAGTCATTTCCTTATAAGTTAAATATTTGGAAACTAAAGTATATATATTGAATTGAAATTCAAAGTGAATGAACTTTAAAGATTTATTCATATTTCTAAATATATCGAAATGCAAACAATCAATTCGATCAAAATATCCCAAGAAATCAAGAAATAATATACAATTTTATTTATAGCAGCATTGTTACAAAATTATTATGATGCTTCACAAGGATTACATATATCGATTAACATACACACACCATCATATGTGTATATGTGGGTGTGTTTATATACCCTTGCAGAAGTTATAATACTATATAGCATCAAGCTTCAAATTTCTCATCAAGTATAATATCGACCTTGCAATAGTTGTTGAACATGCTCTCTTCAAAAACTCAAATTTGTCGCATAATCTAGAGGGTCAGTGTCTTTCAGTCCTGTGTCTGTTTAACTACGAACTATTTAGGCTTATAGGCAACAATCGGACAACTAAAAACCTTGTAAAAGAGTTGTATTTAAGGGCTATACATGACAGAAAGGCAACTATCATGTCTTTATGTTTAAAATAGATGGACTAGTGAAAGAATGGCTAATTTGTGTTTTGAGTTCTCAGGGACGGATCTGGACAAATATTTTGGGGGGTGCAATCTAAAATGCAAGTTAAAACAAAATTAAGGAGGTCAATTAAAGGTGATAAAGTGTTTTTGCGTTAGGGATAGTAGAATATCGACATATGATCCATTTGCTCCCATAAATAAGAACTATTAAAATGTGTCAGGTAAAGGATTCAGTTTTAAAAAGATATCCTGCACTTAGTCTAAAGGAGGGTAAAAATTCCTAGAAAACCGAGAAGCTGTTAAATTTTGAAGTTTTTGACTCTTATTTAAATTTTTGTATGAAAACTGAGCAAAAAATAAGAAAAGCAGATAGTATTAGGGTTAAAGACTGCAAGGGTATATGAACTTTGACATAGTCAAAGCGAACTTCTTTTGCATTTATTTATAGTATCCAATCAAATGTGAAATGCTTCATCAATTTGTTCTCTCAGAGCCCCTGCCTGATCGGCTTCCCACACCCACATCTCTTGTCTATCTTAATTTAACAAAAGCCCGCGAAATGTTTAAAACCATTTGAGATTGAACAATATGCGACATCAATGAACAATTAAATTGAAACCTAAAAAAAAGTACAGACAAAAATAAAATAAATCAGCTAAAAACAGAACAGTAAATGAAGCAGCAGCACGCGTTTGCAAAAAACGATACAAATTTCGAGTTCATTTGAATTTTGGGATTGGGAACGATGAAGAGAACATTGAGTGGGGGAAGTGGTGGAACCGAGAATGTTGCCGGGCTTACAAATGAAGTTTGCATCCACAGGGTTTGATTTTTTGGCATAAAAATTCATTGGAAATGGTCTGAGGCCATTATAAACGAAGGGGGGAAAAAATGCTTGCAATTAAATCAGTTTCTATGTTATCAATTTTGCCGAATACCCTCTAAAAAATGTGGTTAACCACTTTGACATAAAAGTAAAATTGCAAAAGCTTTATCAGCTTGAAGTTTATTATAGTTTGCTATACCAAAAAGTATTCTCGACCACATTAAAAAGGGTAGAATGGAAATCAATCAAGCCAAACAACCACATTGCCTCTTTGGCTGACTGACCAAACCAAAAACATATATACTCGTATACATTGGTTAAATATAAGCCAAAGTTAAAATTGAAATAAAATTGTTACCCAGACAGAAGCATGACCAGACCAAACCGAAATTCGAGGACTATCAGGGCTATTATTGCCACATACTTGAGAGGGCCAAGAGAGGGTCAGACAGTGTCAGACAGTGTCAGTGATGGAGTTGGTTGCTGTTGATGAGAAGTTAACTTAAGGCACGCCCATCAGCTGGATGCTGCAGTTGGCAATTGTTTAAATTTTTTAAGGTTGGGCCGAAGTAGTGATGGCAGCAGAAGCAAAAGCAGTTAGTTGCGGTTCGTCTGCTGCCAAAAAAACGAGAAGAAAAAAAAAGGTAAATGAAAAGAACCGTAAGAGCAACTCAGCCATGGCGAATGTTTTGCTTGTTGTTGTTGCTGTTGTTATCGTAACAACAATTCTCCTATGGGTCTAGGCATATTCTATAAGATTTAATTACAGTACCCAGTACCCATAGTCCCCTTTCACCTGTTTTTCTTTCTTCATGGTTTTTTTTTTTTTTGGCCAAAATGAAACACACAACAAAAAAAGAGTAAAATACTTGCACAGTTACGCTTCTGCTTTTGCTTTTGTATATTCAACCTTCTGCCTTCTGCCTAAATGTTGGCCCGTTTCTTGGCCCCCATTTTCTTTTCTTTCCTTCTTTTTTGTGATTTTGTTTTTTTTTTTTATTTCTGTTGTTGCTGGTATTATTCTGTTTTTGCCATTCTGTTCATGAGCTTTGCACTTTTCTAAAAGGTTTGACACAGTTTTCTGACTTTTCGCTCTGCTCTTTAAATGGTATTTAAGTTGGCTTTATTCTTTTGCTACTGCTGCTGCTGCCTCATGTTCTTATGCCATTTAGATGTCTTTATTCAGCTAAGAAAGCTGGCGTGAAATTCTATGACCAAATGAAAGTCAGACCAAAAATACACAAAAAAATACCAAGTCATGTTCTGGAAAGCGTAACAAAAGCCACAAAGCACAAGGCATAAATGAAAATTGTATCTATATATATTTAACAGACACAAGACACACACACACACGCACACATATACAAACGCATATAAGGCACATTTTAATAATGCGTATCGTTTACACTAAACAAAGTAAGTGGCATAAGTTTTATAACTCATTAACCTTTCAGAACAAACAAAAGGCAGCTGTGTTTGGTCTTTTGTGTGTGTGTTTGCTTGTTGTTGGGTTCACTTCGGTTCTGTGTCACTGGCACACCAAGAGAGAAGTCGAGAGTTTACTGGAATTGTATCTAAAAGATACACACAAACAACAACACACACAGACTTAAATATATATCAAACACATTTGAGCTTCATTTAATGCGCTTCATTAGCTTAAACATCACACAAACACACACACACACACACACACACACTCATTGGACGACAGAGAACACAACCAATTTCATCACACACACAAACACACATTCAGATCACAATGATTTTCACTTTTTTTCTATATGTGTACATTTTGCTTCATTTTCCATCAAGACGAGATGCTATTAAAATTATATTTCTGATTAATCATGCACTTTAATGATAGCAACAACAACAACAATAATAATGACAACAAAAGCTTTTAATTTTCTTAACCAGAAGAAGGAGAAAGGAACCTAAATAATATTTAGACTTTCATTCTTTTGGTCAAATAAAATTAACTTAACAGTTGTATGCAGTTAACACTTTTTCAGGGCAATGACCGATTCCAAAATAATGTTATTAACAACAATCACAATTATTTGTTATAATGCAAGTAATGGAAAGCTTTTGTAAGTCTAAGCTGTCAAAACGAATTGTGGAAGAAGAGAGAGAGAGAGAGAGAGGAGAATAGAAAACGTGCCCTAATATTAACGAAAAAGGTATAAAAGTTTGATATAAATTGTTTGACCAAAACCCTACAAATTCAACTCTAAATTTATGGGAAATTGTCATACAAAACTGTACTTCCTATTTGTAAAAAACTTTAAAATATATTGTTCTAATTTATTTACAAAATTAGTTCAAATCCTATTATTATAAAATGTGTCGAATATCTTTAGAAGATACTGCAAATGTAAATTGGTCACCAAATTATGAATGGCGATTAATCGGATCTTAAATACTACCAAGTCTCAAAGGAATCTGTCTCTTAAAATCTCACACAAAACTAAAACTAACTGTTGCGTCTCTTTTAAAAGAAGCATGTTACCTTAATAAAATAGTCAATAGAATCTACGGATCAAAATTCCAACTTGGTAACAGCTTTGATTTAAAATTTCATGATCAAAATGTTGACCCAAATGCTTGTCAACATGGAGGAGAGAAAACAATGATGTAAGCATAATAAAGTTTATACCGATTAAAATGCACATTTCCTGAGGAATTTGTAAGTTTTGTGATAATTTCAAATTATTTATTCTTTCTGTATGCACAACAAACATCAATCTATCCGCAAGATATGTACATACAGACATATGTACATACAGAGTGGAAGTACTTTTGCTATCTAGTTAGATATCTAGATACATACAGATGAGCACATACATATGTATGTATGTATATATGATACAATAAATGTAAACCAACTAACAACCGAGGCAGGCATACAAAATACTGCCATCTTGTGGTGTGGCATGTGCTGGGTGCTTCCTGCTTGGTATAGAACGTATTATGCTGCTCTGCATACTAATGGATAGATAGATGAAATAACAACCAAAGACTTGAAAGATATTTCAAATATTTAACACCGCTAGCCAAACAAGCGAACATGGCCCAAAAGAAAGAATGGGAAGTAGTCGGTCTCAAGTCTCAGATTCACTCAGTAACTGCTCATTTGAGTGTGTGTGTGTGTGTGTGTGTGTGTGTGAGATATAAGCCCAATCAACTTGGCCAAGAGGATGATGACAACGATGACGACAAGAGCGACAAGTTTGACTTGTTTTTTTTTCCCCCCAAAAGACGATCGAATATCTCAGCATAATTTCGGCAGTCTTCAAAATTTAAAAAACCAATTCCTGACAAGCAAACCAGAAAAAAAGATTAGTTAAAAATAAATGAATCAGAAAGAATCATAGTGTAGTTAGTAGAAATGCCAATTTTGTTCTCAGCCCTCAAAAAGCAAATCTGAATTGCAATTTCAAGCACCAATGAAATCATTGACACAGTTTTCTGAGGTTGTTAAAAACTTGTCTGGTTTGACTTAAGATGGCATGCATTTCTTTGGCATATAAATAAAAAAACAAAACAAGAAACGTTTTGCCAAAAACTGGTTAGCACAATTGTGGCGCGGGGAAGTCCCCTTCGAAAAATATTTATTGAAATCACGCAAAGTTTTTTAAGATAAATAAAGGTTATGATATGGGTTATAAGTTGAGTTGAATAGTTTAATATTAGCACCCCAAAAGGCTCTCTTTCATAACAATTATAGACATTAAATTAAATAATTTCTGTGCATTTTCTAACACTTTGTTCACTGATGGCTGATCTAAAAGCTTTAGTTTTAACTTTAGCTTTAGCTTTTGCTCTTCTGTGGCTGGCATTAAAATTCAATGCAAATATCTGTTGGCACGTTTCAA
Source organism: Drosophila insularis (assembly GCA_018903935.1). Taxonomy (NCBI): domain Eukaryota; kingdom Metazoa; phylum Arthropoda; class Insecta; order Diptera; family Drosophilidae; genus Drosophila; species Drosophila insularis. The sequence continues at coordinate 730,058 of JAEIFP010000752.1, forward strand.
TGTGGTTTACATTTTATGTGCATTATTTGTTGTTATAGTTACTGTTTTTCCTTCCTCTCTTTTTGTTGATGTCATGCCATTCATTTTGTTTTGACTTTTTTGGTTTTATATATATAGTTTTATAGAGCTGGGAATATTTAATTTCCTTTGCACAACAATTGGCAATTGTCATTAAAACTTTTTCATTGGATTTTTTTCCAACCGTTTGTCTATCTGACGGATTTGTTATTATTAATAAAAACTACAAGATGAATTCATTTTTTTTTTTTTTTTTTTGGGGGGGGTTTGAGTAAAAACTAAAACAAACTGCTTTGTTACATAAAACGTGACATTTTGCGCAGTTTCCTATAACAATTTCTCTTACTCTCTTTTGGCCTGTTTCGCCTTGTTTCAGGCATTGTTAGTAGTAGGATTGGGACAGTCACGTTTTTCGCCCACGCGATACGTCAACAGATTTCACTTTTCCTGTCGCATATTGAATAAATAAAAGAAAATTATTTTTGATTTCTGAACTAGTTGAATAAGAATTAATCACCTTACCAAAATTCCCAAATTCTGAAGCACTTGGGAGTTTCCCTTTGTACTTGTGCTGGGTTTTTTTCCGTCCCCAAAGATAAGATAACCCAGATGATAAGTTGTTGATATATCATAGGGTAGAAACATTGCAGCAATGCAACAGGTTGTCAATGAGAGAAGTAGGTACAAGCTTTTTGAAGGAGCTACCGTTAGATATAAAGTTCTAAGCCTGTCAAAGCTCTAATAAACTCATAGCGCCATCTAGCTTAAATTCAGCGAAACTAAACTAGAACTTTAAGGTCCTTGCAAAAAAAGGTATATGACCTTTGATAAGAAGGTTGTACCAGTTACATATATTCGCATTTTATCATACTTAATAAATATATATAAAGTTAATTTTGGCGCTTATAGATACTTTATCCATATAAACCAAACATAAATAGTTAAGATTTCTGTGCTGTTAACCATCTGAGTTTTTTTTTATTTATAGATTTTTTTAAAATAAATTAGTATTTTGCTATTTACTTCGTTTTTAAACGGAAAACCTTTTAAAAGTTACAAATTGCTTTGCATAAAAGTGCAAAATAATGACAAATCGACAAAGAGAATTCCACATAAAAATTGTTTTTAAATGGAATCACAGCGGAATAACAAAAACAAAACACAGCAACAATTTTTGTTTTTTCATATAATGTACATTAAGCATGTATTGTATTTTTATTTTATAAATATTTTACAAAATAATTCTTTTGCTTAACATGTACTACGCATGTAGTTTGGTTACTTTTTCCATTTAAATTATAAAAATACCGTTAAAACTGCCGCATTTAGTTAAAAGAGAACCGAACAACCAAAAAGACAAAAAGCCATTATGAAATATGGTAATAAACCTGCTTTTTATGGGGAGGGTCAGGCTAACGGTTAAATGGCCATCATGCAACCAATGTCAAAGTCTTTAATAAAAATACAAAATATATATGAATATATATATTAATAATTCGCATGATGCATGGAGGCAGGACTTCCGTTTGGCGGCATTTAATAAATTGAATGACATGCCGTTAACTATGCGCACTTTTCAGTTAAATTTCACGTTTGTCTTTTTATTTTTTGTATACAAATTTCCAAAGCAATATATCAAACATAAATAGCAAAAAATATAAAATAAAATGCACAAGCTCGTATAAAGCAATAAAATGTTATGGCAAATAACATTAACTGTGATTGATCAAATAAAAACATCGACATCAATTATGATAGATACATATATAAAAAACATGCATGATTATACTTACATATATATGAGTATTTTGCGTGACTTTAAATGCTGATATGCAAGAGGATGGAAAATGAAATTACAAAATATTACAATAAAGAGAAACTAGTAACCATATATGATGTAAAATAAATTAATGTTGTTTACAAAAAAGTTTAACTAGGTCTAAAATGTGTTAGGGTAATACTAAAATATAAAGCTACATATTGTTATTGTTATTGTTATAACAAATTTCTGAATCAAATATTCCTATTAAGGGGAGTTCTTCTAGATAAAACTATGATTAAACGCAACAAAGTTGCTTTAAATAGAGAAATTAAAATCTTGGCATATGTAAAACTATCTTCAAAGCAATTTTTCTGTATTATGCAGTGAACCATTTATTTCCACTAGACAAATCAAAAGGCGTGTCAAAACTCAAGTTTCTGGCACAATAAACACTATAAAAACGGGAAGGCCTCAGCATCGTTTGTTGGCTTTTGAGGGAAACGTATTAAAAAACCATTAAGCAAGAAAGTAACTCACAAAGATCACAAAAATTGAAAGCGAAAATTGGCTGAAAGGGAAACAATGCGGTAGTTTCAAATTTTTTTTTTTTTTGTGCTTTATGACCAAATTGTCATTGTAGAATTACGATAGCAATAAAAATCATTAGACGTTGAAGTTGTGCATGAATTTCCGAGTGTTTGGCCAATATAAACAAAAGGCAATCCAAATCGAATTCAAAAACAAAAAATACCCACACAAGCCGAGTCAAAAACGTGCTGATTAATGTTCAACATTCATACAAATGGCAGAAATGGAGAGAAAAAAAAAAACTATCAAATGGCATAGGTCAGTTACACTAATTGAAATAGAATGTTGTTGCTGTTCCAAAGTTTGTGCGGTTTTTTGTTGTTCTTTTTTGTTTGCCTATTATATTTTTGTTTTTTCTTTTATTATCAACTTTTTTGTATATATGTATATTCGCTTGTGGGTGGCTGATCTGATATAAGTATTTTGGAGCCACAAAGAAGTGGCCTTAGCTCGGAGTAATGGTTTTGTGAATGGAGCTCTCTGGCTCTCTTAAAGGTGATATGTGAGTTTAGAAAGCAGCCAAGATATCAGAAGCCGCATCATCTTCATGTCTACCTTTCACTTTAGAATGCCCAAAAAAAAGAAATGTTCAAGTTGGCCTCTTCGCTTTCAAAACTGGTATGTTTAGGTAGGTTTAATTATAATAATTATTTTGCTTAAATTTAAAAGTGTTGTAATTAATAAATTTCACATAAGTCTGCTATATTCTGATAAAGTAGTCTAGTTATTTGTCTTATTGATTTCAAGTATGTATAAATAATTGAATTGAAAACATTAACTGCGCAGGAAACAAAATAATTATTATTTATTTTATCAATGGGCAATACCCAGAATGGGGAAAAATTCCAAGTTTGATATTTATGTTGATAAGCTTCGATTTGAATTGAGAACAAAAAAATAAATAAATCAACAAGTGGTTGACCAGCTTTAGGATAACGCAAAGCTATTGCAGAGCTTTCAATATTTAAAGCCTGCAGGCAAATATTGAACGTCAAAATTACAGCTGATGGTATATATCACGTGGTTAAAGCTTTCAGGAGAGCCCTGAGAACGGCTGCACGAGAGAAAGAGAGACAGAGAGAGTGCGAGGATAGTGAGAACAAATTCAAGGATACGCATGTCCCACAAATGTCAAAATAATAAAATAAAAAAAAAAAACACATACAACATACAAATAAATCCTGCAACAATCTTGTTTGGAGATTATGGATCTGGCCTGATTACAGTTGACGGCGACGCCTTTAAAGTTAAAGACTCCAACCTTCGATTATGGCTTTATGTAGAGATAAATGTCATTTTGCACTTGAGAATAGATCCCGTGGAAAGTGGGTGCGGTGGCCAACACCATCTGACAATTGTGACGTTCTCATAAATGGTAAACAACACTCAGACAGGGAACAAACTAATGAGGCGCCAGGAAGCCAAGCTAAAGCAACGACAACAACTACAACAACAACATCTATAAACGACTCCCCAACATGCAACAGAGCGGAGGAAAAATGCTGCTTCTCCATCCACATGATGAATGCTTCTAGTGCTAGTATTCTACAGTGAAAACTAAATGAGACAAATACTAATAAGAGTATCCTGAGTTTTTCGATAAGCTCAAAAAGATAATACAAAATGGTTACTGATGAATAGAAGCTCTTAGTAAAGAAAAATGTATTGGAAAATATTGAAAATGTAAATGTGTTGTATTTGCTTTATCTAGTTGTAATTTCCAATTGGTTTTGGCAATTCTTTAATGGTCAGCGAAGTCTAAATATAGTTTTAACGACCTTTAATAAATTATTTTCCAAATTTTAATTTGACTTAATTCATGGGACTAATTCTAACGCTCTTCACTAGCTTTTCGTATAAAATTCATTTAAAATTCAACTAATTTAAAGACTACTTTTTTTGAGGTAATTTAATTTTAACAATCGAAATTATTGTAATTTGAGAACTTAACGACCTTTTAATAGGTATTTTGCTATGACGACGAAGCAATCATGTACGAGTGTTTACTGTAAATGAAGGCGTGCCAAGGTTAAGCGTTTTGGTGAATGAAGCCAACAGTGAATAGGGGCAGGGGGTGAAGTGGTTGGGACCGCGAGGTGTGTTAGACCAAAGGCCACTGGACAGTTGAAAGCCAGAGGTATGAGGCAGGAGGTGTGTATCGGTTGATGGCGACTTGTGCAATCAGCTGTTGCTAATGAAAAGCAAGAGTCAGATTCTTATTGATTTTTTAGCGGGGATAACACAAGCCCCTTTTCCAGAGCGGTTTTTGTTGTTATTTTTGTTCTAAGAACTAGCAGGACGTACACAGATAATGGAATCCGATAATCACTTAATTAACTAATTAGCACACACAACTTACCCTCTTCCAAAACGGTTAAAATGATGTACTATATCAATGATAGTAAGTAGTAGTAATAGGTACTTGTATTTTTATGTTTGTAATTGTTTAATTACAAATGCTTTATTTTATGCGGTTTGATTTGGGTTTCTCCTTTTAAATTTGTATTTGCAACAATCTTGATATTTTTTCTATTTTATTTTTTATTTGTTTAGTTGTTTTTGTGGTTGCTGTTGTTGCAAGTATTTCCGCTTTAAATTAAATGCAATTATAAATATATATATATATATATGTATATATGAATATTTATATATATATATGTGAGCAAAGGAGAGATTATGGCAATTATTGATGCACTCGCGTTTATTAACTACGCCGTTTTGCATTTCTCCTCTTATTTTTCTTTTTTTAATTATGCATATTTTGTATTTTTCATTTTTTTTAGATAAAGTCATTCACAAGGCAATTTTCCCAACATACAATAAAACAAGTCGCCATGAGGAAAATAGCGTTTTGTTATATATTTTTTTATTATTATTTATGCACATGTACATGTATGTTATTATAGGCGCAGCTTGAAATTCAAGGCTAGACAGACAAACAAAATAATTTGGATGATTTCAAAGGTCGTCGGTAGGAGACACAAAATTGAAACTGCCACTGATAATACTGTGCAAAAAAACGACACATTTTAAAATGCTTCTCAAGTGAGAAGAAGAAAGGGAGTTAGAGATGGAAAGAGAAAGGTTGAGAACTGTGCGAGAATTTGTTAGAAAGAGAGTGGTGATTAAATGATAGACCTTTGGTATTAGGTGGAATTAGCTTATCAATGCTTATCAGTGCTATGACGACTGCCTTACTGGCTGCTAATTGAAACAAACTGAGGGCGATTGAAATACATTTACAATATTATAAAGTGTCTACATTGAGATACCCTATAAAATTATAATTAGCCTGCAAATCAAGGCTAATAATCCCTCAAAATCCTGACACTCTTGACCATATATCATTTCTTCACAACTCACGATCTTTTAACATTTTCGAAATTGGTTTAACTCTTAATTTATATAAAGTTCACAAATAATTTAAAAATTTTGAATTATTAAATGCAGAGACCTATGATAGACCAGTAAATGTGTTTCCTTTTCCTTCTCCTTTCTGATTGTCTTCAAGCACTCTTACATTCAACTTTTTTAGAAGTTAGCGTTTTGATTTTAAAAAGGTTCAGATTTAAAGCGAACTAAAAATTGGACAAAAACGTCCTTGAAAAACAGCTGAGGCCTACAACATTTTCTAATTTTCTTATTTTATGACAAGCAACATATCATTAATGTCCTTTTATGAAGTTTCATACCATTATCTCAATAATTACTAACAAATCGAAAACTTATAGTTTTTTTATTGCCCGAAAATTTTGGAACTATTGACTATTAACGTACTGGAACCGGAACAATTTTTTGATTCTGTTTCATTTCTTTACTTAAAGCCATGCTTTGCCCAGGATAGGACTTATCAAAAATGCCATACTCAAAACTAAAGACAGTACCGACTGTATTTATGTTAAGCAATATTAATAGGAAACAAATTTATCTATATTATTACCTACGAATTGGTAATAAATAGGTAAAGGCCAACATTCTATATCCTGTCTCTGATATACCCGAAAAACCATCTAAATGGTTAATGGGTATAAAAAAAGATACAAATTGAACAACGCTGCAATTTTTCTATATCTCTTTAGATACATTAGTATATCTGTCTAACTAGCATGTACCTACTATATGCTTATGTATGATTGTAGCAACAGCTTGTTTAACACCCAAAATGTATCTTTGTATCTTTTTGAGTTTGACGCTCTGTAGAACAACAAAAATGATAAGCGGCAAAAAAAAAAAAAAAAATCATTCAGGTTTGTGGGTGGACAAACAAGGCAGGGAGAGGCGTTAAGGTGTATGTATGTATGGGAAGATTGCAAAGATATCACAAGATTTCACTTTACGCAAGTACACATGAAAATTTATTATTATTTTTTTTAAAATTGTTGTTGTTGTTTTGACAACCAAACAAAAACACCATGAACTTGGACACAGAGAAAAAGCTTTGCTTTTACTTATAGAGATTAACGAATATCTATAGATTGATATATGTATTTATAAGCACTACACACGGAAAGCTAATTTACTATAAATATATATTTAAATATATATGTATTTATATTAACAATTGGTTGGTTTTCTTTTGGCGTTTATTCTTTTATAATTTGGCAAAAACTACAATAAAATTTATTCTTAATTTATGATGTCAAAAATGCCAAAAAAAGAGAGACAGAGAGAGAGTATTGTGTGTAAAAGAGAGAGTGGGCGAGAGCGCGCGCGTAAAACGAAGACCAACAGCAAAAAAAGAGGTACACCAACCCACAAAGAAATAACGTAAATCCGAGAGACGACCGCTTCTTTTACAGCTCCAACATCATGACAGCGGCAAGTTCCGTTAACAACTGACTGAGACCTGGGAGCGGGCTCCACAGTTTTGTCAGTCAGCCCCACTCACGCACACTCACAGACACACACACAGACACACATACAATGCCTGTGTGTGTGTGAAACCATATGCACAGTGGTTCTTGTTATTGTAGTTGTTGCTAGTGCTCAATCAATTGACAAAAAGCATCGTCTAGCGCTTAGCTTTTACATTTAGTTTGACTCTCTCGCTAACACTTACATGCTTACTCACTCTCTCTCTCTCTTGTTTCTATGCTCACACTCTCTATGCTTGTGACTAGCGCTCTTGGTATCTGCTTAGGCGCTCTCACTAAGCAGTGAAACAGCTGATTACGTATAAAATGTAAACAGACCCGTGAGAAAACAGAAAAGCTCTAATAGGCTCTCACTTTTGTTTTTGTCTTCTCTGCTTGATGCCGCTTCCCATCCGGAGAGCATTAATCACAAGCGTTTATTAGAAACGCTTTGAAATTGAAAATAGTCGTTGTATGTAATTGTGAATAAAGCAAATAATTAAAACAAAGCCAAGGTGGACGGAAACGGGTTTCCAATGTGGGGGCGACCCTGTTGCACACACAGCTTAGAAATCTCATAGAGGGAGTGCATTCAGCCTATTGTTAGATAGAGCTATAAGGAGGGGTTATTTGCAGGGTTGAAGAAGGGGCTATTGATAGATTATTTTGATACTTTTTATTTTATATTATTTCGATTATTTTAATAGCCATATTCTTATCGTTCCAAGTAACGTTTAGCTAATCAGTGTGCTTTTATCATTTCACTATCACTATCTCTTAAGGATTTAGTTAATTATTTTATCAAAATGATATTTACTACAATCAAGATCAAAAAAGCGAATTTAGTTTTAAAATTTTTTCCATTTCGCTTAAGTCGACCTAAGCTAATTGTAAACAGTTCAAACTATATCTTAATTGTTCTATGCAATTTACATTACGTTTTTTTTAAATTTTAGTAGGTACCATCTAATATTCCCCGCAGTTGTAGTGCAATATCCATAGAGAACAATATGAGAAAAATTCTCCACCCAAAATAATATTTTACCTCTAAAACAGCTAAAATGTTGATATCTATTACAAAAATACGTTCAAAAATGGTATTTTCGGTTAGGATTTCAATAAGCCCTGGCAACTGGAAAGAGTTTTTAAACCATTCCGTTCTATCGTAATTAGACTTTTTTTCTCTTTTTTGTACTTTTAAAAATAACATTTTATTAAAATACTTTATTGAAAGTAGGGATCTTCTTTCTGTTGGAAATTTACTGGACTTAGAAAACGCTCTCCAATTTTTTGTGGAATGCGAATACAAGCTTTTGTGTGAAAGAACATTCAGTAAACTGTTGCCAAAACAATAAAACATTAAAATTTCTTTTAAATTTATCGCTTAAGAATTTATTTCCTTGTCAAAATATATGTTACTGTCATTTAGACAATTGTTTGACATATTTTGAGATAGTTCTTTTAGGCCAATCAAAAAAGATTTTAAAATGCTGCCCTATGGATTAACCAATATTTTTAAGAGCTCCTACAACTTCCGAAAAATAATGTTTAGCAGAACAATTTTATACCTTTTTGGATAGTGTTCCCCACTATAAAAACTTCTTAATCTTGAGACTATTCAAATTATCTATTCAATAAATTTATTATTCCACTCTTCACTTTGGATTAGTTTCAACAAAGATAAGTCATTCACAATGAGGGAATAATTTAATAATTGAGTTGACTTACAACTCTTAGATATTATTAAGCGGTATCTGGCATACAAAAATCTCAAACTTTCTAAGCTGCGAATTTACAAAAATTTTATTACCTATGTATATTAATAGAAAACGTAATTATGTATATTTTTAAACTTTTAATTACTATAATACTTTGTTTTCCACAATCTGCAGATAAGCCTTTGCCTAGCCTACTTTTTTCCCACACTTGGCCAAGAGTATTTGCATTTAGCCGTTCCCTAGTGGCGTAGTAGCTTCTAAATTTGGCAGATGCGGTTAAAAAATTTTAATTTATTTCTCAACGGATGCCGCAGACACTGGTGCACACTGGTACTACTACACAAAAAAAAACATGTATATGTATTTAGTTACATAAATATACATAGCTGTCTATACAGATGAACATATGTGTATGCGCGACACACTAACCGCCCAAAAGGCAAACAGAAATAGATGGCAAAGAATTTCTAGCTGACTGAGCACTAGAACTGAAAATCAGCTGTCCACAGAACACAGAACGAGAATGAGAACAAGAACGAGAATGACAACCAGTACGACCTAGACCCACATTTGACACTTAAGCTATGGTTAACGGAAGCCAATTGCCTACCTTTTGAGTTAGAGGCGTCATAAATCTTTTGCGTAATGCCTCATTGGCATGAGCTGTGGACTGTGAACACCTTCTAACAATGAGTAAAGAATCAAAGAGCGTCACTCAGAGCCCAAGTCAGAGCCAGAGCCAGTCAGAGTCAAAGTCAGATACAAAACAATGGCTATTTGCACCGCATAATTATGGCCGTTTGGTCGGGTCGTGAATGCTAACTCCGATTCTAATGGCAAAATTTGTTAGCCTGGTCGGTGTGTGCTAATGTGATTAGAGGTGGTTTTGGCCGTTCCTCAACGCTTCAACGCCGACAGCAGCAGCAGCCTTGCCAAAACATTGAAGTAGAAGAACCCATGAAGAGATGCAGATTCTTGGCTCGTAAATTTTTATTTAAGCTCGATGTTTCCGGTTTTTGGCCTCGACTTCATAGACAAATATCCCATGACTGAACACATAAAGAAGTAGGCAAAGTAATTTGTTTGCTTATATTATTTTCTCTCTATCTCTGACAGTTTGTCTATCGGTTTTTATTTTGTTTTGCCATTGTTTGCCTATATATGTGTCCCCAATTCGCAGTCACTTACTATTTTCGGTGGCAATTATGTGGCAATTATAAATAAATATCACACATAATATTTATTTGGTTTTGGGCCTCATTTTTATCTGGCTCTGAAAGCAACGTAAGCTAACCCAATTATAAGTATGCCGTAGTATTTTGTTGTGTGAGCTCACACTATCTCGGATAGCCCAAGATTTATGGAAAGGTGCAAGGCACGTACATTTATACGCCATCAGTTCGCACGAGTGCGTCATCATGATGATGGCCCACAGGTTATTGGCATCGGAACTAACTGTTTTCACAGTGATCGCTTTGTCCGGCTATTGCACTCAATACTCGCAATACAAGTGCCACAAATGTTGCCGCTGCTGGGTTTATGTGAAAATGGAATTTAACCGCAAGCTATCCACCAAGAACCAGTTTCTGCCCTCCAGAAGGCATCTGTCGACACTTGCTCTAGAAACGCAACCAAATCTTAGAACCTACATACATATACAAAGACCTTTCGATATTTGGTCGAATGTCAAAGTTGGTTCAAAGTTTGTTATTTTGGATAATTTGCTCGTTTTGCCCTGCAGCACAAGCTGCATGTGAAAATGCATTTTCAGTTTCTGACAATTTTTTTTTTTTATTTTTTTTTTTTTTTTTCATTTTTATAGTTGTGGCGTCATTTAGTTGGCTCATGCTTGGCTGGTTGCATGCGCGGCAATGCTTTGTTGTTGTTGTTGTTGTTGTGAGGCATACCCTACACAAAAAAAAACAATGCACCCAGCAATGCGGCATAAGGGAGAAGGTATTTGGCAATATGAAAAATATGTAATCTTATCTTTTTATTTGTTGTGAGATCTTAAAAGCTAATAAATTAGTATTTCATATATTTGCTGATGATTAATTATAGGAAAATTATTAAACTGTTTGTAACTGTAAAAGAGAGATAACAAGAATAACGACAATTTAACTTATTAAATGATAATTAATATAAATTTTTGTACTTCAAAATAAGAAATAACATTTAAATATAAAAGTTTATAATTGTACAAACATTTTTGTAAAAAGAAATTAGATTTAAAAACAAATTATACATTTTTTGGTAATCTGTTTAGGTAAAGAAAGTGCTTAAACAGTTTGGGAATTATAAATTACAATTTTTAACATAACAACAATGCTTTTCAATGTTTTTCTCATCATAGGGCAACAAAAATATATCGTACAGGGAATAAGAATTAGAATTTAAAAGTCTTAATTTTACAAATCTAGGAAACTTCGGAAAATAAACTTTATAATTTGGGGATTTTTAAATGACATCTGTTGTAATATTCAGAAATTACGGGATCGTTTTTGCTTGATCAACAAATCAACAGGCTATACGTCTCACAAGGACTTAATCACTTAATATTATTTTAGACCGCAGACAGATTGTTTAAAAAACCTCCTAATATAATAATAATCTACGACTATAAAGTTAATTTATTTTAAAATTTGCTCATTCCTCAACAATACAAAAACAAAGTATTTGTACAGGGCAAAGGTTTTTCAGAGTATCTCACATTCTCATATATACATAACTAAGAGCTATGTAGTTATAATACCTACATTTGCACGCAAGCAATGAATACCATCCTCATGATGATGATCATCATGTAATAGCCAAGAAAAATGTATAACGATGCCAGACCGATGAGGCAATCTGAAGCAAACCCAAAGTTATGGCAGTTGTATCAGACGTCTCTGTTTGAAATGAAATCAAAAATTGACAATGCTTTAGGCGGATATAATATGCATTTAGAAGTTAAAGCCCATACTAATTTGCATAAGAAATCATTTTAGAGACGCACATTATAAACCCAAGCACGTTCACTCGATCTCTCTTGAGCTTAGCAGCACAATAGAACACAAGGAAAGACGACGAGACATAAAGCGGATATAATTTCAACAGTTTATGATTAGAAAAAAAAACTAAAGAAAGAATGTAATTTTTTGTTCACTTACAGCAATAAGAGAAAGGTTGGTCGAACCAAAGTTCCAATGCTTATGCCTCCAGCAAATGATATGCACAGCGGCAAAACAAAAATTTCTTCCTGGCATTGGCAAAACTGGTCCACCGTGACCCACTAATGAAAAAGTAAAACTAAAAAACAACAAAAAAAAAAAACACAAAATCATTTCGTGCAGACTCTCTGAAAATCGTAATTTAACACTTGTGTTTGCCAATTCATTTGTTGGTCATAAAATCAGGCAACAGGTTTTTGCATTCAAGAACAAAACAAATGACTCAGACAACAGACTTTGATATCTTACTTGCACTTAATATTATTCAGGAAGAGTTTTTGATACAATTTATTGCGAGGGAGGAGGGTGTGAGAGAAAAAATAATAAACATTCCGGGGAATACTTTTCCAACCTTTGCGTGAATATTAAAATTGTTGGTTTTTGTTGTTGTAAGTAATTGATTAATTCTCTGAAATGCCAAATATCTTTACTGAAATGAAATAAATAAAAACAAATACACCAACAACCAAAATGAGTAATCTTCGACCGTAAATATTTCATTATTCATCCATAAAAATGTAAGAGCTAATGAATTTACATATATATCAATGTAAGCCTGTTTTTACTATCGTTAGTCACAGTGTAATACTATAGCTAAGTATATTAATTGCTTTTAGAGTGGTTTTCGACTCATTGTACTTGGAAAAAAAATTGCCCGTGTAATGTTATTTAGATCTTATTTTGATTAGAGTGCCTTTTATAAATAATCTGTATAATGAAATCTACAGTAAAAGTTTATTTTTTTATTCATACAAATATTTTCTAAAACAGTCAAATTGATTAAACTTTTGGAATATGTTTGGGTACAACTATGAAGATGATGCAATTAAGTACCTTCAGTAAAATGCTTTTAAAAAACAAATACAATTTCCAACATTTTTGAACCCTTATAAAAAAGATCTAGTTTAATTTAATACCACAAATATTAAAGCTAGCTGCAACATTTAAAATAATTCCCTTTCTATTCTTAAGTTTACTACAAGATATCTAAAGCCTTGCCTTAAATTTTAACCAAATTATATTAACTTGACGATTTTTGAAAACAAAAACCTATTGTATAAAAAGTTATATTAAGGAATTTTCTAGGAATAATAAATTCAATTTTAAGAGTTTACTGCGCCATTTTCTTTTTGTCAGTTCACAAGGGTTAAACTATTTAGGCTCCATGCGTTTTTGGACAACTGCAGAGATCTGAATACAGAGACAGACAGAATAAATGTTGGTGGCATCGTTTGCTTGACTTGGCTTGCGGTTACAAATGTTGCAATGAGAACAAGAGCTCAGGCCAATAAACCAAAGCAGAAACTACAGAAAAGAGACCAGAAGAGATTGCGGTGAAACAAAGCGATAGCAAGACACAAACCGCAAATCTCAACAACGACTTAAATGCAAATTAGAAAACTCCACAAAAAAAAAAAACGAAAAACTGGAACAGACTTAGAAGAGCAAAAAGAAAAACAAAAAAATACTGAAAGACCATAAAACGCTATTCGTGTGATAGCCGGGAGCTATGGGTCCCCGTCTAAGATGCTGGGCCGCATAATCCGCAAGCATGGCCAGGCAATTCTCGGCGCGTATTGGTCAACAGAAAGCAATTTGGGTTAACTGCAGCTGCAACACGTTTGCAACGAATGCCGCCAACTGCCAATTAATGCCTATGCACACACACTCACACTTACACACACAGCCAGAGAGGCAGTTAAAGGCTAAAAGCGGAAATCAGCAAGGGGCTGAAAGCTGAGAGCAAGCACATCATAAACCACTGTCACTTTTTTCTCTTTTTCTTCCTACTATCTATGGTTATCCCCCAGTGAATGTGGGGATGGAGATGACGAGTTGATTGCAACACAATTAGCTGACCATGGAGTGCATTCTTGTGTGCATAAAGCCTTGACCATGAAACATCCAACTATTTCAAAACTCTTTGGCCAGGCAATTAAAGCCGAGTCGAGCACAAGAGATAGAAAGAGAGAATTAGTTAGAAATTGAAATTGCTCAACTAACTTCAAGTCAAACTGATGGTCAATGGCACTCTGAAAAGGTAAAGCTATGCGACAGTTATATCTACTCTACACATCTACTCTATATATACTCAAACAATAAGTGGTTGTTGTTCAACTGGTTTCTTTGCCATCCCCCTTCTTTTATGTTTTTGGTTTAAAAACCGTTTTGGCCGCTTGCCGGTTAACCAAAATGGGGCTCTACCTGTCAATTAGCCAACCATCAGCAGTAAAAACAACAACAACAACAACAAGTTGACAGTGCACTGAACTTGTTACACTTTAGTGTAGTAAAACGTTTGATAAGTTCATTGTTTATGATTTCGTTAATGTCTTTTAGCTGGTCCATTTGGCATAAATAATTATAGAGGCGATTCCTCTTAACGCCAAGCAATATTACAACCAAATGTTGCCACATTAACCCAATTTCAATGAAATATTGTGAGATTTATAGATTCTCGTTAGTGAAAATATAATAGCAAACATTACAGTGAAATCTTTGAGAAGAAATATAAATATTGCGAGCATCTTTTGGAATTTGTTTCTCATTTTTTTTAATTGTGATGTTATTCTAGTCCGGAAATAAAAATTAGCGCGTTCTTGACGCTCAATATACAGTGTACCATTTAATATTTTTAGTTTCGATATTTTTATCAAGAACCTAAAAATAAAAACCTAAAGTGAATAATGCCCTGAGGAGTGGAAGGAAGAAAGGACATATTCCTATAGCCACGATATCCCTTCGACAAAAAAAGTTATATGAAAACTGAAAAAAAGAGCATGATGATCGCATCCTTCCTTCTTAAAGCAATCCTTCCAGTGCCCCGGTTTTAAACTTCTCCATCAAAGGGAGTAGGTAAGTCTTTAAAGCCATTTGGATGGCCTCATTAAAAACCGGGCACTCACAAAGCATCTTATGGCTCCTGCGGAAAGGGTTGAAAAGAAGTCCTACACTTTGTGGCCAGTGTCCTGTGATGATCAAAGAAAATCTTGAGATGTCCTTCTAAAATTTGACAGAAAGTTTAATTTATTAGTAGTTTTATCATTTTGGAGATGTTTAAAAATTGTTAAACAAATCAAATCAAATTTATCCCAATAATTAATAGAAATTCAAACTTACATGCAAAAGAATCAGGAATCAGTAAACTAATTTTCGGCTAAATCAGCGATGACATTTTATGTTCACAAGACTTTTTTTTATTTAATTCACATTTATATATGTATATAACAAAAATCAGCAAATTAAAAACTAATAAGAAGAGTTAAAAAAGAGAACCTTTGCTAATTTTTTAAGCATTTATTTAATTTTAGTTTGTAAGGTAAGTTCTTAAAAAAACTAGATAAATAAATATATTATTAACACTCCGTCTCCACAAAGGGATCGTTGCTTCATGCATAGACTTTGTAAAAACTTTGCAATAATATTATCAGTCCGGATTACGACGTTTATAACACCAACAGAAGGGAAGACGTTTTTACATATACGTAAATATATTTATGTGGAATATATAGCTGCTGTAATTTGCTTATGAAATTTGGATTCCAGAAAAAAGTCGAAGCTTCCTTTTGCCGGCTTAAACATAAGGTTTGACATATAAAATTTAAGAGTTTATTATACGTAATGTTCCCTCAGTATTATACATATTGACACCAAATATTGAATATATCGGCCGATTAGCACTTCATATTTTATGTCAATCCCCTTAACAAAAATCTAGTTTTGAGTAACGATTATCGAGAAATTTTAGTACATAATTTATTTTGCGGAATTATTCTTGAATATAAAAAAAAAAATATACTAGAAAAGATTCAAGATATAAAAAGATATCAACCAGTATGTAGTGGAAACTTTATCTAACAATTTTTTTTTTTATTTGTCTATTTGTCAATATGATTAGGAAATTTCGAAATAAAACGTATTTCCAGAGAAATTGTAATTGTGGGAAATTTTAAAAAAATATAATACTTTAATTAACTTTAATAGAACTATATACCTGTTTGAACTAGATAAAAAAAGTAAACGATTATGCTAATGAGATGAAAATGTATCTAATTTTATTTGTAAATAAACTTCAACACCAAGCAAAAAATAATAAATACATAATAAAAAAATATTAAAAGAATGTGGAAGTGTGGAAAGCCCCAAATTAAGCCTCAGATTTCCACTCTATATACATATAATTACTAATTAGATTTTAAAAGATATTAAATTCTTTCCAAGAAGTTTTTGGTTTTTTACAATTGTCAAAAACATTTAAATAAAATGTATAGAAGTAGATTGTAGATTTATGATCAAAGAATATATGGGCATATTTTTTTCTCGGTTCAGCTGCATGCTATTCAAATGTACATATGTATATACTAACTATATAGATAACCCAACAAGTGTGACACGATGTTGTTTGCAGAGTAAACATTCGCGCTCTTTAGAGATTGCCGGAGAGTAATTGTATTTATAGTTTCATGGACGACAATCCAGAGCGACCAGCAATATATTAAAATCTATATAGAACAGTTGTGTTTGGTTTGTGAAGCTGCAAAGAGCAGTAACGCGGTGCACGAGATACTAAAATCTGACAATGAATACTATAAAATGGAAAATCAACGGGGCACTTGTCATAATCATAATCGTCATGATGTTCGTTATGTCAATTGCGGATGCAGAGCAGCAGCAGCAGCAAAATGTGACAACTGACACAACAGCAACAACAACAACACTAAGTGACCCAAGACCGACTACTGCAACCAGAGGCAAATTGCTGTTGGCTATTCACTATGAGGCTTTGTGTCCAGATAGCATGTTTTTCATAAGGCGAAGGCTAAATGATGCTCTGCAGGATAACGCTTGGTGGCCACGCATAGACTTGAAGCTATATCCTTTTGGCAAGGCGGGTGTAAGTCAAAATCAACATTAACTCTCATCGGTTCTGCAGAAAACTACGACATTTGTGACATTTCTCTTTTCACTTCTAAAATAGGCTTCTTAAAAAATGATTATTTTGAACAGATGTTCTAAATCAAACAACAAAAATATTAAACAGAAAATTATAATTTGTAGAAAGAAATTTTTTGGCATTTTTCACCGATAAAGTCAGCTCCGGGAGCTCAGTTCTTTTTAGGACCAAGTGATAGGAATCTATTCCCGTATCTTCTGAAAAATTTTGCTGTTGAATAATTCCATTTAATAGAGTTTTACTTTATTGAGATCAAAAGGACCAAGATTTCTATAAAAAGTGGTATAACAAAATTATCTTCAAAATGACTGAAAGTTATTGACCGATTATATATTTGCCAGTACTTGAATGGAATGTTTAATTGAATATTGCTTATATATATATCGAGAAAAAAATTTCAAATCAGTCCAAATAAATCTTATATGGTAGGTTCTACGATCAGAAAACTTATTCCAACAGATTTGTAATACTATCATGAAGTAAAATAACTAATTCCCAGTAATAAAACATAAATTTTGACCACAATTCATAATATAACCGTTTGCTAACTGAATTTGTATGACCATGTCGAAGTATTGGCTTTTAAAACTTGTCTTTTCAAATTTTTAAAAATATTTTCCACCCAACAAAATTCAGTTTTTGTTATAGGTTTTTATTTCCTTGAAATAGTTTACAATTTTTTAACCAAAAACCACTTTTTTTATACAAACGTTTGTCGTTTTGTCAAAAAAAAATTTTCGATAATCGGTTATAACAATATTTGGATAATTGAGTTTCATAATCTTTTTATGTTTCTTGAGCTCCGATAAGTTTGTTTAGTACGATATCCTTTATAGTTCTTATTATTTAAGAAAAATTAAGCATACATACCTATTTTGAAATTAAGGCTTTTTTAGATAAAAACAATAATAATTATTAAGCATTTCTTCTTGGAAGCATTCTTAAAAAACGAAATTTTTATAAGCTTAAAGATAACCCCCCTTTTATCGAAAACTTTTTGCCTATGGAACGTTTATAATTACTAAATGAAACTTGTGAATCGAATTATTATTAGATGTCCAATAACTATTCCTTAACAACACAGCAACACAACAATTACGAGGTTTTTTAATTTGAATTTTTATAACTAGATACTATTAATTTTGACAGCATAATGAGACTATATTAATAATAAAGTTAGTTACTACATTATGGACAATTCACATTTTAGAAATTAATTTAAGTTCATCTCTTGATAAGCCTTTTTTTATTTAATGGAATCGATGAGAGTTAAACAATTTCATTAAACCATACAAAATCTGTTCAAAATCTGCCTGTACATACTCAATTAATCCTTTATTTTCCTCAATAAATTCTAATATATACAAACATTTTTTTTGCTAGTTCTACAACAACACGGAAATCGGAGAGATGGAAGTTTTCTGTCAACACGGCAACGAGGAATGTGAACTGAATGCTCTACATGCTTGCATTATAGAATCTCTTGATATAAAATCGGCTTTTGAGCTTATCAATTGTATGCTCCGTTCGTATACAAATCAAATTGATAAATGTGCCGAACATTTTCAGTTGGATGTGAATGCAGCCAAAGAGTGCAAACGATCAAGAAAAACTCCAGAAATCCTACAACCTTATGGCACGGCGACATTGGCCTTGGGAATCTCTTATGTTCCCACCATTGTGTTTGAAAATGTGAGTGGAATTGATAAAATTCTAATATTTTATCCCCTATCTAATTGAGTTTAAATTTTATTTTAATTTTAGAAATTCCAACCTTATGATCAGAGCAGCATCCGCTACAATTTCGAAGAACATTTCTGCAAGGAATATGAAAAGAAATTCCATATCAAATTGCCCACTTGTAATCTTTAAAATTCAAGAAATATATACAAATATAAATTTATCTCTGACTCATCTCGAAATTTCATCTACTTCATTATCAAATAGAAATATAAGAGAATTTATTTGCCAGCGATAAGGCGCAGCTGTCTTTCAAAAATGGAATATAAAATTAAATATTACGACGCTGACCAGACGCCTTTTGACTAGCTAATATTAGTGGGTCTTGCCACATATGTACATATATAGATTATGTATTTCAGTTGCGGTGGTTAATCAGTAGCTTTGTTTTCTTTTGTTCTGACGCAGGAAAAACTACAGGAATTTGTTCAGTGCAGCTGATTAAGACCAACGACAGACTATAGACAGAGGCAGCTGCGAGGGGGGATTAGCGTTTAAGTTCTGCATGATTTACCATGATCTACCATAATTGATGTTTCTTTTACTCAATTTTAAGCCAAAAGGAAAATTGTAATCGGCTATCGGGACATAATCTTACCATAGCCATGACTCACTTTTGATGAGTTGCTTATGATTCTTATCCTTCAAATCCTTTTTGAGTCATAGTTTTAATCATAAACGACTAATTTTATTTATTTTTACAGTGCGACTCATTCTAGAGTCATATTTTAATTCAAACGTGATAAATAATAAATTTATATATATAAAATAATAAATAAATAATTTACATATTGGATTTAAGTAAATTTAAATATTTCTTGTTGAGTTTTTGTTTCTGCCTAAAGAATATAAAATGAATAATGAGCTTAGCACCCCAAGAAAGGAAAAATGTATCGTTTTTACCTATTCAATTCTGACTGGACTAAAAATCTGAAGCAATCGCCTTGTTATTAACGATTGCAGAAAATCTAAAATATTAAGTCGAAACGCCATGTTATCAAGAAAAGAAGCAACCTTACAGCCCTCTGCTATGCCAGGAAAGAAGAAAGAAGAATATCCTAAGAGATCTTTATCAGAAAAACGACCAGAAGTAAGAACAAAGATGTTGCCTAAGCCGGGCCAACTTGTTAATCCGCTACTGTTCAGAACACTCTCCTTCCTCATCTTTTGGTCACCTAATCTTTTGTTTTCCCCGATTACGCCCCATTGGGTAAAATTATTCGACGCACATGTGGTCAAGCCTTAATTCTGAAGTGAAACATTCGTGAATGTCTCGTGGTTAGACAACATTTCAATGTGAGACTTCATTTCAGTGTCAAGCTTTCGTTCAAACAGAGCTGGTCCCGCCCTGACTAAAGATTTTCATAAACGATATTTAATAATCTTGCTTTTAATATTCGCCATGAAGTCAGTTTTGCTCTGGCTATTGCTAGTCATTCATCTTGTCACGGAGATCACTGCCAAGGTAAGAGTGAAATTGCATTTTTGATTACTTAAGTCTTAAGTCATTGCCATGCACTGCAGCATCATCACAACCGAGGACTTGTGGTCAATAAACTGCCGATTACACTGTACTACGAGGCTTTATGTCCGTATTGCAGGGAATTTGTGACCCAACAACTGAATCCATCAATGATCCGCAAGGATCGCCTAGCTTACACAGAACTTACCCTCGTCCCCTATGGCAATGCAAAGGTAAGATTGTAAATTCATGCAATCCTGTTTGTCCTAATTGATATGCGAATTGCAGACCAATGCTGATGGGAATGTAACGTGCCAGCATGGTGTGGACGAGTGTGAATTGAATGCCTGGCACGGCTGCATATTGGAACATCATAATCCCACTGAATCATTGAAACTGATTGCTTGCATGATGCGAGGTAAGAAGAATAAACTGGATACCTGTTCGCAACGCTATCAAATCGATGTCAGCGACGTGAAGGAATGCAAACAAAATCGAAGTGTTAATGATATTTTGGCCAAATATGCCCGAGAGTCAAGCAAAGTTCAATATAAAGGAGTCCCAGCCATAACAATAGATAATGTAAGTAATAATAAATAAAAAAAAAAAAAAACATTTAATATCTTTATATTTTAGATCTTTGATGAGGATGATCAAGATAACATTTCTGAACATTTTGATGCTGTTTTCTGTGCCAAATATAAGGCGAAATTTAATAAAACTCTTGATAACTGTTAGATTTAATTTTCACTTTAAATAAAATGCAACGTCTAAAATGATTTCGAACAAATTCAATTTTGGCTACATTTCGAATCGAATTATTCTTGTGTTTCAAATCTAGCGCGCGAATTTACGCGTTTTACTCACATGTTCGAGCGTTTTACTCACGCGTTTTAAAACGCTTCGCGCGCTTACTCACGCGTCTTGAAACCAGAGCTGCCAACTTATTTCGTTTCAACATCGGGGTCTACGTGCCGCGTGTCAGAGCAGCAAAATGTAAAAAAGTGGTAGGGGAAAAATACTAGAAAGTAGCTACCATGGTCACATTGAATTAGGATGGTCAGTTCAAAATACTTTTCTTTTATAAATTTTAAATTTAATAAGAAGGCGGGATTCTCGAATTCAATTTAGTTAAAAATATCGAATAAAGAATAAATATGACATTTTTAAAAAAATTTAAGCCTTTGAAAACAAAGACCAAAATATTTCAGTACTTATAGTTACAAAATTCATTTGCATTTGGTGGAGGCCATGCAGGCAAAATGTTTGTTGGGTTAGCAATGGCGGACACGGTTACGGCGATAGGCTACAAAATTTTAAGGCGAATTGGGCAATTTTTTGAGGCGAATGTTTAAATTTTACAGCTCGGGCGAATTTTTTTGTTGTCTTTTCTTAATGTAATAATTCTTTAGCACCAAAGTGGAAAAAACAATAGTAATAAAAATAAATAAAGTGCAGTACGAATTTCCCGGGAAGTTTGACAATTTAAAGCATTTAACGTTCGTGCGTCTTTCTAAAATCACATTCAGTCGCAATTCAAAATATGTGTGATTTTTCAATGGCGGACACGACATCGTAAAGCAAAGCAAAACATAATAAAGAAAAGTGGGAGTGATCACGGATAGATTAAACTAAACTGATGCTTAAATTAAAAGCCTTAACCGAGTTATAATAGTGCTTTGAGCAAAATGTTCGAACAAATGTTAAAGTTAACAAGGCCACGTAGATAAAACTGAAAAAGAAAAACAAAAAAACTAAGACGGAAGTGTGAACTTTGTACATTACTCAGCGTGTGCGTGTGTGTGTGTGTGTGCGCCCTAAAAGTGCAAGAACAAGCAACAACAAAAAACCAAACAAAGAAAAAAGAAATAGCTCGAAATCAAAAATGTCGACACAAAAACTAAATGCAGCCGAAAAGGATGTGGAGAAATTTATCAAATTTCTAGCCCTAAAGACCACCCAGGTGGTGGTGCAGTCGCGTCTGGGCGAGAAAATGGAAACGCAATGCAATCCCTTGGCTGGCAACGATTGGTTCAACATTGTGGTCGTTGATCATCCCGATGTGTTGGACGAGACAAAAAAGGCGTTGGCCCTCAAGCAACAGGGAGCAGGCGGGGAGAGCATACTCCAGCGTTTGCCTCTGTGTGTGGAAATCTCGCTAAAGACATCCGAAGGTGATAAAATGATTCTAGAGGTGTGGTCCCTCGACTTGATACCAAACGGTGGGAATAATGCGCAACGTGAAGGAGGCGAAGGCAAAGTCAGCGAGGGAACTGGAGGCGGAGACAATGAGGGACAAACTCTGAAGGCAGCTCATGCCATATACAATCGAATGAGCATTATGCTAAAGTCATTGATATCCTTGACGAGGACAACGCCAGCCTATAAACTCTCGCGTCGGCAGTGTCCGGACTCGTATGGAATATTTTATCGCATTTATGTGGACAGGCCGGAAGTGCATACGCTAGGCGAGGGCCATAAGAACGTAAAGATTGGCCAACTGAATACCATAGTGGGCTCCTTGGTAATGTCTGTCGCATATCGCACCAAATTGACAATTTCACCAACTGCCCAGCAGAAGGAACAGAATCAAATTATAATGCTTAAATCGGATCATTTTCGTCCACAAAGTGCCACACAAAATGACAGCAGCTCACCCACTACTCTGCCAGCGACAGGATTGCAGGGATTGGCTAGCAATGACGCTAAACGTTTCATTGATATCGAGAAGCCATTGCGTCCCGGGGCCTTTGCCGATACGGGTAAATTGCGTCAATATACGGAAGATGATTTCGTTTTACCCGAAACGCCGCCATTTGAATGGTTACTCAAGGGTCGTGGCTCATCAATTGAATCCCTCAATCGCCTGGATAATCTCAACAATCTGAACAACAACAATTCGAATACTTATAACCACAACAACAACAACTCAGCTGGCTTTAAGAGCTATGAGAAGCCGAACGAGAAAAGCTGTATGTCACCCATCAAGAGTCTATTAATACCCGCCCCAACAACCTCCAATGGAAGCGCCAGCTCCAACTTGCAGAATCATCATCATTCGGATCCCTCTTTAACCTCACCCATCGATGATGATGATAATCTTTTGAAGGAATTGCATTTTCCATTTGCCTCGCCCACATCACATGTCAATGATTTGGCCAAGTTCTATCGGGAATGCTATCATGCTCCACCTTTACGTGGCATCAACGAGTTGCAGGCAGAAGTCTCTTCATCATCCTTATCCTCCAATGCCAATACCCAACCTACAGCGAGTAGTAATCCCACGGGCATAGCTTGCGGTTCCTCTGCCTCATCCGCCATGTCAGCTGATCCCAGTGCTATGGATGATTTATCCCGGCAGTTGGAGCAATTCGAAACGTCACTGGAGGATTACGATAAACTTGTCTCACAATTTGGTCTAACTGGCTCCTCATCCACGGGCAGTCGGAGCAGTGGTGGTCTCCAGATGAGCAATTAAATCGTAGAGTCACCCAGACAGAGAGAGAGAGATTGAGAGACAGTTTGCTAAATAATATTTATCATTTTTTTCATGTAT
Organism: Drosophila insularis; assembly: GCA_018903935.1. Classification (NCBI taxonomy): domain Eukaryota; kingdom Metazoa; phylum Arthropoda; class Insecta; order Diptera; family Drosophilidae; genus Drosophila; species Drosophila insularis. Next base: position 753,921 of record JAEIFP010000752.1, read on the forward strand.
ATGCCATTTCTATTTAGTTCAAAATTTATATATTATGATGATACTTACATATATGTACATATATATAGGCTGCTACGATATTGTATAATTGTATATATACCAAATAGTGTATGACGAAGATGATGATAAGGAGAGACAGAGAACAGAAAATATTAAAAATAATCTGGAAGAAGGCCAAAAAGTTAGCAAATCTAACAACTAAAGAGTATAGCAAAAAATAATTAAATTAATTATGCAATGATTTTTGCATTACTCTATATTGATGAAGCATTTCTTTTTGTATTACGAATTGTAATGCTAGTTTTGACGAGTTCTAATTGATTTTTATAAGTAAATTTTTGTAATTCTCATAAAAATCTTTCAACGTCCTCGAATATTAGTCATTTGGTTGTAAAACCGTGTCCCAGATTTAATAGACGTGAAATTACGAATCGGAATTCATAGCTGGCCCATATATACTTCTGAGAAAAAATGCAAATACGAAAAAAACGAGCAAAACAAAAGTTAAATAAGTACTGCTCTCTTATCTAACAAAGTCAAGGTTGATAACTCAAGCAATGTTACAAATATATATAGAAACTCCCCCAGATTACAGTCTGGTCTCTCCTTGTTTCTACTTCTGTTAAAACTATTTAAGAAGGGGCTTGCATTAAAAATCTATTACTAACAATTGCTGAACATATCTGCTATATAGTTAAACAATAAATATAGGCATTTTCCCCAAAAAATATACATATATATTTATACATAAGTAAAATAAAGTATATAAACAAGTATAGGCTCTAGTTCTAAGTTTTGTAAGCATATAGATATAAGTTAAAGTTGTGACTTTATACTTATCTCTTAGCAGAGGGCTCTTGTCAAGTTTAGAAATTCGAAGCAGCAGCAGTTTAGCCTAGCCATAGCCACAAAGTAAAATACAGTACATAAGATACAAATACATATACAAAACTTATGGCATATATACTACTACATATTTATAAGATTCGTAGCTGGTTTTTGTTTGTTTCGTTCTTCAAGTGCCTATGAAATAATCAATTTGTATGTATAATATATATATATAAATAGGTATATGCGGTAGATATCAACAATTGATGATAAAGTTTATTACACAAATGCTAAAAAAACATTGGAGATAGCTATAACTACATCTATATCAGCTGTAAGATTGATTCTTATAACCTAAGTAAATAGTTGCCTTTGTTTTGTTGTTTTGTTTTTGTGTCATCCCAAAAAAAAAAAAAATAATAATAATTGTCGATGAAAATGTTGTATAACATAATTGTTTTTTGAAATTAAAGTCTGTCGAAAGCATAACGAATTATTTGCTGTATATAAAGAATTGTACGCTATATAAATACATACATATATTGGATATATCTACTTTGTAATGGGAATTTTGCGAGCTATGTTATTATTATTATTTATTTTGCCTTCGCATGAAATTTAAATTCAAATTAGTTATTAATCAACAAACAAAATTGAAAAAATAAAAAAACAACCCGCATTGTTAATACAAAAAATTCATTACATATAAATTATCGCCTTTCTTTTGCCATGGTAAATGATTTTTAGCACATGCTACTCCAATGTGAGGTAGGGGCGTGTTTTCAGTAGATCACGAGATGTACGTAAGTATATAGTATGCATAAAACTTGGTATATATATTTTGATTATCGCTATTTCAAAAAGTGAGCGACATATTTATTTTGTTCTACAATTAACATTGGGTTATCAATGATTGAGAACTGACTCGATCAGAAGACATTTCATTTTTTTTATATTCCAAACTAAGTTTCCACTCAATTTCTATATAATATTTTTCTAACATTAACCTAACGTATGTATCTAACCGGAAATGACTGGTTTATATTAGATCAAATACCATTTTAGCTAATCCTGACCTATGATGACGAATGTTCATAACCAATTTAGGCCTGCTCTAGCCGGTTATCAGTTGTTGTTGTTTATTTATTTTCCTTGTTTTCTTTTTTTTTATGTATTTATAATATGTTTGCGTTTAAATATTGTATAATATAAAAATGTCAGAGTTACTCTTACTGTTTGTTGATTAAGCTGCACCTGACTTTCAGTCAAACAAGAATACAATATAATTTAGTGTACATATACATACATATATATATATGTATAACGTTTGTTGTTGCCATTATCAATTAGCATTCACGATCTCACTCTCTCAGTAACAGCTGGGAGCATTCTAAATCCCACTCCCACTCCCCTTGTCTCTGAACGTTTGCCATTTCTCTGCCATAGGCGCAGTTAAAGGGGGTTAACACAAAAAGTTATCAACTTTACGAATTTTACTGTAGTTTGTTTGATGATAAATCAAACTTTAAATCTAACTAACTGATTTGGAAACTTTTTTTACTTTTTCAAGACAAGTCTCTTAGTTTTTGAGTCATTTCAACAAAATTGTTATTAATATTTAAGCTTTTTTTTGTCAATTTTAAGTTGATCATTTATACATGCTATGAATGGGAGAGGGATAGCCATATATAACACATAAAATAACTGTTGTGATATATTTGATAAGTTAACAAAATATTTTACCAAAATCCACCACGCCTTTTTGTACGTCAATATATGGTAACCGGGCGTATACGCAATTTTAACAAACTGAATCTAAGTATTAACATATGTATGTATATAATTTCAAAGTACCGCAAACGGGATTGTTAATAACTCTACTTTTTTTTACATACATTACCATTAACAGAAACACACAGAATATTAATTTATACTCCACAGAAGACAAGCACTTCAAATTGGCTTTCTCTCTTTTTGGACAATACAATATGGCTTCCAAATATGCCTACAAATTAAAGAAACTTTAATTAAAAATGTTTTTTTTTATTGATTCTCCCTAACCTGCCATTAACAATGCATTTTTTACAATAGTTATTTACCATTTCCCTCTAAATTTGTCATAGAAAAAAGGATAAATGTATCTAAATTATCTGATTTTAGATGTCGATATAAATTGCAATATCGCATTTTTTCAATATCATTTTTTGATTCATTATATGTACATATATAGACAATATATTCATTACATGTATATAGACAATATAAGACAAAAATCTTTGACTTTATGCCAAATATTTGAGGATTGGCGATTTGTCGTGTATTTGTTTAATCGCGCCACTGGCTTTGAAAAGATAAAATTTTTTTTTTTTTAAAAATTTAAAAAATAAAAATAGTTAATTAATATTCAGAAATAAAAAAAAAAAAAAAATTATAATACATTAATCACAGATCAGCAGATCATTTCATATCAGAAACTCCCTTCATAAGGGTTGGCTTCAAATATTTTTATCTCATTTAATATCCTTTCACCGCCCATGTCCTTTTCTAATCTATGAATATTTGCTTATTGCGCATTCTTTGGCAGAACCGTTATCTTTAGATTGCAGTTTTAGTGTTGCTTATTTTATTTTTTATTATTATTATTTTTTTTTTCTGAATTTACGTCACTATGGCAACGGCAACGACATCGTTAAGGTTAAATAGTTTATTTTTAACAAAATCTACACATACATTTGTGCTTATATGTTAGTATATGCAAGTCTGTTTGTAGTTGTTTTTGTTGAGCCACAAGTTATCTGGGGTTTTTGTTGAGTGCTAATGACATTGCCACAGCAAAACAAAGCAGAAGAAAAAAAATAAAATGAAAATGAACTCACAGCAGTTGCACATATGGCAGGAGGAGGGTGAGCACAAAAGTTGCGAAACTCACAACTCGTATAATTAACCTTGCATTTTAAGTATTTTTCAAGTGACACTCGCAAACGAGCACCGGCAAATTCGTCAAAGTAAATGCAAATACAAAAAAGAAAAAAGAGAATAACTTTGACACCCTATATAAATAGGGGGTGGATGGATGCGTTGGTGACCCTGTTAACTGTATATGCATCACCTGTTCTTTGTCTAACGAAACATGGTTGCGACCAAAGTTAATGCGGATCTTGATTTGAATGCTCTTAGTTCTCAAAAAACGTAGAAATTGTAAATCAATTAAATCATCTGTTACACTTATTTCTCAATATATTTAGGCCTTAACGTATTTATATACATAGAAATATGCATCATTTAGAATCTAAATTTTAAATCGATCCAGGTAAATATTTCGACTGAAAAAGATCTAGACCTTATATGGTAAATCTGCTTGATATGGCTTCATTCTTTGACCGAAATTCACTTAAAATAGCAGAGAATTATCAAACAAAATATATTATTTAACTTTATTTAATAATTTAAACAACATTTGTTCTTAGTTACATTATTGTATGTTTCCCATATCAAGCAATTCTCAAAGCTAGTTTCATCGGATTGTAGATTAACGAATACTTACTCCTACTCAAACCAGTTGATACTATTTTCCAATACAGGGTAGAAAAGTGTCGACGGTTTGACTATACACTGGTTTTTTATAGCTTTTCACGTTTAATTGTTGAATATTTGTTGGTGTAGTCTTTCTCTCTCTCTCTCTCTCTGTGTGTGTCTCTGTTTTCTTTGTCTTTAGCTGTTGCCAAGGAAACATTGACGCTTAATGAAATGATTTGCCATTTGACTTTGACTTGCAATTGCAAAATGGATCATCAAAACCAAAACCTAAATCCACCCCATTTAGGTTGAACCACTTCGACAAGACACCTCCCCCCTGACCGCCAATCGTCACAGCCCACTCGTTTAGCCACTCCATGCAATCAGTGTGTCTGGCCTCACGTTCGCCATCTCTTTTACGCTCTTCCTTTCGCTACACCCACGCCTAGAAAAATAAATTTCATTTTGTTGCCAAAAGGCAAGAGCATTTTGATTAAATTCACGTGCCGGTCAGCGAACAAAAAGTAGAAAAAAAGTGCCATAAACAAATTTGCCATGCAAGGTGTCTTTTTGAAACTCGATAAGCCTCTTGGCTCTTGCTATCAATGCGATAAGACCTCGAATGGAATGGAAATCCAAATGCAACGCGGACATTCGGCGCCGCTGACGATCGACGATCGTGATGTTAACCGTGGTCGTGGGTTGTTGTTGGTAGGTGGTAATTGTCTTTTTATGCAATTGGAATTTTTGAAATATTTAAGCAAAGCTCACAAGAAAAATGAGCCCAATCCATGGTTTAAAAAAGCTTTCAACACAGTTTGTTAAAAAGTCTTCAGACGAACGAAGTGCAAAATGGCGAAAAGTCTGGAAATAATTGGGAGGAGTATAAAACAAATCATGGAGAATAACTGTGAATATTCACGATATTAAATGCATTTAGAAAAATTTAGTAAACCATTAAATCATAGTTAAACTATAAGCAAAGTTTTATTTGATCACACGTATTATTTTGGTCAACTAAAAAAGTGGTTAAATTTTATTTATGGATATTATTTATTTTACTTCATGAGAGTGTTTGATTGCATAACTTGCCACATCATTTTTATGCAGGCAGTTTTTTTATCCTTTATCCTTTAAACTAACTCAACTCAATACAGAGATTTCAGTATTTTTTTGGTTTTTGTATTCAGATTATGTATTGATCTCAGCGCTCGCCGTATTTACATCTGCAAACATCTATAACTCTTTTCTAAAATATAAAATATTAAAGATACGAATACGAAATTGCATATTTATCAAAAATAAGATCAACAACTTACCAACACTTAATGCATTACCACCTACTCTTTTTTCATATTGTGATTATTAAATGTTTTTATGTTTTTGATCTCTTCTACTCTTAATTGTACGAAGTGGAAAGAAACTTGTTAAAATTCATCAAACTTTACATCTTACATCTTTCACATTTATGACGCTGGGAAAGTAGACTATCAGACTATGTATCTCTGTCTTCCCTACAGTTGCATTGGCAATCGAACATCTTGGAAGAGCTGTCTCTCTTGTACTCAGTTCTGACCAGTTTTGACCCCTGCATTTCTTTTCTGTGGGTTTTATTTTTTGACAAACTGTACGCAGATGCAGTTATTTACATGGGCGTGTACCATATCTGTGTGTGTGTGTGAGAGAGACAGAGACAGTTTTGACTCTAAATAAAATTTCCAACTATGTATAAAACTCGAGCTGTTTGTTGTTTATCTGGTTTGCCGGCTTTAGACCAGCTGCAATAATAAATAGCATAAATTGAATTTAAATATAGAAACCAACCAACAACACCCACTGCATCCGCTTGGAAAGCGCCCATTTTTTGCATTTTGAAATTCGGTTAGGAACTACAGACTGATTAGCTGAAAACTAATCAAAAGCCTTGAATCGCCAAAATAAAGTTCATGATGTTTTTTTTTTTTTTTGGTTTTTTGGTAAACAACAACATAAAAATAAAATGTAATTTAATTACGAGGCGCCCAGACGGTTCTATGCTGTTGCTACGTGCCGCTTGTCGTGTGGGAACTCAGACGGAAGACAAAAAGACCGACGGACGGACTGACAGTCGTAAGACGGCCGGTGACAGTCCGCTCTCTCCCTCCCACACTCTTGCTATCACACACACACACACCTCTAGCGGCCTTGTGGTGTTGCTTTGTTTGCTAACTGAATTAAACAATAACAATTTATAGTATGTTTTTTGTTTTATATGTTACAAAAAGGCAAGAGGGCTGGTCCTCCATAAATTAGGACCGCAATTTATATACCCTTAAATAATAACTTTTAACCTTATAGCCAGGGTCGTAAAAGAACATTTGGGCCTAAAGTTATAAACTTTTAAGTAATGGCTGATTGTACTAGCAATAACAACTTGGACCTTTATCTAGATACAAGTATGTTGATTTTAAAAATAAGATTTTCTTAATTTATTTGCCATTTTATTGGAATGAAACTTATTCAGTAACTTGAATTATATTTAATTATGTTCTAGAGTTCCAATTTTTTTTGTCTATGCTTACGGAAAAAAGAAAGATATTTACTGCTTTTAAACTAATTCCTAATCTCTTTAATATACAGATTGAAAGCTATACAAGTATTAGATTGTGGAGTACTATCTCAAAATATTTCAAATTTTCATAAACTGCAAATAACGATTATTTTGCATTTAAAAAAAAAACCTAAACATTAACTTTATTGTTTACAATCCTTATCTTGTTCGCCTATTCAACTTATCAGGAAGAATATTAACATATCTTTTCTTTTTGCGCCACAAACTTCTTATAAAAATTAAAAGACCCTTTCTGAATTTTTGTATTATAAACAAGGTAATATCTTACGAATAAAGATAAAACAAAAGCCCTTTTGATTCGTGTGGGCAATGCATTACTTGCATTGTACTGATATACAAATAAAGAGCAATTGTTGCCAACTGAACGTTTATTATTATTAATTGTAAATATTTTTACATTGCGGAAATCGCGAAATTTGACCCTCAATGTGGCGCAAAGGCGGAAGTTTTTTTCGTTGCAAATTGAGAGAAATAGAAATTAAAATTGAAACTAATATCAATAAAATGAGCCAATCTCTCTCCAATTTAACACTTCCACTTTGTTTATGAGCACCTACCCCATATTTATGTATGTAGATATGTACCTGCCTATAATTAGTTAGACCTACTGATAAGTTTATCGTTACGAAAAGTTTTAGTGTTTTTGTACTCATAAAACGAACACACATGAAGCTGATAAGAAAACTGAAAAGTTAAGAAAAACAAAGCACCTTAATAAAACCTTATCTCTAGACACTATAAGATGTTTAAAAATATATTTGCTCAATTCGCTTTTAAATTTAGGCGCCCACATTTGCAGTGCTGCCAACCCAAAACATAGTTATCACTTTCACCTTATATTTTCTGCTAGCCAGCTACGGTCACACTAAGAAAATGAAGTAAATAAGTCTTCTCGCTGACTTCCGTATACCATGCACCAGGTGAAAAAATATTATAAGAAGAGAATCTTTCAAAAGGGTGATTTCTTTTGGCCCACCTTGTAGATGCCGTAGGCAAAAGTAGGCGTGACGAAAATGTTAAAAATCAATAATCTGCAATCATACTAAAGAAATCTAATTACCAAGTTTGGTGGTTCTAGCTTTGTTAGTTTTTAGAAAATCAGTTTTATTTAATTTGGTGACTCTAGCTCTTTTAGTCTCCGAGACTCGGAAATGTTTCCTTCTGCCTGTTACATACTTTGGCGAGTTTAATATACCATTTCACCCAATGTGTGCATGGTAAAAAAACGTAAGGAAAAACATCGATTACCATCGTTAGTACAATATTCAAATTGTTCCTTTATAGAATCCCAAGAAAAGAAAATGAAATGACGCGCTCCATTATTAGCAAAATATACGAAATTAAAAATAAAAATAACCACCTAAAATTAACATTTTTATTAACAACTTACGAAAGCGTAAACTATCGATAGCCGTACAACACTATCGAGCTATCGCCATTTCGCCATCGATTGTTTTCTACTTAAGAAATTTTCATAAAAAAACAAATTCTATTTTAAAGTGTTATATACTGTGGAATACTGTATTTTTGTTTATTTAATAAAAAAGGTGTTTATAGTTATGAAAAATATTTGATTTTATAAACAATTTCTTTATAATTAATTGACAAGATTTGTGGAATTTGATTGTTGTTGTTGTTCTCTTAGCAAATGGTGTTGACAGTTGTGGCCCTTTTTGGCAGTTTCAGCTTATTGGCAAACCGGATTTAGCTGGAAGTAGGCTAAATTGGCAGTGCCAATACGAGCAGCAACAGCAAAAAACAACAAAAACTGGGAGATATAATCTTTACGATTTCAATTTGCAGTTTCTATATCGCGTCGAGTGCTAAAAGCGTTGTAGGCCAGACCAATACCAATACGAAGTGCAACAAGTGAAAGCGATTACAACCAAACACCATGCCACCCGTGCAGTAAGCAAAGAATGAGACAAAAAACCAACAAAAATTAATAAATGGCCTTGGAATTCAGCAGCCTTTACGCCCACTTCTAATTCCAAATTACATCACATTACCCCTTCCAATTGGCCCAAACCCACTACTATTCATCATAACATGGCCTAATCTCGCACTGACCCACTTGATGCTGCTTTCATTCACTTGTCTCTGCGTCTCTCTCTCCATTCTGTCTGTCTGGCTTGGTGCATTCGCTCATTTCACTAATCCCAATTGAAATGCTTTCGCCCCCCTCCCCCCAACAAACTCATCCATCAATCGAAATATGCAAATCTCTTGGGTCCATTCCATGGGAGGCATTGAATTTTGATGCTCAGGTCTGTTGCAGATGCATTTACCAGGGTGTTAATGCGCCAGATGTTTGTTTCCATCCATCGATGACGTCATGTGGTCGTCATCAATTCAACAATTTATTTATAGAAGCCGCCGCCGTCGTTGTTGCTGCTCCTACTCTTGTTTACCATAGCCCAAATACATATGAATGTATGTTTGTGTGGCTGTGTGTGAGTGTGTGAGTGTGACTGATGTGGGTGTGTTTAAAGATGTGTGCGTTGATTAGTTTTTTTCTAATTGGCGGCAAAATCTATTTCATTCATTTAGTTTGGAGTCATCGATTTGTTTGGTAGAATTTTAGTCCGTCTTTTAGTAGTTAGAAACTTATCAACTTTAACGAGTTTAGTGGCAAATTTTAAAGTAAAATATACAGGTCAAATTATGGAAATTTGCTCCCAAAATATGCAAAAAGCAGTCCAAAAATGTCTTTTTAAAATATATACAAATAAGTTTTGAATGCTCTGTGGAATCCGCAAAGCAAACATATTTTGCACACTATTTTTAAGTTGAAATAGTTATAATTTTGCTAGAAATAATAAATACGTTTCCAACCTATTGCATACTTTATGGGACATATTTTTTCCATTTCACAGTCCTAGATTCGCCTATGCTTTAATTCTCTAGTGAATCGAATTAGTTTCCTAAAGCCAATCAGAATTACTTATCTATCATAAAATATTTTAATTAAATATTAAGATTTTTTGACTATAAAAATTTGGATATGTTTCACTGTTTCCATTTTTTGTTACTAAGAGAATTCGTACATTTTGAAATGTGAAACGGGTCGTCTATATTATCTTGATTTGTTAAGAACAATAAATAGTTCTTTATAATTTTGAAATGTGCTTAATCTATATAAAAGTGTCCGTAATTTGGGAGATTTTATCGTCGGGCAATACCTTGGATTGAAAACTTTGTGTTGGGAATTCAAAAAAATCCAAGATGAAAATATGAATCTAAAATACGCCCTTGTTAGGTTCCTAGTAAATTTTAGCGCCACTTTCATTATTTTCTTTCAACTAATGTTATATACTAAGAATAGGGAAGTTAAGAAATGGAAAAGCTTTAAATTTAATATAAAATTTGTAATTAGAGCTAAAAAAAGTTTTATTACAAAGTTTTAAGATAAGCACATAGCAAACCAGGGTATGGGTTAAGCTGTTTCCCGGGTCGAGAGCAGTGGCGGATGTTTGTACATAGTTATTAATTTTGAGAGAGATCGAAATTTGACTTAGAACTTGAAACTTTTCCCGTATAAGAAATCAGATCTAAATTGACCGTTATTTTGATCTCTCCTTAGTATTTGGCCTCATTGATTTGCCGTTATCCGAAGTTCTTCAATTTATTGAAGGTTTTCTTTAGTGGAGGTCGATGATACCTCCGGATTAACAATTTAACAATTTAATTCTTGTTCTTGAGGGAGAATATTACTCCGATTCCTGCCCCTTGAATCCCTCACTCAGGCCTTAGTGGTGAGTGAAAAACTCGAAAAGAAAGCTCTCAAAGGCAAGTTGCTCACTTCATCGCAATCACTATCTTTTTACACAATTTATAAACATTTGTGGATTATTTATGCATTGTCTTTGACAAAATTGGATTTTGTCTGGTTTAGTCTGCGATGTAATGACACGTTTAAATCGGTTTTCACTTGACCATATCCGTTTTTACTTCATTCCTCATTTATGCAGGCTGCAGCCAGCGCCCTTCCGTGCCGTGTAACGTTTGCAATGAAACTGTTCGCTCTTTGTATTACACCCAAAAAGGAAAAAAGCTTTTTGTTTTCATTTTTGTATGTATCGTCTTTGCATTCGTCAGAAATATGATTCACAAGAACGACAACTTGATAAGGTTCTTAAGCTCACAGACAAACAAATTCCCAACTAAAGCAATTTCATTCTCCAGTTGCTCATAATCTGTCCGGTTTAGTGGACACACAAACTAGGCTAACTTTAATAACCATTTGTAACCATGATGTACTCCAAGGCAGAAGTGTAAACAAAAACTAAATATCTATTAAAAATAACTTACTAATTCTAGTATTTCTTGGTAATTTATTGCAGAGTCCAGGCCGTCAATATGTCGCTAGGTGCAATGCATTGTACGCGTTGCGCCGATGGTTTCGAACCCACCGAGAAGATTGTCAACTCTAATGGAGAACTCTGGCATACGCAGTGCTTCGTGTGAGTTGGGGCAATTTAGTTCGCCATTTGTCTTTGATTGATTCTATCTCTAAATATCTTGCAGCTGTGCCCAATGCTTCCGACCTTTCGAGGATGGCATCTTCTATGAGTTCGAGGGACGCAAATATTGTGAACGTGATTTCCATGTGCTGTTTGCTCCTTGTTGCAACAAGTGTGGTGAATTTGTTATTGGACGCGTCATTAAGGCCATGTCAGCCAGTTGGCATCCACAATGTTTCCGCTGTCAATTGTGTGCCAAGGAGCTAGCGGATTGTGGTTTCATTAAGAATCAGAATCGTGCTCTATGCCACGAATGTAATGCCAAAGTTAAGGCAGAGATAACCGGAAGATATATGTGTCAGAAATGCCAGTAAGTAGTAGTAATAATTACGATTATTCCAGACAAGAGATTGATTATAAATCTTTATTTTTAGTGGCCTCATCGATGAAGAACCTTTGCGTTTTCGCGGAGAAGTCTATCATGGTTATCATTTCAATTGCACAGCCTGCGGCACTGAATTGGATTCCACGGCGCGTGAGGTCAAGAGTCGTCCTGGTCTAGCAGCCAATGATATGGTGGGTTAATTCTGAATGATCTGAATAAGTAGATAATAATAAGAAACCTTTTTACAATTAGAATGAATTATATTGCTTGCGCTGTCACGATAAAATGGGAATTCCCATTTGTGGCGCCTGTCGACGACCCATTGAGGAGCGTGTGGTCACTGCCTTGGGCAAACACTGGCATGTCGAGCATTTTGTGTGCGCCAAATGCGAGAAGCCTTTTCTGGGTCATCGGCATTATGAGAAGCGTGGCCTGGCCTACTGTGAGACGCATTATCATCAATTGTTTGGCAATTTGTGCTTTGTCTGCAATCAGGTGATTGGAGGAGATGGTAAGAAAATCATTCTTCAAACTATTGGTCAAAACACTTTGTAATGAAATTTCCTTTCGTTTCTAGTTTTCACTGCTTTAAATAAGGCCTGGTGTGTCCATCACTTTGCCTGCTCGGTGTGTGATACAAAGATGACTCAGAAATCCAAATTCTACGAATATGATGAGAAACCAGTATGCAAGAAATGCTATGAACGCTTCCCCAATGAATTGAGGCGTCGTTTGCGTACTGCCCATGAGATGACAATGAAGAAGAATGTCTAGTTTGAAGCTCTATGCCAATTTGAGACCAAAACACAGTGCCTTTTTGTCTATTAACTAAATACATACTAAAATGCCTTTCCCCCCCGCTCTCACGTAATTAATTGTGTGTATGTGTAATTTTGCAAATTATATAGCAAACTAATCCAGCTAAGCAACAACAAAACAAATCAGAATATGTATTAACAGCTTTTAATGTTGTTATTTAATTTGAATTTTTTATTTATATACATACATATATATATATACATATGTGAATGTTTTTTGTAATATGAATTTAAATATATTGTTTTTTCCATATATGGAATTAATAAGAAGGCACTGGAGTTTTAACTTCTTAGCTATAAATTCAAATTAAATTTATTCTACAAATTATTTAAAAAATGGAAAGTATAAATGTGCCTTGAGCCAGTCTTAAGTCTTAGGAGTTTTACAATCAAAATAGGAACAGAAAATTAATAAAATAGTAAAAACTCTTTGGTTCAAATTAGAAAGTTTAAATAAAAGAATACACCAGGACAAGTACTTTATTCGAATTTAATCCGACTTAATTCGAGATTTGTAGTTAGGATACAATGGTTGTTTGAGATGTCACCTTCAGATGTAAAATACATAAAACAAGTTTAAAAGAAAAGTTTATAGGCGGAATGGACATTTTTCAATGGAATAAATTTTACTTAAACCAAATTATGTTTTAAATTCCAACAAAAAAATAAAAAACAAATATACAATGCAAAAAAATATTAAAATATAATTTAGGATTCGAAGAGTTCTTACATTCAAACTCAGTCAATTCGTTTTTAAGACTCGAACTCGATTCAATTCATGCATTTAAAATAACCAAAATATAAAGAATTGTAGTCAAATGGCACACATTTGGTGATCCACATCCAAGTGCTTAGCCAAGAATGGGCTGGGGAGGGCAGCTGCTTCCCCTAGAGCGTTAAATTTTATAAATTTTTCCAAAAAATTATTCATTTTGTTCAAATTTTACATTTTAGGAATTAAAATCCATATGTATTAAAAAAAAATTTGTTCCCCTCAATTTGAATCCTGGCTGGGCCCGATTCCACATTTATTTTCCTATCAATTCTCCCAATTTTTCGAGAATCTTCTTGCACTGAACCATAGCCATATCAAACTGATAAGTAACACTATCAATGGCCACCACATTATTCACTTTAAAGGTTTCAGTTAAGTGTGCAATTTGCATTTTATTCAGCGTAAGAGAAGATATGCCTGAAAAGAAAAATCAAATATATATAATCATGAATGTTTTAGTAAACCTAAGTAAATTTACCTTCGATTATGCATAAATTGGTTACACAAGGCGCATCTAAATTTAAAGGATATCGACGTATATTTAGCGATGTGACCTTTTCCAAATTGGTAAACTCCAAAAGTCTGACCTTATAATAAGGTGGATCGATTTGTGTGACTTTTGCACGGCACCAACAATCGTCACTTTTTACAATTACATATTCCTTAAGTCTGCACATGAATGAGAACAGAAATTATAACATTTCTCAATATAAAAAACATTTTGACATTGCTTACACAGGTTGATAGGGCTGTGGATCAACGAACTCGGCGAGTTTAGCCTGCAAGTTGGTAAATTCTTTGACGTGAGCTCTATCAAAGGCCCCAAAAACTCCCCGAGAAATGGCAGCATTGTCCACAATGAAAACATCAAGAGGATTCGACTCAAATCGAAGTATCTTAAAAGGCTGATGAGAAAGTGAGTTGAGATTAAATATCATTAAAAGGTACAAAATAATACTTACTGCAATTAAAACTGGTTCATTGCTTGATTTGATAACACCATTGCATGGTGATGGTTTGGCATTGGATGTGGTGATATCCTCGCTTGAGGATGACTTTTCGTTTACCTCTACTTTGATTACTTCATCTTTGGTTATTAATAATTCCACTTTATGATCTTCCTTATAAATTTGAATCTCAGCCTTCTCTGCCACGTTGAGTGAATCTTTTGGTATTAAAGTTACTTGACTTATAGCTTCCGTTTCTTTAGCTTTGGCCTTAATGGGCTCAGCCTTTTCTGCCACGTTGAGTGAATCTTTTGGTATTAAAGTTACTTGACTTATAGCTTCCGTTTCTTTAGCTTTGGCCTTAATGGGCTCAGCCTTTTCTGCCACGTTCAGTGAATCTATTGGTATTAAAGTTACTTGACTTATAGCTTCCGTTTCTTTAGCTTTGGCCTTAATGGGCTCAGCCTTTTCTGCCACGTTGAGTGAATCTTTTGGTATTAAAGTTACTTGACTTATAGCTTCCATGTTTTTAGCTTTTGCTTTACCAACTTTTACTTCAATCTGAACATTGTCATTGGCTGGTATATTATCCACAGGTTCAGTTGTCTCAGATATCTCTTGAATCTTTTCCCTTATGGGTGACTGACTTTCCACCTTAGTATTATTTTTGTCCTGTGGCTTTGCATCCCATAAATCATACAACTTTTCATTGGCGCAGAATACATTGATTTCTTCATTCACCGATTTCTTAGTCTCTGCATAGTATAATTCCATCTGGTTATAGTTATTATTTTCGTAAACGCCAACAAATCGTTTACCCTCAAATTGTGTGAGGAATTGTTTAATATTATTGTTTATCGCATAATTTGCAACACCTTTAAGTTGAACTTGTTGTGTGTAGCATGGCAAGGACATTATCTCATTGTTGATTTCGAGTACTGTATTTGCCTGTCGCACCTCAATTACACCCACATCCAAGAATAACATTCGTAACTTGTTGTGAACCGACAGAACTTCTGCTCGATGTAATTGGCCATTGTAGGTGGCGAGGACATATTGATCTCTTGATCTCCATAGTTTTGGCGAATCCTTGGCCAGCAAATTGATCTACAATAAGAGATATTTTGAAAGATTATTAGTAGATGAACAATGCTAATTTAGGGCAGGATTGGATTCATCTTTTAGATTTAGCTTACAAATTTGCTGACCTAAGGTTATTTCTGAGTGCCTTCAAATTTTATGCTGACATTTGCATTCTGTAGCACTTTGTATGTATATACAAACCTTTTCCAAGAGACTCGCATGTGCCTTGTCTGCTTTTTCGCTGGCCTCGCGAATAAAACAACGATTCGGAGACCGAAAACCATTAACATAGAAAACACTATGGCTTGCCGGCATCAACATTTTTGGTGGTGAAGTGATTTTTGTTTTCCTTATGATGTTGTTATTGGAGACGCTGTCGCTATGGCTGGATACACTCTTTGAATCGTCATCTTTCCCGCCACTCACTTGAACTCGTACAGTTGGAGAAACTTGAGACTCTATTATGGGCTCTGCCTTTATGTTATTCTTATCGGCATCAATCTGTAGCGGCACAGTCTCTGGGTCGCGTTTCTTTCTTTCCAAATGGTGGGCTGAAAATGCTTGCGGGTAGACCAGAGCTGGCATTGGGAAGCATATATATCGATGACTTTGCCAATCCTTGCGTTGGCAATTAATGGAGCAATAAAAATCTCCACATCTCTGACAAGTCAGTTCTGCTCCATTCGCGCAGAAAACACATTTGCCTTCCTTTAACACTTTCTGTAAAAAGTATAACAATGCAATAAATCAACGATGTAGAATATTATTTTTTCTTACTTCCATTTCTTCTAGATAAAATTTTGAATTACGCACGAACGCCGCTATGGCTGTGCTGCCGACAATATTCTTTAACGAAAAAAAAAAGCGCTTCTATCCTTACCTTGATTTGATCCTGCGAAATGGAGCCCATGTTGCACTTGCAGCCGCCGCGTGTGGTAATAAATAAAAAACAAAAAAAATAACAAACAAAGAAACAATTCGACACTGTAAAATTTCGCCTTACAATTTTGCGCCCTCTCGCCGTGAACGCGCGTTTTACTCACGCGTTTTAAACCGCTTCGCGCGTTTACTCACGCGTTTTAAAACGCGTTTTAAAACGCTTCGTGCGTTTACTCACGCGTTTTTAAATGCTTCGCGCGTTTTACTCGATAAAAAATTGCAAGTGCAATCGGTTGTAACTGTTTGTTATCGATTTTAGCACATTGAGTGCTATCGAATAACACTCGATTGCCTTCTGTTGATTTTTGACGATTTTTCAACGAATTTTTGCCAAGGAAAGTAAGGTAAAAACTAAGTAATAAAATTAACAGCTTTAAAATCTAAATCATGTAATGGCAACAGACAGAGAAATTATAGCGTAAAAAGTATCTTCCGATTAAGTAATATGCCAAAAACATTGGCGACAGCTGACAATTACATAACCTTTTTAAGGTTACAAAATAATTGGCGAATTATTAATAAAGAAGCCTTAATCCTTTGCAGATGCTGTCCCAGTCAATTCTGAATGGAGTGCGGGTGCTCCGCACTGAGGCACGCCGCAACATCGCTATTGTGGCACCAGCCCTGAACAAGGCATCCGATCCCATCCAGCAACTGTTTTTGGACAAAGTTCGCGACTACAAGCAGAAGAGCGCGTAAGTTTTAGGGAAACTTTTTTTGCGTGGAGTAATTCATGAATTTGACATTTTCCGAAGTGGTGGCAAGCTGGTTGACTCCAATCCAGAAATCGAGCGTGAGCTGAAAAACGAACTGGAGCGTGTGGCCAAGCAGTTTGGAAGCGATGGCAAGACCGATATGCTGAAATTCCCCGAATTCAAGTTCCCCGAAGTCAAGGTTGATCCCATTAGCCAGGGCGCCGCATAAGTATGTTTAAGTTCTCCGTATCATAGCTTGCTACAGAATCGATTCCGCAGGATTTCAACAACAAATAAAACTCGTTAAAAACAAGCAAAATTTGGAATTCAGAGTGTTCCTTTATCATCAACTTATAAACTAAGTGCCCATCTATCGTGGTGTTTTCAGTGCCTGTTGTACTGTTTCCTGGAGCAACTGCATCTTGTGATTGCTAGCCACTTTGCTGAATGTGCTTAGCAAGGCTTTAATGTCCTTGCCGCTAATAAGAGGCACAAAATTGCCAGCACAAGTACAAAACTCTGCCAAATTCTCACGCTTTATCTCATTGCAGCGGGCACAACGTAAGTCCTGCAGAACATATGACATTAATTTCCGCTGCAGCACATCAATCATACGCATCTCAATCTCCTCATTGTCATAGGCCACATAACACTGGGCGCACAGCCAGACAGGACTAGAAATAGTTGGAAACATTATCATCTCATCAAACGATTTGAAAATTTCAACTACTTACATGCCATCCTTCATGGCCCGGTGTTTGTCCTTGCACAAATCCAAATCTCGACAATGATTGCAGGCTTTGCAGATGACCTCATTGACGATATAGCTGTCACAGGGATCCGTCCATTCGGCCAGATCGGAGAACTCACCAATGCCCACCAGTCGCAACATATTCTTGCGCAGTTCATTGATCTGCTCCGCCAAGGTTTTGTCCACACTGAGCACCTTGACCATTGTCCGTATTAGTTCCAAGCCAGGACTGGGCTTACCCTTGCCATAGTTTTTATGCAATTTGAGGACATAATCAAAGGCACAATGGGAAATGTCCTTAATTGCCTGCTCGGTGGTCTTTCTTTCGGATAGAGATTGCATGAAAAGGGTCAACAGGGATTCAAATTTCTCTCGACATTCATTCTCCTCGGGCAAATGTTCGCCAATAGTCCAATTCAACTCTAGCGAAAGTTCCTCCTCCTCCTGCTCTTGATCCTCTACCACTTGCATGTCGGGATCTCTATTTTCTTCATTGCCATCATCATCCTCGTCATCATCATTATCCGCCTCCACATCATCTGCATCAGCTGCTGCGGTTCGCATGGTGGTGGAAACTATGGAGGAAACTGTCTCATCGATACCTTTTGGCAATTTCCCTCGTATACCCGAGAAATTGGCCTGATCCAGCCAGAGCATAAAGTTCCAGCATTGCTCGAAACTCAATTGTATCGAATGGAACATTTCCTTATTCCTTAAACTTTGCACGATATAATCCACATAACCCAATGCATCGGGCACCGATTTCTTGCCCGAACTCAGTATAATACGATTAAAGTCCGCATAGACTATGGTGGCACCCAGACGCTTGAATTCCGCTATGATCCTCAAGAACATCTTTCTCATCAGATTGTTGAGGGATCGCCGCAGAGCCGGATCATAGAGGAGAGCATTGCTGGAGCGAACCCAACGATAGAAATGGACAATTTGGAAATCAGAGAATATATTCCGATTGATTGAAACCTCACGTAGCCAACCATTGACCATGGAACGCATAACACGAAAGGCTGCCGAGCAGAGGGCCGTCTCATCATAGCTGGGCAAGGTAGCAGCCGGCACTGTGCCAATCATTTCCTCCAGCGAAGCCTGTGGCATCACATCGAAGGTGATGGCCGAGGAGGCTCCCTCCATTTCCTGTATTTTATTCGACTGCAGCAGAGCGCTCACTGCCAGACTGTCCAGGGCCAGTTCCACGCACACATCGCCATAGAAGCCCGCCCTGTTCTGCACCACACTGATGGTCTCCTCGAATTCGGCCAGCAGACGACTGTCATCGGCCTCACGACCACCAAGATCGGGTCGGGTACTGGCCGACCACCACAAAACAAAGTTATGACGCTGCAGGAGACGAGCAAAGAACAAATCCGCTCCAAAGAGCACTGTATCCGGCGGCATGTTACCAATGGGTACGTGGAAGTAACGACATTGATCCAACATTAGATCCAGCACATTGTTCAGGTTGAGGAAATGGCGGATTACGGCGCGTGAGCCCTGTCGCTGCCAATCCAGGCCAGACAGAAGACTCGCATCATCCGAGATGTGTATCTGAGATTGTGGGAATTCCAGGAGCATTGGCATGGAATTACTCATCTTTCTGGCCTCAATGGCCGTCTGCAGGCACAACATGGTTGGCCCCGAATGCTCCTGCTTGTAGGCAGTGAGTACACGTTGGACTTGCCGATGAATCTGCTTGACATCCACCTCAATGATCACTTCGAATGTAAAGTCCTCCGCTGGTATTTTCGCCTGTTCAGCCTCCTGACTCAGATTCTTGAGCAGGGCAAGACGTTCCGCCGTGTAGAGTTGCCGCATATTTGGCATCTGATTGGTTCGCACTGTGTCCAGGGCAAAAATATGGGCTTTCTTGCTGGGCATGACGAAGAGGGCCCAGATTTCCTTCTTGGCTGTGGGTATATTATGTTGATACAAATAAATCTTGCGCATTCTCGAGCCGGCGTATTGCAGATACTTGATGTGGGACTGAGGACGTTGCTCCAACTGTTCGATGCTAAAGCTTTCCAGATCCTTGGTCGGCAACATGGCCAGACGGCGCGATTCATCGCGCTGCACTCCACAAATGCAGCCCATGTCCATGAGGGCACGAAACTCAAGGGTCATTTGTGTCTCGTAGATACCCTCAATGTCGGGAGTGGCCAAATCTGCCAACATGCCCAGTGAATTGTCGCGAAACACTTGCTCGGGCACACTGTAACGATAAAGATTGTAAACTGGTCGAGATCGGGGCAACACGCGATTGACTTTGCGCCACAATTGACCCTCCTCCGGAGGAGCGGCACTGCGTTGATTAACATAGAAAATTCTGGGCACTGTCAGTTTAATGCGATGCAGTTCCTCTCCAATTAGTGCCCAAACCGTAAAATGACCGAGATCATCTACTGGCACAAGCTGTAGAATCTGCCATGGCTGATCGAGCAGAGAGCGCTGAGCGCGTCTCAGGAAACCACCTAAAGTGGCTGCAGATGGTTCCGATCGTGCCATGGAAGACGACGGAGTCTCTTCATTTCCCATGGCTCCAGCTCGTTGGCGTTTCTGCGCTTGACGGCAGCGATCACGTTGCTGCTGCTGCCACGCCCATTTCCTTTTCTGGAATTTAACCCATTCGACAATTGTTTTGCGCGTCTCACCAATTGGTGGAGGAGCACCCAAAGCCTGGCGCCAAGTTGTGGCAGCGGCAGAAGATTCATCCTCCTCGTCATTAAGCTGGACTCTCTTGCGCTTGGTAACCAATGGCCGTCCGGCCGCCAGTCCAGCCTCGGGACCATCCTTGCCAGCCAAATCCTCCATATCTAAATCCTTATCCTCTTGCCTTTCCATGGCCGGTTTTGGTTTCGGTCTACTGGTGAACATCTCATTAATGCGTCGCTGCTTGAGGACATCATTCTTCTCGAGCATTTTCTTGTGCAGCCAATCTGGATGCTGAACCCGCGGCACAGGATTGGCCAAGCCTTGCAGGGCAGCGGGAATGGTGATAATTTTTTGAATAGTTCCACCCAAACGCTCAATATAGTAATTCCAGTCGAGCACATCTCGTATATCCGCATCACCCATGGTGTTGTCCTTGAGCCAACGTCTCAGATGATGGCGTCGTACACTCTGCTCCGACTGAAATATGGCCAATGGTATGGCTCTTTCGGTAACTGGAGCTCCCTCGGGTTTCTTGGATATGATATACTTGCAGGCCAAGCCGGCATCCTTAACCATCTGTTCGCCCAAGAATTCGGCCAAACGTTTGGCCGTTGATATCGATGTACTCTTCTGAGCTCCATACTCTTCCAGTTTCTTTGACATTGATTTGTTCTCCGAGATCAACTCGAAGAGCTCAGAGTCGGGCAGATTCGAGCCGCGACTGTAGAGCACATCTAGCCAATAGTCAGCCACCTTGGCCACCGAAGCATAGCATTCCTCCAGAGTGCTACCTGCCAGGAATGCTTCGAAGACGGAACTCTGAAAATTCTTGATCAACTGAAGTTCACCGCGACGTTTCACCTCGAAACCCTTCAATTCTGCGAGGGATCCATCAAAATTGAAGACAGCATAACGTTTCTTTAGCTTCTTGCCTTCCTCCTTGGCGGCGGGCAGAACCATAGCCAAATACGGACCATCTACTTCGAAAAAAATGGAATTCTCCTCGCGCAACTCATAGGTGGGCGGTTCACCGTCTCCTGCAGATGGTTTCAATTCATGATATTGATCGTTGGTAAAATGATCCTTGACCATGGTATTGAGCACAGCATTCGGATAAGAGATGTTAATCTTCTTCTTCTTCTCATGGGTGGTGTGTATGGTGAATTCCTGGGGAAACGATCCAGGCAATATGCACCAAATACCATCAGTATCCAATTCCAATGGCCGCCCCACTCGCTCAATTATCTCTCGAGCTTTGGTAATGATATTCGAACCAGTTAGACAAACTATTCCCGCCATAGGCATGGAATGCCAACGAGCTCCACGACGCATCACATAGCCGTAGAAGGAATTGAGAATACACTTGTGGGCCAACTGCAGCGAATCGTAGAGCACTTCGCGTCCCTTTGCCGCCTTGATTTCGGAGGCATCCCCTGAAGCCACGGCCGCTGTTACCGAAGCCTTGGCCACTTTGGTCAATCCCTTGTACTCGTAGCGCCGATCTCGAAACGCACGGACCGTATCCACATAGAAACTGTTCTCCTTCTGGCAAATGGTCGAATTGCGTGTCTCGAGTTTTGTGATCTTTGTCTTTTTGTACGCCTTGCGGCAGTAGTCGGACAGACGTTTCTTCTCGTAGGCAGCCTGATCCTCCTTGGAGAGTTCGTGAAATGCTCGGGTAGGTCCACCCGGGAATAGAGGTGGAAACTTCTCAGTCTCCAGTTGTTGTTGGATGCGTTGGAATTCATTACGCGAAGCAGGCAACATCTCACCACGCCATAACCAGTCCATGGATCGCTTACATCGCACGCCGGGCTTATTGAAATCGCAAGCAGCGCAATCCAGTTCTGTCACCATGGCCGAAGGCTGAAGGCGATTGGTTAGAATTATATTAGGGTACATGGCACCCACATCCAAGTGATAGATAACCGGTTGCTCAAGTCGTTGGGGTATATCATGAAGCCCCTGCAAAGCCTGAATGATCTCCTGCTTAGTCTCGGCCAAATTGGTGACTTTATCAAGCGGAATGCCCTCCTCCACCACAATGGCATGGTGGAGCACGGCATCAACATGATCCATTAGCTGCTTCACCATATTCGGATCCAGACGAAAGCGACAGGGTATATCCGCCCGAAAGACACCCGACTCGAGAGCCTCCACATGACCGCCCACATAGGTCTCCGAGTCGAGGACATGACCCTCATTGGAGAGCTTGTTGAGCTCGCTCATGTGCTTATTGGGATACACGATATTCGCATGATACGCTTCAACCATCAATAGAGTCTCGCATAGAGTGCCGGAACCTTTTCGTAAAATCTCATCCGGTTCCATGGGAATAATGGTGTTCAGAGCAAAGATAAACGGGTGAACGTATTTCATATAGAGATAGTAGGTGGCTACTGCATCGGAAACGGAATAGTTGGACAAGACCTGTGGCTGCTCCACAGCCATGCGACACATATCCTCGGGATCCAGTTCAACTGGATCGTATCGTAACTTGGCCTTGGCCACCGCCTTGAGACCCTGTGATCCCACTGGCAAATAGGAATCACGCTTTACCCAGCACAGGCAGTCCATGTGAATGGAGGGACGACTCAAGTAGTTGCCATCCCGCACCTTAGAGAAGCCAATTTCCTGCTTCATGTCCAGATCATAGACAGCCGCTCGTGTCTCGACAAAAGGCCAATCGAAGAAATCCCCGTTGTAGGTAACCACTATATGAGGACGAACCTCCATAATGTGATCAAAGAATTTCTGCAACAACTGCATCTCGTTCTCCTCGTTGAAGATTATAAAGTGACCCTCAAATTCCGGCTTGGGTGTGTACTCAAAGTCCTCCACATTTGATGAAATTATCTCACGATTTGTAATAAGATAACCCTGGCCATCAATCATATACGAGATCATCATAATCTGATCGGTCTGGGCATCGGGGAATTTCAATGGCAATTTCGTTGTCTCAATGTCAAATGCCAGGACCACGGGCTCCGGTCTGTCGAGTATATCAGGCCGGCATGTGATCGTAGGCATCTCGACCCCACTGCGACAACGAATGTTGTACCATTGGCCGCAAAAGATTCGCAAATCAATTGACACACGCACATGGTAGGGCACATCGTGCTCCCGTATATCCGTGATGCAGTCGAAATAGTCTAGCTGTCTTTTGCCTGACCCATCTTCTGCATTGTTCGAGGATTGGGCCAGCGACGAGGCCAGCATTTGCATATAGTATGTATTGGACTTTTGACGTTCCGTATTACGACGCACTGCAGCCATCAATTCCCGCCTCACCTTGGTCATGGTGGTTTGATTTAAGAACGAGAGTTTTAAATAATGCTGCTGAAGGCCTGCCAAATGATTGGGTAAATCCAGATCTTCTTTGGTTATATGCTCCAGACTAGCAATCTGGCCAGAATATTTGCGTCCCAGAAAACGGGCCACCTCCAAATGCATATTATCTTCGGGTCGTACCAACAAATAAGGCTTATACGCCACTGTACACTTGAACCGGGAGCCATCCATTTGTATGAAGAATAGATCCAGAGCAGCTGTCAATCGGCGATCCTCGTCCAGCACTTCATTCTACAAATGAATATTTATATTATTTCCAGGCTTAAGCGAGAATCAATTACTCACCGCATGCATGTTGATCAAGTAGCCGGTCCGTTCCAGGCTATCCTTGACCCTGTCGAATCCATATTTGGAATCAATTTTATCATTCTCCCGCGACTGTCGGTAACCAGCCTCATTGAAGAAGTCATCTCTGCAAAGGAATTGTATTTGCCTTTAATTTAAAGGCACTTTATGGAGCTTTTCTTACTTACCCCTCGGCTCGAGTTTCACTCACAAATTTTCCTGTATTCTGCAGCACTTTAGGCTCGGACATTACGGCCTATTGAATAAAAAATAAATAAATAAAAAAATCAACAAAACATCATTACGATTTGCCGCCAAAAACCTTAATCGAGAACACCAATATCTGATTATCGATAGCTGAGTGTTGGTAAACGTATTTATTCTAGTTTTTAGCGTTGCCAACTTGTCTTGATTTTTGCCGCCTATTTTGAAGTGTTTTTTTTTTGCGAGTCAATTTACTAGTCAATTTAAGAACACAAATTAAAAACAAAAAAAAATATAAATATATATCATCAATTTTTACTTGCTCATGGAGCACTTTAGAGGACACTGAAATAATTTAAATATGGCGCCAATTTTTTTATCAGCAAATTTGGTATTTGGCAACGCCATTTGGCGTGCTTTCCAACATTGTAAAATTTTGCCACACTATTTTAGACGGAAACTGATAGATTTAGCAATACTCTATAAAAAATTAAATTTTCTTTTGTTAATTACACAAAATCTACGAAATAAATAGCCAAGTCGTGGACGTGGAATTTTTATCTTTCTTTTGATACCATTTATGTAGTTTAAGGCTGTTTTTGCCCAACTAGCGGAAGTAAAAATTAACCCAAATTTTATTATAATGTGTATTTAAAGTTCATTATATTACTTGTAATTGGATTTATAAAAAAATTTTCTCGATTTTAAAAAATTAGTTCATAAATATATGTACTATGTACATAATCTGCTTAACTTCTCTTAAAATGTGTTGGAACATAAAGAATCAAATTTCTCTCTTTAAAAAATTTAGATCTTTGAGTTTCTTTTTAGCTTTAAACATAATACATATGTACTAATAATTTCAAAAAATAATATAGAATATATCTAACTACACTTACTTACATATCAATTTTAATTGTACTTTTATCAAGATTTCCAGATGCATATAGACACCTACCTTTCCATATCAATGAATTGCATGTTGTGCAGTTCCAACTGGGGAGCCAAACCAACCTTAGTGTATGTGTATGTGTGTGTGTATATATTTACCAATACCAACAGAGTTCATTCATAAAATCCGGCTCACCTACACGCGTAGTAAAAAATGCAGTCAGAGAGGCAGAGCTGTGCGCATGCGCTCTTTCAGTAGCTCGCTCTCTTTTGAACCCGATCTCTCTTTCTCTTTGGTTGGCACTTGTTGCCTGCCGTCAGCCCTTTGTTTCTCTTTCTACCATTTTACCTTTGTTGCAAGGGCAATTTAATTGCAGGTTGCAAGTTGACAATCTCGCCGGATATGTATTTGTTGCACGTGTTTCGTTATGCAAGGGTGCCCATTGCCACCACCTTGTTCTCTTCGATCGGTTGGTGGGGGGGGAGATCGTTTTAAATCTTATTGCCCTTTTTTTTTATGGGTGCAGCTGCACCCATACTCTTGCATATTAATGTTGGTGTGTACATAATTTATGCGAAATGCGTTGCCAGAATATGGAAACACATGCAACAATCGCCGCACGGTTGCACCAATGTATTGGTATCTATAAAATAAACCTGTTTTGGTGTTTGGTCCGTCCCAGTTCTGGCCAAAGAGAGTCTTTCCTCTGCACAGTAGTTAAAAATTCATTATAGAAATATCCTTAACAGATTTACTTTAATCTAATTAGAATTTTTTAATGAAATAAGTTATATGTATGTTTTAAACTTTACGTAAAACTTTTGCAAACAAATGCAGGAAAGTAATAAATTATATCATAAAATCAAATTTGCATAGCTGTTTCATGCAACTCACACCACTGTGCAATTGCTTGCTAAAAATGATTGCCCCCACGCACACAAACACGCACACACACATAGACAAACTCACACACATAGACATATTCTTGGTTCTGATCGGGGGGCGCAGTTTTGTTTTAATGTTTGTTGTTGTTACTTTTCGTCGCAGCAACACTTTTTCGTTTTGTTTTTGTTTTTTATAACTATGTATGTATGTATGTATGTATATGTCAAAAACTGTTAAGCAATCCAAAATTACAGACTATTTAAATTCAGAATAAGAGAACTGCAAATGAATATTCTTATACAATGCTTATGAATATGCATAATTTTACGTATGGGTACGACTTTTTTATATGAAGTTTTTTGTTTTGTCAAAAAATATATTTGGTGTTATTTACCACAAAAAAACCAAAAATAAAAAATTAATTTTGCTGCTTCCGAATAGGTACGTCTTAAGTGGATTCTACTGTAATTATTTTGATTTTCTTTGGAGCTCTGTGGATAATGACACTCTTGTAGCCCCCACGCGCATTTTATTCTCTTTGATTAAGTTAATTAATCGGCGAGAGAGAGAGACAAAAAGGAAGGGAGATTTTGTAAATTATTTAATTCGCTAATAAATACACATACAAATTTATGCATGTGTATGTAAATTGGCAGTGACAAATAACTCTCGATTTTGTTGTTATTGTTCTTTTTTTTTGCGTTATCAATGTGCTAAGTATGGGGCGCAGCGCAGCCCCCTTCTCCCCCATAGCCCTTTCTCTTTCGTTATCTCTCTCTCACACTCTCTCTCTTTTTCTCTCCGGCTCTCTTGCTTGCTTGTTGCTGTGCTCGCGTCACTTGTAGCTGCGGCAATGCGTCGGCGTCTGCGTCAGCGTCGGCGTCAGTTTGTTGTCGACTCTCTTACCGTTTGGACGGTCTGCTTTTTTAACGGTTAAAGTGTGTGTCTGTGTTTATATTTTGATTTCTACAAAGAATCAAGAATCATAAAGATTATATCGGAATCGTAATAGTAGCTAAACAATCGCGAGTGTATAACCCCTGATATGACAAAGTGAGTGCCACAAAATTCAGTAGAAATAAAAGAGTTAATTAAAGATATCTGAAAAGATCTCACTAGTGTTAAAACAGCAAAAACGATCTAAAAATAGATCCCAAATACGTATACATATACATAGAAACAAAGATCAGCTTGTTTTTATAAGCCCAAATGATCAACGGGAATAAACTGCAAGGGAGTTAAAATAAAAAAACCAAAAACGTATCTTTTTCTACAAAAACCACAAAAATCGCTTCAAAGATCTTTTGCGCGTTTGTGTGTGTGCAAGTATTTGAGTCGTGCGTGTGTCTCATTTTGTGTGTGTGGGTTGATGCTCCTCTGATCCGATCCGTTCGATCCTTATAAGCCGAACTAAGTCCCCGAGAGTTCTGTGTAGTTCCTTTTTTCCGCTGTGTGTGTCTGTGTGTGTGTCGTGGTTCGCTTTTGTTTCAGGCACGTAATCTCTGTCGCTCTCACTCTCTCTCTCTCTCTGCGGTTCGCGTCTTCTTTCTTCCTTAACCATAATAATCACAACCTGCTGCCGCTAAATCCAGGAGGGTTACGCTGAGATATAGATACAGATACAGATACATACAACAGTTATTAGTGTGAGTGTGCCGTGTCTGTGTGTACGAGTGGCATCTCCTGGCTCAAGATCAAGATTATGTGCCTAATTTGAAGCTGTAATTAATTGTGAGATACCCTAATAAAAACCATACAAGAATCAACCAAAAAAAAAAAAAAAAAAAAAAGAGAGAAAAGATAAAACAAAGCCAAATCCAGATTCAAACAGTCTTGGTGTTTACCCTTTTCCCATCATCATCATCTCTCCTTCTCTATAAACCAACTCTACCCCGCCTCCTCACCAATTTACGAGGCGCGTTGTAATCCCCGCTCATTGGCGGCGATACGCGGCGCTATTTTATTGCCCCGCGCACCGGTGAGTTTTTGTATTGAAGTGTTGAAAAACAGTAGTTGAAGTATTTCTTTTTTTTTTTCTATTTCAACTTTGGCTACCAACTATGAAAACCCTTTCGCTATCTCTATTTCCCTCGCACTTGTACTCTTGCATACTATCATTTTGTATCTTTTATACCATCTCGCTCGCTGCCTGTTTTCTTGAATGAATCTAGGGAAAAAAACTGGTTTGGCTACCGCGGCCTTTAACTATTGCCTCAATTCAGGATGATGTTGAGGTTGTTCAAGATGTTGATGATGATGATGATGGGCCTCAGCCTCTGGCTGAAACTTGTTGCCTTTTTTGGCCGCTTCTTGACCACTTCCATAGATCTTCCTTCCACATAGTCTCACATACCTACATACATATCTATAAGAAAATAATTGAAATTACTACTACTGTTCCCTGTTACAGTTTCCGGTGTAACCAATAAAAGCAATCTTTAAATGCATTTTGATTGCCTTTTTTGTTTTGTCCATTGTATTTAGAAACAAAGTTCTTAAATTTCTAAATGAGAATGTGTTAATGCTTGCGGTTGAATTTTAGTTGTATCATTGTTTGTTTCTTCAAATGGCTGAGAATGTAGATCAATGAACGCTTTAAGACAGCGATTAAGGTTGAAAGAGAACTCGAAGATCACCTCGAATGATAAGTTAAAAATAGATTATAGATTTTAATGTTAAAAAAAATAATATTTCTGATGCTTGATCATATAAAAAACATTTGCGAGGATCATCGGCAAATCTGAAATGAAGAAATGGCAATAAAAAAAATAAATACACACAAAATAAAAAGTAAATATGTACATTTGTACATATCTACATAAGTCAGGTAGGATTTGTGATAGTGTGGGATCTGCGGGGTGTGAAATTATACAAACTTTCAGAAAATAACGATATTCTATTTAATTTTCAATTTAATAAAGATGGATATTTGTGACATTCAATATCAATGCCATCTAATTTCCAATTTTCCAAAGTAATGTAGACATAAATACTTTTACTTTTACTACATTTTTTATCATTTCCTCCTTTGAGGATCTGCGATTGCCTTGTATACCTATTAATCTGGCCAGGAGTGTATGTAAAAAGAATGTTAAGTACAACTGAAGAATTTCTTTTACTTTTATCGATTATAAAATTTGACTTTTTTTGTTTAGTTTAAAGTCTTTAAGATGTTATTTTAAAGTATTCTTCTCAATGACTAAGAGATTAGTTCTAGATTATTGATTTTATGTCCTATCCTTATCAGATATTTAGTTGCTTGAGCAAGTTCAGATATACTTTTTAAGCACTAAATATTTTACATTTTTAAAACATATTTTCAAATACAACTAAAACTGTAACTGTATAGCATTCGGAAAACTCTTTTTTAACATAATTATTAAAAATCTTATTTGGACGAGATCAAAAATTAAATTTATCAGAGTTATATATTTTAAAAACTAAGTGTAATTTTAATGCCATAAAAAAAAAGTTTTAATATGTTATTAAGGTTTTCCCTTCTCCCAAGAATAAAATTTCACTTCTTAAACTGCTAAACTCTTGATATCCCAGACCGAATTTTTGAATTTCTTTTAATATATTCGCAAACTGTGCTTAATATTTAATTATAAACAGAAATTAAAGAGTAAAAACTTATTCAATATTTCAATTTGCTTTGCACCTTTCCACTTGCCCCTATATATAAATATAGGGCGGACTATGAGTTGTAATTGAGTCCTCCTTCATGATTGTAGCTCACTTTAAATAGCTGAAAATCGATCGATCGATCAGCATATGGATCGTTTTGCTTACATATATTTAAAAAGAGACAATGTTGAGACATCTTCAACACAGTTGCATCTTCTTTTTCTTCTTTTTTCCATAAATATCCCTAAAATTACAGTTCACTGCATATTGGAAGTTGGTTCGTTGGCCCCATGCCACGTATGTACAGACAGACACTAAATATCATCAACCTGCTGTAGACAGGCTCAGCTCAAGCAATTCTCGATCCCACGACAAACACGCACACCAACACACACTGACACACACACACACACACACACACTCACTCAGTCAGACAGACTTAGCACATGTGCACAGAATCAGGCACAGGGGCATACACTGAGATGGATGATCATCATCATTATCATCATCATCAGCAAAGATCCCTTTTAAAACTCGAGGGAAAAAAATGCTAAAATTGTCTTCTACCGTTACGTACACACACTTAGACACCCACACACACACACACACACTCACTCTCACACACAAGTTGCACCCCTATTGTTGTCCTTCGTCTGGCATGGCATAGCAAGGCCTGGCCTGGGCAAGGAGTGTGCGCTCACCATATCGAAATATCATATTCGTTTACAATCTGTTCCTCTGCAGCATCTGCTGCATTGCCCTGGACCATCCTTAGTTTTTTTCTTCTTCCATCTTTGCTTTTTCTTTCCCAAAAATGAAAAACTCTTCAAATGCCAACATGCCAACATTACTTTTGCTCTTTTCCAGGGAAAACATATGCTCCGATTTCTATGGCTGTTGCTTTGTTTTCTTTTTTTTGTTTTTCTCCATGTCTGCCTGTTGCTCTTATCTACTTGAATTTGAGATAAGGTCTGGGATTATGATAGTTAAGATAGATTGTGTGCTACGTACGACTACTATGCTTAGTTAAAAGTGGCAGACCTTTTTTCAAAAATAGTTTAGAGTTTGCCAAATCGCATAACATTTGGCACTCAAAATTAGTTGCAACTGTTAAAGTTAGAATAATCACGTGTTTAATTAATATTATCTATGTAACTTAATTCCATTAGAAAGTATCTGAAAAGTTCTTTAAACGGATCAGACTAAAAAGTGTTACGAATCAAGTTGGGATATAGTCTTTTGTTTTTGCTATTTGATATTCAAATGTGTATTGTCCTTGGTACTCACTGAAGAGTATTCTATTTTTAACAATGAAATAAAAAATAATAATGAAAAAAAAATTGATTGCTATTGGGAATCCCATATGTTTTTGCAGTCCATTTAGGAGATTTCCTAAAGGAAGCACTACTTTTCAAAAAAATGGCAATGAAAATAATAGACTTTTTGGCGAGTAATTAATGCCACCTGACTGAAATATGGAGTCAAAAAATAAAGTACTTTTTGTTTACATTTTGGTAAAAAAAAAAAAGTAAAAATGTATCTAATAACTGCTATCACTCTTAGTCCGTTACATATTAAGATTTCTGTAAATTTTAATAATAAAAAAAAACATACCTTTCATGTAAAAATGACCAATTACTTTGATTGGTTTTATGTGCTTAATTTTATTAATAAAATAAATCACCTTACGCCTTCTAACAAGTGTTGAACGTTTTCGAAAACTCTGCATTTAATTTGACAGTTTAACAGTTAGTTAGTTTGATTAACAAGTCAACAGTCTTTTAAGATAAAGGGGATTTAAAAATATATTAATATGACAACATACTCCGTATTAAAAATATTATTTAATTTTTTAATTCAAAAGTAAGAGTGGGGCAAACAAACAATTAATAATTACATCGTTTTGCAAAAATTTTTGCATCAAGTGAAATTTAAAATTAAAATTTTTAAATTATCGGTTTTGTCAAAACTATAGTAGAAGGAATTTTTTTTGATTTGGATTCCATGTATGTCACTTTTTATGGTAAAATTAAAAATGTTTGCAGACCGGCCTAAAATGGGTGAAAAAGGTCTATGATCTTTCAAAATTTGTTATTCAACTGAAAAATAAGTAAATTACAAAGAGCTTACAGGATTAAGAGGGTTAAAATGGCAATATTGAAACCTTTTGCCTGATCTTAAGTTGCCAAAATTATGAATAAATTAAATTTGTTTCCCATTCCTGCCCAATTATATATATAAAAGAATCGTTTTGTATGTACAACAGTTTTCTGCATTTTCGTCATTCAGTCTATTCTTAAATTGTTAATTTTTTGTCAAAATTCCAACTATATGGCATATAAATACGTAAATTAAAAATCAATCTCATTATTTACTATTATGCCAATTATATTTTTACTAGTGCTTGCTTTTTTCCGCGTTCATATATGTAGAAGATTTTCTGGGAATATTGTATATGCTCTCTGAAAGCAAACATTTATGTACATATAAATATATATATATTATAGTAGATACATATATGTATGTTTTGTATGTAAGTGGCGAGTTCTGCATTGAAAAATAAATACAAGTTGTATGTCGAGTGCATTCGCAGAGATTTTTATTATCCATTTAAATGTTGATTAACTTAAATTCGTTTTTAGTGCCCTCGAGTACGAGTTCTCAATCACTTGATGAATACGTAACTGGGTCTCTGCTGATCTCCTCCTGCCGCCTGTGGTCATTTGCTTAGCATCCATGTCTCCAACGCTTAGAAAAAAGAAAATAAAAATCAGCAAATCAAATTCAAATTGATTTCGCAACTGCACAGAGATTTATGCAACAATTTGTTGTTGTCTACTCTACTGTATGTATGTATAAAAAGTGTTTTATATATTTGGTATAAATATACATGTACAAAATCTACAATAACACAGATGATGCTAGAAACGCCTTCTTCTTCGTCACTTATTCTATGTGCTAACTTATTTGCATATCGTATCTAATTGCGAGGCCACATACGACACTTAAAAAACGAAACTGTATCGCTATTTTTTACTTGTTGAACTGTGTATATCGTAAAAGACATACATCCCCATTTGCATTGTAAAATTGTAATTCACTTTGTAGCAGTATTTTTAGTATTACAAGCAATCCATTTTATCCCATGATGTTCTGTTTTTCCCTCTCTCTTGTAAATATATGAACTGATAGGAATTAGATAAATTATCAAGTACTCCTTTAAAGTACTGTAGATCTTAAAAAAAAAATATTGAAAATGACTGGATTAAATCCCAAGAACTTAAGCTCTGCTGCCCCATGAAACCTACGTTGAAAAGGGTAATAAATAAAGATTAGAGCCTGATAACTTTAATCAAAAGGATCAAATTAACCATCAATAAAAAAATATAACTTTTAACTATACACAGAGGGAAAACAGGACTTCGTCTTTCATTAGCGGTAAAGACATTGCCAATAACGAGACATACACTATTTAAGGCGCTGCCCAGGATACAAAAAAGTTAATTTAGGCATAGTAAAACAGATGTAATCACTCGTATTAAGTTAGAAGGATTGAATCGTATATCTGAGGAAGTTTACTTATTTTCCTTAATTCAAACTGCCAACCCGGAACAAGAACTTGAAATCTTTATTTCTATTTTACAACATTCATTAATATTAACCCTCAGAGCCTCATAAGTTTTTAATCGATTGTCATATTATTTTATAGAATAATGAAAACTAATCGTTGTTTTATAGAAACTTTTGAAAGTATTTTAAAAATGGGAAAAACAGATGATACTTTTAGACCTAATTCTTAAACGATTTAAAAAGTGGTAAAGATTAATGATTTTATAAAATATCAAGATTTGCCTTGCGGCACTCTTTAGTCTTAGAGGATTAAGGACCTATTTTAGTTGAACTACATATAAAGATGTTCATGTGATTTTTGGCTTAATATCGGCTTAAAGATCATTCAAGTAAGAGGCTTACTCATAAGACTAAAAGACGATTCTAGAATCTAGTATACATATGTATGTATCTCTTGAATCGAAAATGCATTCTTTTTTCCAAAACGTATAAAAAGATTTTTTAAAATTTGTTTAAAGGATGTTGTTACCTTGCAGTAAGGTGAAAAGCTGTCAAATACAACATTGCTTAGATCTATTTGAGAGCTAAAGTTTCTTCTTATGGACAAAGTTTATCAGTCTATCTAATAAGTAAATCGCAATGAGGATGTAAAGCTAGCTTTATATAGACGTAGACGTACAACGCTCAGTACGAACAAGTGGCCCATATGACACCAGGCCCGGGCCCGTTACGAATGCCCCTAAGTAAAGTTAGTGTTACAACATATACATATACATATAAACATAAATTAAACTAAAGAATTTAGCTTTGATTTGCATGACGATTTTAGTCAGCTGGTTATAAGAAATCTGGTTATTTGATCCTGAAAATCTGCTCATCTTTATATCTTAATATCCCGCTCATTCGAATTTAAAAACAAATTGTAGTATATTTGCCATTACTGTCGCATGCAAATTTAAATAAAAAGTAAACAAATTAATTTTGCTCATTCGTCGAAGGAAAAGTAGACATTTGTTATGAATTGAGGTCTTTTACTCAGTATCCAGGTTAAGAGCAAAAGGTATTCACCCCCTACCAATGCGAGTGGTACATCCTCAACACGATAAAAGTCCTTTACCAGCTGTATACCCTACAAAAAAAGAATGAGATCCATTACAATCGCTTCTTTTTGTATGTATGTAAGTACATACCTCATAGGGACAGGAGTGATTAAGGGTGGATACATTTTTGATTAGATTGTAGAATATGATGACTACAGGATGATTCCGTCTACGCACAAATTGGCAAGCATCAATTGTATAGTTAACCAGCCATGGCTTATATCCATTTGCCATTTTCATTAATTGTATATGCAGTTTTATATCATTTGCTGGATGTAGCAAAGTGATATTGATGTTCAATACCGTCTTTCGACGTGCCAGGGCCTTTAGACGGCAAGTGTTGATTAAAACCCAAGATTTATTGTAAGTCTCGCAAACGGCATTTGTCATTTTCACATAGGTGGCATCCTAAATAAAAATATTTAAGTAAACTTACATAAATTACTTAGCACTTTTCAACTTCAACTTGCTTACACTGCTATTACTATAGGTCAATAATAGCCAGGCTAATAGAGCGGCAGAAAAATATATAATTTGTCTAGCTTTCATCTCGTTAGTATTAATACTAACTTTACTGGTGAAATAAATAAAATGAATATTGATTTTATAATATATATTTTACATTTAAAAATCAATTAGAACCGAGTTAAATAGAATATAAAACTAACTAGCCATGGTCACAATCCACAATAAAGTGTATGTAATTATTTAAGGCCTTTATCAGGCTATTTATCAAAAGCATAATGTAAATAATAATTTAAAATGCGTAATTACCCTATGGAAGTTATCTCGAGTTTGCTTTCTGTTTCTATATAGTGACATCAGAAAAGGCGGCTACTGGGCTTAGCTCTTAGTATAAAAGCAACCATCATATATGTTCATATGTATGTATATATGTATATACATAATCCTCTAGGGGATTGCTTATTTCTTTGACTTTTATGAGTTTATCATTTCATAGTCATGCCGTCACTTCCGTTGATAAAATTCCCTAAACATTTCTTGTTATTCTTTTCATTTTGTTCTTATTGTTGCTCTTTGTTTATGTGTGTACGTTCTTTTTTTGTTTTTTTGGGTTCTTTTCATTTGCATTTGACAAATTCACTTACTTGATAAGAAATTTATATACACACACACAGACCACTTATAAGTACTAAAAAGTTTTACAAAATCATCTTTAAGAAATAAAACCGATGTTAATCAAAGCAAACTAAACCCAAAATAAAAGCCAATCCCCTTATGAAATTACAGACCATTCTCAGTTAAAAATCAATATGTAGGGATTTTTTTGAATGGTTTGTTGTCTAATTATTATCAGATTTTTATTAAATGGGAACAAGTCATTAAATAGTAAATAAATTGACAAGTTCACAAGCAAAATTTCAGCTTTGTATTTCCCACGTATTCCTTTGTATTTGATCCTGATGGATCAACAGATTCTCATGATCTACTTCTGGTCAAAATTAGTGTACAAAACTGTCATTAAAGTCACAAAGTCTTTTATAAGAACTGATAAGTTCCTTAGAATTGCATCATAATTATTTTAGTCAGACCATCCACTATTGAAACAGATGTCAACTTTTTTTTTGATCTCGATCCATGAACTTTTGTTTGTGGTTTTCTTTGAAACTGCTCAAATTGCTTGGGTCAGGGCAAATATTTAAAAAGTCCGGAAAGAACAAATCCATTAGAAAATACTATATACATATACATATATTTAGAGAATCAAACCCTTAACAAAACTAACTACACTCTATATAAATACAAATCTATATGTATATGTACATACAAAACAAACATTTATGTACCTATGTATGTAGCCACGAGATGGATGCTGTGTAAACAAAAAATGTCTTTGATATATGCAAACTTCGGGGCAGGCGGTGTCTTTTGTTGTGGTGCCTTGTCGCCGTTGCTCAAAAGGTGCGGACGCTTTGATGTCTTGAGTTCAGCCCGAACTCAAAATGGGGGCTCACCATTCCATCTCTAACAATCGTTTTTAGCCATCCCCCGCTTGGCTTATAGAAAAGTGTCATAATTTCTTAAATCAATAGACCATCACGGCGTTGAGGCTGGGACTGCCTCTCAAATTGGGCAAATAGAGGTGTTAACAGAGTCTTTAGGCAAAAGGTGTGAATAAGTGTGCAAAGTAAAGAGCATAGGACCATAAAGAAGGGGGCGAATGCTAAACGATCCCATTAATTAAGCGATAATTAGGGGAGGCACTTATTCAATATAAAGAAAGACAAACCGTTTCAATTTGCTAAAAATTGATCTCTGTGTTGATGTTTACTAAGCAATTTCCCAATTATTTGTTTACATTAACGAATTTCACTCGATTTGAATTCTCTTTCTAGATGCCTGCACAATATGGAATTGGCGATTTGTAATCCGGAGATATCTTCAACGAAATTTATGCTTCCACCAGCATTGCCCGCTGCAGCGGCAATAGCAACAACAACATCTGCCACATCAGCAGCAACGGCAACCACCCATTCGTTTGCATTCCTCGATAAGGCCGCCCAGTTGAACGAACTGTTCAGTTTCAACGCTGGACATTTGTTTAAAACAAATCCCAGCAGCAATCCCATCTCAAATAACAATTTCCAAGCCAATCCCATACCCTCCTCGATCCTGAGCTCCAACGTCAATAGCAGTAACCATAACAATAGCAACAACAACAACAGCAGCAGTAACATGAGGCTGAAAAAGAATCGAAAAGTTACATTTCTGAGTAGCTTAGTTGAGGTAAGTTGCAATATAATTTTTAAGACTAATAAGAAATAGATTGATAGAAAAACAAGTTAGTATAAAACACAGTTGCCTTCGAACCATGAACTAGAATATGTTTCCGATTAAAAAATTTAGACTTGGAAAATTTAAAAATTTAGTATCCTAATTTTTGTTCATGTAATAAAATGAAGAAAACTTGGATTGTTTTGTGTATATAAATTTCTCAAAGAAAATATTGTATTGAGACAAGTTTAAAGTTAAAAAGATTGAAAACAATGAATACTATTGCATACTTTAAGGGGTGGAGTTTCGCTTATGAAATGAAATTAACTAGACTGCCCATATTGAAACTCTAATATTTGATTAGGTCATACATAGAAGAATTTTACTGACTTCTAGTCTCTTACCTATGGTCTAGAGGAGTGATTCGATTATCAAATTTTATTATTTATTGCATAAATCTAAAAATACACATTATATGAGTATGTCTGGGCCTGGTTGTCTGATCGATAGCCTGCCTGTCCATCTGTTTTCTATGCCATACTGACAGACATTGCAGTTTTGCATACTGAATCTCAGGTGAAGCGTCGATGACAGCTTGTTAAAAGCCATCATCATCATCGTCGTCGTCGTTGTCGTGGTCGTCGTCATTATCAGCTGTCCAGGGTATGCAGATCACGTAACATGGCTTGATTCTAAATTTGGTTGTTCAAACAAAACACAATTATTATGTCTTATGCTATTGTCTTCCCCACTCTAGAACGAGTGTGGATTAGCAACGTTTGCAATTGAATCATAGAAAAAGGGCATACAATAATCGTTGTTGAATTATAAAATTGGGTAACACTCTTTTGTTTATTTGCTATAAAAGTCATAAGCGTGCCAATTAATTTATTATTTTGCAAAAAATAGAGAGATAAACAAAAGGCATAATCAAAATGGTGATCAAGTCTTTTTGGTCAAAAGGAAAAGACAATTCACATAACTTCCCCAAAAAAGGGGCAACAACTAAAAGGGCTTATACGGCTTCCTGATAATAAGACATGCCTCCGTTGCCATTCTCCTCTTATTTTCTCTCAGCTGATAATGACGATCGATCTCAAGTATGTGTGTATGTATGTATAGGCATTTGACACAGATATACCTGTGTGCATGACTTGCGGTAAACATATATCCGTTGAGTCTGACCACTTTCATCCGGTCGGCGAGGCCAACAGCCTGGCCAAAAAGGACCTGCATTGAACCTATATAGTCATATCCATTCGCTTGGAAAATGCACTCCACGTGTAATTCAATATCGTCATTGTCTGGCTAACAAATACGCCAAAAATGTTAAGAATAACCCTCAGAGCTAAAGTCAAAAGTCTTGGGTTTCAGGTGAAACTGAAGAAAGGACAACTCTCCTTTTGCTTCTCTCTTCTCTCGATCAATGTGACAAAAAAAGAAAATAAGTATGTACCAAATTGCCCAATTCAAGCTGTGTGTGTGTGTGTGTTTGTGTGTGCGTCTGCTTTGTTCAATTGATTATATGATATTTATGAAACAATTCGTTTGACTATTTTGACCTCCATTATCATTAATAAGAACAACAAAAAACATCGACAACGTCGACGACGACGACGACGACGATTCATGCAGATTCAGTTTGCTTGTACTCTATGTGGGAAGTCAAATGTACAATTCAATTTATTAGAACGCGTTCAACATGATCGGACCCATGGGATGGTCGCCTGGTCCCTGGTTCAGAATCTGAATACGTTGCTTCCCCCTTTTTGGCTCTAGCTCTTCTGCTGTCAATTGTGAGCAATCTATGTTTATGTTATAATTCTGATGTTGCTGTTGTTGTTGTTGTTGTTGCTGCTCTGATTATGCCTATGAATATGATTTTGGGTCTTACGTTTCGTTTTAGGTAGCAAAGAATGATGGTGGGGTAGAGAGGAGTGGCAAGTTTATAATTGGGTAAAAGTGGTCTGAGTATGAGAGTGTCTGTCTCTGTGTGTATACAAACAACAACAACAACAACACGAATACCGCCTCATTTGACTCATCCGATTGTGGTACAAATTGACAGATAGATGGATGGATAGATGGATGAATTGTTAGTTGGATGGGATGACAGTGGAACTGTTCATATTTAGTATTTCCATTAGATTCTTGTTTGCATTGTTCCCACAAATAAAAACCAGATGAAAATGCTTGTTGGTAATATAAATACAGAAAACTTTACTCAAAATACTCAAATAGTGTGTAAGAAAGTCATCTTCTTCCTCTACTGTACATAAGTTTGAGATTTGACTTCTACCTGATCGCCAACAATTTTGGTAATTCAACGGCATTCAGCTTCTCGATTAGCTTAATTTATTACCTAATTTGTGACAATATTTGTTCTTGGTCAAAAACTAACTATAAATATTCAGGCTCCTTTGAGGCACTCTATTATATATTAACTCTTGATTGCTCAATTCAGATTATTGTAAATTATATCATTGTTGAATTTCATTTCATTTGCTTTTTTATCACATTTTATATTTAAATTTTGTTTAGGCTTAAATGTTTTTAAAAGGATCTAAAATATGGACTCATTTAAGTCTTTTGGTTAGTCTAAAGTAAATTTAAGGCTAAAAAATTTGGATGGTTATTCAGTTATGCATCGTTAACAAGAGATATTTAAAGATCACAATTTCTATATTCAAAATCCAAACAGACTTCAGTATTGCTTTAATTATTAAGTTGTTTTTGGTTTTCTTCAATAAGTGTTTTCTGAGCTAGCTTTCGCTAAAGACGAACTCCAATATTCTTCAAAGTGGTCGATCAATTTCTCAAAAATCATAGTGAATCATTCTGAAAAATGTCTTCATTGTATCCTCCCCGAAAATATTTCCTAGATCCGTCCCTGCTATTACTTAATGACAGTTTTCTCTTCTTAAGGTGTTTTTTAAATATTGCGGAATAACTTATATTTTCCACTTGATTAGCCATTTTTCTATCAAGCGAATTTCCTTTGTTTCAAATATTCAGGTGTTCCATTTGGGAGACTTCTG
Source organism: Drosophila insularis (assembly GCA_018903935.1). Classification (NCBI taxonomy): domain Eukaryota; kingdom Metazoa; phylum Arthropoda; class Insecta; order Diptera; family Drosophilidae; genus Drosophila; species Drosophila insularis. The sequence goes on from JAEIFP010000752.1 coordinate 794,084, forward strand.
GAAACCCTTGAAAAAGGCATTAAATTGTAGGAGTCCTACATGTGTTGTGATTTGATTAAAAGGCAAATTCATAATAGTGGGAATTAATTTAGGAATTTTGTAAATATATTAAAGACCGGAACTTAATTTTAATCAATTCTAACGTTTTTTTTTACTTATAAAGAATGACAAATTAATAATATAATTAAATTTCGTATACTTTGTTGCAGTCCAAAAATATATTCATTAAGGAGGAGCCAGTTAATGGCTGCAAGGATTTACCACCGCCCATATGCAGTTTATCGGATATTTCAGATCATGAGCCATCGTTGGGTAAGTGTAATTATAGCAAATTTCCAATTAAGTTTATATAATGCAAATATTGTTAACCCAATTTCGTATATAAATACATTTAGTTGTTGCTTTCAAAGACCGATAACAGGCCAAATAAAAAAAAAAAACGATTTCTTAGAATTGAAATTATAATTGAAGAGCAAAATGTTGTGACGGCTTGTTTCCCACTATCTTTGCACACAGTCATTTATATAAAATTATTTATATGTTTTGGTACATGTGTAGGAGAGAAATAAAGAGAGAGAGCCCTTTCTCCCCATGCTTCTATGGAACTACTTATGTCAAAAAATATTCCACAATACACAAATGTCATCATACCCTATATAAATAAGCTAGAAAGGAGTATGCTCTATCTCTCGAGAATGACAGGCTTGTTGAAAGGGTCAAGGATGAGTAATCCTTCAATCTTGAAATTGCCTTGACATAGCTACGTTTAATGCATGAATTAGTTCGTGTGGTTTGTTGACTAACTTTTTGAGGGTATAGAGTATTTAAAAGTCGTGGCTAACACTTGATCATTGATTCTATTTTGCAATGTTATGCGCCTTTTGAACTGGGCGATAAAAAAAAAAGAGAGAGAACCAAATACGATTTGTTTTTTTCTTTTTTTTTGTTCGTTTGCGATAAGATAAGTAAGAAAAAACTTGTACGAAAACCAAAGTAAAACGAAGAAACGATAATTTGCCAGCATTTCTGATGGGCCTGGTGAGGGTGTTGGGATGATGGGATTGTTTAAATATTATATATATATACATACATATGTGTAGAATATAATGAAATCCCTTGCATTTTCATAGTTGGTTAATATTTTTATAAAAAGTCACGTCGTTTATTTCCGGTGGTGGTGTTGGTGGTGCCCCTGAACCCGCATGCCCCACCCATCCCTTCTCATTCGACTCAAAAGTGCCCAAGTGCCCAGGCAGAGTGCCAAGCGAATTTATACAGATTCCGATTCATTTCTATTCCTTCATTCATTTCTTTTCAATGCGTCTTTCTCCTGCCAGTTTGCCCTGCCCTCTCGTTTCAAGTAGTAGAAGGCGTGAAGAGACCCAAAAAACACACACTCATACAAATATACAGAAAGAAAACACAACAGAAACCACATTTGCATTTCAAATACACGAAATAAACATCTTAAATGTGCAGTCTTCCCTCCTCTCTCACCTCTCTCTCTCTCCCTACTAGTTGCTCTTCTCCTCTCTTTGGCTTCCTCCACCATCGCACAACTGTTGCTGCCTGTCAATCAGGCAATACGTCAGTCATTCACTTACTCAGTCAAAAACTGTACGTATACGTAATGTGACAAAATGTCGCGCGTTCGCTTGTGCCATGATGTGTGCCTAGTATGAATGTATATACAAGTATATACTAGGTTTTGTTTTTACTTTTATCTATTACACATATTTGGACAGAAAGATACAAGATACATATTTTTACGTACACACTTTTGCAGTCAAAACTGTGTTGCTTTGTTTGTCTTTATGGTAATTTCTGAATTCATCTTCAAATGGGAATATGAATGAATTACTGAATAATTGGTGAAATAAACACAACACCTAATAATGAGAAGTTATTAGAAGAGAACTGAGTTGAATCAGAGTATAGAAATAACTAATGAATGTGATGTTTATTAGAGATGTCTATAAGAGAAACAAACTTAAAAAGAGAATTTTGAGTTATAAAATAAGTTGTTTTTTATGGTATCAGAGAACTGTCAACTTAATCAAAATTGGTATTGTTTTACAGGGTTTTTTAAAGCGGGGAAATTACGGAAATTTGCTCCTAAAAGTATGCCACAAGCAGTCAAAGATCTAAATTTTTCGATTTTTTTTAGATTCCTTGAAGAAGTTTGAAAAAGGGATCGATTTTCAAAATGATTCGATTAATTGAACATTGAAACAACTTAAAAGCGTAAAAATTAGGACTAAAATAAAAATATTTTTAATTAAAAAAATCTCATTTGTCATATACATACAAATATTTTTAACTATTTCAGTTCCAGATTTGAAATAATTATTAAATATTAAACTAAAATAATGTATCAAAACTGAATCATAAAAAATTTCGTTTTCCATGTAGTTTATAATAATAGAATACCACTTTTGGAACCATTTTCAAGTTAAAATAAATATTCGACTTACTATAAGTTAAAGAGCTACAGTGCGTTAAGAACTTATAAATGTCAAGGGACTACAATGTTTTTAAATTTTTTTTTTTAAATTTAAAATTACACAAAATTACCTCGTCTTATTTGTCTTTTTTTATACAAAAACTTGAGTTTTTTTTGAAGAATATTTTCTTGAATTAAAGGGTTCACTGATGTGGATATATAAGTACACAGCTATAATGATCCCTACTTTAATTTGGCTTCATTCTTAAGACAAGAATCTTGATACCATTCTTTTGGATAGTTTTTTCGTTATTTTTCAACTGCTCCAGATACAATTTGAAGGCTTTTTATAGATTATATACAATGAATATATCATTTATATTGGCATGGCAAAAAAAAAGAACAAAGATTTAATGCTGTTTATAAAAACAAATCATAAAGCAAACTGGAATATATACATTTTTATATACATATGTATATGCATGTGTTTTTTTGTCTGCATGTGTGTATGTATGTATAAATTACTGACTATAGTATTCCCCTAAAAACAGGCCGAAAAAAGTATTTATGCCTTATCTCTGGGTAAAAATCAACAAAGCGCAAACAATTTCAATGTCAACGCTACGCGGCAGTCGCACAAACAAACAAAAGTCAGTGCCCAACTATATGAGATATATATATGTATTTATATATACCTATATATGTATATGTGTGTATATTTGTGTTATATTGTATGTAGGAATGTAGAGTCATGCATATGATGGGGTATATATCAGTTTGTTTTTTGTCCCAGAGTCCCTTACGAAAATGTATCTGTGTGTAGCCAGCATGAACTTTTCGCTCATTGCTAGGAGAAGATCGGGCCATAAAAATGGCAAAAAAAAGGCAGAAAAAAACAAAAAACATGCAAAACGGCGACAACTGCGCAGAAGCTGGGGGCCCCCTCAATGAGCATACATATTTATATATATATAAAACCAGAGGGACGATCTATCATTGAGCCCATGACGCACTTTTTATACCCTTGAAGATCAAAATATTCGTTAAAATAATAACTTGAGATTTTACTAAAAATTAAAAATGATTAGAAAAATATTTTTAAATTTAATCCATATTTTTATTATTTTCCATAATAAAAAAAGAAATTAAGTAGTTGCCTAAGAAAGGCTTTCGGCCAAGCAAAAACTACAAATTTGTCGTTAAACTAAAATGATTTTTCAGTGCAATCAGCTAGGATATTCGAAATCTAAATTTATTTAAACCATTTTTATAAATCGAAAAAATATAGTTTTTTACAAAACATTTCTTAACCTGTAAAATAAAACAAAAGAAAAGTGAAAAGTATAAAGGGACTTAAATTTTTTATATTTTATACCTGACAATCTTTTACGGTTCTATAATCAGGTTTCATATCTTCTCCAAAATGTGAAAATTTATATTCCCTATATGTTTTGGTAAGGGTATTCAAAATGGGGAGGGGACAACAACAAGAAACGTAAATTTAGTTTACATTATGTATACGCACACACACACCCAAACACACATATAGTAAGACTCACAGGAGTGGATAGAAATTGAGAGGCATTTTGCCCTTATTTTAATTATGCCCATACATACATATGTATGTATATCTTCTCATTAATCATAAACTATAGCAAAATCAAATTTAAATTTTCACATTTGTTTTTTTTTTATTATTCAAAATATGAAATTGTGTTAAAAGACCGAAAGAGAGCCGTGTTAGTGGAGAGAGTGTGTGAGTGAGTAAGTGGAGGCAGCGCAGCAAACAGCAAGTCGAAAAAAAGAGCGCCCCAACATCTACAACAACTACAAAGTTTCATTCAGTTTGGGGCTCTCATTTCATTCATTTACTGATCAGGCAAACGCGCTCTTTGCTCTTGCTGCCTCTCTTTCTATCTCTTGCACACAAAACACGTTCGTTTTCATTCATTCACTTATACAAAAACAAAAAACTACTTTCTGGTTCTGCGGCCAACACACAGAAGAATAACAACAACAACAACAACAACAAAAAATTGCTCGCGGCGTTGAAATGCAGTTTGATGAATGGCCTAAAGTAGACGGGGTGTGGGTGGGCAGGGGGTATAGGGGAGAACTTTGATTTGTTTGTTGTTTTTGGTTTGGCTGATTCAAAAGGGGCTCTCATTTCTTGCATTTACTCTCTACACACTCTCTCTCACCGTCTCTTTCCCTCTCTATGTGTATGTAGCTCTCTTGTCAATGGATACTTGATGTTTGTTTCCTTCCTTTTTGCCTGTTCCTTTAAACCGGCTTGGGCTCCCCTCCTAAATATATATGTATAGTCTTCTGCTCTGCTCCAGCCGTGGGCGCGTCTTGTCTGTTTGTATCTCAACTTTAGTTTTTTGGTTTTCTTTTCCATTGCAATCTGTGTTTTTTTCCTTTGGTTTTTATTCTTTCTTTTGATTGTTGTTGTTGTTGATGATGATTCTTTTTGGTTTTTTTATTTATTCATAATTTGAACGCACATTTGTGGACAGCTGCTGTGAAGCGAACGAGTTGCTCACTTGTTCCTATCTCTTCTTTTTTTCTCTCTCTCTCTGTTTTAATTTAAGTTTTTGACTTTTCAAATTCATGTTCACAGATTTTTTTTTTCGTTTCTTTTTTTCGTGGAACTGCTGCGTTAACAACTTTTTTTTCATTTAGTTTTTTTTTTTTGGTTTTTTGTTCTTCTACAATTTTTCATTCATACGATCATTCACACACACACACACACATACAGAGCACGCATACATAAGTAGATACAAATGTATCTGTATCTTTGCAGTTGATTCGGGCTCGCCTGTTTTATATTTCATAAATGTATGTATGTATGTTTGTAAGTGTATGTATTTATGTATGCCCAGGCCCACTTACTACTTGTATGGATATGTATGGATATTCATGCGTTTGCGTTTTGTCTACCTCCTATACCCTGGGCCCAGGCTAGTCCAAAAAAAGAGTATATTACTCCTCTTGAGGATCGTGGAAAATTTTTTCTTTTATCGAAAATTGGCTAATAATACTCTTACAGACCTAATTACTAACAGTATTTCAATTTGATTTCCAAAAATTAAGTCTAGAAAATGTTATTACAAATTCGTATATAAATTAAAAAAAAAAAAACTAAAGACATTTTACAATAATTTTGCATTAATTTTAATCTTTGTTGGGACAAAATATTTAAATTTAAAAATATTTAAAATTATTTGGCAAAAAGATTGAACAATTTAAATAATTACTTACTATGAACGAATTTCCCTCAGAATGAGCAATTTCCCTACCCAAATGATTGATTTCGCCTACCAATATGATGAGCTAGATGTGCATCTGTTTTTAAGAGGGTATCTAAAAAGTCGTTGCCTCTATGTTGCCATAATTAACTTTTTCTTTATTTCTTTGTAGTTTTTGTTGTCTGGTTTTTTGTTTGTCTTTACTTCTTATTCATTCATAAATTTTTACAGCCCAAGTTGTTGTTATTTTCTTTGCTTGGAATATTTTTTAGTTGCTGTTGTTGTTGATTAATTGCAATGAAAGATTTTTAGTTGTTGTTATGGTTAAAGTTGAGCAGATTCATCGTTTATAGCCAATCAGTCGTCAAATCGTTAGTCAGCTGTATCTATATCTAAGCGATTGTATGTATGTAAATGGCAAATGGAAATAAATAAGGTTTTATCTAATCACAAAGTCTGATGATCTTGAGTACCCAACAAATTTCATTCATAAAAACCCCAATCGAAAACGTTTTCATTAAGCGTTTTGTTTTTGGTTCTGTCTTTTTTTCCATGTTGTTTTTGTTTTTTTGTATGTATGTTTGAAACGGATGTGTCTAAATTGAAAAAATGCCCGTGCATGGCTAATCGGCACGCAGAGAGTGAGGGCATTCATTTGTTCATATGTAAAACTGACCCAGCACACATTGCCTAACTAAGTCGAGGTGAAAACTATTGAAACTGTTGCAACTTATCAGAAGAAACGAACCCTTGTACACGTGCAGGCAGCACGTCATGACCTTCAGACATTTGAACTTAACCAAAAAAAAAAAGTTAGCATTCCATTTCGCGTTTTGCTAGTGTGTGTGCCTGCTGCCTGCCAAAACACAAAAAATTGAACAAATATTTGTGACTGTCAGATAAGCGATACTCTTATCAGCACTTCAATATTATTATAATGCTGTTCGTAGTACTCTCTACCTTGAAATTTCATTAGCCACATAAAATGGAAAGTTTTGTTGGACGAATTGAGATGAAAGAAATGAAATGAAAAACCTAATAATTATTTAACAATTATCCTTTTCAAATGAACGAAAGTCTGATATAAATTTGACAATTAAAACAAGATGAAAGCCAATTGATCTTAATATTATTTACGAATAATACTTACAAACAATTAATTTTTATTGCAGTATTTTCCTATTTTAAATTAACCGCTCAACAGCTGAAATATTTTCTAGCGCCCTCTAACGATGCACAATAATGTGTTGCCTACTTTTCAGCTGACACCCATCTTTGGCAATTGTATGAAAAGTATTGCATACTTTCAAGCTAATATGGGAAAAATGTGTAATTAATAAAGAAATATTTGTTCGGGCTGTTTTAATGAACATTATAATCAGTAAGGAAGTCCTCCATAGATAAGTCAATTAGACAACTGAACAACGAGGATCCGGGTTCAAATCCCAGGATAATGTAAGGATGTAGTTTTCATCTAAAATATTGTAATATAGTGCTTGTAAAATATAGTTAGGTTGACAGTCTACAACTATGTATATCCTCTGCTGATATTAATATTAAAATAATAAGTAATGATCCGATCGATCAATAGATTATTAATAAATAATACCAAATTCTTGTTAAAAGAATTCCAAATTGAGTTCCTTGACATATCAGTACCAGTTCTCTTAAAGACTTAGTGTACATTAAGAGCAAACTAACAAATCTTTATTACGATTTTTACCTGCACTTTCTCGACTTTATTTTTTCAAATTAAAAAAGAAAAATATACAAATTTTTTTACATCACTTATGTACTTGTTAATTGTTCCAAAATTGTATGCTATGATCATGCTTCTGTCTTAATACTATGATAATATAGTTATTTTAATTCAATCAAAAATATGAGGAATATAAGGGCCAACAAGCCCCCTGCATTTACACCTAAATTTGTTTAAAAGGGACTTTTACTTTTTCCATATTTAAGAATCGGAATGGCCAATAGATTTGAATTGGGAAGTAATTAATATGTCAAATGATAAGCAAATTTGTATATTTAATGAATAATATGTTCAATTTTATACATACATACATATATGTATAGACATTTGTATAAAAATATAATTATAAATTATATTACCAAAGATGGCTAACTGATTATGACCGAAAACACATACTCGTGCCATCATTAGTTACGAATTTTTGAATACATTTCGAAAACAAATAAAAAAAAAAAGAAAAAATTAAATGATATCCATTTTTAGACTAATCCAATTAATCATAAAAACCAAATACGGGCGGGACAAAAAGGAAACGTTGAAATGCTATTAACAAAACTTTGAAATATGAATCAATTAGTGCAACAAAAGGCAACCTGTTCACACACACACACGCACACACACAGAGACATTTTCACATAGAAATACTCCATTTGGGATGTGCCAACAAATTGCTCATGGAAACCCGTTCTTGGGAAAACTTCAATTTCAATTGCATTTATGATGATAATTACGGAAAATTCACCTCAGATCCGTGCAGTTCAATTCAATTCAGTCTCGTTCAGTTCGGTGCAGCAAAGTTGATTGATAAATAAATCGCTCATAAGATATTGGATCCATATACAGATATTACACACACACACACACACACGTAGTAATCAATTTGGCATATGGCAACAAAATATGGTTAACGAAAAATATATATATGGAACGAACACCTGCCAACTGCCTCATCATACATACATTGCATTTTTGAGTTTCTTTCTTTCATAATTTTGTTGTATTATTATTATATTCGATATTGTCTATACAATTTTCCAGTTGCCTGCACGCTGTGGCCTTAGTTTTCCAGGAGTTTTGACCACTGCCAATTGTCAACTGAAGCGTGTCCGCCTGTATGTTTCTCTATCTCTCTTTTTTTCTCTTTGTACCTTTTGGCCAATTTAACGCTGCTGCCCTGTTAACCCTTGCCCAACCTTTTACCCAATTCGTTGTTTAAGACCAATTGATAATTTAACGCTTCAATTGGCTTAAAAACAACAACAGCAACAAAATTAAGGTAACATCACTTGTATGCCATATGATGAGCTGTCTCGTCTTCTTCTTCTTTGCCAAACAATTTATGCCTAGTCATAGTTTATAGCACATTTAAAAAATTAAAAATTTCTTCGTTTTCGTTTTTTTTAATGGGTTTTGTTTTAATGCTGTCATTTCTCACATTGTCATTGGAATTAAAAGCCATTTGGTCATGCCACTTTACGCTCTTGTAGTCGTAGCTATAAATGAAAATTAGATCAAAATACCAATTAATAGAAATTATTTCATTTGCATTTTTATCCAAAACTATAACTATTTCGATTAGCTACAGGTTGAAATAAATATTAGTTAATCATATTGACATGCTAAAATGCTTTAGGTGAGTTTAAAAAAACTGTAGCACATCTTTGGGGGAATCAGAAATCAAAAATGAAAAGTTAACGATTAGAAAGATCTGTACTCCTAATTTTCTTAGGGAGATTTCTTGTGGGTTTAAGAATTTTTATTTAAACAGTTCAGGGTATTCCTGCAGTTTTTTTCCTAAGATGATCTTTTTTCTAAGGAATCTTTCTATCTCTTTCACTCTATTGCATTGTCGGCACTGGCGCTTTTGTGTCTATGCCAAACGCCGCCGCCTTCAGACCGATTCTCTAAACAAAAACAATCGATAAATTTTCATAGAAGATTGCAAGTGGCTGCTAATGTTACGGCTAAGAAAAGTGGGTAAGATGGGTAGGGGATGGCAGTGGTGGAAGCGCCTTCTGCTCAGTGGGTTGCCTTTGATGCTTGAAGCAATTTATCAACGAATTTTATTGAGTGTTTTTGTTGTACGCTTGCATTTTTAATTGTTGCCGCCTGATGCTGACCATAACACCCAGTCGAGATATTGAATCCTCTTTGGCCTTTGGGTGACTGAGCCCCCACCCCGCCTTCTTTAAATTTCTATATATACATTGGTACACACATACATACGATATATACATGTAGATTCCATTGGGGCGCATCGAGATCGGAAGTTAATTTATGCTAGTACCGAAAATTGTATTTAGTTGCTTCTTGTTTTTTTCTTTGTTTATTTGAGCCAAAGATTTGTGGGTATGTACATAAATTAGTTTGTCATTGCGCCTGTTGAAACACTATTGGTTAGAATTTGGATTTAGTACTTTTATTGAAAGGTATCTATTGTTTAGGTAGCATCCAGAACAGAATAAAACAAAAACCTGGCTACCTAAAGTCGAGTGAGAAATTCCTAACAATTGCAGTCTGTACTAAAACCAACAAACCAACACTCGAGCACGCAAGCTGCAAAACTTCATCTAGGAGCAGGTGAAACTTTTAAGCCTGTTGCTGTAGAAGTAGAAGGGGGATGGTAGATGGTGGGGCAAAGTATTGGGATGCGGTGGTTTGGTGGAGTTTGTAGAGAACGGTGAAGATGGTGAATCGGTCAGTTGAACAGCTGACCAAACCACTTTTGTGGCATCAGCACTAAAACAGGCAAACAAACTGGTCTCCTCTGACGCCTAGTTACCTCTGGTCTCTCTATTAAAAATAGTCTAATGATCAATGCCACAGTCTCTTTTGGATATGACTATATGCAAATGCTGGTCAAAGAGGCAAGGCAGGGGACACCACGCACACAATTCAAGTGCAGCTTCCAGTTTGATGATGATGATCATCATCACCATGGTCATCATCTTCTTAGGGCAGTCCAACGCCAGGTGCTATGCTCCACAACTCTCGAAATGAAAAAAGGGGGAGCTTGGGTTCTAGTTAATAGTCCAAGCTTCAGGCTTCCACAGTGTCCAGTTCTAGTTAGTTCATTCGCGTGGGCTTATTACGCAACTCCAAATGCATCCATCCTCCATCCATTTCAACCTGTGTAATTTCTGAGGAAAGAAGTTATCAAAGTACACTTGAAGAAATTGCTTCCAAATATAAATTAAAATCATTGAATCGAACTTTAATAAAATTTGTTTTAAAACTAAATGTTTGTTAGAGCACTAGACCTTACAAGATCCTCCATTAACTGCTCTGAAATTCTGGAAACTTTGCCTCCTAAAGTATGCCAAGAACTCGCTTTTTAAAGATATTTTGGAATGTCCTGTGGATACAAGATATCGAAAAGTTTATCGACTTAGAACTTTTATAGCCTATGGCATATTTAAAGGGGCGAAAATTGACGCATTTTACATTCCTGGATGAACGTATGTTAAAAAAACATTCATATTTAATTCACTTGAATCCTACAATTGTTTATAGACAATAATTGCGTTACAGGGTACACGCAAAGTTATAATATAGTTATAATGATTATGTAGCATACTTAAAGGAGTACAGGCCTTGTTCGCCCGTGTAGAAAGGAGTCTTCTTCCTTAAAACACTTTTTTTCTTCAAGTGTATAATCCGCCCCCCATTGACAATATTTTATGGAGAAAATAAGTTAATACATTAATACGTATCATCATGACATGGTGTGGGCTTCATTATGGCGCCAGTCTGTTTTTGGGAAATCTTATTTAAAAAACAATTAATATTCGATCTTTAAATGCCTTCCGTCACACATTTCAGCCTCCGTTTGGTGATGCATTTCAACTTAAGTCAAGTCAAACTGTTATCAATTAATGGCCACATATATGAAGACGTATTTGTTTAAATAAATAACTATAAAGTGGAAAACGTTTCGGCGCCATAAACTCGACAAAACGAAATGTTTTTTCTCCTTTATTTTTTATTAGTTTTACAGTTTTTAAGATACGAGTAAATATATGTATGTATGTACGTTTCCATTTTGTGTCTTAATTTATGCAATGCCGTTTCCAAATGGCTCTTAAAAGCTACCAACTGAGTTTATAATGGCTTATGGATTCTTTTTTGTTTTTGTATTGCTTTAATTTAATTTGATTTCTGTATTCCCGGAGTGTGTGAAAGCTATTAAATACATTCATACATGGATATTGTATATCGTCTGAGAATAAGTTAACAAGTTATAGAAACTCTTTAAAATAGATCAGTCTTTGTTTGAGGGAATTTTGAGAGTTATTGAAGGGATAAGACCAAGGTTTGGGGCAAAACGACAAAGGATTATTAGAATCCGTGTGGCTAGGAAAACTGCAGGTAGTGAGGCTTAGCCTAATCACTATTTAATTTCATTTAGTTGGATTAAGTTCAATGAGTCGGTAAATCCACAAGGGAGTTGTGTAAGCTAACAATTGGTTAAAGAATTAAATGACAAAGTAACTGTTAGATATTGAGAAATTATTTATTTTTGACTATATCTTTTTAAGCTATCTACAAGTTAGAGAAGACATCTTATTTTCTCCACTTCTAGAAAGTCTTGTAGGAGTTTAAAGACAGTTTAACAGATTGATAAGTTTGAATTGCTTTAATAGCATTTTTATATCATTTTGATGGAGAGCTTAAACAGTTCATTAGTGTGTCTGAATGGTTCTTGTTTATCTGTTGTTGTTGTTGTAATGAATAATTATTGCTAATTGATGTTGATAAAAATGAATTTGTGAATATGTGTAGTTCTCTGTGTGTCAGTGTGTGTGTGTGTGTGTGTGTGTGTGTGTGTGTGTGTGCAGTTGCTCTATCAATTAAATTGGTCTGCCTTGGCTTGCCAGTTAGCATGAATGAATACATAAATTAGTGGCTTTCAGTTTGATTGACAAACCCAAGCGGAAGCTGCGTTAGAGTTATCATACTTGCTTATCTAGTTATCGAAAACTATATATGAATAAATGAAAAAAAAATATATGTATGTGTACAAATTAAAAATAGAAGAAAGACAAAAAAAAAGAACCCACAAAACTTCATTCATTCATAATAATGTTGACTGCGGTCACTGTTAATGCCCAGAGGCAACTACTACGTAGTAAAGATATATATATATACATTTATATATTATATACATAATCTATCTACATGGGAGGCTCTCACAAACAAAAGATATATACTTACAGATAGATGTAGATCCATCCACTTGGTTGTGTGTGTGTGTGTGTGTGTATGAGCGAAGCATATTTAATTTGAGGCAAACTAGCAATGATTAGGAACATCCGGTTTACTAACCGAAAAACCAAACGAACAACTACGATCAACAAACGAATGACCGAAGTAACAGCAGCCGCATCAACCTCCAACTCTCTCCCGCATCCCGACCCCCACACACACACACATCTCATCTCATCTCACATCTCCAATCCCGAACCCCAGCCCATTGAACAGTAGCTACAACGACGACAATCGTGAGTGAGTGTGTGAGTCTGTGTGTATTGCCCATTCAAGTTGATTCGGTTCTTATGTCTACGATGAGTTGTCGTTCCCCGTGATCATCATCATCATCATCATCATCATCATCGTCTTCATAATGATAACTTGGGGGATATTGAGGAGTGGGGTGACTGGTTGGTTGGCTGAAGCGCCAGCTTCTCTTCAGCTTTTAACATTGGACATAAAACAGATAATAATGTTGTTCTGTTCGGCTTTGGATGCTGTGAAGTTTCTGTTTGGAGTTTGAATTGTGTGTAATTTGTTTGCTGGCTACCGATGGCTACTGTATTTCCCTTTTGGACTCCGGGCCCACCGATCTCCACACGATCGTTTCGAGTTGTTTGTTGTTTGCTGAAGCCGCGACAACGGCAACAACAACAACAACAACAAGAACAACACCAACTGATGCCATCAATGTGAGAATGTGAGCCAGAGTGAGAGAACATTATCTTATTTATCTTGGGATTTCTTCAATTATTTTGCACAGCAGTTTTCGCTTCTTTGAACATTTTTAGGGTTTTTTTAGCATTTTACTTTATTTTTAACCCAAGCAATGAAAACATTTACCTAGGAAGGATAGTGTCTTTAGATAAATATCAAATTTCATTTATATAAACAACTAATTGCATTCTATGAGGAACTATAGCTCCTTGTTTTAGGATATTTCATTAAATTTTAATCATTATGCGTCAGCAATGATAATCTTGACAAAAGGCAAATGCAATTTTAAGTTTTATATAATATATTACATACATATACAAAATGAAAATATATGCAGCTTCTATTTAATATTTCAGAGAAACGTTATATAGTTTTTAATATAATTGTGTATACATATAATATTTGTAACTTCAAATAAATTAATTAGAGAAATAACTACTACAAATATACACACAAAAAGGTAGTGTTAATTGAAGTAGTTAAATCATACAAAGGAATGGTCCAGGCGGTCCGTTCAGGTGTTAGATTCCGACTTGGAAAAAAATATAGTTTGGATTAAAATAGATCTAATGTCTGTAAAATGTTTGCAGTTTTTTCTTTCTTATGGATCATAAATCGATATTGTCCCCTCCCAAATACAAAAAGCTTATCACATATTGAATGGTCCATTTGGAATTGGTTTTATTAGGCATTTTTTGAGTGGGCCTTATGCAAAACTCTTTTCTTGATCCGTCCCTGATATAAAAGATGTTCTGATCCAAGTCGAATGAAACATACGACATTGTGTTCGATGATTAGTAGGTTTGGGCACTACACGAATAATATTTTTCAAAGCGGATATGTAATTTGTTAGTTTCTCGTCAGAAACTTCGGATGTTCGGCCTTGAGAATCTTAAACCATATAGACCAGACTTACCAGCAAGTGATTATTCCTAAATGATCATGTTTCCTTGTGTGAAATAAATTAATGACAGGATGACAAAATCAAAAAGAACAAAAAGAAAAGTAGCTAACTAATAAAAAGTTTATTAAGTTTAACTTGTGGTCTTAAAAATACTTTTTACTAATTTTTAAGAGACTCTACTAACACAGACTGTTTTTTGTAGAGAGCAAAAACTTACTTCAATAATGCAAACAAGATCTTTATGCTAACAATTTGCAATGATTTCAATTTTGTGAAAATATATAACGAAATATCGTTAGAGTTAACTGTTGGGCAATATTTTCTTTTGCCAATATGCATCCGGCAAAGCCGACAATGAACCGTTCTCTTTTTTTTTCTTTTTTGTTTGTAGGTGATTGACCGGGCCTACTTTAATTCCCATTGAAATTAACATATGTTTATGTAAAATATTGAATTGATTAGCAAAATGCGAGAAGAAGATGAAGCTGAGACTTGTGAAAAATATTAAAGCGAACTTCCCCCAAGTCAATTAAATTCAAATTAAGTCAAAAGAGTCTCATCACTAGCGAGAGATTCACATAGATCAGTAACTAGTTTTCTGTTTTCAGAAATTCATTGATTAAAACAAATTGATAATTAATAACTTCGATGGGTGTAGACAGGTTACACACACACACACACACACACACCCAGACTAAGTGAGAAAAGAAAAAAAACAAGAATCAGAGTAGAAACCAGAAACTCGTTTGGCCCGGAAACATATCCTGTGTGCATTAACTGTTTTACATGCTTGACAAACTTCCGTGGCAAGAAGAATGAAATGAAGCACTAGATGGGGCTAGGGAAAAAATATTTTGCTTTTCCAGTTTGATTTGGTTTTTCTTTAAATTAAATTTGCTGATGCTGGTGCAGTTTCCTTTGTATATGCTGCTGCGGATGCTGAAAATGGGTTGACTTGGGCCTGGCCATGGCCACTTGTTGCAGTTTTCTAAGCTGATTTGAATGTCAGATATATGTATGTATGTGGCATCTGGTGTGTGAGTGTGTATGCAACTTTCGCATTTCATTGAGCACCCCACATCATTCACTTGCTCAATATCTGGCCAGTTGATCAGCTCTGGCAAGCTCTCCTCAGCTTGCAGCTCCCTCTTACTTGGGGCAAGTCTCTGACGAAAAAAAAACAAAAAGAAAAAGTTGCATGCGTCTATTTTTGCAATGAGTTTGTGTGTTGTTTTTGGTTTTCTCACATTGACCGGATGAGCAGCTGCTGGGGATCAGGTGAGGATGAATATAATAACATAAACCCCAATATCAACAGCAACAGTAACAACAAGCAGCCAGCCAGCCAGTGGCAACCACTGCCACTGAGCAATCGATCGAACACTGACGAAACCAGTTCTCCATTGAGAAAACAGAAAAACTATAGAGAGGAATCGCCCCAAAACCAAAAGCAAAGGGTGGGCCAGGGGGGAGGTTACTGTGGGGCTGCCACTACATGAATTAATCACTTCGTTTGTAGTGGACCGAACCGAACTGATCCAACAGGCGGGTGGTTGCCACTAAAACCAGCGTGTGCGGATGTCTCTATCTCTTTCTCTCTCTTTGGCTCGGTGTGAGTGTGTGTGGTGTGTGTGGTGTGTGCAAGTTTTCCAGAGCAAAGCCGCCAGTACTGAATGAACTGATTGTGTATGTGTGTGTGTGTATAGCTCTCCTCTTATGAATGAATTGATCGACAGCTGAATTGCAAAATTGTTAAACAACAACAAATCTCAATAAACCAACAACACTCTAGTGGTCTCTGGTCTCCATCTCCATCAGCATCACCATCACCATCACCATCGTCTCCATCTGTGTCTCTGTTCATTGGATCCAACAGGTCCCCATCATCGTGAAAAACGCGTCCATGTAGCGCCAGTGGAAACATAATTTCTCTTAATTATATTGCCCACGATCTTGTAGAATTAATGAGTGTTGATTAAAAATTTTGTTGCTCATGGGATTTATATAGTTTTTTACACACAAGTCTATATAATATTTATTTGCCATTTCCTCCTCTATTCTGTCAATGAAAATTGTTGGAAAATTATTATTTCTCTCTTTGCATCATACATGCAATTAATTTTCATCAATTTTCGATTACACATGTCAATCTTCGGATATTTATAATTTATATTACTTAATGTCGATATTTGGGTGTTATATTGATTTAACAAGGCTGCAGCAAATCTGTGGAAATCTTTTAGCTAGACATAGGATAACATTGACTTGTAAGTGATGATTGATTATTATACTAATATTTAATTTAGAAATTTCCAAGAAGATAGATAGTCAATTAGACTTACATTGGAGTGTATTGGAGTTTAGTCATTCAACCTAAATATCCTAAAGATAGAATGAGTAGAGAGGATTCTCTCTGCAGAAAGTTTTAAGCCCTAAAACTAGTTAATAATTACAATTGTGATGAAGTGAAAATGCTAAGACTAACCCTCTATTTTTATGCAAATTTGTAGATATTCGGCATTTTAAAAATATATATGTTCTAATTGGCGTTGACATCGTAAAATAGTATAATATTATTTCTATCTTTACAGTGTTTAGAGGGGAATCAATTTTGCCTCCTTTGACCTCAAAAAAATTGGACATTTCAGAACGACTTTTTTTCAAAAGTCCTGAGTTTTTAATGTTATTAATTTATGCTTATAGTTAAATATTCCGTATGGTACGACCTTTCAAAATATTACCGACTATAAAAATGAATTAATGATGAATTTTGAAACAATGCAAAGAGAATCTGCATTTTTTTTTTGGGCTTATGCCTTAATTATGAGCTGAGTTTAAAATTATTTAAAAACATGTTTTTAAACGGAAAAGAGCTTGTTTTAGATGTACCAAAGTTCATATATGCAGTGGCTGTGATTTAAAAAGCAATTTCCTGAAGTTTCTTGGAATAAGTTTTTCAAATATTGTTGAATTAAATAAGATTTATTTATAGTACATGAGAAAATTCTCTTTCTTAGTGTCATAAGTTTTTTAAATTTAGATATTTATTAATAAAATAAGTTTTCGATCGCTAATTTCTCAATCAATACAAGTTATCAAACCTGAATTTTAATAGTCAATAAAAATATCAATTCATAATTTTATTCCAGTAGCTTTTTAAGGGCTCGAAACTAATACGCAGAGATGATAACTATAAAAATCTTAGTCTTATTAAGTCCCAACTTTAATTCGAAATGGCTAAGAAAGGGCACTGAGCAATGGCTTAACAACTATCAGTTCCTCTATATAGTATACCTAAATATTATATACTTATTTAGAGCACATACTTATGAAACTTAGGAATTTTTAACGCATCAATCACACTTCCATTCAAAATGTTTCCTCTTTTGCCCTATTAATGAATAGATATAAAAATCGAAACCAATCTCCAATCTCAATTTTTGTTCGATTCAATTCTCCACACAGTCCATTTGAAGTACTAAGTACATAAGTATGTATATATATATGCTATATGTAATCATAATCATCATCATCATCATATGATTGCACTTCAAACAGTTGCCAAAGTGTCTGTTTGATATCAGACATTCTGAGGTTTTCCGTTGCATTTTCACTTTGCTCATGTTGTTCTCGTGCAGTTGCTGTTGTTGTTATTATTATTGCATTTTTCACACCATTTTTTCTTCTATTTTTTTTTTTTTTTTTTTTGAAAAGTTCCTTCCTCCTCCCACTTTACCCAAGCCCCTCCCATCGTGTAGCACAAACAAGTGCAATGGCAACAAACATGAAACGCAAATGCTTTGATCTATCTACATATACATACATACATATATATGTATGTATATATGAGTGTACCTATATATGGATATATATCTACAAATTTATTGACTCCTCTAGCCGCCCATCCACAAACAACTCATAATTTTTGGTATGATTTTAGCTTTTAATTACACGCAAAGAGTTTTGGGGCACAATTTGATCAGAAACAAAGGGTGAGGGTGAGCGAAAGAGTCGAAGAAGGGGGGAAGAGGGATGTGATTTCCCTAGGTACAGGAAGAACTATTGAAAACATATAACAAATCGTTTCGAAAATCATAAAAATTCGTTTTTGTTGGTTTCTGTGTGTGTGTTTTTTTGTCGTTTGATGTTTTTCCAACTGCTGGAAAATCTTTGAAAATAAACAATGCGTTTTTTTTTTTTTTTCGCCTGGACCCTGGTCGGATACGCGACTTTGGTCGAATCAATTTATTGTGCCAAAAATATACATTTGGTAGTATTTTTCTTAACCAACAGCAATATATATTTTTCTTATTTTTTTTTTTTTTTTTTAGCATTATGTTAAACGCAGTTTTTATCTTAGTTTGTTTTAGTTCTTGTTTTTTGTGGCTATTTGTTTGTAAACATGACAAGTTCCGTTGAAGATCCGCCACCTCCGCGGCCACCGCCTCAAAGATCCGAGAAGATTGCAGAACAAATTCATTGAAAACCGCGCTGTCTGTGTCTGTTTGTGTTTTTTAATGTCTTTTGCCACGTTTCTGTTGCTCTTGCTTGAAACAAAATACCCATTAAAATGTGTTAGACAAATATGACCAAGAAATTAAAAGCGGGCCGCACAGATCAGACATATGTACATATATTTACATATTATATATGCTGTAGTTTCGATACTCTACTTATATTTGAAAAGTGTAACTCTAATTAAAGATAGAACTTTAAAGAATTTTAGCCTCTTGATCTTAATCAAATCAAATAATTATTCGTCTTACAAGTAACAAAAAAAACTCTATAGAATCAGTAAAAGACAAATTAAACGCCATTTAACTTGCCAAAATAAATAGTAGTTTAGTTTTTAGTAAGAGTATAAAGCTAACTTAAATGTTGGTTGATAATCTTTTTTGTTTCCAATACGGAATATTAAAAAGAAATTTATTTGTGAATTTGTTTTCGAAATGGGACGTTCGAGTGAACGTTTATCGATGTACGATTGATCTCAGTTCCGTTTGGCATTTACCTCTATCTTTCCTCTTGACCCCCTTCCATCTTGGCTCTTACATTCACTTACTTTGGCTTTTCCAGCTCCCATTGTGCATTCACATCAATATGTGAGAGTTTTCGTTTGATCATCAATTTTATTACAATTGAGGCGTTTGTTGTTGTTGTTGTTGCTGTTGTTGGGGGATTTCCAGTCGAGTCCACACCTTCAATATATGTATACATATACATATATATCGAACGATTGACTTTGGCCTGTCTATATAAATTGTATTTTGTGTGTTGATCGTTTGCTAAATAAACATTTTCCATTGTTGTTTTCTTATCTCCTTTTCTTTTACGTTTGTTTCTTTTTTTTTTTTATTTTGTGCTGTTTTTTTTTTGTTGCTTTTTCGAAAATATATCGATACTACGAAATGCCAAAAACTCTTCACACATTTCAGTCCAATACGATAATTGTGTTGGCAGTTGTGTTGAAAAAGTTATGTCGGATATATATTTCGTAAAAATTTGTTATGCGTTGAAATTTTATTTTCTTTGGAATTAATTGGAATTAATGCTGAAATTGCAATGGCGCACAGGTTTTAGGACAAGTTAAATTTTCATGTCTTTTTCTTTGAGTTTAGTTGAATTTCTGGGGAAAAAAGTAATTTGGTATCCCAAACTGAATGGAAATATATATCAGGTGTCATCTGCATGTTGTCTTATGTAAAAAAAAAACAACTTTAGATACTCTTTAATTTTAACATAACATAGTTCGCATGATTTTTGTTACCATTGATATATATAGAATGATGATCAAGAGATTTATCGTCAAGATACATAAAAAAAAATGTTAAAACTCGGTTAATTAATTTTCATTCTGAAAAACTCTTAAAGATTTTTAATTTTTTCAACATGACAAGTTTTAGCTATTTATTATTCATACAAAGCCATGAGTAAAGTGTTAATAGAAATAATAATAGCTACATATTGTGGAATAAAACAATTGAATACATTATAAGTAATTCAGATTTCTCAGTGGCCCATTGAGAGGAAAATAAAAACGCCGACATTCTCAAATGTTGCAGTCGTTGTCCGTTCCCCATCGGTAATCACAATTCCATCAGCGTTTTCCATGTCATCAAAGTTCAACATACAATTAAATACTCAACAAAGCTTTATCGTTATGAATAAATGCAATTAGACAAAGTGTCCGCGGCACCGCCCACCATCAATTAAAGAAAGACCTGCCCCAAACTCCACCCTCCATCCCATCCCATCCCCTTTTCTGTTGGATCTGCCCTATTCGTAGACACAATTAAGACAAGCGCTTTTGCGCACGCGTACAACGCGTATTGTGAATGTTTTTTTTCCGTTTGTTTGTTTGTTTGTTTGTCAGATTTCCATGGGCTAATTGAATAAAATTAAAATTAAGAGAGAGAGAAAAAAAAATAAGCAAACTACAAATGAAATGAAAAAGAAATTAAAGCAGTCAATTTTGCCCCTGTTCTCTGGCGACAAGTTAAGAAATTATCTATCCCCCATCCATTCCCTTTTATTGAAATAAAATGCTGAGTATTCATTTATATGGCAGGAATCAAGGAATAGTCAGGGGACTTTCTAGTCTTAACATGACGCAGATGATTTTTTCCAAGAAACATTAATGTCATTCCTAGTTTATTTCTATGTGTTTGCATAGAGTTGAAATTGAAAAACCGACAATGAGTCATGCAGTTGGCAAACTATTATTTGTATAATGCATATATTTTACATATGTATGTAGTTTCCTTCAGTTATCAGTTTGTTGGTCAAGTAGTCTGCAGGAGACAGCGACTTAGCATTGTTATCGGCCCCTAAGTACCCTGACAGCGAGACCAATTATTTGGCTACCTGTTGGATATGACTAAGTCGAGCTCTCCCCTCCCCCCATTATACTCGATTTCTTAGTGGGAGTAGCGCGTAAAGAAATTGCCGAATAATAAAAGCAAAAACCACAAAATACAGAAAACGAAGAAATATAAAAGAAAAAAGACTCAAGATTGAGAAGGGGAGACAAGAGCCAACGAAAGCGTCTTGAGAAACTTTTGCCAAAATATGTATTTCGTTTTCCCACGACTCTTGGAGCCAGACGCCAGAAGCGAAGACCAAGCCAAGCAAGTCCTTGATCGAGGGGCATCATTGAAAATGCCCCCCCCCCTCTTTTCAGCGGTTTCATCAGTTCGGACGGAAGGGTCATGATCAAAATCGGGGTCAAAAGCCGTCCCTGTTGGTCCCCCGCCGCCCTACAAAATTGCCTTTGCATAGTTGGTAGCATTCAAGTTTTGGTTGATAAAATGTCTGGAAATTCGCAAATGCCTGGCAAGGGCAAGGGTATTTTACTACTTCTGCTAAAAAGATCCTTTTTCTTTATCACATGAAGGATCATTAGCAGGTAGCCAAAAAGCTGCCAAAATGCTGGCATTGTTCTTCTCTATGTGTATGTGGACATGTGTGTGTGTGTGTGTGTGCGAGTTTGTGTAATTTGAGTCGAATTTTAAGCATTGAAATTATTCTTTATGAAATACTTATGTATACATATACATTCATGTATAAATACTTATATACTTAGTATGTCAAAATAAAACACACAGATCACAATTCAAGTTCAAGTGCGTGGGAAATATATTTTCTGCGAATTGAGCGACATCGATTCAAAAAAAAGCAACGAATCATGGCCAGACTGCATTCGAAAGGGATGAGGGCAAGTAAACTTACTCTATACTTCTTTATAAAACGGGATCTAAATCCTTAGTATAGTGCTCTAAATAGATCCTTTGAAAAATTTTTTCGATCTATTGGTTATTTGCTTCAGTGTGCTAGTATTGCGAAGGGTTAAGTTGCTCGTTTTGATTATATATCAATTTAATCCCATTATTTGTATTAGATTGCATTCCAATGTTCAATAAATTCTTTATGAATTTAAAATCCCATTTCCTCGATTGACATTGATAACAATCGATTTTTGCTTATCACAAACAAAACCGGAACAAAGTCTAATTAAAAGTAGGCAAAAATAAAGAACTTCCACTTATTTTGTTTTTATCAAATTTTCAAGTTTATGAATGAAATTGTGCCACTTTCTTGTAGGACGTAAATATTTATAATTTACCCGTTTATACTTACCTTAAAGTATTGTTAAATCTTATCAATACTTAGGGTAATGCCACTATTAAGGGCGTAATTCCTGATTAGAAGCTTCTTTTTCGGTCCCTTCTTAACAGGATTATAATTTTTTATTTACTTGAATTGAATTGAAAAAAAAGTGTTGGTCCTGTTATGTGTAGTTTAGTGTCAAAAATAAAAGTTGTAATAGGAATCCTTAAATTCTTAATAAAGTCAGAACCAGACTTTATTTAATCAATATCGGATGTATCGGTGAATCAAAAACTCCTTTTAAACCGATATTCTCAATACTAAAAAGCACAATTTAAGCTACTAAAAAAAATTTCCAACCAGGAATACACACTCCTAAGCGGTTACCTTAATCATTTTTGCTAAATCTTTTGTTGAGAAGACTAATCTAACAAAATTAAATTTCCTTTTGATATATATTGACATTTTTAACTCCAATAAAATCTGTATAATTGTCCTAAACGGACAAATATAAGAATATATAAATACATTTATAATCTTTAAAAAATTATCAAAATGAACTGGCAGTCTGTTTTTTTAAGATTTTAAAATTTTGACATGCAAACATTAAGTCTTTCATTTCCACATGTTTAAATTAAAGTTGTAATTACTTTTCGCTCTATCTCTCCTTCACGTTGCTCATAATATTAAAATTTGTAAAGTTTTCATTGTTAACTCCAATCTATTTATGATTTTTAAGAATTTATCAAAAGAAACTGCGAGTTTGTTATTTTTTAAGATTTTTAAATGTTGTCATGCGAAAAGTAAGTAATTATTTTTCACCTGTTTAAAGTAGCAATTACTTCAATCAATCTCTCACCCTCTCTCTGTCTCTCTCTCACTTTCTTAAATGCACACTGCTCACTCTCACAGTCATATAGATATTTCTACACCTCAGGTGAAACACATTTCATGTCAATTTATTGTCGGGCTACCTACATCAAAATGGCAATTAATTTAATTCTCATTTTCAACTCCTACCAGAACATATCGACGAATAGAGTCACTCAAATTGGGTTCGATCGTTTTGCACCCTGCTCCATCAGTTGATGCACACACTAGAATCACAGTTTGCAGCATGCAACAAAACTCGCACTCGCACACACACACACACACACATGTGAGTAAAGAGGAGACCCATTGGGGTACACACAATTTAAGTGTTGAGTGTGTAATTTTATATTTCCGGTGTAGTAAGTTTTGTACGACAACTCGGGCCGTTGTCGTTGCCAGGGCCACATCTTTGCCAGGTTTACTATATATACATATATACATCATATATGTTTGTATGTTTTCCTCCTCCTTCTCCTCTCTCCTTTAACTTCTTGTTGCATACACGAGTGTACACCATCTCTACACTTTTACACTTGCCCGCTGCTTTTGCTGGTTCAGCTGCAAACCAGAGCCTCCGATTCCATTGGTTTCTTTTCGTTTTGTGTGTTTTTTTTTTTTTTTTGGTCGACGTCAGCTTCGTCAACGCCGACAACAACTCACAACAATTCCTGCAATTATTTTTATATCGAAAACTCCCCACCAATGCCCTATCAACACTAAGGGTCTACCAATACCGATCCCGATCCAAGTCCCAGTCAGAGTCAGAGTCACAGTCCCACTCCCGATCCCATCCGATCCGATCCGATCCCGCTTTCCGACAGCCTGTCATGCATACATATATTTATTTATATGCGCCCACTGTGTGTTTTGTCGTAATTTGGATGCACATTATTTGATTTATTTGCTTTCAATATAATTTCCAGTCTTCGCTTTCGTCCGACTTCCCTGCCTTGCCTTTCTTTTAGCCAGAATTCAAGTATTATGCAGTAGGTTCTTATATTTTCTTGTGATATTAAGGAAATTAAATTGCATATATGATTTTCGAAGAAATCCTAAAAAGACAAATTTAAAAAAAAAACATACACACATAACAGACAACAACAGGCATCTAAAATTAAAAAAAGGTCGAAAACTGAATGCACTATATTAAGATTTAAATTAGAATATATGGAAATATAATCTGTGTATGATAAAATCAGTTTTGTGTTTTTAATTTCCGTTGTAATCAGATTTGCTTATTCCTCATGAGGCTGCAGTTTGTTAAGTTTTCTAGAATGTCTTACCACCAAGTGCTTAGTATCAAATATTATCTTATCTATCGCAAAAGTTATCATCTTATCATTTTTTTTATCTAACAAATTGGCAAGAAGATTTTCTTTAAGGCCTAGGAACTTACCTTTAAATATCTAAAACAGAAATGTCTAATTAAAATAGAATTTGCAAATTGAAAATATCAAAAGACAATCAGTTGGAAACTAGGTAAAAGGATTTGAATACGCAAAGTCGAAATTCAATATCATGTCAAATGTTTATCTACTGCCTATAGAAACTACGTGGAAAGAGTATTTCGAGTCTGCTATTCCAGCATTATCTTCTGAATTTATATATATTTTTTTTTCGTTTTCCGTTTCTTTTTTTCTCTATATATTCTTTTTGTTAAGTTTGATGTTGACAACTTTTCCAAGAACTTGTCGCATTTTGCCTCAGTTTGAATTTGTATTTATTTAATTCTCTTATAACGCCCCTTTTTATTGACTTAATTTACGAGTAAAGCATGCAAAGAAGGCAGCCAAGGGAAGGAAACATTTCAATGTCGTTCACAAGTCTGCAATGAACTCAATCAAATTAGTTGAAAATGAAGTTCATACAAAAAGCCTTGTATGGCCCGAGGACCAAACACAATTGAAATCAAAGGACAAACGAAACTGTGGCTTAATAAATGGACGAGCAACTAGGTACAAATAGAGGGAGAGACTGAAAGAGAGATATATAGAGATACAGAGATGTTCCATTTCCATATCTATTATACTACAGTTATTGATTGCACTATATTTATTGGCTATAATTGCTAGCCAAGTCATTAGCTTATCAAACTCATCTTCTCGATTGCACACCTTATGCCAATGTGAAACGCCCAACAGAAGACTGAGCAGGAATATTATATAAAATTTAATAGAATCGTCGTCGTCGTCGTCGTCGTCGTCTCAGCCAGTCTCAGCTGGCAGTCCACATCATCTTTGTGAGAGATAGCGAGTGAAACTTCAACTCAACTCCAATGAAGTTGGTAATGAAATATCTAACGACCGGAAGTCAATAGCAAATACTTAATAATGTTGTTGGCTGGGGCATAGAGTATTGCCTGTTGCCTCTTGCCGGTTGACTTTTGTTTTGCTTTGTGGTTGCCTTCAGTTGGTTCGGTTGTTTGGTTATTTGCCTTTGGCTGCCATTTGCTGTATTGCTAATTTCTCTGGCTGCCACATGGAAAATTGCGTGTAGTTAAGTTGCACGATTCGATTTATTGGAAAAGTGTGTGGCGCGGTATGTACCAATTAGTTGATTTCTTTTTGTTGCAAATTGAATTCAAGTGCCCAATATATTCGATTGCATTCCAATGTTCAATAAATTCTTTATGAATTTAAAATCTCATTTCCTCGATTGACAATGATAACAATCGAATTTTGCTTATCACCAACGAAACCGGAAGGAACTTAAATTGAAAGTAGACGAAAATAAAATACTTTAACATTATTTCTCTATTATCAGGTTTTCAAGTTTATGAATGAAATTGCGACACTTTCTCGTAGTACTTAAATAACGTTAAAACGCACGCGTTTATACTTACCTTAATTAAAGTATCGTTTATCACTAGATCGTCAAGTCTTATCAATATTTAACGTAACTGATAACACCAACGAGGCAAAAGCTAGACTAAAATAACCTGCACTAATAAATTTTTGCGAGTGCTCGCTCCATTTCCTTGATGGCCATTTGACTAGAATTCTTAGAAATTTGATATGGCATAATGCATATGATTATACTAGCATTAGAAAAAAGCACAAACACACACATTAACAACTGACTCATAAATGTTTGCAAAGATTAGGAAATATCCAACATTAACTTACTTGCGTCAAGCGTCATTGGGGACTGATAAGTGGGTCCTATGGGTCAAAGTGGGTGGACTTCATTGAAAATCTAGCATCTTAAAAGCTAAGTTTTTTTTTTTTTGTTGCATAGAAAAACTATAGAAATTTTTACTATAGAAATTCCCATGGACTACGTGACTTTTGTATTGTAGTCAATAACAGATTAATGGAATGCCGCTGAAAAATCTATTCAAAATGGCATATCTCTCTACCAATAAAAAACATACAATAAATACACATACATAAGTTGTTCAGGAAGTATGAAACTAAATACACACTGAATACTGCAAGACGCCTAATATTTTGATAAATTAACACATGGGTTCCAATTATATGTATTAGCAATAGAAGAAAATTTTCTGTCTTCTAAATGTTTCAAATGTTTTAGGTTCTGAATATTATAGACAGTTACAAATCCTATAATTTAGCGGATTCGATTCTATCCCATTTAGTCTTGGGCAAACGTTTTGTTCGCTTGTTCTTTTTTTTTTCTAGTGAGTTAATATTCACTCATTTTGTTCACTAGCTCACTTCACTGCTCATTTGTTCAGTTGCTCAGAAAAGGCATTCTTAGTTTTATTTTAATAATTATTTCTTACAAACGAACCAAATATATAGGTATAGGAAGATAATATATTTTGTTTAGTGAGTAACTCTTTTTTGTTCTGTTATGCCACATCAGATAAAAGATAACATTTTTATTCGCAGCTAAGATTCTTTAGAATCTGTAAATAAATTGGTCCAGGTCTCTTTTAGTATATATTATATACAAGTATATTCATTTATACAAGGATATTCATTTTATTAATCATACCCTATAATTATTTTTTGTTAGTGTTTTGCATATTTCGAATTTTTAAAAATTAGCGATGTAATTGGCTATGAGTTAGACATATAAATAGTCCTTCCTATCCATGGTCAGCCCTAAATAAACAAATAAATCCTCATAAAGTGGATATAAAATTTAAATAACTTGAAGAGTGTTTGAGTTAAGATAGTATCTATAGTAACTCTCTCTTCTTTTTCAAAATTTTTGGATTAATATGCCAGATATGTTCAATATACTATATGGTGTGTATATTTGAAATAACTGAGAAATTATTGCCAAGTAGCATTTTCCAAGGATAATTGGAGTATTTAGTACGTGTTTTGAAGGTAACTCATGTATAAATGATTGGCCAAAGTAATGCAAATTCAAAGAATCGAATAGAAGAAACCATTCTCAACTATCCGTGACCACAAGGCAACCATCTCGTGCACATTGAAAGAGAGAAAGACATGAAGCATTGGCGGCAGTCAGTCTCTGCCCCTTGATGTGATGGGGCAGGCAGGCAGGCAGCTTGATTGACCTATTTAAGATCAAGAAGGAGTGAACAATGAACACCTCATATGATTACCAACCGCATCGGTCATTATCTGCCAAATCGGAAGATCTATCTCTCTCCCTTCTACATTTGCTAAAGCGGTGTGCTTTGGGCCCTTCGTGTATTACCACCCAAGTGTGTGTTTTGGGGTGTTAGTTGAAGTTTGAATCGTGTGTGGGCCTCAAAGTAAAGAAGTCAGCTAGAGTGCTTGAAAAACACTCATAATGAATTTTGAACACGCACAGACGTTTTGTAATTTCAACTTGTAACTGCCGAGTAGAAATGTAGTTTCAAGTGCTTTTTATTTCTTTCTACATTTTATATGCAATTTAAAAAATATGCAAGAGAGAAATACGAGAGAGAGATATTTGTAAGGTAATTTGTTCAACACGCAGATGCATTCGCCCGCTGTTAGCTAGGCCCTTGTATCTATCAGATACATGCATAAATAATAATGCATACATACATACATATGTATGTATGTGTGGAGGGGTTTCCCCTCTTCTTTTAGACTACCCTTACACCCTCTATGCATTTGTCGCCAATTATGCGGTTTTTGTGATAATGACCAAAATGATTTCACCTCGTCTCCCTCACTCCGCAGTCGTCGCACGTAATTTCAATTCATTCATACCTATATACATACATACAGACATACATACATAGACGCTGCTGCTGCAGCGCTGCTTCGGCGTACGTTTCATTCATAAATTTACCTGGTCGCGTCGTAGTAGTCATCATAATAGCTTTATCTTTTGGCCTTTTGCGTGTATAATTTTTTATTTTCTTCTCCTTCTCTCTGCTTTATCACCATTCGATATACCCGAACGGAAGCAGCGGAAGCAGTCGGCGTCGACTGCGATCATTGTTGTTGGATGTATTTTTGACGCTTAAGAAAACGATCCCAGAGAGTGGAAGAGGGAGAGAGAAGGAGGCCCATCTTCATCTTCGTCTCTGTGCCCCTTAGACCCGACGTCTCGCTACACATTGTCAATTGTCTGGTTTGCCTGAAGATGTTGTTGTTGTTGCTTTTGTTGTTTTTTTTGTTTCTTCTTTCGTGCGAATGCTCGTGTGAGGCAACACAAGAAATTCATTCATAAATTGGTTGTTGTCCAGAGAGAGAAAGGGAAAGAGAGTGTGTGATAGTTAGAGGGAGAGGGGTAGAGTGTGTGTGAACGTGAGTATCTTTGTGTAAAAGGAAACTTGAGTAGATTTGCCTTTAGTTGGTGTTTCTGTGTGTGTGTGTGTGTGTGTATAAGAATCTGGTAAAATTGTAGTAGCAACTGAAATTCTAGTACTTTACCAAAGGCATTTTTTTTTTTGCACTATCTTCACCTGTTGTATATATGTATGTATGTGTGTGTGTGTGTTGTCACCTGTTGCCAGTTGTTCGTTCCATTACCATATATTTACTATGGTTTTTGTGTGTTTTTTTTTCGTTTAGCTTTCTGCTTTAGGTTAAGCAAACAAGCCATAAAATGTTGTTGTTCTGTTGTTTTACTAGACTTGCTGCTCTCATGTGGTAGTTGTTGTTGTTGTTGTTGTAGCTCTGATGATGGCCGTTTCCGTTCCAAACACACACGTTCACGAAGACGCACACGCACACTTGAACCAACCTCCCTCTCACACTCACTCACACGCACATATATTTTACGTTTCGCTTGTGAATGAATTCCATTTCGTTTCGCTCTCAGAGAGAAACTCTGAGATTTACGAGTTGCTCATTTCAATTCCACTTGTTGCACATCCACTCTCCGACACTCTCTTTCTCTCTGTCTACAGTTGTGTTCAAAAATATAGTAGCGCATCACCTAGCAACATTTACATTCATTTCTCGACATGGTAAACATTAAAAATTATTTTTTTATTTCGATTATTTCATGGATTAGAATACAAACAAAAGATTAGTTATTATATTCCTTTTGGTTTTCTTTTGATGTGGTTTTCTTTTGCTATACAACAAAGTACTAGAGTGCATTGAGTAAGGAGAACTTAAAAAATCATTCCCGAATTAAATGAATCAACCACTACTATAATTATAAACAGGCACTTTTCGGTCTATTATCGAAAAGTCATAAAAAATTAGAAAAACAATAGAAAATCAAAAGGAATCTAATAATTTAATTTAATTTTTAATGTTTACCATGTCGAAAAATGAATATAACTGTTGCAAGGTGATGCGCTACTATATTTTTGAACATAGCTGTATCTTCCGTTTCGTCTCGTTGTTTAGGATATTTCTGCAACGGACATGATCAGTTTCAGCGTTTCATTTCAATCCAATAGATACACAGAGAACGAGAGACGTACTAAACAACAAAAAGAAAACTAAAAAAATACAATTTTTACGTATGGAGTGTGTGTTTTGTTAAATAAATTAAAATAAAACTTATCTTTCGATATGTAAAGTACATATATGTCTATTTAAATACATATGTATGTGTGTGTATGTTTCTCTGTGTGCGATAAAAACTAGCCTGATGTGTGCAATTTGTGCTGTGATTTGTATAATTAACATTTAATTGTCAGTCATTCCCCGTCCAAGCGAAACTGTAATTAAATCAATCTCCTTAGACATACATACATAAATTTGTGTTTATAGATACATTTGTGTCTTTCTTTTTCTTCGCCTTGTGAAAGGGTCGCGACTTTCACTGACATTTCGGGTCAAATGTGTTGATGCTTTGATTTTCAAGCCAATCAATTAAAATCAATTGAACATCATCTTCAATATTGTGTAGACATATGAGTGCGGCGAGTATCTTCAATTGCTTTGACTTTTGACACCCACAACAACAACAACACCAAGAGAAACAACACCCATAACAAAGCCGCCCTCTTTTCATTGGCTTAAACGAAAACGATATCATGACAAATGAATGGATTGATTGGAATGATAGCCGCATGTTGCCGCCCTTACGTTCGGCCAACTACCATCAAAATAATCAAATACTCCTTAACAATAACAATAATTATCAATGCTTCTCAAGTAAATTTCACTTGAAAGCCCACAAACTGCAGCAATTGCCTGCCACCCATGGCAAATTGAAAGGTGACTTTATTTGCAATAATCTAAACAATTTAAAAATCAAGTTTATAATTGTTCTTTTATGCTCTTTACTAATCTTTATCTTATCGTATTGTTTAATTACAGATGTACCCACAGCCCTGCCTCCCCTCACACCGGGCACCAATCGCAAAGTCAACGAGGTGCTCAAAGCCTCATTTGCCTCCTGGGAGAAGGAGGTGGAGAACTGCAACATTACCAAAGGTAAAATCTCAATTGAAATATATTCTTCTGCAATTTAAAGGGGTTAGATGGGTGGTTATTAGAATTTTATTAAGAAGATGAGTTAAATTAAATGCGATAATGCCCTTAGATGTGCAGTTCATCACAGCATTTCCCCCCGTAACGATACTTTTTTATAATTTCTCAAAAATTAAGTTCCAATCTCCTTAAAAGGCTTTAATAGAAGAATATTTTCCTTAGCAGTGCAAAGTTTGATTGAAAATGTGATCCTAAAATGCTAATAATTAAAATTTTAATCAATTTGTTCTTTACTTTAGTCGTGAAATATGTATATATTGAAATATTTTATTGTTTACCTATGTAATATATAATAGATAAGAATAGTCCAAAGATCTTTAACATTTACATTGACTATGCAAAAGATTGCAAGTTATATTCTACAAAAACCCGTAATCCTAATAACCGTAGTAGCCATTGCATTCCCTGCTCAAAATATTAATTCCAATTCATAAATGTTCAATGTTGAGATGGCAAATGAATATTAATAGTTTCCCATCAACATCACCATAATAAATTGTTAGTCTACAATATGCTCCCACGCTCTAACGTCCCAACAACATTCAAATAAGTCTAATTAAGCAGCCCGCTCACATGGCATTAGAAAACAATTAATTAAACATTTTTTATATGCGTTATTGTTGTATGTATTACATTCTTCAATTGCAGATCCCCGCGAATGGACGGAGGAACATGTCATTTATTGGCTAGATTGGGCCAAAAATGAATTCTCGTTGGTCTCAATGAATTTGGAGCCATTCTTCAATATGAAGGGACGCGAAATGGTCGAATTGGGTAAAGAGAAATTCCTGGCCATAACGCCTCCATTTACGGGTGATATACTATGGGAGCATTTGGATATTTTACAAAAAGGTAAGTGCTTTAACTACAATATATGTACATGTATATAGATGAAACAAACATATGAATGAATGTAAACGCACACGTGAGGGGAATGATTAGATGGTAGGGTGATGTGGTAAAGGGGGCACGGCAACTTTGGCGCCAGTCATAACCAATTTAGCTGTGTGAACGTGAAACGAGAAAAACAGTTGAGGCAATAAATAGAGCGACGACGGAAGTCCTTCAACCCGGCCCCAGGCTTTAATGAAATCATCATGGCAGCAGCAAAAGAAAGAAAATTGAGGAACATTTTTTCAGGTGGTTGTTTCTAGTGGTCTGAACGAGTTTGTCTGTTGACCTGTTGCCTAGTTCTCTTCTTCTTCGCTCCCTTTTCCTGTCCAACTTTTCAAATTTGACTTTTTTTTTTTGCTTTGCAATTTGATTTTTCCGTAACCAGAAACGGAAGTCAAATCAGTAAAGAAAAACTCTGCACCCATTTGCCACGAATTTATTTAATTTGCAACCCTTTTAGTTTGGGGTTCACTTTATTTTTATACTTTTCTATAAAAAGAAAAGAAAAAAATAAACTAATTTAATTATTGACCGACCCCCCGTTGAATTATCTTGCCATCTTTTTTCTCCCCCCTTTGTGTAGATTGTGAGAAACCAAATGAGGATATTGTACATGGAAATTCCTTTGAATCGGCTACAACAGCCTCGGTCTGTGGATCGGACCATCAGGTAGCCAATTACCAACAATCCACGGGGCCAACTTCAACGCCAAACAGCAGCAGCAACAACAACAACAGCAATAGCATTGCCACCCGCCTGTCCATGGATTATGCGACAGCAGCAGCAGCAGCAGCCGCTGCGGCGGCAGCAGCGGCAACAACTGGCAATAGTGATAAGAGCAATTTTCATCCAGCAACTCCCGCCATGTCTCACAACGGTAAGTGTTAAATTTAATTTTCTATTCTATGAAATTTGATTTTGATTCTTTATTGCAACATTTTAAATCAGTTAGCATACAAATTTGGGGCATATTTTGGGTTGATTGAGTCAGTAATGAACAAGTCTTAAACTGAAAATATTAGAATCAGAATGCATTATAATTAAATTGTTTTTTTTTTTTCGTAATTTTTTTCTGAGTTTTAATGCATATCAAAAGATCACATTCCAGTGCAAAAGTTAAGACATGAATTATAGATTCGTAAAGAATTTTTTTAAACAACCAGGACAATCAGACTTTTCTTCAGACAGTTTTTTATGTCTACCTGAAGTCAATAGTTATACAAATCCCAATTGAATCGCAGTTTGGCATATTTTAAAATGGTATCAAATTTTTTGATATTTGAACAAAAAATTGTTAAAAGTTTTTAGTTCGTGTATTTGAAATAAAGACTACAAATTTTCAAATGCTTTAAAAGATTTCTAATTTAGGCTTTGTGAAACTAAGGTTTATTTGAAGATATTGTTGTTGTTAATTATTGTGACTCCCTTGTCTAATACTGATTAATACAAAAATCTGATCATGTGTTTCGGTATTCAGATGGTCTTTAAATAAATAAAGATATTTTTGTTTTTATTCAGAGATTTTAGTTAGTTTACTAACTGTCTGATCGATTGTCTTAAAAGAAGAGTTCCTCTTTTTCATTGAACTTTTTTACGCTATGCCTTTTGCTCATTAAGAAGTCAAACTTTTGTTTATTGCACATCCTCAAAACAACAAGAGAAGAAAAAATCAAATCAAATCTATATAGTTAGTTTGGACATTGATATGGTCGATAGTTTGGCATGTGTATTGAATGGGCATCCGGCAGAAAATGTTATTTAAACAATCATTTACTAGATTACGATTACGATGCGATTACGATTATATATGGACGCGATATCTGTCTAAAAGTGATTCTATTTAAGGCGTATCTTTATTAATTGTTTGCAACAGAAAGAAAGGAAAAAAATAAGTATATATGTATAAATAAATGCCAATGCATTGGCCTCTCTCTCTCTCTCCACCTCTTTGTTTTTAGTCTGATTTATATTTGGATTGTTGCTTGATTTAATTTATTTATGTGAAATTGAAACGGAAATTAAATTTTAAAACAAATAGCAAAACTGTGAACTGCTGCCGTGATTTTATACGATGGCGCCAGCGTAGGACGTGGACGTCGACGCGGACACGGACGCGGACACGGAGGCATGCCGACAGCATATCTAAATATCTATTTAAATTGTTTACATATTAGGGCAGACGACGACGACGACGAAGACGATGACTGCGACGACGCCAATAGCACAGCTTGAGATTGAGATACATTTATTTAATGCGTTGCTATACAAATTGATGCAGCAGCAGCAGCCAACAGAGACCATTTGAGTTGCATTGTGAGCCCTTGGCTTGGATCTCGATCCTCTTCATAGTCAAAGTCAGTGTTAAGATGATGTAGCATGCGCTATAAATTCATTATTATTAATCAACTTGCCCCCAGACACCCCACTCCCCGCTTAAATTGGTTAGGTATATGCATATATACACATGTTTATACAGTTAGATCCAATGAAAGTTAATTTTGTTGATCAATCGAGAGGGCATTTTTGGCCGTTACGGCTGCTGTGTGTTGACATTATAATAAATTAATCGAATTTATGATCTTTGACACATTATGACCATAAATGTTTTTGGTCATTTACATTTGAAATATATTCGAAAACACACACTAATAAATTAGAAAATAATCAGGCAATTTGACAAAAACGATTAAATATTTGGAGCATTGAACAAATGGAATACACTTTTGAATATTCTACTTTTTTGTTTAATATATTCAAAACATGTTTGATAATTAAGTGTAGAAATTTTAAAATTATACAAAAAGTTGGGTTGCTAGTACTGAATTGTAGTTTGTAGATCGAAAACTTTAGATAAATAATCATTTTTTCAAGCCTGAATCTCTTTAATGTCACGACAAGGTTTAAACTATAAGTAAAGTTGGACCAAAAGTTATATTAAGATGACTAAAACCGACTTTTAAAAGGATTATAGTTTAGTAAGTTTCGATTAATAATCATTTTTGAACTATTTGAAATCGAACTTTTTGAGGTCAAAGATAATTTTTCGATGTTTGCGTCTTAAGATCTAGTGACAGATCTTTCCCAAAAGCAAGATTCTTTTTCCAAAACTTCTTAAATATTGATCTCTCCCTAAAATGATAAATTCCTTCGTTGTTAGATTTAAATATAAATAATTTTGATGAAAAAAGTCAAATTAAATAGCTGAGAAAGAGATGGAGTATTGCTATTTTTTACGATTTCCAAAATTCAACCCCATTGAAATGCCTTTTCTATGCCTAATCATGGTGAATGTTTTGTATACAATTATAATTTGATTATTAGCATAGGTCTATAATGTGTGTTAACCAGACCATTTAACTGGCATATTTTGATAATTATCTTTGAGTGTTGATAAACGTAAATAGAAAAATTTTCCCAAGTTATAACAATCATAAAGAATTGATAAAGAAATAATTCTTATCTATAGACAAGGTATAGGGTAAATGTATTAAAAAGCAAAGAAAGCAGAAAGAACCAAGCAATAATAATACTAAAATCAACATGAATACTAAACGTGCCTCTGACTCTTCAGTGTCGGGTCTTTATTTTAATTCAATCATTTGCCCTAGCCCCTGTTGTCAACGTCATCGTCTTCGTCATCAAGAACTTGCGGATAAGCCACTGCCCGCATAAAAAAATTATGCGACTCGAACTCCGACTCCCGACTCCAGACTCAGACTTTGACTGTCCCCTCCTGCTGGTTTTTGTGGGCTGTTTCTTAATTCGTTTCGATTGTCTTTTTGTCAGTCATTAATTTGGTTGCATTTACATATTATTGATATTTCTCTCCGCATCATTTGCATACAAGTGGTGGAGGCTTCTTTTTTGTTCCTCCGACCACTGACTCTACATGTGTGAAAACTGAATAGTCCAGCATGAAATGGTTTAATTTTTGTTTTCTTTCTTTCTGATATGAATACACGGCTAATCCCTGGCTACTGAGAATTACTAAAGGCCTAAAGGTCGATTGAGAGTGCGTGACTCTTTCCCAGGGATTTTCATGCGAGTCCTTAAGTGTAGAGGTAATTATGTTAATTAGCCTATGAGTTGCAAATGCAGTTGCAGTTGTTGTTTATTGCAACCAGGTGGGCATTTCCATCAATGAGTTGCAGCAACTTTAGAGATAAGGAGTCATATAACCTTCCATTTGCAACTTACGACTCAGACCTTAAAAATCATTCATTAAAACTAAAACAAATTATGATTAATTATAGACATTAAAATTGAGTTCATGCCTTGCTAAAGTTTCCAAAAAATAATAATATTAATAAAATCCAAAATGTTAAAAAGCAGAGAAGATAAAACAAAAAAAAAACAGTGTCATGAACACGCTTTGGTTTTTAGTTGCTGTTACTTCTAAGACTTAATTTATTTCGATGTTTCTTCTTCTCCTTTTGTTTTTGGCTTTTAATTTGAAAATGCTGAAGCCCCTCCTCCCACCTTCCCCTGGCACCGCTCAAGTCCAACACCTACAACAAAAGTCAACGAAGCGCAAAAAAAGTTGAAAATGCTTTAAGTTTCGTCATCGGGCAACGATTTTTCTCTATGTAAATATGTACAAAAAGATGAGAACAAAACCCGTAGAGGGGATAATACGGGATGGGTATGGGTTAAAAGTTGCAAAGAGAGAGAGAGAGAGAGAGAGCCAAGGTAAAACAGGAGAAGGAGGTGGAGTTGGATGGAGATGGAGGCGAGTTGGCGGTGCGACAAAGTCGAATGATTTACAATGTTGCACTTAAAAAGGCATCGCATTTTGAGAGTTGTGCATATTGAAACAATTTGTCTTCACACACTTAGTTTTTCCCTTCCCCAGACCCCCTTCCCCCCTTCCACCATTCACCCTTCACTGTTTCCTCAGTTTTCTTACTGAAAGTTTTTGCCATTCATTCATTTCATTCATACAGACATTCGCGCTGAGTTTTCCACATTCAATCAATTTTTATAACTAACGCTTAGTCATCAGTTTTTTGCAACAGATAGACATAGAGAGATAGATAAATATAGATACAATAGGCTCACATATGTTTGTTGTTGTTGTTGTTGTTGCTGTATAATGATTGCCATACACCCATGACCAGGGTCTTTGAATGTTTTGGTTGAGAGCATATCTGGGCTAGTGTATCTTAGATATTTGCACGCAAAATTGTTTTTTATTAACGCTTCTTCTTCTTCTTTTTTTGACTTGGCCATCTTCTATGGATACATTTGTATATATTTACAAATCTATGTATGTATCTTTAGGTCTTCGCATTGGCATTGTTCTGGTCAACAAATGGATTTGCTTGGTTTTTCGGTTAATCGTAGTTAAGTTTAAATCTCTTCAACTTTAAACTAAGTGAGACAAAGGCCATTTACCTTTCAGCACTGGCTGCAAAAATCCATTTGGTTTTTTTTTTTTTAACCTCTATTGTTAAAAACGCACACAATTTGTTAGTTTGTTTTTTTTTTTTACCTTTATTTTATTTGTTCTATTTCGAGTTTTTATGTGTGATTTCGTTGGTGCCATTCATCATCATGTTTGAGTTTGCCTTAATTTTTCAGTTCAGTTTCTACATAATAAAATGCCTGATGCGTGAAATGTTTGTCCAAGCTTGAAGAGTTGTTGCCATTGTTGCCGGCTGTTGATTCATGTTCATCATCATGATGATGATGATGTCGGCATATAACCTCAGCCCAGCCAGCCAACCGATCGAGCAAGCTTCAGTTCCATCCATAGCTTTATACCTTCTGTATATGATAGATCGGGGGCTATGGCTACTCCTCCTCCCTCAATTCGCTTTTCATATCGCTTGGCCGTGTCGTCGTTTTATTTCTCGTGCTCGTGCCTCTTGTAGGTTGTTGCCTCACAAAATGACACATTTAATGCACATTTGACTTGTAGATACATTTGAGTGAGCAGCCACCAAGCAGCAAACATCCAGCAGACGCCTTCCATCTCCTCTTTCGATCCCTCCCTTCTGTCCTCCTCCTCCTCCACTTGGCGACAATGTCTCCACCACTCCACTCACATGTCTTCAATCATGGAAACTCTCGCGGTGATTACATTTAGTGCGAACATACTTGTATATACCTATACAAGTATTTGTGATATAAATATGAATATGAGTGTAAATACGAGTACGAATGTGAGTGCGTTTGGGTAGATGACATTTTGTGGACTCTCGAGTGTGTGTGTCAAGCATTTCAGTTTAGTTACACTTTGTTGATTCTGAAAACGACAATAGAATTCACTTTGAGTTCTCTTACCCACACACACGATAATGGCAGAGAATTATTCAGGTGAGTCTTGTAGACTCTAATAATAAGCGAAACAATGATTCTACTTTCCCTTGCTTCAATTTCCTCTATATATTGGATCGAAGGTGTTTAGTCAAATTTTCAAGTACAATTAACTTTGAGATGATCTGACATAAATGATTTAAATTTACAATTTGCGAAAGTTAGACCAACACTCAATATTGAGAAATCAATGATTTTCTTGTCTTCCAAAAAAATATTAAGATAATACACCGAATATTTTGTCATGTCAGCTTTTGACATTCCTTTGTCAATTATTTTAAAAATTTGAATAAACTTAACCCTTTAAACTTAAGACTTATGACTACTGACAATTTTTTTGAATTTCCGTCAAGTTAAGTTTTGATTCAACATTTAGGTTTTTTACATTTTTGCTTACGTTTTCCCTCTCTCTGTCTCTCTCTTAAATCTGGATTGGAAAATTGATTGATCGCACAAACAACTTTCTTTAAACTTAAATTTTGAGGGCAAAAATCCATATGATGATATTTGCAATTCAGAATTTAAATCTTGTTAAGCTATTCCATTCGAAAATTGCCCTTTCTGGGAAGAATAATTGGAAAAGCACCTTGAAGAAGACCTCTAACTTAGCCATTATCATACAATGTAAGGCGAATGAAATGAATTGGTCAAACCAGAGCAGAAAGAAGATGTAGGCAGAAGTGGGTAGTCGCTCCATTGTCTTGGAAACGGCTGCTACAAATATTAATTACACTAAATTCAGCCATTAACGCAAGATACTTTTCACCTCCCACAAATTATTGTGGCAACCGAGCAGAACCAAGTCGAATTAAACGTAAAGAGTACGAGAAATGGAAAGAATGCCAAGATTTTGCTGTCCATGTCGATCCATGCCACGCAACATAAAGCCCAAAAAGTCATAACATGTAAAATTATGTTGATTGCAAATTTGTTAAGGTCATAAAATGAAATTTCATTTTTAATTTTAACGCCATTGTTTTGGCCAAAAGGCACTGAAGAAAATGGAAATGAAGAAAAAATGAGAAAAACTAACTGCCTTAGCGTATTATTATAGCATTTAGCGGAATTTAATGCTTCCCCACTTTTGGGCTGAAGAGTTGATTTCGGTGCCAGCGAATAAATCATTTGCAGAGAACGAATGAGAGAGAAATAGTGTTTAGATTCTAAAGAAGCCGATGGAGTAGGAGTGGGAGTAATAGAGGGAGACCTTCAGGCCAGAAAACAGAAATCACATTGTTACTAATTAACATAGTCGGCATCGACATCGTTGGATCTGGGAGTTGAACTACGCGCCTGCGCGCTTCGTTGGTCAACAATGATGTGGATGACGATGATGATGATCATAATGGGTGGGGAGGGATAGACAGAGAGAGAGAGAGAGAGAGAGATGAAAATGGAGTTGCAGATGGAGTGCTAGAGAAGCCCAGCTTAAGCTACAGTTGGTAGGTAGGTAGGTAGTAGGTGGGTGCCAGAGCGCAGAGAGCTGTGAAAAGTCAAGTCAACAGTTCAGTTTTATGGTAGTTTTTCAGTTTTTAGCACGGTTCAAAAGCTCCACAACCTAGAATTTTAGACATCATAGACGGCTACTGCTGTTGCTGTTGCTGCTTGTGGTTTCCCTTTTTTTCGTATTCAACCAAGTTGCATTTTGGTATTGAGTGGAAACTTGCATAATACACACACACACACACACACACAGACGAAACTAACTATCATCCCTCCCTCTCTCGCTTATAGAAGGTGATGGGGGGAATTTCGTTTAATTTATTACCATATTCAGTTGAATCTGACGCGCGCCAACGGCAACACCAAATCCAACTTCCAACTCTACCTCTTAGCCATACACTGACATTGGCTTCTAATACAGTGCGAAGCAAAGTGCACCCCCTATAATTCTATACCTATTAGTTAGATGCTACAATGGGTATATAAAATCTTCTGTCCAGGAGATCCCCGACAAGTGTGTGGATAGACACTAAACGTCTACGAGGAGTTTCATTTGCAGGGCCAGATGAATTAGTGCATTAAGTACTGGGTATCTCAGAGTCGTTAACATAATTAAGGTGTCTAGAACTTGCAGTAAATTCAAATGGGTTTTAACTTAGACTAGGGCCAGCCACATCAACAATGCTATTGTTGTTGCTGTCGACGATGACGATGACGACGACGGCTTCTCCTCGAACTTTAATTTGGTTCTCTGTTTTCTCTTATTTTTTTTTTCATTTTTTTCTGCTTTTTTAACATTTTTTGTTTTATTTCGTTACGTACGTAGTAGATGTAAATTTTACGCCATAGAAAAGCGTTACGGTCGAGTTCATTTTTAAACAAAGAACAATCCAAAGAACAACATCAGCGGCAAATGTGAGTTGAACTCTTTTTGCTTTTATTTTTTGTTTTGTTTTTTTGTTAAACATTAAATTGTATAATGCGAAAGCGGCTAATAGTAGCGAGAGAAGCAGAGATATATTAAGAGAGAGAGAGAGAGAGATCGAAAGAGATGCCAAATGCAATGAACGAAACGTATAAATGAAAGATACGAATTGCATTTGATTGCATTTAGTTGGAATGTAGATAAATTTAATGAGAAATTTGAATTTCAGATATTTAGATATGTGTGGCTTTGTTTTTTATATAAATGTATTATGGAATACATTTAAATTCCATAGATACAGAATTCAATAATTTCTGACTCAAACTCAAACTATTAAAAAAAAAATGGTGTAGTTTTTTGAATCAACAATAAATATATTTTAAAACTACTTGATTTAATTGCGACCTTGCTGAAATTGTAATCAAACCATGGATTTAATCCCACTCGAGGTAAATCTTGAAAAAAAGATTATTTATAAGGTAACACAAAAATAGTTAATGTTAGTTAATAGTTATATCATTCGCAGACTTTTTAAACGAATAACATAAATGGCAATGGCCGTACCATATTTTCAACGCAAAAACTAGTTGGGAATTACAAATAAAGAAAGCGAATTTTACTCAATTCTACATTCTTTACTATTGTAAACTTTCTGTTGCCAAATTTTATCAATAAGCTTTATATGAAATTAATCATTTATCCAATAAAATGCAAAGTTCTTGGTTTTAATTTCATAAATATTTAATTTCAGACTTTTAATTTTAAAACTATATTGATCTCAAATTTAAAGCTCACAAACATTAACAAACCAGAAAAATTAAAATCATATTGGTAATTACCTTAAAAAAAGGACCTGCGATTAAATTTCTGTTGACCTGTATAATTAAAATAATTACTTTTTATTGGAATCAAATTTCTATCAATACTTACATATATTTCAAAACTCCAAACAATTCTTTCAATTCAACTTGTTTAATATAAATAACAAGGTGAATCTTTATATAAATTTCCATCAATTCTCGTTCTATCGATTGTTTTTTAATTTGTTTTAAATTTCTTGGTTCTGTAATTAAAAACTTCTACTCAATCCATTGAGTTCAATTCAGATGATATAAATTTCAAAACTTATAAATTAGAAATGTTATATCAAATTCGTTATTATTAGGTTAACTAATAATTGCTTTTAAATATAATGTTACGTGGTTCTAAGGCAACAGGTTGACAATTAATTTGCAATCAACTTTCAAAACTTCAAACAGCAATAGAAAAAAAAAAAAAAAAAAAACTCACAAAGCACTTTATGCATCATTAAGAATTAGGCAAACAGAAGAAAATGGAAAAAAAAACAGTAACCAAACGACAAAATGGAGAAATAGACAAATACAACAAAAATATCCGCTTGCTGGCTGCTGGCCAGTTAGAGCTGAAGATGGAGTTAGAGCCCCGAGACCGAGACCAAGTCCGAGTCTGAATCGATGGTGAACAGATGTGGCCGTTGCCCAACATACGCCAATTTATAATTATTAACTCCCAGCAAACGGCAAACAAACGAACAAATAAATAAAATCAAATTGTGTTTCGTGTGTAAAAACGTCTTGAAAAGGGGGCGGTTGGGTGCTGTAGCTGCTGCTGCTGCTGCTGATGGAGGAGGAGGAGGAGGTGGTGGAGGTGGCTGCCTCCAAAGAACTGAACTAACATCCGTTCGCAACAGTCGATGAATGGAGATCGCAATAGTGATGGAGATGGAGTCTCTTACTTTCTGTCTCTTTCTCTCTCTCTCTGTCTTACTTCTCTCCCCTTCCCTTATGAAAAAGCCGGTTCAGTGCTCCAACTTAATTGACTAAGTGAATGAATTGAATGAATGAATGAAGGGGTGACTGAGTGAATGAATGAATGGAAATGAATGAACTATAACTTGTTTTAGATTTTGCGCTTAACTTAACTACAAACAATCTGCCTAGAGCTCCGATCTTTGGGGCTCCCCATATGTTTGGCTTTGTGTAATTTGGTTTACCTCGTCCATCCCTCTCCCTCTGGCTCAGTCTCCGTCTCCGTCTCTGTCTTTGTCTCTGACTCTGTTTCGATGTTTTTTTGTGTAAGAGTTCACATGTGAGAGAGACAGAGCAATGGCGACAAAATGTTGACCGGATGTGAGGCTGCGTTTTTTCTTTCTTTATGCCAGAGCTCCTTTAGGCCAGCTCTATATACCTCCTCCTCCTCGTTCTCCTTCTCTTCGCTCCATCTCAGTCTGCCCCTACAAACTGTAATTATATTATTAATGCGAAATTCATGTCTAAAGTGAAAAATTAATAACTCTGATGAAATTATCAATTTTGATTTGTTTTTTTCTCTTTCGTATGGTGTTTTTCTTTTTTTTTTTTTTTTGTTGCCATCTTTATGGCGACAAATTAGTTTGCTTTTAGGGGAGGGGGGAGGGGTAAAGTTTGTGGAGTGGTCTGATAAGGTTGCAACTTGTAACCTCTTGTCTCTCTTGGCAAGCAAGAAAGTAAAAGCCGCAATTTCCGTTGCAACTCCCTCACAAAAATATCCATCAACACTTCGATCAACCACTCTAAGACAAAATCATAGAATAAATTCCTTGGCCGAGTACACCCTGTGTCTGTCTTCGAGCCATTTGCAATTTCCTTGCATATTTCCGTTGCCACAATTTGCCATAAACGCATTCATGTTTATTTACTTAGGGGGCGTTCTGATTCAAAAGGCGGTGGGGGGGCTGCAACATTTTCATTAACAATTTTCAATTTTGTGGCCGCGCGTGTTAATTGAATTGTGCAAAATTTTGTTTGCAAAATTGAATGAATCAATAAATGTGGTTAAGAGAGACAGAGAGAGAGAGAGAGAGAGCAAAGGCAAGCAAGAAAATCGGTAGAAAAAAGATTCAAAAGATTCGTGATAAGTTTTTCACAAAAATAAAATCAACCCCACGCTAGTCAACCTAAACGGGGGAGTAGGGGGGAACAAAAAACCTTGGGAACTATAGATAAAGGACACTTGTCGTCAGACAAATAATAAAATTATATAGAAATGCAATTGCT
The DNA here is from genome assembly GCA_018903935.1 of Drosophila insularis. Classification (NCBI taxonomy): domain Eukaryota; kingdom Metazoa; phylum Arthropoda; class Insecta; order Diptera; family Drosophilidae; genus Drosophila; species Drosophila insularis. Next base: position 837,861 of record JAEIFP010000752.1, read on the forward strand.
GGGTCGTTTGGTGAGAAGGGAATGCAACAAGAAGGAAAATTGTTGAGGTCATGTGAGGGTGAAGGTGATCATGAGGGCGATGGTAAGCATGAGGGTGTCAACAGTGGTGTAGTTCTATCCGTTGTGAGGGGGTACATATGCATCACGAGAGCTCTTCGGATATTTTCCTTGCCAAATCGACATAGAATAACCATTTGGCTTAAAACACATAAAATTAAACAGTTTTAGTACTTATACTGGAGTTTTAATTAAATGAATCATTAGGAACTTCATTTACAATGAATACTTATGTATTCAAGAGTACATTAATATTTCGAATGATGTTTAAATGAATTTTTAAAATAATTTTCTCAGTATTCACATTGAAACTTTGTCTGATTTTTGTTCCTTAGTCAATTCGGTTTAGCATTTAACAACTGAATAAGTCCGAATACTTTGATTAGCACTTGTAGTTACTCAGTTATAGTATTCATTTGATTCATTATGGGATTGAATGTTCTTTGGAATGCTGTCATGGGGAAACTTCAAACATTTCAAGGGGTCATTTGGCCTATTAATTATTTCCTTACTACACCCTTGGTGAGAGCCTATTATACCAATATGAGGGTGAATTCCAACAGACTGGAGCAGTGCCTGTGGCAAGTGCAACATTTGATTGCTATCAAAGGTTTGGGAAACCAACCACCAGCAAGAGCAGCAACATACGTGTAAAAGGACCTGCAGCGGCATTTGGTCCTGCGCAAAATTGCGTCAGTGCGTCTATAAAATGTTATAATTTGTAGCTACTCACCTGAGAAGAACTCTCTCTACCCTCACCGCTCTCTTCTGATGTGAGTGTGTGTGTGTGGGAACGTGGGAAAATTCTCATTTCGAAAGCTAATGCAATTTGGGCCGCTGCCTCGTAAATTCTGTGCAAAAGTCGCTTTAGTTTTGTTATTTCTCTCGTCTGTTTTGCCTGATTTTTATCAGCCAGGTCCGCCCTTGCTAGTTACCTATTTTTATTTCTCTGTCTCTGTCCCCCTGCTTTCGCTTTGTCATTTGCCTCTCTCTCTCTCTTTCATTTTCATTTAATTTTCACATCGTTGGCTGGCTTTGGCTTTGGCTTTTGTGTCATTTATTTGTCTACATTTGGTTGTTTTGCCTTTTTTTCAGTTTTTTACTTTTTGGTGGCTTTTGTTGAGTTGTTTGTTGTTGTTGTTGTTGTTTCTCGCTCTCTTTGTTTTAAATGCGTCAAAGTGTAAATAAATTTGAATTTTCAGCTTGTTTTAGGTTTAATTTTTTTGTGCCATTTCGTTGTTGTTGCTGTTGTTCTCCTCTTCTTCACTTTTAAGTGGCCGTCCCCACCTATTGTGTTGGTCTTCTCCTTCATCATGTGGGTCTCCCTCTCTCTATCTTTCTCTCTCTCTCTCTCTCTCCCTGTTGGAGTTTTGAGTTGTCGGCACTTTGCCTTTTGATCTGTGCGCTTGCGCAGCTGATTTGTTGATATATTTTGTATTCTGTTGTTGTTGCCTCTGATATTTACCTTTGGCCCATTGCCATGTTTTATTTTGTTTATATAGCATCAGGATGTAACTAAAAGTTATTCCCTCCCCTTACACATTTCATTAAAGAGGCCCAACAAATTATAGTATTAAGATCCCGAAAATTAACTGCAACGGAAAGATTTAGGAGCATATTAACCGCAGATTCGATTTTTTCATGATTCAGTATTTATCACTGATTGGCTTAGTCGGGATCTAATCAAAATTTGGTAAAACAGAGGCGGTTGTGAAAAGGATGTGGTTTAAGGGGTATCCTAGAGTAAATGAATATATTCTTTCAAACTTTTTTTAAGACGCAAATCATTATTAACTCAAAATGATTATATTAATTATTTTAAAAAAATATTATTAGGTTTTTACTAAAGGTATACCTAAGTCGGCTACCTTTCGTTTTTTATTGAACGTCAAAAAATGCTTGAAATTCAGCCCATTAATGAATTACTTCATTTCTCAATTTATGAATCATTTATGCTATACACAAATATTTAAAGAGATCTGACAATATATTAATTAACATGTGTTTAAGGTTGAAAAAAAAATGAAATATATATTTCCAATATTATTAAAAGCAATTTCTCTAAATTGTATTCATGAGTGGATTTGCCGAAATTTTAGGAAATCGGTCTTCGATAAGACAGTCGATGGCGACTCTTCCTCTTATGCTTTCCCAAAATTTGCTAAACTATTTGAAAAAGAGTTCTTAATCAAATTTGTAATATATAAAATACAAAATTTGCATCATCGATTGACATCGAATTTATTATGTTAAATACTTCTGTAAAAAACTTCTACAAAAAGTAGTCACAGTTAAAGTCAATTGACTGTTTCGAAATATACAAATTTTCGAAAGCATATTATACCTTTCGACCCTGTGAAAATTAGTATCAAAACTTTTTTTAAAAGATATCTTAAATAATAAAATAAAACGCGCAATTTTACAACCCTCGTTCGGGGTTCTCCCACGCTAGATACCAAATTGTTATGTTGTCCTTGGCCCAGGACTCGATGCAACATTGACGAGCAATGAGCCGTAACCTTGAGTTAGTATGTCCCTTCTATTTACGTACACATTTGTCGTGTAATTTATCAAAAAAAAAAAGGAAAAAAAAACATGTAAACAAATAAATATGATCAGATCACTATGTCTTTCTCTTGATATCTCTCTCCCCGTCTCTTTCTATCTCTTTCTCTGTATCTACTCTGGTGGCAGGCGTGGGAAAAGTTTGTACAAGTTGCTCATTTTGTTGTTGGCTATTAAAAAGTCATTGCATATAGGACAATTAATGAGTTACCAAATGCAATTATTACCGGTTAAGATAAACTATGGAATACGATAGGTCAGCATATACACAGATTGTATTGGCAAGGGTATAGATAAGGGTATGGGTGGATTGCCAAAACAAAGGGGAAAAAGGTTTTTTGGGAATTTCAAGCGAAACTGCAAAAATGAGCAAGGTTAGGAACGAAATACAGAAGAGCCGCAGGACATTTCGGTAAATCAATGAGAACGAAAAAAGAACAACAAGCAAATGAGAAAACAACATCCGGTAATTTACTTCCTTTAGTTCCGTATCGATGCACCTTGAAATCCAAAGAATAAGGCCCAAGAGACCATTTAAGAATATTTCAGTTCAATGCCTTTTGTGTGTGTGTGTTGCTCCTTCCAAAGTGGTTGAGATTTCAGATTTATGAATGAACAACAACAACAACAACAGCAAGTGCTGCCCCGAGGACTTGAAGGATGAGGATAAGGACAATGCGTCGGCGCAAGTAAATTAGGCAAGCCGAAAGTGGCCAGGCAGGTAGCCCGCTTAGCCTAGTCAATTCTAATATTCCACTATATCGCCTGACTGCATCTTGTTTTTTTCATATTCCGAGGGTCAGGGAGGGTGGGGGGCTAAGAAAGCAAGAGAAAAAAGGAAACCAGGAATAAGGAAGAGGGAAAGGAATGACGGACTGCCTGCAGTTTCTCACACTCGGAACACACAGAACAGAATTCGGAAATATGTGGGCGAGTGTGTGTGTGTGTGTTGCTGTGTGTTGGTGTGCGGCACACAATCTGGCAATGAATTATAGTGGAAAAAAGCGCAAACTCAGGCAACCCAGCACAACAGTTGTCCATGGGGTAGCCCTCGATCTCACTCTCTCTCTCTCTCTCTCTCTCTCACTATCTCTGGGCACACACATGTTCAAAACGGTCGATGCATACAGTTTTTGTTGTTGTTTTTGTGAATGTGTGTGTAGTCATGGTGATGTTGAGTCGGACAGGTGCACAATTCTCTGACAGACTCGCCTGCCCAGAGAGTTTCCAGGGTTCATGTTCATTCGTTTGTGCTTTGCGGTAGTTGCTGTTGCTAGTGACCGCATGCCACATTATAGTCAGTCAGTCTCCCTCCCTCACTCACTCACTCACTCTCTCTTTGTCTCTATCTCTCACTGTGTCTCAGTGGGAAACAGCTATAAATGAGCCATTTAGCGAGTCACTCACTGAAATTTTGACCAACTGTCTGACCTTTAAAAAGAAGTAAACCAACAACTGGCACACACAAAAACAAGGAGGAAAGCCAAACAAAGTCAGAGTCAGAGAGATCCAAAAGGATCACATATTGCTCAATGGAGAATCGATTAATTGTTATCTGTTGGAATCTACAATTTTCATTCATTTCCTTTTAGAAGGAATAGTCAAAAAATGATTGGCCCATATATTGAAGATCATCGCTCGTTTGCTTCTCAGTTTTCTTAGTTGATTGTCATCTCTTATTGATCTGTTTCATCCAGAGGATCAATGCCATTTCTAGTAGCCACTCCAAATAACAAAATCAATATCATTTTGCCAACATTTTAATCAAGATTCAGCAAGTAATCGCTATCTTCAGATCATAGAACAATATTTCGCATCCTCATTTAGCAGGTCTCGCTCTCTGTCTCTTTCTGTCTCTTTTATTTCCCTAAGTTTTTTGTTTTCTTTTTTTTTTTTTTTTTTTGCTCTCTTGCCTCATCAGAGGCACCTCCTGATGTCTTGCCACTGCACTACACATTGCGTTTGCTATCAAAGTATCTGGTTTCATTTCCGCTCTAGAAAAAGGAGCTGTGAAACGCATCTACAAAGTGTGTGAGCGGGATGGTATACATAAGTTGTTGTTGTTTACAAGTCTAACACACAATCAAAGCATATCTTTAGTTGCTGATGCATCTGTTTATTTTGTTATTAAAAGAAAAAAATGAAGAAAAATGAAGAAAAACCGAAGCGATGAAGCGAAATGAAATGCTGCAGGTACACTGAATCCTGTCTGAATCGCATCGTTTTTGCCCAGCCTCGGTTTACATAGAAAATTGATATTATTCTAGTGCACGGAAACAGCAGCTTCAACAGGTGTCTATGGGAATGGGAATGGGAATCATGTGTATGGTAGAAGCTTGTAGAGGAGGTAGTTAGTGTCTAATGGGCGGGGTATATTCACTACCGTCTGCAGGTGGTGCTGGGTAGGAGGAGATGGACTGCAACTGTAATTATGATAGTATGCGTGTCAAAACATCTCAACTACAACTACTACCACTATATCGTGGCTTGTGTTTACGATTTCCTTCCGTTTTGCAGACTAACAGTTTATTTATTTATTTAGCTTTGACTTCTTCTAACAGGTTCGTTTGCCACTCTCTTTCTCATTCACTCGCTCTTCCTCCACTCTCTATCTCTGTCTCTGTCCTGTCTCTTTCTACTGTTTTCCTGTCTCTATCTCACTCTGTTACCCCATCATAATTTATATGCCTCACGCGCTGCATTGACATCCGATTTACATTAGTGAAGAACCCAAAGAAGTGAGATGGTTGTAGTTAACCTTCTCTACACTTGAAGAAATTAAACCTACATAGATTGTATATAGATTTTTTGAATTGATTGGTTTTGATTTTAATATTAACAAAAGAGTTTCTTTCTCTTAAATGAATAATTTGTAACTTGATGCAATTTCATTTCGTTTTTCTAGAAATTTAAGTAATGGTTTGTTCTATTATTTTTTTAGAGTGTATGCACATAGTTTCCAAGCGGAAATGCTTCTTCTCACTGCATTCTATAGATCGGCCTGTGATTCTCAGTGATTTCTTTGGGTTTCCAGAGAGAGTGTGCATTTCGCGCACACGTGCAACAAATCCTGCGCTTCTCCATTTGATATCAATTCAATGCTCAATGGCTCAAGTGTCAGCGAGTGCCCTTCCTTTTACCTTGCCTTACCTTACTCTACCTCAAGCTATTTGTTCAATTCTCAACAGCTGTTCCTTAGCGTCCTCTGTAGGCGCTTCCTGCAACTCCCTCCATACTCTCTTCTTTCGTAGACTCTTAATGGCAAAATGAATCCTGTAATCCTTTTGTCTGTTTAAAACAAGTTTTTAATTGAAATTCAAACGAAATCGTTGGCACACACCATAAGATTTCCATTGCCATTATTCTGTTCTCTGTTGCCCGCCCCTCCTTGTACTTCTTCGCCTCGGCTTACACCCCTTTCTTGCCATTTGGTATTCATCTGAGGCAAATATAATTATTATGTTAACCCTCCATACATCTCGCCCCAGCCCAGCCCCGCCTCCCTCCATCTTATGGCAAGTTACGTGTACGTTTTGGGCAAGTAGTAGTTAGAGGATCTTTTTCCTTTTCAAGAGAGAGATCGGCGTGTTGTGTCACCAGGTTTTTATGAGTTTGTGATTGGTTATTCGGTGCTTTCAATAATTTTCGGTGGTGGTTGTGATGGCTCCGGTCCTCTGCTTCTTTCTACGGTTCCTCTTCAATACGCGCACGTGCTTCAACCGGAAATGGTCGTAAGCGATGAGGCGCATCATCTATCTCGCTTTAACCTTTACTTTTTTTTCGGTGTCTTGTATTTTTTGTTCTTGTTGTTGTTGTTGCCCCAGGGCCCAGCTGCTGTCATTGCTTGTTTGTTGCTGTTGTTGTTGTTAGTCTCCTCTCTTCACTTTATTTCTTTTTTTTTCGTATTTCCGTTTGTACCTTCTATTGTGTTCTTTGTCAAAAATATATATTTTTATTTAAGTTACTAGTCTGTTGGTAGGGAGGGAGGACTAGGAGGGGGGGCCATCACTGGCGTGTGCTACCTGAATTTTTAAGTGGCCAAAAAAACAAAATTAAATAAATCCCGCAATCCTTTTTATGGTTAAAGTTCATTTGCCAGTACCAAAATTGGTCAACAGCTGTTAAATATGCTTGACCAGCATAGCATAAATAATTGTTAACATTTTGACAACAAGTACGTACATATAAACATATATTTTCTCAGTCTGTATTTTGTCTGTAAGTATGTTGTTGCATTTGTGCCGTTAAATTGGCAAAAAGGTTTTTTATGCCTTATCAGCAAGACACCAAAACACACACACACATAGAGAGAGAGAGAGAGAGAGAGAGAGAGACGTAGATACCGCAGATACAAATACAAAGTAAGTAAAGAAATGAATTTTCCAGGAAATACTTGAGCGATTTGTCTTGGAATTTGTTTCGTTTTTAATTTAAGGCCATTGCATTTTGCAATGGTTGTTGTTTTTCTTGTTATCAAGCAAACTAAATCAATAAGCAGTATTAACAAAACTGATAACAACTGGTCAACTTGTTATAGTCCACTGTCTATATATATATGTGTGTGTTTGTGTGTGTGTGTTTGGGGGGGGATTTGTGGTTGTAGGTGGTAATGATAATCCATTACCCAGTAATGCTTAATAACCAAATCAGCGAAACGTGTCTTTGCCCCCAGCCACGTAGCTTGAATTCAGTACAACACGTTTGGCCACCATTTTTTTTTCTATTCGCAAATCAAATAAAATGAAAACAACAAAAAACACACAAATTAATTACATAAAGTAAAAAAAATAAAATAAAAATGGCAGATCCACAAAATCTTAAAGACACACGTTCGGTTCTTTACTATTTTCATGAATAGTTAAGTTTAGATGAGGTTTTTTTTTTCTCTTTATTTTTGTATTTGTTGGGTATTTTGGCATGATCTCATCCGTTATATACCTACATACATACATACATATGTGTGTGTATATAAAGACGCCAACCAATCCCACTTTGTCTCGTTCTCTATGTATAAGTGATATTTCTGTTGGCCATCATCAAATGGGGAAAATGTTGATGACTGCCGCTGCCCACATGCTAGTGGAGAGAGACCATTTTAAGACTTGAGTGCGGGGGGAATGGAGTGGGGATTATATGCGGGGGAGGTGAGTGTGTGGGGTTGTTAATGATCTAAAAAAGCTAATTTGAAAGGCAACTGTACCACACACACAAAAAAAAAGCATTTAAATTAAATAACAATCAACAAGTTGCTAGAAATGCCAAACTAAAAACAAAAGCTGCAGATAAATATATGTAGTACATATACATATGTATATCTGTATAGATGGATATAAGTATGTATCTACATATATAAATTTTAATGTGAACACCCTGTGAAAGTATTTTTTCGTATACGATTCTTTGCTTGATTATTATTATTGCCATTGGCACATTAGTCTGTGTATTACAATTTAGCAGACCAAAAAGAAAAAACACGAAGCCAAAAAGCCGAACGTGCACACCCGAACGCCAACTGCTTCCACACACCAGCACGAACACATACACAAGCGAATGCCAGCACTCACACATAGATACGAATGAAATGCCGACTTTGAGATACAGATACTTTTAGTAACTTCAGTTCTTGAACGGATGTCGAAGGTAGCAGAACGGTCGCTCGTACACGGTTCGCTCACGCTCGATCAGTTGGGAAATTACATACACATATGTGCATACATATATAAGAATATAACTTATACGCCACACTGTACACAGCAAGGAATTGTTTAGTTGCGATAAAAACAAATTAAATCAAGCAAATGTACTTACATACAAAAATAATATAAATAAGTCGCAAAATAAGCGATAAATGTCCAAGCAAAAGATTAAAAACATTTTGGCATTGAAGCTGTGGTTCATTTTTTGTTGCTATTAAAAGCAAATAAATTAACAAGTGATATTCGAATACTCATTGAATAAAATTGAATTGCAAAGTGAATGCATGTGTGTGTGTGTGTGTATCAACAATTGAGAGATTTACACTTGGCTTCAAATTAATTAAAACAAATTGAGTGTGAAAAAATACATATAGTGAATTATTTTGAAAATTCTTGAAATAAATAAGAAAAAACATCTACAAGTGTTAAGTGATAAGAAGTTTAAGTTATTTTTAGTTGGTATACAAAAAAATAAGTAAAACAACTAAATACAATGCTCGACGCCCACATAAACTTATCAATCATATAGAAATATGTGTATATGAAGCAACTACAATCAGAACCCGCATTCCCTTAACCATTCAAACCACAGAAATCTACAACGAAATTAAGTGCAAAAATTAAAATCCCCCCAGTTAGAAAACCAAAAAAGAAAAAAATAAAAACGTAAAAGAAAATCAATTTTAATACAACTGCAAGTACCACCAGCATAATTCTATATATGTATATGTATATATAGAGAAGATCTTCTAACAATAATAACCACAATCCAAACTCGCGCCAACTAGATTGTCAATTGTCCAGTTCAATTTTGACAGTTCGAATCCCGCACAATTGATTTTGATGAGATTTTTGAAATGAATGATTAGCATAATACAAGTCAATGACGACGTGCATTTATATTTTACAATTTCCGTTGTTTTTGAGTATTGATCAATTTGAAAACGAAACGAAGAAATGCCGCCCTCTGCGTTCTCAGTAAATGCCACCATAATCAGTGCCGCAAATAATTTGGTTAGCGACAAGGAAGACGCAGTGAATAGCAAACTAATACAACAGCAACAGCAACAGCAACAACAACAGCTGCAGCAACAGCAGCAGCAGCATCAGCAACTTTTTATTAATAACAATTGTCAAGGGGCAATTGATTACAATAATTATAAAGAGGCCACAAATATGGTACTACAAAGCTATGAGAATTATCCTAGCTATCATTTGGCACAACATCATCATCATCAGCATCAGCATCATCATCATCATCATGCTCAGGCTCAGGCTCAGGCTCATGCTCATCAACTGCAACAGCAACAGCAACAACAGCAGCAGCATGAGCAACATCAGCAGCACTTACAACATCACCAACAGCAACAACATATGCATTTGCAACAGCAGCAACACAATCACCTTCAGCAGCAACAACACTATGGCTCAGCCAATCAACAACAGCAGCAACATCGTCTTTCCGGCGGCAGTACTGGCAGTAATACAGCCTCATCTGGTTCTAGTTCTAGTACCTCATCATCAAGCAATTCATCTCAAAGTTTTGGCAGCAGCAATTTAGCTGGTGCTCTAAACAGTACAACGGCTGCATCCTTGGGACTTGGTTATTTTAATGATATGATACCCTTTAGTGGTCCTGATTTCTCAACATCCCCAAATTCGGCAACATCGGCAACATCTGTGGCATCAGTAGCATCAGCAGCAGCAGCAGCAGCAGCAGCGGCAACAACAGCAACAGTTGTAGCATCAGCAACAACTTCATCATCCGCATCAACCAACAACAACCACACAACCTCCAATGCCTATTACACAGATTCGGATGTCAACTTCTTTAGTTCAGGTACGGCTACAGGTCAGCAAATATTTACCAACATCAAGCAATACAAATTTTAATTACAATTGCTGAAGTGTGAAAAAAGAGCAGCTCGGAAAAAGATGCGGTGGCATAATTAAATTGTAATTCGTTTTTAAGTGTTTGGGCGACAGGCAAACAGCAAACAGCAAACAGGCAAACACGCAACAAGTTGACACGGTTGGCAAGGGGGATGAACGATTGGATGGACGGACGGATGGATGGATGGACGGATGGATGGGTAGATGATGCGTTGGGATGAGTTAGGCAAGGGGGAGTAACAATTAAATACTTTATTTGCTGTTGACTGTCAGATACATATATTTTAAAACGTATCTGCAGATAGACATAAAGATGAGTTAACCTGCTGCAACTTGGTGTTGTGTGAGTGTGTGTGTGTGTGTGTAGGAGGGGATCATCTCACAGACAAAAAATAATACATCAGTGCGGTCTAACTCTTTCGCCAGCCAACTGTAGGTCGCCAATGTATCTCTATCTCATTGTATCTGTATCTGCGCAATACCGTCTATCGTTGGCCCGGGCGAATGGGAAGCGCTTAAAGCTTTTTCTTCTTCTCTAAAAGTGAGCGAACGCAAAAGATTCCCATACATGCATACATCTATAGAGGGTTTGTGTGTGTGTGTGAGAGTAAGTCAGCTGCAATTGCGCATGTCTGTGTGTGTTCAACAGGTTTTTGTATCCCACAGATACTTTTGCCCGTCTCTCAAAATGTGTGAAGTTTTCATTGTATTTGCTTTTAATGTGGCCGCAGACCATTAGATTGGGGAGGTTGTACATATACACACACACACACACACACGCGTAATCAGTCCGAGTCTATATGTGTGTGCGTGTGTATCTGTGAGTTTCATATTTGTATCTGTATTTGTTTTTTTGGTATTGGTATGAGCTGAGATTTTGATTGGTTTTCGAACTGCTTCACACCATTGCTTTTCACTGTGTGTTTGAGAGTGTGTGTGTGTGTGTGTGTGTGTGAGTATGAAAGAAACGCCCCAATAATATTTAAGAGATGAAACGATTCAATTGTATTGACAAATTTTCAATCCCAAATTACTAACAAGTCAATTATTAAAAACTAAATTGTTTACAAAGTTCACATTCAAAATTTATTAACATTTTGGGAGCAGAAAATTATGAAGAAAATCAAACTTTTTGTTTCATAATAATCAAAAAAATATTATGAAGAACAAGTATATAAAATTGAGTATTTTAAATACTTTTTCAAACTTTATCATTATAAATAATTTTAAAAAAATATACATTTATCTATTTTATTTGCTTTTCATTAAATTTTAAATACTTTTCTAGACTTTTTCTTTATGAGAATTAATTGTTATAAATTAATTTTGATATATCAAATATAAATATTTTGAAAAACGATTCGGAAATAACAACAACAGGGTTCTTCGAATATTATTTGATCTATATCAAGTAAAGGCTAATGGAATTTTTAGTTAGATATATAAATACAAGGATCTTATGAGGCAAACATTATTTAGAATTAATTTGTATTGCCAATTTTGTTTACTAACTTATTGTCTATAACTTTTTTTTGCTCTCTTCAGGCTATAGCAACAATGCACATGATCGCAGTAACCACAGCCCGCCACCCCAGCAAAATGTTAATGGTAGTAGCAACAACAACAACAACAACAACAACTCTATGTTGCCGCCAGTTGTCCAACAGCAATCAAATACCGGCGATAACAACAACAGCAGCAGCAACAGCAACAACAACAGCAGTAACAATAGCAGCAGCAGCAGCAACAACAATAGCCATGCAAATTCGGGCAGCAACACCAACAGCAACAATAACAACAACAACAATAATAATAATAATAATAATAACAACAACATTAACTATATGGCTGCAATGGCAGCAATTTACCATCATCAGCTTAAAGAAGAACCAGGCACAGGTACACAGAATACCGGGAATGGTGGTAATGCCGCCTACAATGGTCCAAACAACCAAAACGATCCCACCGATCTCAGTAGTTACGGTCTGCCCGCACACTTGGCCGCGGCAGCAGGAGCCGGACACTATAGCGGAGGCAGCGGAGGTAATCCGGGCAGTGGCAGTGCTAATGATGATAGCGATTATCATAGCACAATGTCCGGAGGTCAGGAGCACCAGAGTCAGGCATCGAGCGCAGGAAATGGTAGTGGCAGCACCAACAGCACTAGCTATATGGACGGCAGCTCCGATTTCTATGGCTCCTATGGACGCAATCGATTCCATGATAGCTATCCATCCGAGTTCACGCCATACGATGCACCACAGTTCCAACAGATGAGCGCCCAAGCCTCGGCCATGGATCAATGGGGTGCCCATGCCCATCAGCATCCAGCTGCTTATCTGGGTCTGGACAAATCGCTACTAGGCGGCTATACCACCCAAGGGGGAGTGCCCTGTTTTACGGGCTCCGGACCGATACAGTTGTGGCAATTTCTGCTCGAATTATTGCTGGACAAGACGTGCCAAAGTTTTATATCATGGACGGGTGATGGCTGGGAATTCAAACTCACCGATCCTGATGAGGTAGGCTAAACACATTGACCATTGACTTGGTGATTTGTTAACTAATAAACAATCTCTACAACAGGTGGCACGTCGTTGGGGCATACGGAAAAATAAACCCAAAATGAATTATGAGAAACTAAGTCGGGGTCTGCGTTACTATTATGACAAAAATATCATACACAAAACGGCGGGCAAGCGCTATGTCTATCGTTTTGTCTGTGATCTCCAGAATCTAGTGGGGTAAGTTGATAATAAATGGAAAATATATACTTAGGTATAAGCTAAAATATGACAGAAAAGTTTCCTTAATGAATCAGAAAAACCTGACCTTGTTTTAAATATCTTTTAATATTGTTAACTGTTTATCTAATTCATTTATTATTTTGTGTTCTTACAGACACACACCCGAAGAATTGGTGGCGAAATTTGATTTGAAAATTGAGAAGAAGGATGTGGACTAGCAGAGAAGCAGGACAGAAGCTGCCTAAATTCAGGGGCAGCACAGCACAGGCCACAAAAATACTTTCGATAGTTTATTGTTTTCCACTGCGTGATGTTAAATTTTAAGCAGCAGCATTTGACTGCAATCTTGCTACGAGATTAAAGTGTTAGTATCCCCCCGCCCTCCTTCCCTCACCACCACCATTACCACCACCACCAAGCCCTTAATATTCGCTTGTAATTATTGTATAAAATTTAGACTTTTTTTTAAATTAATTTGAAATTAATTTAAAATACAAATTAAATTTTAGTTAGCCTTTAAGTAGTCTCTAGCAACGAAAATATCAAAAGAAGAAAAGAAAAATAAATCAAATCACATCAAAAGTAAAAACCAGTTAAAGATCGAAATTCAAAGACTATAAAACTGATAAATCAAAAAACGCAAAAAAAAAAACAAAAAATTAAAATACATTTTGTGCAATGCAATAGTTTGTTTCTGTTTTTTCAAATATCAAAACATTATTGAAAGAGGCCATAAATACTATGCGTAACAAATCCCCGCCACTCCCCTCCCCACGAAAACAAAAACAAAACAAAAAAGTGATATTAAGAGCCACAATTTGTTGTTAGAAAGAAGAATAAGAAAGGATACAATTTCATAATGTATATAACACACAAAGGAAAATTGATATGTACATACACATAAAAACAAAAACTATACATATACATATGTATATATGTTGTGTGTGTGTATTAGTAATTTTCTAAATAGGTCTCTAGTATTTATCTAAATGTATATGATAATGATCTGTAATCTGTGCTACTGGTACAACTAAGTTTTACAACCCATAACACATTTTTTGTACTACATACTTCTCCTCCGTTTCAACTATTATCTATCTACTGATCTATTGATTACATTGTATACATTTTGAGCGCTTCCGTGCGATCCCAAAAGTTATAAACGCTATTTTTTATAAATACATAACATACATATTTTATACATGTCTTGTACTGCAGAGTGCGTACAAACATATTTAGTTTATTTAACTACTTTTAGTTTGACTACTTAGTTAGAAACGGCTGCTTTTGAGTTTTCCATGTGTCGTTCCGTTTTTGAATTGAATTTGTGACAATTTTGAATCATGTTTGTGTATAGCTAGATATTTACCTTTATCCATTAAGTCTACATTTGTATTACACATAAACAAAATATTATGTAGAGCAATTCTAAAATATTGTATTTATATATACACTATAAATATATATATATATATATATATATACATATATATATATGTATATAACATTAAAGCTATTGAGAATAATGCTAATAATAATAATACAAGAAAATGTGAAAAAAAATAACAGAAAATTATTTATTATTTGTTTATGGAATAATTTTTGGGGGATGACAGTTTTTATATTAAAACTTTCTTCATAAATATAAAGAATTCAATTGAATTTGTTTATAAAATAAGCAAAAATATGATCAAATTAATTAGATTGGCCAAGGCCAATAAAACATCGACATAAAATTGTCAAAAATTTACCAAGATTTTAGTATTAATAATTCGCTATAATTCTACTTTCTCTTTTATTCCATTCCATTGGGATCGCAACGCCAATTAAAACATCGGTGTCAGTTTTAATCGAGAGTTTCAATAGTATTATTTGATGTTGCCTTGAAACAACTGGCTAGAATTTCGATGCTTCTTTGTACTGGAAGCTTGACGCAAGAGCTGCAATTTAAAGGTAAAGCTGCGGAAGACCGCTAACAGAAGCAACAACAAGCAACAGAAGGAAATGCGGCAACAATTGAGTTGGCCTAAAAAGCCGCTACCAATCAAAAGGGCAGTTCGTGTTCATTGTATAGACCCGATATAGTTATAAGATTAGCTGCTAAACCAAACAACAAGCGCCTAAACGTTTTGCAGAATCGGATCATGACACAAATTTCTGCCAGGCTTCTCATTGATTTTTATTAAGATTTTTTCACAACTTCTGGTTTAAATTACAAGTGTTTTTTTGTACATAGAACATTTTTCTTGAAACTTTTGAATAGATACTCTCGAAGCATAACTCTTGTTGAACGTCAAGTATATTAAATCTTGGACAATCATTGAACGTTCCCAATATTTTTTGTTGACATTTTCGCGAAATCTGTGAAAAGTAAAGTTTAAGGATTCAAGAAAGCAAAAACAGTTAAACTGATTAACACTTACGCTAATGGCATGTGGTTAACAAATTCAGATTGCTTTATTTGCATTCCAAAATAAGGAGAAATGACATAAATATCAAAGCCAAAATGCGAGTAAAAATCAAAAAAGGATTGTAACCATTTATTCACTGTTTGGGCAGTTACCTCAATCTTCTGCATTGAAAACTTTGACAATTCGTAAGAATTAAAATCGGTAATCCAAGCTGAAAAACAAAATTACAATATGTATATTGATATGTATAAGCCATAAAAACGACTAATATTAATTATTATATTCTATAATACGTACGACCTGTATTTGGCCATAGATTTTCCTGCATTTTCCGAACACTAGGTAGATTGCCACGACTTTGCAGAAAGAAAATTACCAAGAGATTTAACAAATAACCAGGAAATGAGATGTCAACTTTGGCTATTTTTACCCATTGGTACAAATATATAGCCATATAACGAGCTGTAAATCGATTGAGATAAAATCATAAGAGAATAACAATTAACATACATATATACATATTGATATAAACATAACTCACAAATTGGTTGCAATTCAAACAAGTATTTAAGCAGCACATTCTGTTTGTAGGTAATTTCATTAATAAAACTTATATCAACTTGAATCCCAGTTGATATATGCCTGGCGACAACAATGGGACAACCGCTAAAGATTTCTTTTAAAAAGAGCCATTTTGATGAATTGCGAATGCCCGTGCGAATATTTGAAAGAGTCTTAGAAACCATTACGGATTTTGTGTTCACCTCGATAAATTCCGCATCTATGTAAGTAAAATATTGACAAATGGAAATGTTATTAACTATATTTTCCGTCTGCATCACACTATACTGACAGCATTTAATATAAATATCCAAATCTGAATTCGAACCAGCCGTGCCCAAAAAGCGTGAACCAAATGGATGCAGAGTGATGGGAAAATTTGGAAATATGGGCTGCACCGCTTCTTTCAGATCATTCTCAATGGTTGCAGTTGATAGTTTCTCAATTTTATTGGCCTCATCAATACGCTTACAAAGCGTTGTCCAGTTAAACATACTGAGCCTTTAAACAAAATAAATAATAAATTATATCAATGGCATTTAATATACTTACAAATATATTTTGTCGTGCCTTGCCTTTGATATTCAGTTCCTTACTGAGAATAATTCAATGTGATTCCCCAATAAAGAATTGACGAGGTTTATTCGGAAGTCGACGAAAGCAGCAGTCGGAAAAATAGTCGCAGCAGAACTGATTTTTGGCCTACTTTTCGAAGTTTTCAAACCCTGGTTTATACATACATATGTTTAGTGATGGAAACTTTGCTGTCAATTGAGATGGTTAAATTTAAATTATATTCCTTCAGTTGACCTTATCACGGATGCTTAATTAATTATGCACTCTGTCACTTTCAAAGGCCAAGAGTCCTAGTCATAAATTAATTTGGTCGCGCCTTGCCTTTGACCTACACTTGGGTCAGCTTATGCTTGAATGCACAATTTAAAAAATTAATCAAATCTATGGTAATCAATTCACCAATTAGAAAAAGGGGAACAACTTGCGTATAAAAGGGCTAGCACTGATCTAAGAAAAGGCATAAAGAAACTCTTTTAATCCAATCTGCATTGTTAAAATGCAGCCACAAGTTCGAATTCGATGGGGCAGACGGTTGCTAATAATTCTAATACTCTTTGTAATTTGGCGTCAAAGTCGAGCACTGTGAGTAGAATATATTTCGTGACTTTTTCTAAGCCCTAATCTGATAATTTTTCAAAACCCCCAGAGGCTTCCCCTCTAGAAAAGTTCTGTGCTCTATTGGACCCACTATTCCGCCAGAGGACTGTAATTTTTTTGCGATCGATGGCGGTTATTGTCCTATACGCTACTATTGTTATAGGCAATTGAGTGAGTCCTGTAACAATTATCAGGAGGAAAGCAAATGCGAACCAGGATTGACTTGTAGTTGCAACAGATGTGTAGGTTGTATAGGCCATAAATGTGATACAATAATATGTTCGCAGCCTGGAAAACTTTTTCCAAAACGCTTACCGAATTCGAATCGTTGGATTCCTTTTACAAGGACTCGACCCAGATGGCAAGATTTGAACGAATATACTAAATAATTCCGGACACGAAACGAAATTGAAAACTGAACTAAAAATTATCTGAACCTTTGGAACAAATATCTATGTAACAATTTAGTTATTAATGCATATTAGCGAATACGAGTATAAACCAATATATCCCATAAATATATGTATAAAAAGCAAATTATTTACGAAGATTCTATTTAGTTGGCTTTTATTGTTGACGATAGTCAGTCAATTTTATTCCCGTATATTTATACGGGTAAACTTATTTGCACATAATATGATAACTTGGAGAATAACGGCAATGTTTTTAAAGATGTTAAGTATTTCAAGTCCTTTTCAATTAATTAAAATAATACATACTAATATTAATATTAATACTAAGTGCTAAAGTGCTTCAAAAAGTCAAACATCCCCACGAATGCCCTAACCTCTGAGGTTCGACGCTGCCAAATTCGTTCGACTCATCGGTTCGATTCAGCCCTTCGAGCTGGCAATTATTATAGTGTTGGGCAATAACATTTTGCGGCAACTGGTTGTTAGTGTTGCGAAACAATGGTAATAAGAAGAAGAAGAAAAAATGAGAAAAAGATGAAAATTTAGAAAAAAAGAAAATAATTCAATTGTTTAAGTGTTGCTGTCTACAAAATTATCAAACATGGACAGCGATGATGATTTGGGTATGGATCTCACTGGGATATTGTTTGGAAACATAGATTCCGATGGCCGTCTATTGGACGATGATGATGGAAATGGAAAATTTGATGCCGAGCTTAGGGAAAATCTTGGATCTCTGGCAAAGTGAGAAATGGCAAAATCCGAATATAAAAGAGAGGTTAATAATCAAATTTTTCATCAGATTGGGCCTGAACTCAATGCTAAATGAGGTAATAACCGATCATGAGGCTGAGGAGGACAACACCACCAGGACAAGTGAGAGCGACTTTCATTCCATCAAAGGAGACGCAAAACCAGATGAAAACGAAGATGGTCTCATCACAGCTCAAGAAGACGCCATCGACTATTCAGATATAGCGGAGTTATCCGAAGACTGCCCAGTGGAGGAGGTCACGTCAGCAATGGATCTGGAAGACGCCATTCCTGCCTGCAAAGTGGAGACAAAAACAAGTTAGTGGTGACAACGTTTGAAATATTTAACATATTAAAATCACCTGTTACATTTTGATCCATTTTTAGCCAAAGATGACAAGGAATTGATGCCGCCACCAAGTGCCCCCACACGTTCCGCTGCAAACGAAGAAATTGTTAAAACGGAGCCCACTGCTAGTGGTGAAACCAAAAGTCAGGATGCCAAAGGTAATGCAAAATGTTTGTAATTATTATCTATGTGGATATAACTTTTGGTATTCATCAGATGCCGATCGCAAACTGGACACACCTTTGGCTGACATATTACCATCGAAATATCAAAATGTTGATGTGCGTGAACTTTTTCCGGATTTTCGTCCACAAAAGGTTTTGCGCTTTTCACGTCTATTTGGTCCGGGTAAACCCACAAGTTTGCCTCAAATTTGGCGGCATGTGCGAAAGCGACGACGCAAACGGAACCAATCCCGAGATCATAAGCCAAGTACTGCTGGATCAGATTCACCCAGTGACTCTGATGAGCCACGTCGTCGCTCTTGCAAAGGATTCGATCTTCATTTTGCACCTGATCCTTCCCCCGCCGATTGTGTATCAGATGACGAGGATAAATTGCTTGGCGATTTGAATAGCGAAGATATTAACAACCAGGAAGGCCCGGAAAATGGAGAAAATGGTGATCAGAAACCGAAGGTGGCTGATTGGCGATATGGACCGGCTCAGATCTGGTATGACATGCTCGAAGTCCCAGATTCTGGAGAGGGTTTTAATTATGGATTTAAAACTACAAAGAATCAACTAAACAGTCCCGAAAAGGAAAAAGACGAGACGGAGGATCCAACCATCGCAGATGATGCCTTTCTAATGGTCTCCCAATTGCATTGGGAAGACGATGTGGTCTGGGACGGCAATGATATAAAGGCCAAAGTGATGCAGAAACTTAACTCCAAGACAAACGCTGCTGGATGGCTACCATCCAGCGGTTCCCGAACAGCTGGAGCTTTCAGTCAACCGGGCAAAAGTTCATTACCGGTGGGCAGCGGTGGTGGCAGTAATGCTGGCCCCAGTGGCGGCAATGCCAAAGGAGGAGGAAACTCTGGCGGTTCTAGCAAAAAATCTCAGCAGAATAATGTCCAGGCTAAGCAATCGGCACAACAACAAGCTGAGGCCGCAGATGATACTTGGTACAGTTTATTCCCCGTGGAGAACGAGGAGTTGATCTATCATAAATGGGAGGATGAGGTCATTTGGGATGCCCAGCAAATGAGTAAGGTGCCAAAGCCAAAGGTTTTGACACTGGATCCAAATGATGAGAACATTGTATTGGGAATTCCGGATGACATCGATCCGTCCAAGATAAACAAGAACACTGGGCCTCCGCCCAAGATTAAAATTCCGCATCCGCATGTTAAGAAATCCAAGATTTTGTTAGGCAAAGCGGGTGTGATCAATGTCCTGGCAGAGGATGCTCCACCACCGCCACCCAAAAGTCCCGATCGTGACCCCTTCAATATATCCAATGATACGTAAGTATTTCAGTCTTCTATTCAGAGAATCTACTTCAGAATTTTAAATGGCTTGCATGATTTCACAGATATTATACACCCAAAACGGAGCCCACTTTACGTCTGAAAGTTGGTGGCGGTAATCTCATTCAACATTCTACTCCTGTAGTGGAGTTGCGTGCTCCGTTTGTGCCCACACATATGGGACCCATGAAATTGCGATCTTTCCATCGTCCGCCATTGAAGAAATACTCACATGGTCCAATGGCCCAGACCGTTCCCCATCCTGTTCACCCATTACTCAAGACAATTGCGAAAAAAGCCAAGCAACGCGAGGTGGAACGTATTGCCTCTGGCGGCGGAGATGTATTCTTTATGCGCAATCCCGAGGATCTTAGTGGCAAAGATGGCGACATCATTCTGACTGAATTCTGCGAGGAGCATCCTCCACTAATGAATCAAGTGGGCATGTGTTCCAAGATCAAAAACTATTATAAACGCAAAGCCGAAAAGGATAGTGGTCCGCAGCATTATGTGTACGGTGAGGTGGCATTCGCCCACACTAGTCCGTTCCTGGGTATCCTTCATCCGGGCCAGTGTATCCAAGCCTTAGAAAACAACATGTATCGAGCTCCCATCTATCAGCACAAGATGTCGCACAATGATTTTCTAATCATACGTACACGATCGGGTTATTGGATACGTGCAGTGAATGCCATTTTTACAGTCGGCCAGGAGTGTCCACTGTACGAGGTTCCTGGGCCAAATTCGAAGAGAGCTAACAACTTTACTAGAGATTTCCTACAGGTTAGTAGTTGTATTTAATTTTGGTTATGTGCCGCTCATTTCATAAGGACACACGCAATCTGTTTAGGTATTTATCTATCGCCTGTTCTGGAATAGTCGCGATAATCCTCGTCGCATACGAATGGATGACATTAAGCGAGCTTTTCCTGCTCATTCTGAGAGCAGCATCCGCAAACGTCTTAAACAATGTGCGGACTTCAAGCGCACTGGCATGGACTCCAATTGGTGGGTAATCAAACCGGAGTTTCGTTTACCCTCCGAAGAGGAAATTCGTGCCATGGTCTCGCCGGAGCAATGCTGTGCATATTTTAGCATGATAGCAGCAGAACAGCGCTTGAAGGTGAGAATAATGATGATCCATAAGGTGAAATGGGATGTTAGACTTATTCTTTTATTCTCTCAATTAGGATGCCGGTTACGGGGAGAAATTTTTGTTTGCCCCTCAAGAAGATGACGACGAGGAGGCCCAACTCAAACTGGACGATGAGGTCAAAGTGGCGCCTTGGAATACCACTCGTGCCTATATCCAGGCAATGCGTGGCAAGTGTTTGCTGCAATTGAGCGGTCCCGCCGATCCCACTGGCTGTGGTGAGGGTTTCTCCTATGTGCGAGTGCCCAATAAACCAACGGTAGGATATTGAGCATTATTAATCCCAAAATGATCTTACTTATTGTCTCTATCCCCCAACATATATAAGCAGCAAACCAAGGAGGAGCAAGAATCCCAACCCAAACGGTCTGTGACAGGCACCGATGCCGATTTACGACGTTTGCCTCTACAGCGTGCCAAGGAATTGCTGCGCAAATTTAAAGTTCCCGAGGAGGAAATTAAGAAACTATCACGTTGGGAGGTTATCGATGTCGTCCGCACCCTATCCACTGAGAAGGCCAAGGCGGGTGAAGAGGGCATGGATAAGTTCTCACGTGGCAATCGATTTTCTATAGCCGAACATCAGGAACGCTATAAAGAAGAGTGCCAACGTATTTTTGACCTTCAGAATCGTGTCCTGGCCAGTTCGGAGGTGCTATCTACCGATGAGGCCGAATCATCAGCCTCTGAGGAATCTGATCTAGAGGAGTTGGGTAAAAACTTGGAGAATATGTTGTCCAACAAGAAAACCTCAACGCAATTATCACTGGAGCGGGAGGAGCAGGAGCGCCAGGAACTGTTGCGTCAACTGGATGACGAGCATGGCGATGGTGCATCAAAAGCGGCCAAAGCCAAGGAAGAGGCAGCCAATCAACAGCCATTGAATAACAACAATCAGGGAAGAATATTGAAAATCACTCGAACCTTTAAAGGAGTCGACGGCAAGGAATATACTCGAGTAGAAACCGTGCGTCGGCAGCCTGTGATCGATGCTTACATAAAGATAAGAACCACCAAGGATGAGCAATTCATCAAACAATTCGCCACACTCGATGAGCAACAAAAGGAGGAAATGAAGCGAGAAAAGCGTCGCATACAAGAGCAATTGCGTCGCATTAAAAGGAATCAGGAGCGGGAACGTTTGGCCCAATTGGCCCAAAACCAAAAACTCCAGCCCGGTGGTATGCCCACCTCTTTGGGAGATCCTAAGAGTTCTGGTGGCGGTGGTCATAGTCACAAGGAGCGTGGTGATCATGGCCACAAGGAGGTCAGTCCATCCCGCAAGAAATTCAAATTGAAACCAGATTTGAAATTGAAATGTGGTGCCTGCGGTCAAGTGGGTCACATGCGAACCAACAAAGCTTGTCCCCTCTACACCGGAATGCAGAGCAGTCTCTCGCATTCGAATCCATCCCTGAACAATGACAACGACGATTTGGATGATCTGCAGAGCGAGAAGGAAATGACAATGAACGATGATGATGATCTGGTCAATGTGGATGGCACTAAGGTCACATTAAGCAGTAAGGTCCTTAAACGTCATGGCGATGACACGTCAAAGAGACGTAGTGGTGGTGGCAGTCAGTTCACTCTCAAGGTTCCACGCGAAGGAGGTCTTGGCAAGAAGAAGCGGCGCCTGGGCACTGAACTTCATTGTGATTATCTGCAGCGTCATAATAAGACAGCTAATAGACGACGCACCGATCCGGTTGTTGTTCTTTCCTCCATTTTGGAACTTATCTTAAATGAACTGCGTTCCATGCCAGATGTTTCGCCTTTTCTGTTTCCCGTTAATGCCAAGCGAGTGCCCGACTATTATCGTGTGGTTACCCAGCCTATGGACTTGCAAACGATGCGGGAATACATACGCCAGCGTCGCTATACAAGTCGTGAGATGTTCTTGGAGGATCTCAAGCAAATTGTAGATAACTCCATGCTCTATAATGGGGCGCAGAGTACTTACACGGTGGCCGCCCAACGTATGTTCTCCAGCTGCTATGAGTTGCTGGCCGAACGCGAGGATAAACTTATGCGCCTAGAAAAAGCCATTAACCCCTTGCTGGATGACGATGATCAGGTGGCATTGTCATTCATTTTCGACAAACTTCATACTCAAATCAAACAACTTACCGAAAGTTGGCCCTTCCTCAAGCCGGTGAATAAGAAGCAAGTCAAGGACTACTACACGGTCATCAAGAGGCCCATGGATTTGGAAACCATTGGCAAGAATATTGAAGGTAAGGACACTTTGCAGCAAAACGTCACCCATCTGTAATTATCCTTATCCTTCATTATTTTTCCAGCCCAACGATATCATAGCCGGGCGGAATATTTAGCCGATATTGAGCTTATAGCCACCAATTGTGAGCAATATAATGGGAAAGATTCGCGCTATACGAAATTCGCCAAGAAAATTCTGGAATACGGAAACGCTCAGCTGGAAGAGGTACAAAAAGAATGATATTCTATATACTTTATAAAAATTACTTAATTGATTTGTTTTCAGTTTGCTGAGCATTGCACACATCTGGAGGAGAATATAGCCAAGACTCAGGAACGTGCCCGTGAGAATGCACCTGAACTGGAGGAAGCCTGGGGTAATGATGATTACGATTTCAGTCGTGGCAGCCGTGCCAGTTCACCAAGTGACGATTACATTGATGTCGAGGGACACATTGGACATCCATCCACCTCTAACGCTATACACCGGAGTATGGGCGCAGATAGTAGTCTGCTGCATGCACCGGCGCCATCACGAAAACCCCCTGGTCCCGGACCTGGTACCGGCGAGGTGAAACGTGGTCGCGGTAGGCCGCGTAAACAACGTGATCCTGTCGAGGAGGGTAAGTCATTGCTAGCCCATCAATCAATTGAATCTTTCTATATACATATGTATCTACTTATTATCCATGTCAGGCAACGGTTCACATACACATGATCTACATTTGTTTATCTCTCTTTTTGGCTCCCTTTCTCTATATTTGTGTCTCTTTCTCTCTCTCTATATATATATATCTCTCTATATAAATATATATAGAAATCATTTTTTGGTTATGGTCTTAAAAGATTGATATATAATTCTTGCTTTTTACTAATCACAGACCTGACTACAAATAAATATTTTCCCATAGATAACTCATCGATTTTTGCAAAATTTTCAAAAGCAAAGATAATTTGATAGTTGATTTGAAATATTCCTCTTTGTAACAGCTAGTACAAAGTAAAAACAGTATTAAAAAATCATTTTAAATATGCCAATTTTATCAATATTCTTCAAACATATCCGCAGTAATTCTTTAAAATAAATTTTGAGATACTTAAACTTGCTAAATACAATATTATGTTATTGTATAATTCTAGGTTTGTAGATTGCAACTCATTGCATGAAATTATCAAAAATGAAATGAAGTAGTAAATATTAAATCAATTTAGTATAAATAATTGATTTTTAAAATGAGTTTCTTAAAAGTGTTTCGCCTCTAAATAATGCTATTACTCAGATTAAACGACAAAAGAAAATTATAAACACTAATTACCCACATATTAACTTATCAATAAAAACTATTTTATATCGTTGTCTGATTCACACAAAAGGCTGAATACCAACGTACTAACAAAAATCATAGATTTTACTCGTAATAAAAAGCTTAGGAAATTTAATGTTTAACTTATATTAATATAATAAACCACAATTAAGAAGAATTCGAATATTTGAATTTGTAAACAGAAAAAAAAATGTTTGAAAAAAAAAGAATAAAGCAAACAGAACTTAGATCTATGTCATATTTCCAGGGATTGGGATCCATCAGAAATCTATATAGAAATAGTCATACATAGCATGCAATAAAAACATTAAATCTCAAATATGTTTTCCTCTTTTAAAAATCTCTTCACCAAAAAAAAAACATAAATTGATTCAATTTGTTACTTCTTTATTATTATTATTTTGTTTTTTTTTTGTGTGCCCAAAAATACATCAAAAAAATACTTTTATTTTCTAGTAAAAGCCCGAAATCCCGTTAAGCGCGGTCGGGGTCGTCCAAGGAAGGATAGCCTTGCTTCGAACATGAGTCTAACGCAAGCTTACTTTCTGGATGAAGGTAAGGACTAATTAATGGATTGCCCAACTAAATTACAAATATACATATATGTACTAGCGGGTCACTCTCATTCTATATATACACAAAATATATATTTCCTCCTTATTTGGTTATACTTGTTGCCTTTATATAAATATATATTTATGTAAAATGCTTTTACACACTTACTCACACTCATACATCTTAAATTGTTCATATATTAGTTAAAAATTTTGCATTATAATTTTGGTTTTTTTGCTAAAGCGAAAACTTTAGTTTACTTTTGTTTTGTAAACATTTGGTTTTGTTTTTTTTTTTTTGCATGTAGATTTGAAGTCCTTTAATTTAATTTTCTCCTTGCCATTTTTAATTTTATACAACTAATACTTTTTCTTTTTTTTTTAATCTTGAAACATATCTCGGTGCCTTGTTAATAAATGTATTTTCTTTTTAAATTTCTATCTATCTAGATCTTCAATGCTCAACGGATGACGATGAAGATGATGATGAGGAGGATTTCCAAGAGGTTTCGGAAGATGAGAATACTGCTGCCAATATATTGGTTCAAGGAGAACGTATTAATGCAGCATCCAATGATGGCATGGACTACATTGATCCAAAGAATATAAAAACAGAAATAGAGATTGAGCCGCAGCAGATGGCAGGTAAAATTTCAATTCAACATTTAGACCATATAATTGCGATCAGATTGAACATTTGGATACCGATTCTTCTTGCTTTTTTGCTTGCCCCCAATTCAAACTATTTGCACATACATATATAGAGGAGCAGAATGAGGATGTTAGCCAGCAGGCAGCTGAGGCTATGGTCCAATTGAGTGGCGTTGGCGCCGGCTACTATGCTCCACAGCAGCAAGGTCTCTAATCCATCCCTGTCCCCATCCCTACCCGACAACGGAAATAACCCTTTTTTCTATTTATTTCGTCTAATTTTTAACGCTGTTTTGTTCTTTGCTCTTTCAGATGAATCTATGGATGTGGATCCTAATTATGATCCATCCGATTTTCTGGCCATGCACAAACCGCGACAAAATCTTGGTTTAGATGCCACAACTGATAATCCACAGGGTGCCTTTTCCGATTTTATGCCACATGTACAAGATGATAACGGTCAGCAATACAATCCGCCAGATTTGGGCGCCAGCTCCAGCCAGGCAGTGCCTAGTCTTGAGGATGATGCGGCGGCTATGCATAATGTGTCCATGGGCATGTCCGCCGCTGCACCTGCTGCCCCTGTTGCCACCATGGTGGACAATGGCCTGGGCATTGATGATGATCTCGACATATCGGAGAGTGACGAGGAGGACGATGCCTATCGCATACGCATCAAAAAGGAAGTTTTGGATGAGGGTGACATGGTGCTTCATCAGCAACAAATGCAGGCCCAGTCATCGCAATCGCAAATCTATCTCTTGGACTCATCCAACGAACCTGGTGGACAGCCTGGTGCTATGCTGGACTACCGTCAACAATCGTTGGAATATCAGCCCAACCAAGAGCTCCAACAACAGGCATCACTAGCACCTGCTGCTATCCCACAATCCGAGGAGCAGCAAGGTGATAATGACTATGCTTGGACTTTTTAAGAAAATAGAACTTAGAATAACGTAATTTTAAGAAATATAACTTTTTTCACCAAAACAAAAATGTTTCTGGTTGTTAGTTGAAATATATTTTGAATGCGTAGATTTGATCATGACTGGATGGGCTTCCAGAAGCGAAAATTAAAGTTAGAATCCTATGAACAATGGACCGAAAAAGAGACTTGGGTGATTAAATATTTTCCCTTTTGAGACTCTTGACCAGTTTATATTACAGGTTGATCTAAGTTAATATGTATGTTTTGTAATTCCATTTTGTTTTTTAAGTTAACATGACAATGGTTAATATTTTTTGTTTTCTACGTCACATATTGCTTTTGAGAATTTTCCAATAGCCAATGTCTGTAGCTTACAATAGCTTTAAATGGCCAGTAACAAGATCAATATCAGCAGCGTTTGCTGGTCCAATGGCCAGCACAGTTTTAGAGTTCGCTGCGATTTGAGTCCGCCCTGCATCACGTATTAGACAGGTGTTTAACAGCTGTTTCTCCGCCGCCCTCTTTATGGCCATCATTTCGGGTTCACTTTCCACACGTACTGCAATCTTAGCGCAACCGCAGTTCTCCCAAGAACGCAACAGCCGTGGAGTTTTTTTAACAGCCTGCTGATAGGCACCAACCGCCGCATGACCACATTGGGCAGCAATTTTTCCCTTTCCCATCTTCAGGTCGTTCCTTACGACCAGAACCATTTTGAAGTTTTCATTGTAGCCGGCAAAGTTCTATAAAATGAATGTTTTTCTTTAACAAACAGTTTTAAAAGGGAGCAGCAGCATACACCAGAGGCCATGAGTATTTAAACGGGGCAATTATCAAAATGTTTTCTGATATTATGATCGTGTTGTTGTTATTGTATATCTGATATCCAAGTGGCAACTGTATCAAGTCCAAATACTTATGGCCACTAATGTATATATATTTTTCAAGCTCACCCTGTCCGCCGCTGCAGCGGTAGTTGCTTGCCCCATGCTGCCTGCAGCAGTCTCATTGTCGATTTTAGCACATGCTTCGCTTTCTTCACGCTTTTGCGAATAGGACAGGGCATAGCGATAGCCCACAAAAAATGACAAAATCACAGCCAATCCATTTATGATTTGTGACGAATCTAAAAGTTTGTCACCCATGGCAGCCTCGAATTAGCAGACGAATTATAATTATATTTTCAACAAGAGATTAAGGAAAATTGTTTGGATGCCGGTACAAAAAAAAAAATCGGTCATCTCTAGTTTAAACAGAGTCGATATCAGCTGCGCGAATGCGTGCATGCACTTTGTTAGGGGCGAAATCCCTGCACTGGAAAAAAGAAGTAAATATAAAGTTCAACTTTATTATTTCTTGGGTTGAAAATTGTTATTTTCAACAAATTTCAATGTAAATGTTTAAACTTAAATATACCATTGGAGCAGATTAATTAAAAAATTAAAATTGATCCCAAATATGATTATTAGTGGAGAATTACATTTCCGGTGTCGTCGGGATAGCTTAAAAAAGATTAAGTTTCCTTTCTAAAGCTATTGATTTAAATATATATATTATTAATAAAAAAAAAATATTTGCCCTTTTGCTATTTTGGTCCATCAATAGTATCGATATTACTATCGACTTCATTGCCCATCTCTATCGGCTACGTGTCCGTCATTTTTGTATTCGTGGTACTCAATTAAATTAGTTAATATATTTATAGTTTCCTTCCATCAAACTAGGAGAAATATAATCAACGTCCACCATGGGCATAGCCAGCATTTTGCAAATCGACGAAATGATGGGCGATTTCAATCGCATGAACAAGCGTCAGGTTTGTTGAAGAAAGAGAGAGAGACAGATAGAGGGAGAGAATGAGAGACGATTGGAAAAACAGGGATTTTCAGATTATAATGCAATTTTTTTGTCTGCATTTTACAGTCACTCTACCAGGTACTGAGCTTCGCCATGATCGTGTCATCGGCCCTGATGATATGGAAGGGTCTGATGGTTGTCACTGGCAGTGAATCGCCAATTGTTGTGGTCCTCAGTGGTAGCATGGAGCCGGCTTTTCATCGCGGCGATCTGCTCTTCCTTACTAACTACAAGGAGGAGCCGGTGCGCGTTGGCGAGATTGTGGTCTTCAAAGTAGAGGGCAGAGACATACCCATAGTGCATCGTGTGATCAAGTTGCATGAAAAGTAAGCTACAATAAGGCAATTGCATGTGGGGGCGGGGTTGATTTGCTTGGTTTGATGCTAATGCAGTTTGAATTGTCTCAAAATTTGTCATTTTAAATGTTCTACTAATAAATTTTGTTTTCTTAATCCTTCAGGGAAGATGGCACAGTCAAATTCCTGACCAAGGGTGACAATAATAACGTGGATGATAGAGGTCTCTATGCGCCAGGACAACTCTGGCTAACGAAAAAGGACATTGTTGGGCGAGCTAGAGGGTTTTTACCTTATGTGGGCATTATTACTATATTTATGAACGAGTATCCGAAGGTTAAGGTAAGATTAGTTATCCTGGAGGATTCTCAGTTCTGTGTATGATATTTTAATTTTTTTTACAGTGGGCCATCCTTTCCATTCTGGCGATCTTCGTGCTGCTTCATCGAGAATAGGAACACGCCCAGTTTAATCTTTAGGTACAATTTAAGTAGCATCTGAGAGAGGAGATCTGTCAAAAGATATAATTACATACATAGATGTGCACAATCTCGAGTCTGTTATGCATTTCCGTTTTCTTTAGGTTGATACAAGAAGTGAAAGTGCATTTTTATAATTTGGTTTTCCAAGGACACCATCAATAACTAGGTTCATGCTGAATTTCAATACCTAAAAATCAAATGAATCAAATAAATAAAAAACAATTTTCTAAAATATGCATTCGAAACAAAATTTTATCCAAAATTTGCTTCAAAGTCTAACAATTGTTTCTTATGCTGACCACCCCAGCCATATTTTAATTGTCCATTCTGGGACACAATCCGATGGCATGGTATGAGAATAGAAACTTCATTCCGTCCCACAGTTGTGGCGACAGCACGCACAGCCTTTGGCCGATCGACCATTTCCGCAAGCTGGGCATATGAGCAAGTGCATCCAGTCTGGACATTAGTTAACGCCTTCCACACTTTGATTTGGAAATCAGTACCATAAACAGCTACCTCAATAATCTCATTATTCTCCTTCTCCTGGGAGAATAGCTTTTGGCGCCATTTATCTATGAGAATATCATCTTGCTGCAGCTTCACCTTTGGCCAATGTTCCCCAATTTTCGCAATTGAAGTGAAATCGTCCTTTTGTACAAAGTATAGCAAATAAATTAATCCTGGATTTGAATCGCCTCCAGGCGCAGAGACTCCCAATAATATTCTGCCAAACTGGGAATTAATAAAACCATAATGCATGGACTTGGGCAAATTCTTAAGCACATTTATGGAAATCGGGAGATTTCGTGGGAACCACATGATGTAAGATCCTTGTATATCTATTTTAATCGCCAATATCCTTAGTTTCTTAGAACTACAACAGTTTTCAAAAATTAAATAAAGCAAAATAATACGGTATGTGTTTACACTATGGTGCCTTTCCTATCGAGTTTGTCATCGAAAAAAAAGCGCAGAATGGGTGTTTACACTGCTTTGTTTGATTTTTGTGTTGAGACGAACTACGCATACAAATGTATTACAGGCTTCCCGAATCAGGCATGAAAATGTACCAAACTTCCAATATTTTGTACACAAAGATGCTAATTTCGTACATTAGTTACTCCCCCAAAGTAATCGAAGCATTTGTAAACTCGTATAAAAAAAATAGCTTAATAAAAACATATATGTAGTTATGATTTATAACTTAAAATCCAAATAACAATCGTAAATTCAAGAACTGGATGTTATTGGTAAGAACTTAAGTAATAATTAATTCTTAATTCCAAATTCTTAATTAAGAATGCAACGCCGTAGTGTAATCGGACTTGCATAAGAAGTTAACAGCCAATGTTAACGTCAATGTTAACGTACAAAATTTGTTACGCGGCAAATTCAAATTTACTCAGTAAATTTACTGAGTACCGTGTATATAAATGAGTGATTCATAAAAAGATCTAATTTTAAGTTTAATTTATAAAGCGGTCTTAAATTCCTATCTATCAAATATGCAAAATACCATGAGTTTCACAGGCATTTGATGAATTTCTTGTTTTCAAATTACTCAAGATATCAAAGTAAAAAATAAAAAATTCAACCAAAACAAATCCCCCGGAAAATTGAAACAACTTTGTTTCATATTGTAAACATGTGATACTTTTCGTAATCCCCATCAAAATGATAAATTTGCCAAATACATATACATATGTATATGTATGTATATGTAAGCATGACCATGAAGTTTAATTAATACTTATATCGCAAAGATATGTTAGATAAAGGAATTGTCTATTCAGCTGGAATGTGGCTTGTGCCACAAGGAAAGAGACGAATAGATTCTCAAACAAATTTGTGTCACTTCTTACTTTGAAAGTATTTTCCAAAATGAACTTCATTCGTTGTTATACTTGGTTGTAAAAAATAAGTTCTCAGTTAGAATTTTAACAATTTTTAATTAAATTTATTTATTTGATTTAGTTAATTTAATTTGATGTTTTACAGTTATTATAATTATATTACAATTAGGACTAGATTACATATGTATATGTATTTTTATGTATATATATCGTCATTAATTGTTTTTCTTTAAATTTAACATTAAATATTCATTATACTACAAAATTTACAAATTTTTTTTATTGTGA
The DNA here is from genome assembly GCA_018903935.1 of Drosophila insularis. Lineage (NCBI taxonomy): Eukaryota > Metazoa > Arthropoda > Insecta > Diptera > Drosophilidae > Drosophila > Drosophila insularis. The sequence continues at coordinate 869,563 of JAEIFP010000752.1, forward strand.
TGGCAATGTTTTTTTTTTATTTCGTTTTCTTGATTTTTGATTTCGTTTATGTTGAAGGTATTATAACTTATTGTTGTTTCATTTTAGAAAATATTATGAAAAAACCCTGAGTTTAGTTTTAGTTAAGTTAATTTCATTTTTAGATTAAGTAAGTTTCTCATGTTTAATTTAAGTATTTACAGCCCCTATATGGTTTTACATAAAATACATACATATGGCACCTCGATTCAACAAGTTGCTAGCATTTGATTCTATTGAAACATGCGAGTCCTTTTGTTTGTTGATGTGAACTTTATTGTTTAGTTGCCTATACATGGGTATGTTATAATTTTTATCATTTTGCTTTCGTTTCAATTAGTTCGCATTTTCTATTAAATTTATCACAACAAACTGCTTTAACAATAACAACAACAGCTACAAGAACAGATTGGCATAAAAATATAGCAACAACAGCAAATAAAAACTTAATAACAATAGCAACAATTAAAGAGAGAGGAAAAACCAAAAAAGGAATAAACAGGCGTATATAATTCGTTCAACTTTGTTTGGCTATGGCTGATGTTGCTGGTGGAGCCGTTGATGTTGCTGTTGTTGTTATTGGTATTGCAGATGTGCTCATATCAGTATTGGCCATATCATTTGTTGCTGCCTTTAGTTGCAGCTCGGCTTGTTGTTGCTGTTGCTGCTGCGTCTGCTTTTCACTTATCACCGGAGCAACATTATGTTGTTGGCTGAGCAAATCCGCTGGAATGAGACCTTCTTTGACACGCTTCTTTTGCTTCATGCGACGATTTTGAAACCAGATTTTTACCTAGAAAAAAAGTACTCAGTTTTAGTAATGTAGGTAAGAAATTTAATTTATACGACCTAATTCTAATCTTTTAACTTTCGTTTGTTTGCAAATATGGAATGGTAGATAGTTTGCATTCGATATAACTCAAACTTCACAAACCAAATGTTATGAATTGTTTAACTTTAGAATGCAGTTAAAACTATGTACCGTGCATTTAAATTAAAGTTAATAATTTAATAAATTTAGTTTTAACTAACTATTATAAAACTCCATAACTGCAAATATTCTTTAAACAGAATTTTTGCTGAAGGTGTTTGTCACTAAAATATTTTTGTCACTCTACAGTTAAATAACCATCTAAAAATATTGGGAATAAATTTATAAAATGCATTAAAAACTAAGAATTACTATAGTTTAGCTTGACTTTAGTTTATTAATGGATTTTTCACACAAAATCTAAACATATCAAGTCAAATTTTTGTATTTAACAGTTTTTCTTGAGTTTTTTAGAAATGTCATCATCTCTCAACTAATTTTTGATTACTAAAAAACTATAAAAACAGTTTAAAATAAGCACTTAGCATATAGATTGATTAAATTGTATAGTTTCAATAGGCTCTGTTTAAATAAAGTAATTATTATATTAATTGTCTAACTAGTGCAACGAATTTCAATAGATTTTAGTAAAATAATAGCAAATAATATTTATACAAAAACAAAACTAGTAATATATATAAATGTATTCATCTATATATACAAAGACTTCTTGTATTGAAAAATTAAAAAAGACATTAAAATAAAGGATATTTATATTAAATCTCTAGTGACAGAATCGTAGTATACAGCTCGAGAAGAGTTTAACGTAATATTCTATGAAACAAAGTCCTAGGCGCAGCTCCCTTAATGGAAATTTAAATTTCAAAGCATTTTTTAATGATTATGGTTTTTAGTATTTAGAAATGAGCAATTGTGCTTATTTGCAAAATACTTCAGGCTTTAAAGAACACTATCGATGACTTAAATAGACATTTACCTACTTCTTTTATTATAAGGTTCAGTTGTTCAGCAATTAAATATGTTGGACAATTTTTGGCTGTAGTTTTTCTATCTTTAGGCCTACTTCTAAAATCATGATCTTGTTTATTGTTTTATTGTTTATTGTTTCCCTAACTTTTTATTTGTATAACTTTGTAGCATTAAAAATCATGAATATAAAGGTAAATCAATTCAGCATGGATATCCCTGTTAGTCGTTATAACTTGTTCATTAATTATTCTAAAAGTGAGTTGTTTTTAAAATTTTTTCCATTTAGGCTTTTATCTATAGGTTATACTAAGAATATAATTCACATATTTGTTAAGCAGACCCACCTGTGTCTCATTCAATTGCAATGTATTGGCAATTTCGATGCGTCTCGCCCGGGTTAGATAGCGATTGAAGTGGAATTCCTTTTCCAATTCCGTCAACTGTTTATTGGTGAAATTTGTACGACCCGAATTGTTGGTGGTTGATAAACTGCAGCTGCTTAAACTGCCGCCACCGCCGACATGAGTGAGACCCACGGTCAGGCCATTGGAGACATTGCCACCGGCGGATGGATTTGTGGCAAGCATCAGGGAATTTTGGATGGGTAGGCCCCCTGGGCCAGACACAGGGCCTGATGCACCACCTCCGCCTCCGAGTCCTCCTACACTGCGGCACATGTCCAACTGGCCATTCATTTGATAATCGTGCATTGTTGAGCTCATGTTGTTGTTATTGTTGTTGTTGTTGGCAGGTAGTTTTGTGGCTGCAAAGAAGGTAATAGAAAGGGAAGAGATACAGAAATAAGTAGAAATCATCATGTTGTGGGCATTTCTTGGCGTTGATCTCTAGCTGTCGCAGTTAATCAGTGTGTGTGTGTGTGCGTGTGTGTTTTGTGGATCTTTGGGTTTGACTTTTGCGTGATTTTGCACTTTATTCAATAATTTGACATGCGCCCCGTGGCTAAAATCCGATGATGATGAAAATAATCTCTTCTCTTTTTTTACCCATTTTAATTTTCTCTTCCCCTACCTTAGTCTTCTTTTCTATAGAAGGATCTAAATGGTTTGTTTGGCAAACATTGGGATTATCCTGACAACGGGTTCTAAGCAGATAGAATTTTGTGTGGTTTTCTAAACAATAATTATTGTATATTTTCTTGGGTGTGACTTTTGGTGACTTTTCTCTTCTTTTTTTTTTTGGGAAAAAAGAAACTGTGTTTGTGTGTGAGTGTTCCCTCATTTTCCCGCTTGATGATAAAAAACCTTTTAACATCATCATAAATCTAAATTAAAAGTTCATATTCATATTAATAAGCATTAAGTAGCAATAAGTTTGAAACTCGAGTGGCTTTTTTTATGGTGATTATTGAAAAAGGTGCCGATCTACTCGACATTTACTTATCGATTTGCGTTTAGCCATTTCCCGTAAACACAGGCCATAAATCAAAAGTCCTAAGAATGAATGATGAATTTATGACATAAAATAAAAATTCATAAATATTTTACAACTAACGCAGATGGTTTCCATTTGCAGTCTGCATACGGTAGCCCCCGTTTACACCTTTACCTTTTGTGGTTGAATTTTCTTTATTTATGTAGTTGCCTGTTTCCTCAGCGATAAGTTTCAAGACGTCGATGCTGAAGTAAACCCGATTTTCCCCTATCGTAATGCACACAGGAATGTCTAAGAAAACAAGCCCAAGGATTATGCGATCGCTGTATACATATGTATGTAACTACATCTGTGTGTGTGTGTGTGTGTGTGTGGTGAGTGGTTTTTTGTTTTTGGTTTCATTTCTAAATGTTGGCAGCGAATAGACAAACAAAACCAAAAAAATTAAATAAAATATTGGATAAAAACACGACTCTTGCATTGCAGAGTTATCAATATGCGACTGTTACCAATCCCAAAGCACAGTGGGGCAAACATATTCAAAGAGTTAGGCAAATATATGCATACTGAAAAGGTAAGTTATCATTTTTAGATTTAATTCTTAAGTCCGTAACAAATGTGTAAAATTAAAATGGTTTAATTCTCAATTCTTTTTGCTCTTGGTTTAAGATGTGTAAACAATTCATACGATTTTCAAATTCTCTTTTCGGCAGGATCAAGCAAGAGTAGACTAACTTTCCATTATCCAACAGCGACTTTAAGGCCCTTAAGAAATTTACTTTATGATCAAAATTCTTACTCATCTGAAGAATTAGAGCTGATACAAAATAAATTGAATGCAGATTTATATAAACTGTGACTTATAAACCTTTTTATGTGATTGAAAACAAACATTATTGTAAATAAGAAAGTATCCTAGTATTTCTGCTATTTAGGGTTTTGGCTAAATTTTTTTTTCTGTACTAAAACTATTCAATGCATTAGCTATATCGTAAATTTATGATCTTCTAAGTAGAAAAATCTTTTATAGTGTGAACTCTTTATTTACATATAATATTAATGGTCAAAGAAATCAATATAAATGTTAATAATATGGAAATAAATTAATGAATGTTCTTTAGTTTTCCATTATGGCTAAAGATATTCATAAATAATATTTCCTGGCAATGCATAACTTTGAATGTAATACAAATTGGTCAAAATGAGTGTTTTAACTTGGTCTTGTTGGTAGTCTGAGTATTAACTCTATCTCTATTTCTTAACCTTTGCGCTAAAAAATGGATATTTCTTCGAGTAGTCCCAAGGTAATAATTCGCATCAGAACTGTTGCATTTCTACCCACTGTGCCATGGTGGGATTTTCTGGTAGCTGTAAGTAGCAGCTCCACCTTTGCCCGGGCTTGACTCTGTTTGCTGCTGCTGGCGGCTGCTGTTGCTGCTTTTGCTGCTTTTGCTGCTGCTGCTGCCGGTTGCTTCTGGTGTCGCTTTGGGTTGTCAAACGTGTCGCGGCCAGTTGGCGGCACTGTCGCTTTTGTCCGGCGCCAAACGATATCAACTTTGTAATATTAGTTTTAGAGAGCATTATCGGGGGATCGCTTCCACTTGAATGAACGTAAACGCAACGCATTGCCGGCGTGTCGTCCCGTTCGACAGAGACATACGAAATCTACAGTTACTTGTGCATTTCGGTAGTGCTTCTTCTTCACTTTTATCCCTGATTCACCCTGTTCGCAGACAAGGCAAGGCCATACGCTTGTTTGCCCTTACCAGCAGCAAAGAGCGGGGGTGTTAAGCGGCTGCGACTGCGACTGCGGCGGCTTGGCACCATGGCGCTTAAGTGACACTGTTGACAATCAATGTAAACACTAACACAAACACACACAAAGTTGCAGCAGCAGCAGAAAAAGTAACAACAATTGCCAGTTGTTCCATTGACAGAGGGAGCGAGAGAGAGAGAGAGTGGTGGTGGGAGGAAGACCAGGAGGGGGTTGGATTCAACAGGGCGCCAACTTAAACTCAATGTAATTTGATAAGATCGGTAAACTGGCGTTAATTACAATTGCAGGTTTAATGCAGTTGCCCGTTGTTGACTTTTGCATATCTTTAACACAAATTCTCGTGAGAAAAGTGAATGAAAATTATCTTTAACCACAATAGACTTTGATTTAATAAAGAGAACTGATTTGATGGTTACTGAAAATGTGGTAAATATATATCCAGTTATTGGTTATCAGGAAGTTTTCATCATTAACACTCATACAAGACAACATAAGAATAATGTTGTAATGCACAACCAATAACTAAATAATGATGTATTATCCTTAATTCCCATATATACATATATACGAACCTCTATATTTTATATAAAACTCGAATTGGAATTCCATAAATTGCAAAAATTTATAAAATTTTAAGGGCAAATATAAAAAGGCATATCCGGAGAAACAGAACTCGAACTAATTTAAATTAGTGTTAATTACTATTTGTTTAAGTATGGAACACTTGTAGAATGAATTGGATAAATTTAAGGCCAATTCTTATGGTATTTATTTGCCAAATCATTAAGTTTAATCAGGCAAAGCAATGCAATTACTAAGGAAAAGTCACTAAGAAATACTGAAACACAAGTATTGATTAATTTAATTATTGTTAAATACAGTAAACAAATTTTTGTTAGCACCAAATTATATATTATATATTTCAGATGCTTCTTAAACGCTTCTAAAAAACATAAACCAAATTCGCAAAAGCGCGGGGAACTCCCGTTTTCCCCCCATCGATGCAAATACCTCTCCCTCATTTTGATTCATGTTTTTATTTGCAAGTTTATCTTAGGGAACGTAATTAAGTAAGAGGGAGACTTTATATCAGTGAGAGTAAGATTAAGGGCGCCTTAGATATTGGGGATAATATTAATTCAGTAGCTGATCCCAAAAAATATTATTATTTTTATACCCTTTCCATTGCTTAACGATAAACACTAATTGCTTAAAACAACAAAGGCCTACAGTCAGTTTGAAAATCTCGACTACAAGGAATTTAATTTACATATTACTGACGGTGCCATATTTTATCAAGATCAGGGGAGTACATTTAATAGCTTCTATAGGAAATATATTGTAGGCCATCCTTTGGCAAAAATTCGATCTTTTTTCGGTTTTTTTCTAGGGCTAGCTTGGCCCTCTGGTTTTGATTAACTATTTACCTACTTATTATCTGACACTTTTTTCAATTTGGTCAGTTCGATAAGAACTTTGATTTTTAATATCTTGGGATCTACAATTTAGCCATTAATATATGTTTCAATTTGCCATCTGTTCAGTTTCTCTGGAATATAATTAATATGGTCAACGAATGATGTGGGAGAAAATGAATGGCCAGAGGTCAGTCAACTAATTGACTTGTGGAAAAACTGAGTTTAACCCTTTTCTCTCCCCTCATCGGACACACAATGAGGGGTTTTCCTTGCTAATTAAGAACAGTCAACACTTTTTCCCTCCTCCCCCGCACACAAATAAACACAGTGAAGAAGGGAGAGAGGGAAATCTCCTCTGTCCCATTTCTATTGACTGTGACTTGACTAAAATTTCATAATCCAAATGTAAATGCCAAAGAAATCTCCACAAGAAATCCGTATCCCATGTCCATTCATGCTGTCAGTTTTATTGGCTGCTTGTCAACTTGAACTCACTCTTTCCACATGTCATGCAATGATGCATATTTCAGAAATGAAATGCATAAAACACAAAATTCTCATATGTACAGAAATCATGAAAAAAATCCAAGAGAAACAAAAAGAAAGGAAAAAAAAACAAAATGTATCCATGTTTAATTGAAAGTATTTTCTAAGCCCCTTAGACATCCCGTGGCTTATTAGTCACACACATGAAAAAGCGGTGAAAAAGGGTTGTGTGTATCTGTGTGTGTGTATAGTTTGGGTTTTCCTTAGATATGGAAAATGTCTCAAATGGCGCCACACATACTTTAAGTCTTGTTAGCTGTCTGTTGCTCCCTTTACCCCCTCTAGCCGGAAGAAGTTTCAATATAATCAAAGGTTTTTTTTATCAAACATCTTTCTTTTATTTGATTTACACACACACACACAGATGTATTTTATGGTGTTGTTGTTTAAAAATTATATACTAAATTCAAATATTTACACAGATATGCACATATTTATGTTATCTTAATAGCAACATTTTGGCTACCGATTACGCTTCACATTGAATTCCAGTAGCCCAGTAGAAAATCAAAGGACAGATAAGAGAAGTGGACAAAAAACAAAAAAACCAAACAAAAATAATCATAAACATAGTTGTACCTAGATACATACAAATATACAATAAGCATATACTGTGGAATCGGGCATTACATATGCAAATAAACCGATGGAAAAGGAAAAATCGTGAAAACGCATTTCCTTTCAATGGATAGGAAATATAAGCGGAAATGAATATTGAATGCAAAAAACAAAAATTTTGGTTGGGATCTGGACATATTGCCATTAAATGAAATCGTCCTAACATTAAGTGAGTTTAACCTTTTTTACTAACAAACTTTTATGCCAAGAGGAAATAGAAGACAAGTAAAAGCTGGCAAAGGGAAATACATTTATAGCATGAGGTTAAGTCAGTCTAATCGTATCCTGCTATGTTTCCTATTTATCATAATTTCACACAATACTTTATCAATTAACTAAAATCGAAAATCATTACTTTTATTAAAGTTTTCTATTGTCAAAATATTATTACTAAATGCAATAAAAATCAACCATTTTTCGCTAACCAAAATGGAATAAAAATTGGCTGCCACTGCCCACTCAGTTATCCCGTAACTAAGACCTTTATATACAGTCCAATATTCAAAAATTATATCTGACACTATTCCTAGGACTAGTTCTGAATTTTCTAGATAACTGCAAACACATCAAGAGTCCTTAAAAGTGCCATAAAGCTCAGTAAAGACCTTTTCCAGCCTCCCATGTTAACTATATAAAATCTGTCTTATACGCTGTAGATCAAACCAATTAAAGCCTTTTTTTAAATTTTTATGGGATCAAACTATGAATTAAAGAATGGAAGAATTAGTTTGAATATATGCTGAGAAATTCCATAAGAACCATCTAAATTACCAAACTCAAAGGTAAAACAGAATTGTTTAGTTTTTATCCTTGTAAAGGGTATTATAAAATTTCTCACATGTTTGTAACGCATAGAAGAAGACGTTTCCCATTGAACTATATATATTCTTGATCAACGTAAGAAGTTGAGTCCTCAATTAAAGAACTAAAAACTGGCGCCTCTATAATATTAAATAAATTTGGTATTTAATCTTTTTAATACCTTGTTGCGATCAATTTCGACGAATCGGACTACTATAACGTATGTCAGTGGTTAAACCCATCGATCGAGAAATATCTCAATAGAAATATAATAAAGGACTTATTTAAGGCTTAGTGAGAGTTTTCCCCCAATTTATTTATAAAATACAAAATCATTTAAAGAAATGAAGCTTAGGGTATATGCACTTCGGGGCAGCCAATGATAACTTCTCTACCGTTTTGATTTTTTATCAATTTTCACATCAAATTTACAAGATAATTTAGTTAGTTAGTCGGGCCGATGTTATAAAAGTAATATTGCGGAAATTGAAAGTTATTGTTGTTTTACTCAATATTTTCAATGGGTAACCCACTTAGATAGTTGGGCCAAATTAAGCACTAAAACGTTTCTCGTCATTTGCCATAAATTATTATCGCTTTTTTGGTGATCAATCAAATCGTCAGCGATCGTCGTGACTACCTTTATGCATTTTTATTACCCACAGATTAAAGCGTCGTTGTTAATTTGGGTAACTTTTTGCCACATGACGTTTCGTTTGGCTCTTTTTCGTTTGTGTTTTGTTATTATTTGTGAGTATTTAATCAACAATTAAAGCAATTTGCTTTTAATTGAAATATAATTTTCTATTTGCACTCGAATTAAATAATATTATCAATTGAGCCGAGTCAGCCAGACAGACAGCCAGCCAGCCAGCCAGCCAGACGACGGCGGATAGAACACGACGTAGATATTCATAAAACGGACACAGTCCGCACAAGTTAAGTGCCAAAACGAGCCTCTGACCAGTGGCCTGTAATGCTGTAATGCCATCCGGAGACGCTTTGGAGGGGATCTATTTAAAGTGCTTGTGGCGCCTCTATAATAGAAATGAAATGATAATATCGCCAGCAATGGTTGAGATATCAAATTGGCCCCCATGATGACTCAGACTAACCAAGAGTCAGAGTTTCAAAAGGTAACCGAGTAAGTTTCTAGTATTGACTTGCAAATACCCTTTGAAATAAGAGTGAGTAATTGAAAATTTTTATTTGTTAAGTATATGGAGAAATTCTAGGTGACCCCAAAATCCCTTTCATCCCACTGTTTGTAGAGTATAAAAAAGGTCAAATGCGATTTCAATCCAATTCGGATAAGTTACATATAGGCAAATGGAATTTTGTTGTAATCTTGAAAACAATATTTAAGTTATTGTGTTTTTTGCTTGCTCTCTAACGAAATAAACAGTAGTCGTTAAATAATTTTTGGATTATTTATGGTTGTCTTTTGAAAGACAATAGACAGAAAACTGAAACTGGTTAACTGGCTGGCAAACGGAATGCTAGGTCTCTATGATAGGTACTTCTGTTCTCCACATTTGTCTAGCGGGTCTAGCGGTGCTCTTTGAATCGACACAAAACTCTCCACAAAAGCTCACGCATTTAGCAATTGATCTGCAAATCAAACAAAGATGCCGCCTTCTCCTCACTCAGAAAGAAAAAACAACAAAATCAAACAAAAATTGGAAAAAAGAGCTCGACAATTGTCTCGGATATATGTGAAGGTGATTTCATTTTCAAGTTCTCCTACCGCAAACAGCAGCAAAAGCGACCAGATAAAACCTTAAACGAATGCTGTCAATTTGAGGTTTGTTGTTGCTTGTTATTTTGGCTTTTATCATTATCATTAGCCACAGCATATAAAGGTCTACATACATACATAAATATATACATATATACATAGTTTGGTCTTTTTACTTTGATAACAATTAATGTTCAGTCACTCACTCATTCATTCACTCACTCACTCACTCACCCACTCAGTGGGGGCAGCGAGAGCTTTAAAGTGGACATTCTAGTGACCAGCTGGTATTAGCATGAACAACTTGAAATTTGCTTTGATTTACCATTTGTTTAATTGATGGATGTAAGTACTTTTGGCTATAATAATTAGTTAAAAACGACAGTTAAATATAAAACAGTTAAGACGCATTAAGTTCTCAACTGAATAATGCCATTTCAAAGTTTTTATTGCTTTGGTTATTACAATGTAACATGATTATTAATTAATCATTGCCATGAACTCATAAACTGATTAACTTTTAATGAATACCATAAATTTAAATATTACTCACTAATTCAATTCACAAAGTTTAATACGTATAGCAAAAACAATTGGAAAAAACTTTGCCCCTTAATGGATTTTAACAAATTAATATATTAAGTATGTTTGCTTTAAAAATGATTTTTTTTTTTTTTAAAAATGATTTTTCAGGCTTTCAACACTTTCTTTAAATGTTTCAAAAAGCAAATTTTTGGAATGCCTATTGCATACTTTAGGGGCAAAGTTTCTCCATTTCACATCCCTAGTTGCACCACTTTACTATAAGAAAAATATCTATATCTTGGCATAAATAAATTTGCATATTCTGTCTGATTTTTTACAAATTAAATTTTAGTTATACTTGTATACAGAATTAGATTAGAGATCTAGATAAAACAAGAATGAATAAATGAAATGAAAAGAATGATAGTTCTTTACATTAATAATAGAAATTATGTCAAATGTCAAAGTTATATCAAATGCAACTCTAAGCAATATTTTTCATTTCTACTATAATTGTCTCGGCTTAAACTCCATAAGTTTCAACATTTAAATATATATTTCTTTAAGTACCTTCCAAATTTATTTAATATAAATAGATGCCTTCGAATTCCATGATTCATGGTATTGAAAAAAGAACTTTGAACTAAAAATTTCATTAGTCCCAAATACCCGCTTAAAACCCGTTACACATTTGGCGTTGACAGTCCAAATCCAAGGACAAATTATTGGCTTCAAATTTTGGAGCAAAAGCGAACCAACATAAAATTGAAGGTAAGGTACATATTGAGAAATGATTTATTATCGTATATGTATATTCAAAAAATAAAAAAAAGAAAGAAAGGCAGAAAAAAAAACACCGAAAAATTATCTCATGTAAACACAAGTCAAAATGGCAGTTTGCCTAATGCCACTTGTCGCCTGCCGTTAAAATTTTGTTAATTTGTCTAATGAAAAACGAAAAGACGTACGAAAACTTGAGGCCTAGTCAACAGAGGGATATTGAGAATGGCGGGGGAAGAGGGATAAATTGCGAAAGGAGGGGGCTTAGAATATTGAAGCGACACTCTTTTTCCTACTCATTTTTCCGCAGACAGTTTTTCCACTCGCTCTGGCAAGAAGATTGATGATGACATTAGCTAGCATCATTGTTGAATCTACACAAAACGAAGGAGAAGAATGCTTTAAAGGACCAAGAAGACGATCTCTGGTTCTTCTTGTTGCTTATTTCGTACAAATTTGTTTTGTTGACATTTTAATTTGCAAATACTTATATCATACATAGAAACATATATATACAGAGTTGTGTATGTGTGTGTGTGTGTGTGTCAATTTTCATTGTATAAGGCATTAATTGAATTAAATTGTCAAAAGACATTTTGGCCTGAAGTAGGTGGGGTTAATGAAGGAAGTAGCTGAAGGGTGGAGTGGAGACATGGGCATGAAAATGTCAAGTGGAGCTCGAAAAGTGTTGACTGTCAGCCCATTGGCACGCCATATACTATAGTATATAAACCTACATATGTACATATGTGTGAGTGAGTGGGTTTATATACATGTCAACCCACATTTTTATTATATATACATACATATATTTCTTTCATTCTATTTTTTCTTTTGGCATTTGGTAGCCATTTTTTCTTGAACACCCTTATTTACACACATCCATTGAAACATGCAGAACTCTAACAAAAGGGAAACTATGAACATCTGTGTGTGTGTGTGAGAGTGTGTGTGAGTGTGTGTATGTGTATGAGTCTGGCCGTGCATTTTCGTTGGTGATCCGTCATGTTGTCAGAATGTATTATTCGAATTAAGATTTTACTTCTTTTTTTTTTGCCTGCCATTGAATTGAATTAACACAGGCAGCTGTGCCTCACTCTCACTCTTGCCACACTCACCCTCCACCCCATTTTGCCTCACCCTCTTTCTCTCACTCTGTCTTTCTATGTGGAAAATTAAACCACTTGAGCCACTATTCCCCAAATATTAGGAATTTCTATATTTCTTATTAGTTAGTCAGTTCTATTAATAATTCGCCTATCAAGGAAACACTTTCATTGAATTATAAAAATAACTAAATCAAAGCAATTTCACTGACCCGTCTAACGTGCCTCTTCTTATCAACTGCTAACTACTTGAGTTTAGCAATTATCAAGAAATTTAACTTAAAGGTAATCTACAAATCAATTGTCCAAGTCAATTCATATCAATAAAAATGAAACAAAAAACTCAAAAAAAATTATTCCAAGTCAAAGAAAAACACAAGGCATTCACAAATTGTAATTGGCATTTGGATTAGAAATCAATAAAATAAAATGGCGGCAATATATAGTAAACTTGGCAGTATAAACATGTACTTCAATTAAGGCATTTAGGAAACTCTCATTTTTAAATTTTAAAACTTCAAGACACGAACTCTTGGATACATTACAATTAAATTACTTTAAGAAGTCTATAGACTAGTGATAAATATCCTAAATTTAGATGTCTTATCAATTAAACAAATTTCTTGATCATTTCAACTAACGATAGAGACTAGATAATTTAATGAATTAATTCTTTACTCTTAGTTCCTTTAACCTCATGATTTTCGTTGTAAATGTTTGTCCGTATATTTTATTATTTTTGCTAGTTTTGAATAGTTGTAACTGTTTAATTTATAGAAATAATTTTTGCTGTCTTTTTCGTAATATTTATCTGAAAAAATATGGGTGACTAATATTATAATACCTCTAGAAGGGATAACGAAGACATCTGAAGAAAAAAAAAGAATTTGTTATATAGTTTTTAAACAACAAAAAACCTACTCATCTTATTTAGTTCCAATAAATGATCTTGAGCTAACTCATTTAAATGTTTGACATGGTATAAGGTCACAAAAATTAATCAAATTGTTTGTATGAGTTTAAACATTTGTTATTTTAATTTTGCCTTCCTTTTTTTAGTTTCTTTTATATTAAATAAATATCAATCTATATTTCATATTTCTCCTACTTTGCTCACAACTTTAGACAACGATCACAATTTATCCCAAATGCATAAAAACTTACCAAAACTAGTCTTCACTTTTTAATTTAAAAAAAAAGAAAGAAGCTAGGATACTGTATTTTCAAAGATAGATTTTAGTCTTAAGAACAAAAGTCGGAGTTTCAGTCAATACATTTGGGATCTTTTGCTTGTAAGAGGCAGTTCGATATAAGTTGGATCCTTGTAGTAGGTCGAATAATTTTTATCTTTTTTTTAAATAACTTACTTGAACAGTGATTCTAGATTTCAAGCATCAAAATTGCCAGAAAGGTTAAAAGTTAAACGGATTGTTATAAGAGATGTGTGAATATGTGAATATTATATTTATTTCAAAACTAAAAATTACAATTTTGTTAGTCATACAATGCTTACCTAAAGCGAATTAATTTTTTAGCAAACCAAAGAGCAACAAAAGAACAAATATTTTGCTTTCTTTTAACTAGATAAATAAACTGATAAATGAATTTTCATTTTAAAGAAAACCCCCTCAACTAATAGCAACTCCAATAAATATACCTATACCTAGTATATATAAGTCTCGACATTATTCCTTATCAGAAAGGAAAAACAAGAATTCAACGACATGACGTTGTGCAAAAGATATTAAACCATTTTTATCATATTGCAGGGCTTTGTGTGTGTTTGTGTGTTCATAGTTGGCCCATGGGCACGTAACTTGATATACTTATATAATTTACTAAATTATACACTTGAAAAGTATTAAGACTGAGAAATGTCAATTCTGTCAAAGAAATGGAACTGAGAACCTTGGCTCAATGCAAACACGAGATAAGATATCCATATCCTCAATTTCGGCCGCTTGTTTACACGAAATGTCCGAATAGAGACAAAAAGGCAAACAGCTCACAACTTGGCTAATATTACATAATGCCAAAGGACCAAGTGAAATTGCAAGAAAGGGAGAGTGTGGCATCCCAACCCTCGTTTCATAGAGAATATCCTTCAGCAATATTTTGGTGGTTGACCGTTGAAAATGGATTTTGTTTTCGTTCTCTTTGGGAGTAGTTTGAAATGATTTTGGTTAATGTGCTTCTTGTGTCCGATAAACTTTATGAAAAGTGACATTTGAGGTGTGTGCCACAAGGGGGACAGAGAAAGAGAGAGGGAGATAGATATATAGGGATCCGAGACTCGGACAGAGAACCGAACTCTTTGACAAGTTTAAGTCTGAAGTCCACTTAACAGGGTAATTAATGTAAGTAGGTATTTCTTTTTGGTTAAATTTATCAGTTAACAAATCGATTCAATGATTGAATCTAATGAATAGCGGAGACAGTTGGGGAGGGTTTCAAAATAAAAGTTCAAGTTGAAACATAGAGATGACAATGTGATCTATTTTCAATAGTTTCATAATGGATTGAAGAAAATTGTACATGATAAAAAATGACATTTTAACATTTGTTAATAACATTAAAAGGTTTGATAATTTCTTAAAAATTTTAAGCCATTTTAGGATTTAGGATCCACGAAAGGATTAAAATACAAAAGTAAATTAAACCTGCCAATAGAAAGAATATCTTTCATGTAATTAGCATGAGGTGTGATAGAGATTTTTGGGTATGCCACGAGTCGTGTCACGTGACCATCTCGAACTTTGACCCCTTTGGGTATTGGACGAAAACGAGAAGAAAAAAATTATAGAAATTTAATAACACGCTTTCAAAAATGTTAACTCAGCGCGCGCGAGCGAACAAAATTTGTCACGACACATGCCGCACATTTTTCTCTTTCTGTTTTGGCCCAACTGACTGACTGACTGACTGACTGACTGACTGACTGAATAGCTGACTGACTGACCGAACAGAACTGAACCTTACTGAGCGCGACCTGATGATGACGGTGACAGACAAGCGGACTGTTTTTTTTTTTTTTTTTTTTTGGAGGGGGCGTTCGGGTCTGGCTTTAGTCTGGGTTCGGTTCATTTTTGGTTTGATCTTATCTCAAATTCCTGGTGGTCACTTTTCTATCCACCAATATCATTTCGTTTAAATAGTCTGCCTGTTCTTTTTCCTTTTTTGTTTTATTTTTTCTCATTTTGTTGCTGTTGTTTCGAAATGCACGTAATTAATTCATTTCGGTTTCATTGTGTTGGACATTCGGCGCTTTGCCTTTGCGTGTTGGTGTCAAGAAATATCAAAACATCACATCAAATAAATGTTGAGGGCAGGCAAACCCTGTCCCCATCCACTTGGCCTTCTCTTTATCCCCTTTTTGCTCCATTTGCCCCCATCCCCCTATTCACTGGGCCACTAAAACTAACACCTTTTGCATTTTATTTTAGCCAACAAAAACGAAACATTTTTCCCATTTACCAACACATTTTACGACGAATATGCTAATTCCCCAAACTCTAGTCATATTTCATATTTTCATAGAGTTTGCGTGTTTTGGGAAACAAACGCTCATTTCTCTTTTCTATTTTTTTCTCTTTTGGCTTGGAGGGGAAATGCTGCGACAAAGTGGTTGATCGTTTAAAAAACAATAAAACACGAACTAAGAATTCGAGTATTAATTAAATTGTTAAACCACAAACAAGGCTCATAAAATGTTGATATTACGAGAAGCAATTTGATTTAGGGTCACTTTTATGGGAGTTTTGCCATTGAGTTGTAAAAGAGGTGACAACATTGGCCATATCAATGAGAGACAGATGGAAGATTAGACTAGATACTCAACTGCTAGCATTTGTCTATTAATTAAAATTTATGAAACTAAATTTTTGTTAAATACAATCAAACTTCTAGCAAATTTTCATCAACTTAAATAATTGAATATTTGATTAAGATCGACTACAAGTTTTCATTCCTTTAACTCTTAATGGTTTACTCCTTCAAATTAAATAAGACATGAGAAGGCAGTCTGATAAGTATTCAAAAAATAACTAAAATTTTAAAGAAGTGTTAATTTTTTCCCAATATTATCTTGGGAAAAGTAATCAACGTTCTTGGTCTGAAAGAATCTCTGGAAAGAAAGAGTGGCTATTTAAACTATTTTCAGAGGTTCAAAGTCGGCCAAATATTATTAGGTCAAGTACAAAAGATTCATAAAAGGCGACCAAAGAACGGGCCATATATGTATAGTCTTTGTTAAGGTCGATATTCCGATACTTTCTGATGATTCTTTAACCCATTTCGAAGCATTTTCTTTTTACTTTAATTTATGTCAGTCGTTAAAACACTTTGAGCAGTTCCCACAGTTTCCGATTCAGATGAAATTTTGACAAAAGTTGTCTTCAAGAATGTACTACACGAATAAATCTTTTTGTTGATATTGAACCACCCTCGGAATAAAGGGAATGAATAAACATTTACTTTTAAAATTTCGAATTTAATGTTGATACCACTTTGTACTCATATCATTTAGACCCATAATAAATATATCGCTTGTTAAAGTAAACGTTGTAACACCTTGATAGAACTGTTGATTGTATTCACAAACTTTCGAAATATTTGGAATTAGGAATATATCTTAAAAACTCTTTAGACCATCAACTCTTGAAAGGATTATATTCATTTGATGATATTCTAATAATGTTTTTTTGTAGGATGTACCTGATAGACTTGTTAACATTAATGCCATTTTATATAGAATAATTCTTGTTAAATACATATAATATTAAAAACTCAATATTATCAACAAAAACAAAAAAAATTTTAAATAGAACAACTTAGTAATCTAAATTATTTACATAAGAAAATATATTAGAAAATCTATTAAATGGGCATAAATTTATTTTCCGCCTTGGAAATATATAAAAATAGAATAAACTTCCATTTTTGACATAAAAAATTAAAATCAATGATGGATAAGTTTTCATTTGTTTTCAGCACGTTTAGCTAATCGTTTTCCTATTTTATATTCCTATTTTAGTACATGTTATCTATATATAATTGAATTGATAAACTTCATTTCTGTTTAATTTTTATGTTATCTAAAATCGGCTAAACTGGTTTTTGTGCTACCAATTTTTTTCTTTTGCCAAATCATAAATTTTGCTGTCCGATTGTCGGTAGACAAAATTCTTAAGCAAATACATTTCTTTAGTTGTTTTTTTTTTCTCCTATGCCATGGCTGACAAATCCCACTAGAAATTTCAATTAATCTTTATCTGTCCAGCAAATTGCTATGAGAATGAAATCAAACTAGGTTTTGCTGCCTGCTGCTCCTGATGGTTGATCTCCCACTTCACTTCGACTTCCCTCCCTTCCCCCCTCCCTAGTGGCCTATTCGTGTTCTGGTTATTGAAAAATGCTGATTAACACATCAGAGCTGAAGCTTTTTGAATGCAGCAGTCCAGAGACTTATTTGAGTGGCTGTATGTCAGTGAGTGTGCGTGCGTGTGTGTGTGTGTACCTCTGCTGTGTGTGAATGCCAATATGTCGAATGCTACCATTTATAACCATGATTGCTGATTATGCTGTTTCCCTGGGTTCTTGCTGGCTGGCTCTGAAAAATGGATGACATGACAGATGGAGGCGAGCATGTGCGAGAGTATCCCAGTCAGTGCCATATAGTAAGTCTCCAACTCCAGCTTTAACTCCAACTCCAACTTCGACTTCGACTTCAACTGCAAGTCGAAGACTCCAGATCCCATACCAAGTTCCGTGACAGTTTCGGTTGCAGCCAAGCTCAAACAAGAACTTCTCTTATTTAAATAATCATTTTTTCTGACAGCCAACTTGACTTCCAGATCGGAGCTGGAGGAGCTTCATTCTTGTAGTCGAACTGCATTTCTTTTGATATTTTCCTTCTTTTCTTTTCAGTGTTTTTTTTTTTTTTTTTTTTTTTATAAATTTTTTTCCTTCTTCTTTAATTGTTTGTTTGACTTGCGGTCGCCTTCTGCCTTCGTCGTCGTTTAAGGCGCCCGTTTCGATTTCTTCATCTCCATACCCCAACCCATTCCCCCAATCCCCGTCCCCCTCCACAAATCCATCACCATTCTCCAACTTCATTCACCTCCTTCCACTTGTGGCACACACACGCGTCATCTTTGGGTCTCTGGTCTTTCTTCTTTGGGACTGCCCGCGCCCATTCTGTGGCGTCGTTTAATTGAAAACGATGCATGTAAATGACACTTTTCAGCATTAATAAGCAAATATTTGTATGATTATTGAGTGTAGAGCAAAGGGATTACGTGTGCTGCTTGAGCTTGAAGCGCGCTTGCCTCTCAAAACTTCATATCTGATTGAAACTTCAAGTGGAGTCGGCAAAGGAAGTTGAAGTAACAGGTAAAGTGCATTATAACCACTTGTAAAGTGGCCAACAGGTTTGCCACATACTTGCGAGTAGAATATTGCCAGAAACTCGACAATTTTGCATTTGTGATATTAATCGAAGCATTCAAGACTTACTAAATTAAGATAAGTCTTCATGAATGGAATGAAAATCTTACGAAAATACCTTCATACGTATTTAAAGTTATAAAGTTTATCTTTCTGTGTCAAAATTACAGATCCTTTACTTCTTCTCCCAACCAAATATTAAGTGATATTAATTAAGATAACAAATTTTAATCAATTATACATACAAACTATGGTAAAAAAGGGCGAATAAAATTCTGAGTTAATTTGCTTTTCCTCAAATGAATTTTAAGCCAAAACTTGAGATTTATTGTTATCGGTTATGTTCTTTTAACTCAATGCAATTATCACTAAATTTAAAAATTTAAAAAAATAAACTTTACATATTTTAGAAACCAAAAAGAAGAATTTTTTTTAACTTTTCAGATTGATAGGAGATAATTAAAAAATAATGAATGTAGTAAAAAATTCCATTGTTTTTATATAAGAATTTCAAATTTGAATTACGGATAAACTGCTAATGAAATTTTTCGTATAAGCCAGAATTAAATAGTGTGGTCAAAATAAAGGTCAAAATAAAAATTATGAAATTCTTTAAATTTCTTCATTAAAAACTAAAGTATGAAAATGAAAACAAACTGTTTTAAATACTAGGAAAATAATTGGAAAGCCCTGATTCTTTTAGAAAATAATGTACCTAATGTAAATATCACGTTAGAGTTGAAAATAGAAAATTTTTGTTTTTTTTTTTTTTAAACAATTTCTTGCTAAATAAATCTAGATAAATTTTTTTGAAAATAGAAAATTTTTTTTTTTTTTTTTTTTTTGAAACAATCTCTTGCTAAATAAATCTAGATAAATTTTTTTGAAGTTACAAGCAATATAAAACTTAATTGCAATAATTATAATTGTCTTGACCTTCCCAATAAACTCGCATTTAATGATATGTAAATTTGTAAATCTCAATTAAATGATTAAACTCGAATTACCATATATGCAATTACTTGTTTTTTAAAAATTTGGTTTTGCGTGTTAATGTCACTTGGAAGCATTTTCTTAGCTGGCTAATTCCAAAATAATATAAATATATTTGTGTCTGCCTATATATACGTAATACGTACATATATCTGTATATATCTGTGTATAATTCTCGGCATCGTGACAAGTGACAACCTGACTGACTGCACAGGCATTGACAAAATTATCTGAAATATGCAAAGAAATATGCCAAAGCAAAGCGAGAAGCACGAGGAGAAAGGGTGAATGCTAAATGAGATGTGAGGAAGGAAAGGCAAAAAATTATGAGAGTCAAGCGAAAAATCTTTGGCATTTGAAGAGACATTCTTATTTTTAGGTGACATGCCCTCGGTTGGACGTCTCTTCTGTCTCCATCTTCGTCTCCATCCCCGCCCCCGCCCCCGCCACTGCCTTAGCCACTGCTTTTGTCTCCACCACCAGCGACTTGGCCCTCTCCGTTTCTTGACTGCTTACTGACTGGTAACTCTCCTGGTTCTTGTTGTGGCTGTTCGTCGTGTATCTTGACTGTCAATCAATTTTGAAAGTCATCGTTTTATGATTTGGAATTTTGTATATTTTGTTTTTACCCTTTATATATACACACACACACACACACACATACACAAATGTATCGTGTTTAATATATACATTTTTATTAGCTGTGATCTATGAATATTTTTTGCTTTAAGGTGAAAACTGAAATGTGGTAATTGGCTAAAATTCATAGATAAATTGTCTTCATAGGTGGTCCGAAAAACCATCAGCGGAATAGGTTAAAAGACTATTTAGATTCTATTTAAAATATAAAGTAATAGAGTTTTATTAATTTAGAGATTAAACATACGAAGTGTGGAAACTTTGTCTTTGAAGATGTGATGGAAAGTATTCATTGTTTTCAGTAAATTTATGACTTTTCCTATGCTTTGTAACTTAAACAGTCTCTATGAATAATGTTTGCTTCGAGGACTCTATTTTACTCACAGAAACTTGAATTTAATTTTCAAAAAACCAATTTTTGGCTCCCTGTATACCTTAGGGGGCAAATTTTACACGTCTCACAGCCCTAAATCCGCCACTGAGTTATGAAATACCAATGGAAATGAATTAAAAGAAATATGATTGGTTAAATGTTATGATATTTAAACCGTCCATATATCGAAAAAGGATTCGCTTTTCTGTAAGTTCAATTCGAAATCTTTTTTTCAATCTAAAAATTTGAATGCAACATTTTGTATGATTAAATACAATATTTAACAGTTAGCATCGAAGACATATAGCCGAAACTATTTCGTATTGAATCCCAATTAGCAATGATTTTCTAGTTTTACAAAGAAGAAAGAAACAAGGAGTAAGAAGTATTTTATTTTACATTTTGAGCTTTGAGAAACAAAATTCATTTATGAATTTTGCAAATTAAAAGGGAGTTGAAATTTTGAACATACTTCCCCACCTTGATTTATAAGCTTAAAAGGTCTGATATTATGTTTCAGTTTTCTCTCTATCTCTATCTACTAATTTGGATTTCTAACAAGATATATACGATTTTACTTGATGAAATCGAGTTTGTTTTCTTACCTTGGGGCTTGGGGACATTCCGTTTGAGTTGCATCCATTTGTATGTTGGGATATTGGGTGTATGATTTGGCGATTTCGATTGTGGATTTGCTGAATGTTGAATGCCATTCGAGGCAGATGCTGTGGAGGATGATGTGGAGCTGCCCGGAGAGATGACTCCGCCACGTGATTGGCGATTAACACTGGAGTTGCCATTGGGCGAGACCGAATGCTGTTGAGCTGGCGATTGGTTTTGGCTTTGATTCTGAAGCGACTGCTGCTGTTGTTGCTGTTGTTGTTGTTGTTGCTGGAGCTGCTGCTGCGAATTGCTGGCATTTACCAACTGATGATGGCCATGTGGAGTTAGGCCATGATGATGCATATGAAATGTATCCAAAGCAATAGCTGAATCCAAAGCATAGCCAGCCATTTGCTGATGATGATGATGGTGATGCCACATTTGCTGCTGATTGGCTTGTGGCATCATCGAAGGATCCTGCGGGTCATCTAAGATTAATCCAGGGGCATAGCCAGCATGCAAGACGGCGGCGTATTTCTCTTCATACAAATGACTGGAGGAGGCATGATTCTGGGCGGCAGCTGCAGCGGCAGCAGTTGGAGAATAAAGGCAATCCAGATTAGTATACATCATTCCATTCTCGGAGCTAATAATGGGTGTATGTGAATCCATGCCATGTGGTTGCTGTTGCTGCTGTTGTTGCTGAAGTTGCTGTTGGGGATTGGCATTCGTGGCTGTAAGTGGAGAATTGTTGGTGGGCGGTGGCACAGTTGCCACTGCCGCTGTGGCATAATATGAATGCACCGAATCCGTTTCATAGTACGAATCCGCTGGCGAATGTGATGAAGTGGGATGCATAGGAGTTCCTGGGTTGCCGGAATTAGCTGTTGCTGCTGTTGTGGTTATACCATACTCAGCTGCACTTGGGCTAAACAAATGGGAATGGGGATAAGCAGCTAATTGCTGTTGTTGTTGGTGTTGTCCCGCCTGTTGTTGTTGTTGTTGTTGTTGCTGCTGCTGCTGCTGCTGCTGAGGGGGAGTTTGGGCCGATTGCTGCCCATAGTAGCCAACAACACTTGAGGGTGAACTACTATCATAGACATATTGCTGCTGCAACTGCTGCTGCTGCTGCTGATGATGTTGCTGATGCTGTTGTTGTTGTTGCTGCTGTTGCTGCTGGTGCTGATGTTGCATCTGATATTGCTGATAGTTGGAGGAGCTGCTACTATTGCTGCCGGTTGCTGCTCCCACATAACCATCATAGCTATGATGATGATGCGTATGATGCGGATGATTGCCATACATTGTGCCTACGTCCATCATATTTCGCGATATTCAATGTATTCTCATACACTTGGCCACTTTTTATCAACACTTTTCCTTCGCTCTATTTATCACTCTACGACACGTTCGTTTTGTTCGTCAATTTTTTCGTTCCACCGACTATTCCGACAAACGGCAACCAACGACGTTGCCTGCGCGCTAACTAAATCGTGACTGATTACTGGTCCCGCATAGCTCGGAGCCTCCAACCCCCAGAGTCACCTTGCTTCACTTCAAGCCACGCCTCGATTTCTGTCTCTATCTAGTGGTCTTTCTTCCACTCCCATTGATCAGCCAGAGGCATGTATTTCTGTCTCCCTTCAGCTGACTGTTCGCCCGCATGTCTTCTTATCAGTTGTTGGTGTTGGCCGAGTCGGTCGCCTGTTCGAGGGTTAGTCACTACCGGTTTTTGGCAGTTGCTTGTTTCCATTTAGGTATTGTTTTTTTTTTTCGTTTTTGTTTTTCGTCTTTTGCGTTTTTGCGTTTTTGCCTGGCCTGTCCCAGCCCCAGGGGCCAATGGCAGGGTCGGCTTTTGGCTCACAGGGCCATGGAAACATTTCAGTAGGAATTTTATTGGACTCTAAATGGTTTATTGCAGTCTCTGGACAATATTTTTGACTGCAGTTTAAAATGGAGATTGTTAGTTTACAGCTTATTAAACATATTCTATAATATTCTATAATTTTTTTAGATTTAAAACATTCTAAATTCTTTAAAAAGAAAATCTTTCATTAAATTGAAATTCGTTAATAATATAAAGAAAAAGGTTTAATTGCAATGTGACTACAAATCAATTGTTTAAGTTTTCATTTAATTAGATATTGTGATAGTATAGAGTTTGAATTTCATTTAGAAAAGTAGAAAACCAACCTTTATTCTAACTAAAATCAACTTCTTAACACAATTATATTAAATTGTGAATATTCAAAAAAAAAAAAAATTTGTTAATTTTGACTGTAAATTATTTTAGCAATATTTTAAATGGTTATCTTACTATTTTATAATAATTTATTTTATAATGAATTACTTGAATTTAATTAATAAACTGAATTATGAAACTTTGTCAGAAGTGTATCTAAATGTCTGTTGATGTGGATGGATTTATTTTCAAATAACATGCAATATTTTTAGCAAATATTTATTTCAAAATTTTAAACTTAATCGAAAAACTAGTAGAATTGTTTATTGAAAAACTAATCACTAAGAAACTATAAGAACTGACCAGAAAAAAAAAAAGTTTTCAGAATGCATTTACCATATTTTAGAGAAAATTGTTGTTAGAATTGTATTAACTCGTTTATATGTATTAATTCTTATATACACCTTTTTAGGAAGAAATTTGTTGGTAATCCATTCTCAATAAGAAACGATTAATTTCCATTTAAAACTCATGCTGTGCCCATTTCTTACACATGGAAATCCGCTCCTGTTGCTTCATGCTGATATTAGGTTTACGCCCATGTTCATGTTCTTGTCTATTTGTATGTCTTATTTCCATTTGGGAAAACTCAAATGTTTGTTGTCAGTTGGATGTGTGTGTGTGTGTGTGTGTGTGTATTTTCTATAACATTTTGTGGTTTTGGCACGTTTTCGCACCTCTACAGAATTCCCAAATGAATTGACAGTTAGTTCAGCTAGTCAGGTATGGTCGAAGCTTGGTAAGGATCAGGAGTACATAGTAACCATCAACGGATGCAGATTCCCTCTCTCTCTCTCTCTCTCTTTCTCTCTCTACTTCTGTGGCAGCTGTCAATCGTCATTTGCACATATGACAGCTCATCTACGGAATTTAAATCGTCGTGGACGTCGTCTGACTCTCTGACTCAGTGGGATGCAATTCGTAGGCGCCCCCCCTACGAGTTATTCCCGATGTTGTTGTCTTTCTGTCACTTTACCCAACCAAGATAGAGATACAACATTTAGAGATATCTTCATGCACCTTTCACGCACAATGCATCATCTTTGGCTGTCTGGAAAAGTTTGTTGTCTTTTATTTTGCCTTCATTTCGTTTCTTTTATTTTCCTGTTGGTTTTTTTATTTTTTTCTGGATTTCATGAAACAAGTTGATTGACATTTTCACAACTTTTTTGTCGTACACTTTTCGTATTTGGTATTGCACACTGTTCGTCCTTTTGGGTGCTCCAAAGGTGATTTGTTATATTTTTCGGACAGCAGCAATTAATAGTAACAGGATGTCTGTATTTTTATCCCAAAAAAAGAGCCGAAAACGTAAAATCTATAACTGTCCCACATGGCCACAGAATGGAATGAAGCAACCCCAATGTATACATATGTACATTTTACATAGAAACATTAGGGAATCAAAATTACCTAATATTGGATAGTGAAGTACAGAATTTTTTTAGTAAATAAAATGGCTGAAATGTCAACAACATACATACATACATATATGTATATAATATCTATTAAATTCAAAATTGTTTATTATAACATTTCTATATGAATAATATTGGTTTCTTGATAAAATATCATTACATCTATGAGAAATTAAATTTTTGATTTGATTCTTCTGAATGTTATATTATATTTAAATATAGGAACAGTATGGAGCTCGTTAATATGGTTGTATTTTCTGACAATTTAATATCAAGTATATCTAGTAGGACATATGAGTTTAAAATTTTTTCTGTAAGTTTTTTCAAATTAGTAGAAAAAAAAGTAGAATCTATGTCAGAAAACATTAAATTAAGTCTCATTCAAGTTTGGCAGTCTGTTATGTCCATCTAAATATATATTTTGCTGATGATCGGATAGATTTTCTGACCAATAAAATTTTATAGGGCTATCGGTCTTTTAGAAGGTAATCTAGAAATAGTCGCCTGATCTTTTTTAAATTCGGCAGAGTTATTTAATTTATAAATGCCAAATTATTTCGAAAATAAAATAAGTTTTGATCATTTCTGACCAATTAATGGCTGAATTTCAGACAAATTGTTTCTGTTATTACTACGAATACATATATGATCAAATTGCCAAATTTTGAACAATATTTACACTGATATTAGCTTTTAAAATTAACAAATATTTAGTTTTCTAAGAATCCTGTTTTGCAATAATTTATACCCTAAGCCCAGAATAAATACAGAATAATCTAAACAAACTGTAAATCCAAGTAAATCATTTTTAATCGTTTCAACAGTTTCACGAAGGTGGAAAGGTTTGTCAATTTTAAAGTTGTACACCAATATTTTTAAACAATGTTTTTTTACTGGTTATTATTAAATTTGGCTTAGGATCTTTCAAGTTATAAAAGATACATCAGAACTGAAGATCTCAAATATTTCGTTTAGCTATAAACATAAGTCTATAAAATTGACTAACATGTGGAGATTAATTTTGTGAGAAATATTTTTTTTTTTAAGTTTTAGGTTATTCAAATTGACTTGTAACCAAATTAGGGAAATTGCCTTTCAATTAGGGAAATTATAAGTTTTTATTATTACTATAAATATAATGTACGCCAAAGTATTTTGAACGCTTACTTATCCTTTATCAGCATGGCCAAGGCGCATTGTTATCGTGACTTTGGTCCAAACATTCCGAATATGTTAGGCGTTGTATTTTTTTTGAAGATGTTTAACGGCGACAAAGATCGGATTTTTATCAAATTCATAATATTTTTCGTAAATTCTAAATATTTATTTTCTTGAAACGTGAATTTGAGTACCAATTGACAGAGAAAGAAAAAAATGCTTAGATTGTAGTTTGTTAAGACTCTTCAATGCATTAAGCCATTTGTATTATATAACACAATTCGGCTTAGTCACTAAATATATAAATGTCCACCCATAAAACTTTAACAGCAGATAGATTTTAAAAGATTATATCATCACGCTTAAGATTTTTAAAAAAAAGAAGGCAATAATCGATTAATACATCCTGGATTGCAGGAATTCATTTGAAATCTTCAGTGCCTCGCAATTGACTTAGAGGCCATATCTAAATTAATAAAAAATGCATTCAAATGGTAACATTTTAATTATATACTAGTACCAGGATGTTTGTGAGGATCTGATAAAAAAATACTGTTCATTTATGTTAAAAAATTAGAAAGACTTTTATCATGCTTGCTTTCCTGCAATCAAGTGAACATTGCCCTGACCATTTTATATGTTTCTAAATGGAGCAGTTCAGTAGATTTAATCTTGTATAATAAGGTAACTTGGTTTGCAAGAAGCCTTAATTACAATTGTAATTACATACTGCTTTCCCTTTTTTCATAGAGGATTTGGTCCAAGGCTTAAAATCGTATTAATAACAAAATCATAAAACTCATCAGACTTTTCCAATTACATATTCAATTATAATGGACAAAACCCTGACTGGTGCCCAGTGAGCATAAGTATTTTTGGCGACAATCTCTGTCTCCTTTGCCGTCGCCGTCTACGACTCCGATTTCCATTTAAATTTCGATTTGGTCTGTCAATGCAACAGGCTGAAGAGCTGATAAGTAGCTTCAATTAATTAATCATTACAGAAATCATGAACAAAAGCTGCACACCAAAAAAAATGGCACAAATATCGATTTACCCCATAAAAAAGAAAACCAAAAAAACCTACATACCCATCACATAAAACAAAGGAAATACAAAAAAATACCGCCATGAGCTTTAGCTTCTTTTTTTTTTTTGTATTTTTTTGTATATTGGTTAAAGT
Source organism: Drosophila insularis (assembly GCA_018903935.1). Lineage (NCBI taxonomy): Eukaryota > Metazoa > Arthropoda > Insecta > Diptera > Drosophilidae > Drosophila > Drosophila insularis. Next base: position 897,136 of record JAEIFP010000752.1, read on the forward strand.
CGGTGACAGTCGGCGCCGGGCAATCCATCAATTTGTGCAGCGCCAATTACGCCAGTTCTTCTCTTACTTTACTCTCGTCACGTCACTTCTTTTCGGACACCCAAAAACCAAACAAGAAAAAAAAAAGAAAAACATAAAGAAAACTTTCGTAAGACACCAACAACATCAACAACGTTATTGGAATTTATAGGCTATGTACGGGGGCGCCCGATTCGATTGGCGACTCAGGTCTTGGTCAGTTACTGACGCCTTCACTTCACATCCAAAATGCATATGTCATACGAATCGTAAGTACATGTACTTCCGACGGCTAACAAAAGCCGCTAAACAGACAGTTAATTGGCGCGACCACTAAATCCCTCGTAGCCATCATTGAAAAAGAAAAAAGTGATCAATCGAAATGCATTGGCTGGAATGTAGAAAGGTATTAAGCTAATTGGTGGACACTTGTTTACACAGTTTGGCCTAATGGATACTTTTACATTACATTATCTTTGATCTATTCATTGTTACTTTTATTAAACTACTATTAAACTTTAACTTATCCTTACAAGAGTATTGACTGAAAGACATTTCTTCGTAGTTATTTTAATATATGGAATATTGGCTTTTAAATAAAATAGTTGATTCTTTTAAAATATGTCTCTTTATAAAATTTTATTTTATTTTTTAAAGTTAAGACATTTTGTTATATTTTTAATTATATAAAAAATATTAAATGTTATTCGTATTAAATCATCATAAAATTTTGAAAACTATTTATATTTAATATGGGAAAAAGAAAGATTTAGTCTTTTCAATTAAGGGCCTTTTTTTTGTTTTATAAAACTTTTTTTAAATGGATTATCAGCTCTAAAATTTGTGTGAAAATTGATTTTCTTCTAAAAATTGTTCAAGATGCAAAATAAGTTAGATCTTTGACATAATTTGCCACTAAATGGGTAGAGCAACCCTTTTGCACTCAACTTTATATATATTATTTATGTCCTCCTTCATTCTTTCAAAGTGAATAAATTTGTCAACGACCTTGATCTGATTATAATGCAAATATTATGCAAAAAATTTGTATGTAAGTACATGAAAACAAAGTGTATGACTTTAATACAAAATTACCAATTTAACAAAATCTTTCATACACTTTTCCCGCATTTGCCGAGGTGGATAATGTTCGAGCGGGACAACTAGCCACGCTCACGACTTTTATCCGGCCGTTCGATAACCAATCAGAATAAGGCCACCAGCCATTGGGTTTTGCCTCGTGGCCAACCCTTATTTCGTTTAAAGAACCAAAAAAGGTAGTATGTCCACGCAGATGTAGGCCCAGGTAGACGAAAATGTAGATTTTTCTATTAAAGTCAGCAATTGAAAAGGTTCGTTGAAAGATACAACCAACTATGCTTTAAATTTGTAATAAAAGGTCATTTTGTAGCTTCTCTACAAAAACAATTAAAAATAAACGTGAAATAAATTGAATTATATTTAGCATCTGATGCATATAATGCTTCTTAACTATAATTTACATTGAAATATCCAACTTATATGTCTAGGAATTCTCCAGCCCTCCAAGTTACTTAATTAGTAAAAATAAATATTTAATCTTACCTCTAGTACTTAATATATGTACGTTTTATTATATCTTGCACAAATTGTTTGGTTTTACATTTTTTTATTGATGTTTTTATTAATTTTATGAAGTATTTATTCATTTACCACTTTTGAATATCTTTATGCCTTTTAAGAGCCATTATTTTGCTAAAACCCTGTAGTACATATTTGTGTATTGAAATGTTTTTTTTTTAACATCTAATACGTAAAACATCTAGTGTTCAGTATGATATTTGAATTAGTGTTACAATTAGTTTCAATGTTTGAGGTTTTTCTAAGATGCTGTGACATGTAATCGATTCATTCCTGTTTACTTATATAAAATTTTCTCCTTGAAAATTGTAACTTTCTAGAGTTGGTTTGCCGTGTGAATTATTAATTTATGTCAAAATAACAAGAACTTTTTCGTATTTTCCTTAAGGGACAATTCGGTGGAAGGCAATTGAGTTAAAAGAGAATTTAAAGGTTCTTATGCACATAAATATTTTATTAAAGTTGGTTTTGTAATATTTTTAAATAAAAATTAAGGACAAAAAGAAGATCTCAAAATTATAAGAAATGCTGCCAAGTTTTTCCGACTCCATAAAGTATCTATATATATATATATTCTTGATCAGAATAAACAGCCGAGTAAATTTAGCCATCTGTCGTGATGAACACCAAGATTTAGGAGTCTTAAAAACTAAAGCCTTAAAATTTTGAATGTAGCCTCTTGCAGTCTGCAAGCAAATCAAGTTTATTTCAAATTTTGGGTCCGGCTCCGGTGGCGGAATAAAACTCATTTTCCCGGAGTCCAAAAAAACAGAAGCCGACAAATTTGGACATATATTTGTTTAGTATGCGCCCAAATAATGAATATTTAAAATTTTTGCTACGCCAAATAAAATTTTGATTAAATATAAGGTGTATTTAAATTATACTTATAAATGTTTTGGTTAGGAGGTCATAAGTTAGCGTTATGCATGTAAAAATCATTTAATACACACATTTTGTCTTCATAATTTAAATAATATTTGAATTTACTTAGTTTAATGATCAAAAGATACATATTTCATATTATTTTAAGACATATTTTGTGGCACTGCTTATATTTGTACAAATTTTGATAGCATACTTTTAGGTGCATGTAAATAATTATTCGAAATCGAACGTCTTTGGTACCCAAGCTGCCATCTAACCCTAACCAAACTGAACACTGAACACATTTCTAATACATTGTTTGAGTCTTAAGTGCTAAAAATAAAATAATGAGTTTCTGTTGTGCGTTTTTTGTTCTAAGTGTAGGTAAAAGTCAAGCCTTGAATCCACTCACTTTTGACTTGTTTATGGTAATAGGAGTAAGTACTTGCCCCTGAGGCAAGTTCAAAATTATTTTTAATGAAACAAACAAGATGAAAAATACGTAAAACCTGTCGATGTCTGATAAAGTTGCTGCCTGCATTTCAACTTCAATTAGGCGCGGAGTAGACCGGTGGTCTGACCTTGTCCCGCAGAACGATAACAGGTCCAGGTCCAGATCCAGGCAAACTGTGGCATTGGGTCAGCCTATATAAAGCAAGTGTCAGGCAGAGGTTTCATTTGTGTAGTAAGTGAGCAAGTGATAGGAAGAAACCTTTAAGCAATGATGTGGAGCAAAGTAAGTTTATATGAATTTAATGCAACGGATGACGATCTTAAACTCTGTTTTTTTTTATGCCATCAGTTGATAATATTCGTAGCCTTCTTGGCCTGCACACAAGCCGGACTATTGCCCGTGAAATCTGTGGGAAGTGAGGATACCTTTGATGCCCATCCACGCTATTCCTTCGGCTATGATGTTCAGGATGCGGAGACAGGCGATGTTAAATCTCAGACAGAGCAACGCGATGGCGATGTTGTCCAGGGCCAATATAGCCTCAACGATGCCGATGGCTATCGACGGGTTGTGGAATACACTGCCAATGCTGAGCAAGGATTCCAGGCTGTGGTTCGACGTGAACCCATCTCTGGGTCAGCACCAGTGATACCGAAAGTTGTTGCCCCCAAAGTCCAGCTGCAACCCTTGAAAAAGTTGCCAGTCCTAAAGACTTATGTCCCAGCGGCAGCTGTGGTTAGATCTTACTCTCCGTCTCCTGCTATAATTCATCATCATTCGCCAGTCGCTCATGTTCTACATGCTGCCCCAGCTCCGGCAATTTTAACGCATCATGTACCAGTGACGTCACTAGTGAAAACAACTTCTCTGCATCATACATCGCATCCTCAAGCTATTTCATATGTGTTCTAGATATAATCAATTCAAAACTGAAATAATTTCTTTTAAAATAAACAACTGAATTTTAATTGATGAATTCCAATTACTTACTTGAAATCTAGAAAAAGTTAAGTGTCCTTTTTAAGAATATGAGGACTATAATTTATTATATAAGTATTTGAGTTTGCTTAATTTTGAATTTATTAGTCCAAGTCCAAATATAATTTTGGATGGCGAGTAAGAATTTTAAAAACCCGAATAATAACTTTTATTCTTTTTCTGTATTTATGCCGAAGTAAAAAGTAAAGGGTTAAATTTCTATAAATTTTCTTTAGTGTAATAAAAAAATCAAATTAATTGACATCTAGGTATTGAATAGATTTCATTGGTCTATACATTTAAATGGTAAACTGCAGAAGCCTTGTGACTATTGGGTGGCCATTCGGAAGTTCAGGTGACAAAACAATAAACTTAAACTTTAAAATCCAATTAACGTTCAACTGGATCGCTTCACTCAGCACCAAAGGCAGGTGGGTAAGTGTGTATGTGTGTGTGTCTGTGTGTATTTAAGGTCGTCTAGCTACGACATGGCAAGGTAGCCCGACTCCTCGAAAACAATGGCAAAAGCCCCCAAAATTGTTGCATTCAAATTGAAAATGAAGAAAAATAAAAATAAAAAAACCGTTGTTATGCATTTGCGCATGCATTGCATACGATATTATTACAAAAACAAACTAAAATGGGTTGATTAGGTCAGAGTGCCGATCGATGAATACTCTCCAGAGATCAGAACGAAAGGTTTTTATTGCTATTTCAAATTCTGCTGAAAATGATCGAAGTCAATTGCGCGATTTCAGGGATTAGGATTGGATAATGTTTTCAATAGTGTTGCAAAAGTTACTGCATAGGTAATATACCCTTCCATTTATTGGATAGTTAGAGTGTTTAATAACAGTGTAGACTATTCGAAAGCGAAATAACAAATGGGGCGAGGCGATCATCATGGATCGAAATGCACGTTCGGGTATGTGCGAGCTTCTGAATGTTGTCTGAGGCCAATATTAATTCGGCTCGAGTGCGTCCAATTCAATCAAGAAGGCATTATAATATGGCATCGTCGTCGTGTCTGGTCGTTGGGGTTTTGTCACTCGTCTGTTTGCTGTAGCCTTGGCTATCACCTTCCCCTCCCCCACCTCCTTCCCACACCACTTTCGTAGTACCCAAACACACAGTGCTTCTAGTCTTGATGTACTTTATATTGTCGCCATGCTCTTGTGACGCAAGTGCACACAGTTGGCCATCGGCTTGGTATAAAAGCTCCAGTTGGATGGTATTCAAAATCAGTTCAAAACCAATTACGGTATCTAGAGCAACTACCACCCCCAAAACAAAACAAAAACCAAATCAATCCAAAAATGGCATTCAAAGTAAGGACTCGTAAATCATTCTAGTGTTGTGTATCTCATCAGCAGTGAAAATACAAAAGAATATCGTGAACTTAACTTGTAACTTGTGTCTTTTCCCTTCCCCCCACCCACACAGTTCATCGTTCTCTTTGCTGCCTGCATTGCTGTGTCCAGCGCTGGCCTCATTCCCGCTGCTGCCCCCTTGGCTGCCGTCGCCCAGGTTGAGGAATACGATCCCCATCCCCAATACACTTACGGCTACGATGTCAAGGATGCTTTGTCCGGTGATTCCAAGACCCAGGTGGAGAGCCGCGACGGTGACATTGTCCAGGGCCAATACTCGCTGAACGATGCTGATGGCTATCGCCGTATTGTGGACTACACTGCCGATCCCATCAATGGCTTCAATGCCGTTGTTCGTCGTGAACCCTTGGTAGCTGCCGTTGCTGCTCCAGCTGCAGTTGCTCCTGTTGTGCGTGCTGCTCCAGTTGTGGCTGCTGCCCCTCTGGCCGCTCCCATTGTCCGTGCTGCTCCTGCCTTCGCCGCAGCTGCCTACACTGCTCCCCTCACCTATGCCGCTGCCCCAGCACCAATTGTGAAGACTGTTGCTCCAGCTGCCGTTGCCGCTCCATTGGTTGCCGCCGGACCCGCCATTGTCAAGACCCAATTCGCTTCGCCACTTATCTCGTATGCCTATTAGAAACAATATATATGCCACAATAGGTCAAATCCGATCCGATAATTGCCGTTAGTTGTTATTGAATAAAAAAATTGATGTCGAGAATATATAAAATTTCACTTTTTCTTTTAAAATTGTAACCGAAAAGCTAAGCAACTAAGCTAGTTAGCTAGAACATTTCTATCAGCTAACTTCTGGGTTTAAAGGAGATAATCTGCCGGTAGAGTCAGAGGGATTTTACTGTTAAAGAATTAGATTTATACCGTTTTAGAAAGCACATTTTAATTACCTTTTTTGAAGCATTGGCAATGCTTAATTAAACCCATGTCGAAACCGATTTTAGTCTTGCAACCTTTTAACAAAAAATGGTTATATTACGTCATCATTATTGTCAAGACAAAACATTAGACGACTTTTAACTAAATCTAGATGATTTTTGACATAGATCTAGATAGAGAAACCACAACAAAGAGTAGTACTTTGCTTTTGAATGTGTGGATCGTGAGTTCAATTTAAGCTGATTAACTAGTTAACATTATTGAAGAAAATTAAAAATCATTACACGCACAAAACACAACCACTTTACTTTCACTCTCATTATCACTTTATTCAAGGTCGCTGCCAAAAAGAAAGAACCAACAGAAGGAAACTACAAATAAAAATGAAATAATGTAAAAGTAAATGGTTAAATGAATCAGTCAGCGAGTGAAGCGGAGAAGCTACGTGAGAAGACCAGAGGGCAGGGCTAACTTCAATTTCACCGAAGTTGCTATACCCTTTAAGTGACAAAATGAGAAATTTAATTATGAAATTTGGCAGAGTCAGTAAAATGTATATCGGACACATCTCATTGGTCGCTTCGCATGGTCGATGATGCTCTCCTTTTTGCAATGCACACTCCTGACCATATCAACTATACCTTTTGGCAAGGGTATAAAAAACAAAGATAAAATGTTTTAAATTGCTCGCCAACACACAAAAAGGGACAAGAATGAAAAGTTTGCGGACAAAACGTGGAATGAAAGACGACAATGAAATACGTTTAAAGGCTGTTTAGACTTACCACAGAGTGGTCAATTGAAGATTCAGTGTGAATGGGGCTTAGCAGGCATTTGGTTTTTACGTGCGACATACAACACGAGCTTTGATGTAATTCGCCTTGTTGCTTTGCCGTCTCTCGTTGTGTCTCTTGTTTATGGGACACCTCGTTGAATTTAATCGAAAGACAAACATGCTAAACATGGGAACCGACCACATACCTACGTATAGTTGGTAAAAACAATGCCGACTTCAGTCAACGGTAATTAGCCATTAAAATATACAAAAAAACCTGACTTTGACCTTAACCCTCACTGTACGCAAATAGAGTGTGTGTGAGGGAGAGGGAAAAGACAGGGAAAGCGGCAGAGAGACATGATATGACCTGGCATATGTTCACAAAAATCTTGATTTATATCTGGTAGCTGCTATCAGCCCGATTTACATAGGGGAATACAATTTAAAGGCCAAAATGTCTCGTTAATCATTCCAATACATTGCACTTGGCGAAAGGAGTTGCAATTCAAAATTGAATTGACCTTAACAGGTTTGGTTTTTGTTGGTCTTCCCTTCCGTTCAATTTTCATTGATTGGTGTAAATGATTGGGAGAGAACCAACATCTTTTTTTGGGGAAAAATGAATTTAAAAGACTGTAATCTGTGTTTATTACTGTCGGCAAGTGATTTCCAAATTATATGGTCAAAAGAATAGGTACGAGAGACGATCAAGGTAAGAGCTTAATTTGGTAATCACTAATTGACTGCCAAAGAAATGAAGGGTGTTTCAAATTCAATTCAACTCAGTTTGTTTCTCAGCTTAAAAATATTCAACAATTTAATTCTGTCTTCTGTTAAGCCAACTCTCAATGATTGGCAAACAAATTCAAGTAATACATTTCAGTGATGTTGGTGGTAGGCAATTGGCAAAGGGGCAACAGCGACAGGAGCCACGGTCTTGACGACAGTCTTCAGCTGGTGTTCCAAGGGGATACGATTGACAACGGCATTGAAGCCATTGATGGGATCCGAAGTGTATTGAACAACACGCTTGAATCCGTCGGCATCGATCAGCGAGTATTCACCGTGCACCACATCTCCATCGCGCTCCTCCACCTGGCTCTTGGTGTCACCAGAGATGGCATCCTGCACATCGTAGCCGAATTTGTACTGGGGATGGGGATCGTATTCATCATCGTGTTTGGCCAGAATCGGTTGGGCATGGGCCAGAGCTACTGGAGCATGAGCTACAGCCAACTGGGCAGGTGCAGCGGAATGATACACCTGCTGGACGGGTAAAACTCCAGCACTGACAGCCGCAACAAGAGCCAGAATGGTGACAAACTAAAAGGATATATGATGAATATCTAATATATTTTTCCTTGATTTTCTTTCCTTACCTGAAAGGCCATTTTTAAATAGTTTTTGTGATGAATGAGGGTAAACTTTGCTTAACGGAGTGCGTCTGTGGAATGATTTGATCTCCAGCTATTACAGGTTTTTATATGCCAAAAAGCAAGCGAATTGAAAACGGTTTAATAATCAAAATATATAATATTTTGGCACACTTTTTTTCATTATTATATTATTTGAATATTTTATTAACACGGCCCACACACTTGATACTTTTATGCAATAAACCTGTAAATGTACTTTGCGATTAGTGTCGTAGGTAATTTTTGTTGGATATCGCCAAAAATTAAAACCAAATGCTGACCGCAGGCAATTTATTCATTCCGCTTTCACTATTCTGCCTTGAAATTCGATACGGCAAGAGACCTTAAGAAACATTTAATAGAAATTGTATAAGAAATTAACTTATTAGTGCTTAAATGGCCTTTTAGATCTTTACAGAAGCCAATGACATACATAAATGTTTGTAGAGATTTTCAATAAGTATTAAAAGAAACAGAATCATTGTAATGAAAGGTGTCTAAACTTTAGAGCCTTATCATTAATTTAAAATAGTTGCACATGATTTTAATACATTTAACTCATACCAATCTGAAAGAAATTTTAGATTTTTAGACATTAAATAAAATAACTTTTGGAAACTTTCAGATTTTGTTGGATCTAGAAAGAAAATATAAGAACATTCTGTAAATGGAAGTAAAGAGTTCAGAAATTTTTAAAAACCATAAGAGTTTAAGAGTTAAAACAATCACATTTAATTTTCATTAAAAATAGACAACAGAAATCGATGTTTCAAAATTTACAAATTGGCAACGGCATAAGTGGGAGTTGCTGTGTATCTGAGGGGGGCGCGAAGGATTGGAGATGCCACTGCCAGAGGAGCAGAACGAACAATGGGAGCTGTCAATGCCAAGGGAGCAGATCTAACGATGGGGGTGGCCAATGCAAGAGGGGCCGATTGGCGCACAATTGGAGCAGCAACGGCCAAAGGAGCAGCCTTGATAATTGGAGCTGGAGCAGCGACAGCCACGGCAGCTGGAGCAGCCTTAATCAAGGGTTCGGCCACGGCGACAATTGGTTCACGACGGACGACAGCATTGAAACCGTTCAGAGGATCGGCGGTATAGGTAACGGTGCGCTTGAAGCCATCGGCATCGATCAATGAGTATTCACCGCGAACCACGTCACCATCGCGTTCCTCCACATGGCCCTTGTTGTCCCCGGAGAGAGCATCCTGCACGCCATAGCTGTACGAGTACTGAGGATGGGGATCCACCTCTTCCAATTCGACCGTTTTGGCCAGAACAGGTGCTGGTGCCACTGCCAAGGGAGCCGGGGCAATGGTGCGCAGGACAGCAGCATTGGCCATACCGATCAGAGCCAGAGCGAAGACAATCTGTAAATTTTAAAGACACCAGTTAAATCTATAATCCTTTATTGGGTTTCACTTGTGTACCTTGTAAGCCATTTTTCTTTTTGGAGGAGGATTTCAGTTGGTTAAACAAAAGTCAAAGACTGAATGTCTGACCAATTGATGGGCCATCGATTATATAGTCGATTGGATGACATTGATGACACCTAATTGGAATTCCATTTTGGCATTACGTTTTGGGTGGCTTCGGGGTATTGAAAGTTTATTAATCTAGTCACGTCTCGTCCTCAGTTCTTGCACTTGTCATTAAATAATCAAAATACATTAGCCACATAAATAATTTATTGGATTTCCACTATTTTACATCCAATTGATTTTGCGAAATTAAATCAAAAATAAATCTATTCATTTTTCGACGAATGACCCACATTTTCTTGAGTTGTGGTAAAAAGGAAGATTGGATGAAAATCACAAGATCAAATAAAATAAATCAACCAAGAGTACATACATATATGGCATATCCTATGGATTAATAAGATATATTCAACAATTAAAGCTAAAACATATTGATCTACATATGTATACATCGCTTTAACTAATGCAATGCCGAAAAAATGGAAAACTGGTTTACAGGTAGCTGCTTTTACCTTAGATTAATTGAATTTATTCGGATGACAACACACAACAGGTACCCGAACAACAATGAGCTGGCTCCACACACACACACACATACACACGCCGAGACCCAATCTCGATCTCAATGCTACAGTTTCCATACACACGGTTATCATAAATGAATTGCACTAATTACGCGGGAGGGCAGAGACCATGGCAAAGAAACCACCGGCATATGTAACTATAAAAGCCAAGTAGAGCCACTAGCCATCACAGTCCAACAATCGCAGCAACAGCAGCACCACAAAGACTCAAATAAAAAACATAAAATGGCATTCAAGGTACGTGAAGTTATTTAGCCCGCGATAACATTGAAAACTACAATTACTCCATTTTGCATTACCAATTCACCCAGTTCATCGCCCTCTTCGCTCTGATCGCCGCCGCCAACGCCGGCATCCTGCCCGCCACCCAGGTGTACCATGCAGCTCCCGCTGTGGCCACCTATGCTGCCCCCGCCGCAGTGGCTCACTATGCCGCGCCAGCTGTGGTGAAGACCATTGCCCAGCCGGTGCTCGCCAAGGCTGCTGAGGAATACGATCCCCATCCCCAGTACAAATACGCCTACGATGTGCAGGATTCCCTCTCTGGTGACTCCAAGAGCCAGGTGGAGGAGCGCGATGGTGATGTGGTCCGCGGCGAATACTCCCTGGTCGATGCTGATGGCTTCAAGCGCACTGTCCAATACACCGCCGATCCCATCAACGGTTTCAACGCTGTCGTCAACCGCGAACCCTTGGTCAAGGCTGTGGCCGTGGCTCCAGTTGTCAAGACCATTGCTCCAGCTGTCGCCCACTATGCTGCCCCCGCCCAAGTTGCCCACTATGCTGCCCCCGCCGTTGTCAAGACAGTGGCTCCAGTTGCTCACTATGCTGCCCCCGCTGTGGCTCACTATGCTGCCCCCGCTGTGGCTCACTATGCTGCCCCCGCCGTTGTCAAGACTGTGGCTCCAGTGGCCCACTATGCTGCCCCAGCTGCCTATGCCACCTACCACCACTAAGCAATGCCATTTTGTTAGACGTGTCGACTGAATCTGATGATCAATGAATTTAGCATAATTTTTGTTGCCAATTTTAAAATAAAACTTTCTATATAATATTAATTACACTGTGTGAAAACAATTATTAGATGGGTCACTTACTAGATTTCGAAGGAATGGTGAAACTGTAGTCAAATTACTAAGTATCCTTCAAGAGCCATAACTCTTTTTTTGAGTCCTTCATCCCATTTCATGCCACTAAATCGTATTGTCCTTTTTCGCCGCCCTAAGGGATATTTTTTGTAGACATCGAACAAGAATTAGCTGAGCCAGGAAGGCTGCTAAATTCAAATCGATTTCTGGAATGTTTTTCGAAATATTCCCCCTAATGCTTAATTTTTTTTGCATTCTTTAACACCTTTCCTCATAGCAGGTTTCCTATCCCTCATGACTCATCAACTGCTTCTTCGGGTCTGGTAATGGCATGACCACGCAGTTGTTTTTATGAGGGAATAAGTCATCAAATCCTTATAAAAAATAAAAATTTTGACCTCAACATATACAAGTGAATTGTATTTCTGTGTTGTCGAAAATTAAATATTAAGAGTTAAACAGTGATATTTAAAATAAATAATATAATAAAATATGTATACGCAGAGAATAATTTATACTTTCCGTTTTTAAACGTTAGCGGCTTAAAGTCGTAATTTGGCAAACAAGTTTATCAAAAAATCTAAAATTACAAGTTCTTTTTGGTAAGTTTCATTAGAAGGATACATTCATAGTTTAAGGGGGTGGTATTTTTTCTGTTTAAGCGATTGAAAGGATATGTCTTAAATTTACCATCAACCACTCGAAAAAGGAGGCTCTTGAAGGATACTTAGTAATTTGACTACAGTTTCACCATTCCATCGAAATCTAGTAAGTGACCCATCTAATAATTGTTATCACACAGTGTAATTAATATTATATAGAAAGTTTTATTTTAAAATTGGCAACAAAAATTAGGCTAAATTCATTGATCATCAGATTCAGTCGACACGTCTAACAAAATGGCATTGCTTAGTGGTGGTAGGTGGCATAGGCAGCTGGGGCAGCATAGTGGGCCACTGGAGCCACAGTCTTGACAACGGCGGGGGCAGCATAGTGAGCCACAGCGGGGGCAGCATAGTGAGCAACTGGAGCCACTGTCTTGACAACGGCGGGGGCAGCATAGTGGGCAACTTGGGCGGGGGCAGCATAGTGGGCGACAGCTGGAGCAATGGTCTTGACAACTGGAGCCACGGCCACAGCCTTGACCAAGGGTTCGCGGTTGACGACAGCGTTGAAACCGTTGATGGGATCGGCGGTGTATTGGACAGTGCGCTTGAAGCCATCAGCATCGACCAGGGAGTATTCGCCGCGGACCACATCACCATCGCGCTCCTCCACCTGGCTCTTGGAGTCACCAGAGAGGGAATCCTGCACATCGTAGGCGTATTTGTACTGGGGATGGGGATCGTATTCCTCAGCAGCCTTGGCGAGCACCGGCTGGGCAATGGTCTTCACCACAGCTGGCGCGGCATAGTGAGCCACTGCGGCGGGGGCAGCATAGGTGGCCACAGCGGGAGCTGCATGGTACACCTGGGTGGCGGGCAGGATGCCGGCGTTGGCGGCGGCGATCAGAGCGAAGAGGGCGATGAACTATTGGTAAGACAAAATTCAGTTAGTTATGCTTTGTAGATTGATATCCTGTGTTGTGTCTGAGGATCCCACCTTGAATGCCATTTCGAGATGCAAGTTGTGTGACTGGGACTGGGAACTGTATGTGGATTGAAAGCCAATTGCAGTATGATAAGAAATTAGCAACTCCGCATAGCTTTTATACTCCTCGTCATGAGCTGCTACCGAGGTTGTCCATTATTTACATCAGTATTATCAAAGAGCAAACAATGCAGAGCGAAAGGCCGCCGCAGTGGTTTGAGTCAAAGCTCTTGGCCAGCTCAACAATGTTGCGTTAGATCTCTGTGTTCGTGCTTGTGTGTGTGTGTGTATGTTGGGGGAAAATGTGGAGCAAATCGGACTCACAGACTCTGAGTCTCCTCCAGTTGCCGGACTTGTACTTGATCGAAACAGAAACCGAAACCGAAACCAATACGCGAATTGTGTCTCAAGTAATTTGACATTCAATTTGTGTGCGACATTAAATTTGCAAAAAAAAACAAGAAAAAAAAAAAACGAAATAAAAAACAGAAGAAAAAATGCTTTTGTTGCTACCGGATACCTTTTTGCGCTTTTTCTTTAGGTTTAAGCCAAAGCATGTTCCCGAAACCAAACCGGTCTAGGTCTTGGTCTGTGGCTAAATAATTCACATTTGAATTGCTGACGCCTGAACATGACCAATCAGGGAAACACGGATTCAAATAATTTAAATACCCACATCATATACAATCCAATTAAATTAAATTGTTATGGTTAAATGTATTTATTATAATGAAATGCCATTTATATCTTTGTACTGTGAACTAATATCCCTAAAAGATATTGTAAGAATGTATTTAATTTATAGAAATTTCGATGAAATGTTAATACAAATTTCCTGTTTCATGTTTGAATTCTTTTTAATGAATAAAATAATTTATTATGAAAAATAAAAATGAAGTGAATAAAATTAAATAGAAATTGAATTAAATTAAATGAATAAAATAGAAAAGTATTCCTTTTTTTCCAGGTTTGTCGCTTATGTTTGCTCTAAATTTCCTTTAAATTTCAGAGTTTTTAGAATTTTAAAACATAATAAAATTATATTTGGTGATATATATTATAAAATATGCTGTTTAATAAACTTTTGCTCATTAAAACCAACTGCTTTAGCTTGGATTTCAAATAATTTCTACAAACATGGAAATAATCAAAAACATAAAGTCCAAAAAAGAAACCAATACACTCATGTACGTCCATTTAAAATTAAAACAACTATTTATTGTTAGTAACAGGGTCCTAAGCTTTTTGTTGGAGGAGAATTCCATTGTGGGTCATATCAAATACTGTCAAATTTAGGTACTTAGGAAACATTTTTTTAAGGAACTTGATTTTCGAAATCCGTAACTGAAAAATTGATTTAAATTAATTGATTTCTTGCAGCATTTTTGTAACAATTTATTTTAAAGAATATTTACAATAGAACTAGTTAATGAAAGCTTAAAGAACTAAAAAAATGTCAAATGAAATTGCCGAATGAGAGAGATGCAACAGAATTAATACTCTTTATCAGATCAAGACAAGTCGAGGTGGCTCAATTCACTGATGATGATAGTAGTCTTGAGTCTCATGAGCTGGAGTGGAAGTCTCATAGGTGGCATAGTGATGCTGGTGCTGATCCTGTTCATGTTGAGCTTCATGCTGATGGTAGGCGGCAGGAGCCACATAACTATGGATTGGAGAAGGAGCCGCATAGGTAACTGGAGTCTTGACAAGGGTGGTGGGAACAGCGGCAGCATGGTGATATTGAGCTGGTGCAGCAACCACCTTATGAGCCACATGGGTCAAGGGCTCACGATGGACAACAGCATTGAAACCGTTGACAGAGTCGGCAGTATATTTGACAGTGCGACGGAAACCATCGGCATCATCCAGCGAGTATTCACCCTGGACAATATCACCATCACGAGATTCTACTTGGCTCTTGGAATCACCGGACAAAGCATCCTTGACATCATAGGCAAAGTTGTATTTGGGATGAGGATCATCGGGATAGATTTCATGGGCGTGGGCATGTGCATGGGCATGGCCATGTGGCTGCTGCTGATAGAGGACATGCTGAGCCTGTGGAGCGGCAGCAACAGCGGCGTGATAAAGCTGGGGCTGTTCCTGATGTTGATGATGGAGCTGCTGCTCAATGGGAATTAGTCCAGCCGAGACTAAAGCCAGGCAGGAAACGAAAGCAACCAACTAATAACAAAAGAAGGGAAAATTTCATATATATGAGTCAAAATCTTTTAACTGAACTGCCTTAAGCCAAGTTGGAATTAACTTACCTTGAAAGCCATTTTTGTATATTATTTTGTTTGCCAAAGAAACTTTGTCCTCCTTCTTCAAGCGCTGTGATTTGAATAATAATTGAACAACCTCATGGATTTGTATTTATAGACGAAATGTTTCTTCCAAACTTTTGTGGGTTAACCAAAATGTTTGGCCTTTCTTTCACTTTTTTGAACACAAAACAAAAACCCAAAAAAAAGAAAAAAATCAACCTTTTTTTCAATTTTTTCCCGTAATTTTTTTCCAATTTTTAATTCATTTGCATGTTGGGAGATTTGCACCCACGAGGCCACACCCATTTTTTGTTTTCGCTATTGTTGTGAATGAAAGAGCCCGACAAGAAAACAAAAGACTTAGGCGAGCAACTCGACTCTACTCCAAAGAGATCAAAGTCATGTAAGTAACCCAATAAATTTGATCGATGCACTTGACACACACACACACACACACACACACACATTTACACATACACTTATATCATTATATATCTCCTACTGCATTTGACCCACAAAAAAAAAAGTTGTCTACTCATTTTACATACGTTTTACCCACCTGCCTCTTGGGTTTGTAACGATTTGCTATTTAGAGCTTTTAGGTTTCAGTTAAAGCTTTTTCCTTTATTATAGCACATAGAGTGCTCAATCATCATCACCATAATGATGATCATCAGAGTCATTGCCGTTGAACAAAACTATTCACGTACGAAAAGTGACTCAACTCAGGCCAACCAACCAACCAACCAGTCAATTGCCAAATGATGTAATACCAAAATACCGCATAGTAACCTACACACCTGTAAACACTGACAATTGACGAAAATAATGAAAAGAATTTCATTTTAAAGGTCATTTCTAAATGTTTTGAATGAGAATGAAAGTAGAATCGGATAAAGTTAAAAATAAATTTAAATAAAGTAATATATGGCGAAATTGCTAGCTATCAGGGTCGGACTCTGATTGGGGAATTATCCAAATTGATTCGTATATTGAACATGCCAATTGTTTTTTTAGTTTTTTTTAATTTTTATGGTTTATGGTGTGTTTTTATTTAACTATTTAGCTTGTTAGTTCAATAACTTTAGTTACCCAGAAAACACATTTTAATTTGTTTAATCCGCAATAACTTTAATTAGCATCCTATTCATAAATTCTGCGAACAAATTATTAAATCGAAATATGGTACTAATGGAACAAACACAGTTCCGCTAATGTTTTGAATAGTGTCAGATTTTTATCTATAGGCCAATACTTGTTTCAAATTTTGTAAAATATTTTCGGGACATTGAGAGCAACATTAACTTTTTAAACCAATTATTAGTAAGTGACTTTTTATTTTGGTGCTGATGATATGTATAAATATTCATTAATTATAATAATTATAAAGTAGTCCTTTCTGAAAACAAAGGAATAACAATGCAAAGATTTTTTTTGAAATTTGAAAAAATGTAGAACACAAATTTTTCAAAGAACTATACAAATATGGAAGAGTGGCTCTCTCATAGTCACGGAAATTTTAAGATGTCAAAAACAAAATATTATTTTTTAAAAATGAAACTTGCGAACCGATTTGAATTTTGTGTCATAGAAGGTAATAAAAGCATTTTATTGGCCAAAATTTACAAAGGGTGCATGAAAAAACATTTTATATACTCTTCTTGGGGGTTTGTGGTGACTGCTTAAATTTCGATTTTTGTAACATTTGTAAAATTTTTGAATTTTTGGTATTGCCACACCCTTCTTCAAGGAGCATTTACAAACTAAAAAATAACACAAAATTTTTAAATTAAAATAAAGTTATAACTTTTTTGTAATCTACGTTTGTAATCTACATTAATAATTCCGTTAACTGTCTTTGGAGAATCCACTTATTCCAATTTTTATCTATTTTGTTAGTCCTCAATTTGTTATAGTTATATGACTTACTATTTATAGAATGATAATATAACATTTAGCGAACAAATATCTATTTTTTTAAAATATTTTAATGGACAAATATTTTAAAAAGGACAGAGTCCAACCTACTTCATAATCAATCAAATATTTCAATAGCTAATTTTTCATTATTGAGTTTAATCAAACTAAGCAAGGGCATAATAAATTAAAAATCTTATTTAAATGACTTTCCTTAAAATTAGTTATTTATAAAGAATTCAGCAACATTTGCTTCCTATACATGATATTCCGAAAGTTCTCTCAAGAATTCATTGACCCCTTGCCAACTCCCTTTCGATTTCAATTTGCTTCACAATTAACTCTTAATTCACCGAAAGTTGAAGCATTTTGCACTTTGCGAGCATTTCAATAAAACAAATTAATTAAAAAATTTGGTTACTCATTACCCAATCATTATGGAAATCATAAAAGAGCTAGAGCTAAGAATTCCCCTCCTCGATCGACGTCTGAGGTGCGTCTGGGCAGGCGCCAAACCAGTTTCAATTGCTTGCAGAGTGAGAAAAGGCAATAGAAATCTACCACGTCATGAAATGGGAAAAAAGCCGGCTTAAAATAGAAGTCAGTTAACAAAAATTAAGTCCGTTAGATACAGCTAACTGACCAATAAAACCGGAAACTCCATAAACACGTGCTACTCTGATCTTGAGAGATATTAGAATCCCTGACATACAAGTACCTTCAGATATGTATTTCTTTTAGTAGAGGTTAACTAGATTACGGCAAGGGCTTGTTTTGATTAATTATTTGCTGATAGGATTAGTTAATTTTCTTTGCTTAGCGCCAATTGAATTGGTTAAATTGGTAAATTTGTTGGGAAGGTGTAACAAATGGAGCATTAATTGAAATTGAATAACAAAAAGTAAAGAAAAAATCGAATTTGAACGTTTGGAATTTCAATGTCGCTGAGCAGAAATGATTTAATTGTGAGAGCGATTCGAATGGAAATAATCGGTTAATGTTAATGATTTGTATTATTTAAGCATTCGATGTGGGTTTTTTTTTCTTGTTCGTCGTTTTGCCAGATCCTTAAGAACCGGATGCGTTTTGAAGGGGAACTTATTGCTAATGTCTTTGATGAAGTATTCACTGTGAATGGGTATCAACATCCGCCAATTTTGCACATGGGTGGCAGGATTACTACTAAGATTGGTCTAGAGAAGACTTAAAATTTGATTTGTGAATTTTAAATTAAATATTTATAATTTTTAATAGAACAGATAACAAAGTTTATAGGCGACTAAAGTTTAATGGTGATAGGTGACAACTGGAGCAGCATAAGAAGCGTAGTGGGCCACTGGAGCCACAGTCTTGACGACAGCGGGAGCAGCATAATGAGCCACAGCTGGGGCAGTATAGTGAGCAACTGGAGCCACAGTCTTGACAACGGCGGGGGCAGCATAGTGGGCAACTTGGGCGGGGGCAGCATAGTGGGCAACTGGGGCAACGGTCTTCACAACCGTAGCGGGGGCAGCATAGTGAGCCAAAGGTTCGCGGTTGACGACGGCATTGAATCCGTTGATGGGATCAGCGGTGTATTGGACAGTGCGTTTGTAGCCATCAGCATCGATCAGGGAGTACTCGCCACGGACTACATCACCGTCGCGCTCCTCCACTTGAGCCTTGGAGTCGCCAGTCAGCTTATCATCGACACCATAAGAGAAACGATACTGTGGATGGGGGTCATAGGGTTCCTCCGACTTGACCACCACCTTGTGGGCAACAGCCAAAGGAGCAGCCACTGGAGCGACTGCCTGATGATAGGCCAATGGGGCATAACCAGCGCTGGCCACAGCAACAAATGCCAAAGCGAAAACGATCTATAAAAGCAGAAAGAATAAAAGATAAATATTGCCGATCTACTATACGGAATCTTCTCAATCAGCTTACCTTGAATGCCATGTTCTTTACAGAAGTGAGTCTGAGTGCTGAATGATATGGTTTCTGCTGGGGGTCTGCCGTATTTATAGTCACTTGTATGCACTTTCCTCGATAGCCAATTTTTCGATCATGCATATATGTGGTAAGGTGCTTAACGTTGGCCTTCTGCATATCATGGCCCAAAATTAGCGCTCAGTCACCGCAGACGCAATCGACATCGAAGAGATTGTCGTACTGGCCGAGAGGCTGCGCAGCTGCAATCGCAATCGATTGCCAATGGGCCAATTATTTAGAAAGGATTTTGGGGATTTCCTTTTTGCTGTGCCCACGTATCAGAGGGTTAAGTGGAATGATTGCAGCCGCTAATAGCTGCATTTCCCCCCTCTTCTTTGTTTGTGATTAATGGAAGATACTTGGGTGGGTTGAAATTGCAGTGACCTTGATATATATTTTGTAAAATTAGATCGAAATCGTTAATGTAGATTAAAGTAAGCTGAATGCATTATTTTTTTACAACAGCTTCTACTATGTTAAAGGGAATATTTCCGAGTAGTTCATTGAACTTGGGTTGTGTAATCTGATAATAAAATCTCTACTTAACATTATCCGAATTTTAACTTTATCCAAAACATCTGCTCTTTTCACATGCTAGAATTAGAATTCTCTTTTTATTAACTTATGATCACGATCTATTGTCTCTTTTTATATATCAGTTAAGGCAATCTTTTGGCATAAGCTTACATAATAATTCCAGTTCTGAGTTACAAAATTATGAAGACAAAAAATGACACTGGTTAGGTGAATTCTCTGTACTCTACAACATACTTTCTACTTTTCAATAAATAAATCCAACTTTTCAAAATCTTTTTAATGCTTTAGAGTATGGGCATTAATACCGTTTTACTTAAAGACATTAAAAACATTATATAGAATTGTATTCCTAAATAAAAATAGAATGTCCCATAACCACCATATCTTTTTCATTGTGGTCACACCCTCAATTCATGTTCACTGACCTTTCGCCAAGTAGGATCTTTCTCTCTACCTCTCCAGATTCTAGATCAAATCGAATTAAATCAAATCAAATCCATGTACGCACTGCACACCCACAGAGCTTAACGTTTTCGAACAGGAAGTTCAAGTACGATCCAAATACGAGACAATCAAAGTCGAAAAACATTAACAATTTTTGCTGTCACCGCGGAACATTCACTGCCAGCAAAAAGCAACTAGCAGCCGCAGCAGCGGCACCACCAACAGCCAAAGCCAAGTCAGATTTACTATAAAAGTTGACGATTGTGTCAAGAAATGTATCATTCGCAAATCAAGTTCACTTCTGTAAAGAACCACCAACTATAAACCACTCCAATCCATATAACATGGCCTTCAAGGTAAGTCTCCCCAATTGCCTTCTCTTGCCAAACTCATAGAGGGATTACCCGCGGATATTCACTCTCTCTCTCTCTCTCTCTCTCTCTTTTCCACACATGTTTTGTAGTTCGTTTTCGCTTTGGCATTTGTGGCTGTGGCCAGCGCTGGTTATGCCCCATTGGCCTATCATCAGGCAGTCGCTCCAGTGGCTGCTCCTTTGGCTGTTGCCCACAAGGTGGTGGTCAAGTCGGAGGAACCCTATGACCCCCATCCACAGTATCGTTTCTCTTACGGTGTCGATGATAAGCTGACTGGCGACTCCAAGGCTCAAGTGGAGGAGCGCGATGGTGATGTAGTCCGTGGCGAGTACTCCCTGATCGATGCTGATGGCTACAAACGCACTGTCCAATACACCGCTGATCCCATCAACGGATTCAATGCCGTCGTCAACCGCGAACCTTTGGCTCACTATGCTGCCCCCGCTACGGTTGTGAAGACCGTTGCCCCAGTTGCCCACTATGCTGCCCCCGCCCAAGTTGCCCACTATGCTGCCCCGGCTGTCGTCAAGACTGTGGCTCCAGTTGCTCACTATGCTGCCCCCGCTGTGGCTCACTATGCTGCCCCCGCTACAGTTGTGAAGACCGTTGCCCCAGTTGCCCACTATGCTGCCCCCGCCGTTGTCAAGACTGTGTCTCCAGTGGCCCATTATGCCGCCGCTCCAGCTGTCCAGTATGCTCATGCCCCAGCCACCTATGCCGCTTACTCTGCCCCAGCTGTGAGCTATCATCACTAAGATCTGGATTCTGTTCTGGCCGTTGTATATAGAATTGTTGCTCCTATTATTACTGTACATTTATTTATTGCACTGCATCAATAAAAAAATGTCTACGAGTATGTAGAATCCATCCTGTCAAATTAGAAAAGAAAAAATCAATGGAAATTACTTTTTATGAAAGAAGGGTTAGCGAAAAGAAGAGAGACGATTATAAGAAATACTATAATTAAACGATTGCAATGATTATTGCTTTATATAAAATTCCAATTTTGTTTGGAAACTGAGAAACCGGAATCTCTCAATCAGAGATGATCAAGTAAATAGACATCAAAAATAAGAGATAAGACATAATTCTGACTATTTCTTAATTTAGAATAATTTTTAAAGATGAATCGCAATGCTGTGTCCTCGTCCTCTTTGTTGGATGTTTTGAATTAAATCCACCCAAGATTTTGAAGTTAGTTTTTATACCCTCTAATTGAAAATACAGCTGCCTGCATTGGCGTCTCATCGGGTATTTTCAGGATGCAAATATCCACAACTGATTTATTTTTGGTCTCTGTAATAGAGACGGTTAGTTATTCAAAATCGATTCCAAAATTTTAATAGAAGTTGGAAATTGGATGGTGATTTTTTTTTTTTTTTTTTGGTCGAGATCTGTTACATTGTATTACGAACTCGGAACATTATAAACTCTATTTCAAAATGGAAAATTCCTTTGCTAGACATGAATTTGCTATATCTTGCTATATGTATATCTCTTAAATCAGTACAGATGCTAATTCTGTCAAAGTCTAAAGATTAACATTATTTAAAATCATCTGGACCGCCTCGACAGGCACTTAAACCCTCTGGCCATAAACCTGCTAGATAACAGCTTAACGACCAGACGCCTAAAAAGAATCCATGTT
Organism: Drosophila insularis; assembly: GCA_018903935.1. Lineage (NCBI taxonomy): Eukaryota > Metazoa > Arthropoda > Insecta > Diptera > Drosophilidae > Drosophila > Drosophila insularis. Next base: position 919,440 of record JAEIFP010000752.1, read on the forward strand.
CTCGATCTGCCGCACGGAGTGGAGTAAACGTATAACCTTCTAAATGTCCCGTTTAGCATTAACTTCTGCTGATTATCCATTTCGGATAGATTGCAGAAAGAGGGCTCTCCCCAAAAAAAAAAAAAAAAAAAAAAAAAAATTTAAAATCAAATAATATATTTCAAATCCAATTTGTTATTTATATTTATATTCATTTTCAAAAGTAAATGCAAAATTAAATTAAAATAACTAATCGTTCCTATGGATACATTTTTAGAGCTCGCAACCATTTTTACCTTCTCTCTTCAGAGTGCATTTGGAGAGCCGACATGGAATATATGTAAATATCTATGTACAAGAGTTAAAAAATAATTTTGGCAATTGAGACTAAAAACTTATCTATCCATCGATGGTCATGAAATGAAATTTCGAATTTAAAAAGTAAGAAGTAAGAAGCACAATGATTGTTGCGGCAAAATGTTAGAAATTCAAAAAAAAAGAAATCCCAAATAAATCTTAATTATGCATGTGTTTTTAATAAGGTCAATATGGGGATTGGTGGAGGACGACTTCATCCCAGCCAAAAACAATCCCATCTCTGAGTCCCATAAGGAATCAGGATTTATTCTCTGTCTGAACAATATAATTTCTAACCATCCATAATGATTAGTTAAAATGTTTAGGTCCGCAGATTATGGGGATCGCAAGAGAAATCTATATTTTGGCATCGATAGAAAAGATTAATTTTCTTGTTGGGTTGCACATTTAAGAAGTTTATAGATAACATATCTATATATAGGCATAGGTATCTACTTCTTTGATAGTCGATAAGCTTTATATTTCTTTAAGTAGGATTTAGGTAAGTTTCTCAAAAATTACACAGATTACGAGGGTTACGTTTTATTTCACTAACCAAGAAGCAAACGATTCGATTTTAGAAAATAAAATTAAATAAAATAAATGCAACTTAACGAATTTGTTCTGTTTTTGGTGGCCTATTGTAGTTATTTATTTTTTTGTTTATTTGTTTATACCTAAAACTTAATCACAAATGCAAATTTTGTTCAATGGCCAAATAAACGATGGTGAATGGGTGATGGGGTTTATTGTGATCGTGCAACGATTCAATGCTTCGTGTCGAGTGCCAAAAGGTATGATGGAGCTCAGCTTATTCCATGAGCCCTGGAGTGGGTGGCCCTGGAGTCGTTGAGCATTCAGAATTCAGGGTGCCATATTTAAATGTCGAAGGGTGCCAAAGGAATGAATTGAAACATAAAGGCTGGTGGAATCCATTGGGATTAGATTTCGTTACACATGGACGTCTTTTTCTTGTCTGGCGCTGCTTAGTTAGATAAGGTCCAAAATCTGTGAAAAGTATTAATTAGTTGCTGAATGTGAAATATTCCAAATGCCTCTTGTTACTTGCCTTGGTCTATCCATCTCTCCTATTTTGTTCCGATTTCGCGCCACAAAATGCAAAAGAAAAAGTTTATAAATAAAAGGGGGAAAAGAGTAGAGAAACTCAAAGAGCTCCTGATCTCAACCTCTTGGACTCAACACAAAACACTGAATGAGCCGGCAGGAGAATCTTGTCGGCTATTTATATTGAAAGTCAGAACATATGAAAGCATATGAAAGCCAGTTTACCCCTTTACTCTATGCGGTTCGACGATCCTTAAAAAACTCACTTGATCGGCTTTTTTATTCCTTCGTTGTTGTGGTGGTTGTTGTAAATGTTGTTTGTGCTTTCTTGTGCGTTTGTCTGGGCTTTTGGGCATTGTCAGGGCAGATGATGATGATGAGGAAGAAGTTGAGAAGGGTTCGTCGATATTGAGCAAAGAAGCAAGAGCACCTCGGCAATGAAATCTTCCACTTGATTAGTCAGATTTCAGTAGAAATCACAAGAAGAGGGTCAGCGAAAGACACAAACTACAAGAACAGCAACAAAACAAGAAAAAAATAAAAATGCAGGAGATCAGATCAGAGCAGTTGGTTAGTTGAGATTACAAGCTTTGACCTTGGATCACCCTATTCGTTTAGAATAGTTCTTTCGACAACAGGTGTGAGATCAACTGTGGGAATTTTCAAAGTTGCCACAAAATCGTCGATCTCCTAATAGTTATAAATATTTGTTTATCACTCAGCAAGTAAAGTCAAGAACCGATCATCTTTTTCACTTTTTATATCTTGCTATACAAATGCAAATGCATTTTTTTGCTGTCTTTCTTTCAGCTAACCAGACAGACATATAGCGAGACAGTGGGACAGGAAGGCGGAAAGAAGGAATGACGGAAGAAGGACCATCAGTTCGTTGCACTCACAGCAAGAGAGAAAGCCAGCGGATCCTTTAAAGGATTTGAAAACAAAAGTTTAAAAACCCTCACATTGGGCAGCATGGCAAATCCTTTTTTCCACTTTTTTTTCTTACTTTTATTTTTAATGTCTGTGAACTTTTTCCGTTGTTTCGTTTTGTTGGTCTCTGACAAACAAGTTCTGTACTCTTCTCAACAAAATCGAAAAAAAGGAATGCAAAATAAAACAGGATAATATTGTCTGAACTTAATGTGAACGACCTTTGATTACAGACCAGCCATAGAGCAATTGAGACCACCGATTCAAATTTCAAACAAAAGGAATTGCTTATAAGAATTTCGAGCTGTGATGAAATTGGAAAATGATAGAAACTAATACAGAATAAGCCTAACTATCAAGAAGACAGAAGTTGAAATATCAGAAAAGTCGATTTAAATAAGTTTTTAAAATAAAATTTAGATGGTTCTTTTTTGGTTTCACAAAACAAACAACATGATTTAGTTGATAAACAGTTTTTGGTTATTTTTCTTGAAGTAATTAATGTAAGCTATAAAATGTAGTTATAAACCAAACATTTTTACTTTAACGCATTTCGTTATGATTACTTACAAAGAAAATAACAAGAAAAAGAGACAAAAAGGCCAAAAATAAATGTAGTTATGTATATCAAGGTCGGGCGGCATGGCCCCCACAAAGCCTATGGACTGGAACCTAAATGCGATAAGTAAGTAACATTTTGTTAAGTACAGTCAGCAAAAATAAAGTTTTACCCAGGTGCCGCTACTGCTGCTGCCAAAAATGAAATTAAAAAAACAATAACGAAAAGCAACATACGAATAACCCAAAAACTGGTTTTCTGTACAACTTTAATTGCCATTATTTCAATTGCTTGGACCATTTACTATGCAGGTAACCAAACGAATTGTAATTCTCATAAACATAACTCCAAAGTCCCGGACTAAAGCGATTAGCTAGTTAAATGTTTATAAGCTAATTGCATTATTTTGCAAATTTGCAGAAAATACACATTTCTTTGTTTTTTATTGAAAAAAAAAATGGTTAATTTGGGTTTTCTATGACCCTTATGCAGTGGCTAACTAATTTAATTAAATTAGACAAGAAGGGACACTTCTCCCTTTTGGGAATATCTGTCTATAGGCAGACATTGTTTAGGTTTTAGCCAGGCACTCGATACATGTACATAGATACGGACATGGACATGGACATGGGACAACCAACAGGCAGGCCAAAATTTTCAAACACAAAACACTTTGGTCCGGGTGATCAATCTTAAATTTTCACCGCTTCTGTCAGAAATGTGCGTTGTGCCGACGACATGGGACTCTGGGCAAAGGCATCATATGGATTTAGTCTCTTATCCTTGGTCCTTAAAACGTTGACAGGCGAAATCAAGAGGGAGCCCATAAAGAAGAATGGGGGTACAAATTCAGCTGGTTGACGAATGAGCCAGGAGTGTCCTTTAGGACAAAAGCATGCAAAAGTGTTGAGAATTAACCATCAAATGAAGCGTAAATGTCGACAACTGCAATAATGAAATCAATATAATCTGGTGCCACTCTTGTGGCCCTTTAGAAAATATTAACTTGCCAATTAAATGATACATTTAAATATTCAATCAACAGCAACAAAACCAAGAGTTTAATATAAGCAATTAAAAATTTTATGGGGTAAAGGGAAGAAATAATGGGTAATAATTTTTAAAAGTATTACATTCATGTATACTCAAGAGGTTTTTAGTAAAATATCCTTGCTATGTAAACACAAGCAAAAATAATAAAGATATATCTATGAAATAAAAATAACTAATTCAACCGAATTTAGGTAGAGAAACTTTACGGCAAAAAAACATTAAAGTTGGTCAATATGTTAACGAAAAAAGCCCTTAAAAGGTACAAAGTTGTTTTACAAATAAACTTTCTGATACTCTATTTCTAACCAAAACTGTCAACACACTTTAACTTGATATATAATGTAAAACTGGAAGATTTTTGGGTTCTTTTTGATTAGATTCGATTGTTGACCTTTTTGCGGATATGCCCATATGGACTCTTAACCCTTATATCTCTCTTACAATTTCTTAATTATCGAAATTAAGTGAATAAAAATGAATAAATAAACACTTTAAGTTGAAAACAACATACACATTTATATGTTGCGTATAGTATTACTTAAAAATTGAAAGAGTTTCTATTTTGACCCAAGTCAACAATTCATATACCCACAAACTACATACTGCATTTATATAATTAAAAAAAAAAAGAGTTGGGTTTAAGAATATTTTTTTATAAACGCTTTCTGATTAATTTTCATGTATTAAACCTTTACAAATGTACGACTCTAGTAGAATCCATCAATTTGGCATTTCGGAGCAAAATGGTACAATCCTTAGTTACTTTTTAGTGAAAATTACTCAAAAGTAAATGGCAATTCAAGATATTTTAACTAAATGTTTAAAGATTTAAATTAAAATTGGAGTTTATGGAAATGGCCGTGGTATTTGTTTTATAAAACGAAAAATGCTTGGGTTGGGACTTGGACCGTTTGCTAATATATCTTACCTTAATCTGAATCTTTAATAGAAAGTGTTTGAATTTGTATTTTCAATACATAATCTCATACTCAATCCGATGATGAAAGGCCAGGGGATATGAAGTATTTTCTTATTTTGTGTTACTCGGGTGCTCTGCCTACCCAAAAACCATCCATCATCAGATGTCAGTCGATATATTTGGAAGGAGGCTCAAAAAGAAAACGTAGAAAAGTAGACAACAAAATTCAAGTCAATTGTATTTTCACATATTCATATCTTAATTAAATTTATTATTTTTAGCTTTACTTACAAAGATATCTAAGCCATAGTTATGAATTATTTCATTTCATTTTACTTTAATTTGCGTTTTGTTAATAATATTGAAATTTTTGTGTTTTTTGTTTTTGTTTTTTTCTTTTTGGAACAAACATACAAACATTACAAACATTTAAATTAAATTTTGGAGAAATTGCACTTGAATCGGAACGGATTCAAATTTTTGATTTGATTTGTTTCTGGGTTGCAGTTGCATTTTAAGCTTATTTATTTTTAGGTTACATTTATATTTACACAACGAAAATTTTGAAAATAGTTTTGCTTTGCCTTCCCTATAGAATTAAGCTTATTCATTCTTGTTAATTACATATATGTTTAATATTTGATTATGGTAATAAGGAATTTGAAATTTTTCTATATATTTACATTTGAGTGATTAGAAAAAAATTTCGACTTGTAGCCAAAATTAAAATTGTCAAATTAGTTTCATCTCATCTCGTCTCATCGTTAAGTTAAGTTTTCATTTTCATATCAGATATGTGATTAAGTTAGGACAAAAGTGCTAATGCTGAAGAAAGAGAGAGAGAGAGAATAAGGATCAAACACACACACACAGACACACAAAAACACACACAGATAAACTCAAACATGCACTCGGAAAATTAGGCTAAGTTACAATTACATATGAAATATATGTACATAGACATTAGGTTTAGGATCGGGAATTTGCTTTCTACATGAACTAACTGAGTTGATAATATTCCGGAGCAAAATCATTCGCCAAGTTGCTTAGAAAATTAAAATCCGATGAACTATTCGAGTTCTCTAATCCACTTAAAGCAGCTCCGGCAACTCCAGTCACCCCTGGAACACCAGCAACTCCCACAACTCCTCCAACGCCAACTCCATTATTGCCAAACGCTTGAGGACTCTGCACTGCAGTCGGTGTTCCATTCAATCCAAAGTTTGGGTGTATGGGCGGGGGTGGTGGACCTGCTGCTCCTCCACCCACATGTAAATGATGCGCCTGCGCTGCCTGCACCTGAGCATGATGCTGATGTGGATGAGGATGAGGATGCGAATGGGGATGTGAGTGTGGGTGATGGCCATGCTGAGCACCATGTGAGGCTGGTCCAGAGGGTTGCTGACCCCCTGTGGCCGTTTCATAATAGCCACCACTACCAGCCCCCCCACCACCACCACCAGCCACAGCATTTCCAAAGTTATTGTAACCATCGCAGTTCTCCATTTGTAAGCCAAGGGCACTATATGTCTCGCCAGCTCCCAAATGATGCATATGCCTGAAGAAAACAAATGTGAATAAAATAATTTAATTTTTATACTAATAATAAGTTAAACTTGGGAACATTAATACTATTTTTTGGCCCATTAAGATAGGCAAAGTAAACATTCCCTTTGAATGAATTTTGGATATAAATTGTCCACAATTCGTTCGATTTGTTGAGAACTATTTTAACATAAAATGTAAATTTTTGAAGAACATCTGAATAATCTTTACATATATTCTAATAAGAGTGATTAAATTAACTTTTTCTAATGTAGTTCAAAATTATCCAATGGACGGGATATTTTTGAAGATATAGGAACTCAAAATTCCAACAAACTTGCAAATTTTTTTTATAAGCTATTGTTTATAATGGAATTTTGTAAGAATTAAATGGGTAATAATTAATAAAAAAAACCGAGGATTTTTAAACATAAAGAATAAACTCTATATATTACATTGTCTCTATCTATATTATCTAATTTAAGATGAAATTCGTTGTACTTATTTTATATGACAGTCAACTCTGATGACGATGGATTATTATTATTATTTAAAAAGTGTTGAAATAAAATTTAGGATAACATTGCATTTTAAAAATTTACAATTTACAATCAAAGACCAAAGTGTCGGTCTAACATCGGCCCCTCAGTTCTGATAAATAAATTTCTTTGTATTTGTTTTAGGCAATAAATACAAAATTTGGTTAAAAATTAAATAATTATTACACGCTATAAACAAGCATTATGTAAAAAAAATATAGTAATCACATACTGACGTCTGTTAGTTAGATCTGTCTAAATACAACAATACTAACTAATAAGAAACTTTATGACCCTGTGAAAAAAGGTTGAAAGGGTAACATAATTTGACAGTAGTTATTTTAAATTTGCCTTTAAATTTTCAAAAAGGTAGCAACGTCAAACAAGTTGTCGAGTCGAACAAGTTGTACCAACATCATTGATTATAGAACTGCTTACACACTGCTTGTTACTTACTGTTGTTGATGCTGCTGCTGCTGTTGTTGTTGGTGTTGCTGGTGTTGTTGAAATACCACTGACTGTTGGTGTTGGTGTTGTTGGAAACTCATGTTATCATAGTAAGCAGAACTGTTAAAGTTGCCTGGTCCATTGATAGGTGGCGCTTCAAAATCACCAACATGATGTTGATGTTGGTGTTGGTGTTGCTGTTGTTGATGTTGCTGGTGGTTCATGTACGCACTACCATTGGAATCATTGTAGTTGTAGTAAAACTGCTGTTCATGCTGCTGCTGTTGTTGTTGATTGTTTTGTTGGTGAAATTCAATATCGTATTTGCCATAGTAATCCTGCGGTTGTGCTTGTTGTTGCTGTTGCTGCTGGTGTTGCTGTTGTTGTGTCTGCTGCGGCTGCTGATGGGGATGCAACTGCTGCTGCTGCTGTTGTTGCATGTGCTGTTGCTTCGAAGGATAGTAACCGCCAGGAAAGTAAGCAGAACCATTACCACCACCACCATTGCTTGCTGAGCTATTATCATTGAGGGCTGTGGGCGTGGCATTGGAATTAGCATTATTCTGATAACGTTTCTTTGCAGAACCTTTGGCAGTCGCTGGTTGCGTTGTAAGCGCATCCGAATCTCGCCGAAAACTGGCCAAACTGGCCGTTGAAGAGTCATAGGCCGAACCAAATGGTGAGGCCTTCGATGAAGTGGAAACTGCCTCCTTTTTGATAACCTAAACAACATGAAAGGTAATTTTTAAGTAAAGTTCAAGTTTTAAGCAATAACATTCACTTACCTGACTCTCGTCTTTCTTTTTGACCTTAATCGGACTACTTTCCTCGATATCATCGTCCAAACTGACACTAGATGCCACACTGGAATCAGCGCTAATCACATTCGAGGCGGAAACCGTGGTGCTGCCTAGCAAATTTGACGAGATACCCGTCTCCAGCGATGAATTGGGTGTCACTTTAAGTAATTAATTTCGAATATTAAATCTACTTTTCAAATGGAATTTTCTATTAGGGATACGTACAACTTCCTGCGCTTGGATTATTATTTGTGGCACTCGGCGTATTGTTATTATGTCCTCGGGAATTTGATGTAGAGTCGGGTATATCATCGGAGGGCAGTTCGCAACCTTGACACGATTTCTTCGAATTGGAATCTGCACAAAAAAAAAACATTTTCCAAGAACTTAAGTTAGTTTACGTGTACCAATGTATATATACATACATAAGTATATAGATGCGGCTGAAATTGATGATTTGCTTTTATGAGGAAAGCACAAGAAAAAAAGGGAATGAAATAAAAGAGCAAAATTATGTCCTACTCTTCACGAAGGCAAAAGGGGTTAGCTGTCGCGGAGGAATGGGAATGCAAAAGTTAGTTCCAAATCATCTTGACAATGATTGATAAGCTACAGCAAGAGCATCTTTTACTTTTGATTCTGGGTAAAAGCCTCAAACACAACCAAAAAACCATGAAAAGTAAAAGTGGAACGCAAAGACAGCCTGGCTTAAAGATGTGCAGAAACGGAAGACATAAACTCTCTCAGCCTGTTATGGATTTTTATTTTTTCAGTCGCCTTTTTCTCTTCCTCTTAACAGTTTTTAAAGAGGCCAAGTTAAGCTGAGCAAAGGAGAGCGACTTTTTTTAACAGAGAGTACTTGACTTTGTTCTTATACTAATTAATTGAAAATAATAATTTGACTTACTGCTATCGGATTGATCGTCATCACCTTTGAGGCTATCTTTATTATCCTCATCGTCCGTTTTCGATAGGGTTTGCCTCTTGTGTTTCATGCGACGATTTTGAAACCAAACTTTTACCTGTAACAAGGAAACGAAACCAATTTGAAAGGCGTCAACGTGAGCAATTAAATAGAGAAATAGGAAGCGATTCGAGAGCCTCTTCCCTCTGCTTCTCTGTCAACCTTGGCAGAATGCAATTTATCAGAAATAATGGAATTTTTCCACCTTTCCACCAACCGTTGCATTGTGGCCAAGGTGAGAGGAGATGCTTGCAAGCTGTTGGCTGCGATGGCTGTTGAAATTTATTTATTTATTTGCACACGGGAGGAATACATTGAAATAAATTGAAAGGAAGATACACAGAGAGCCACCGCGAGAATGGTGTGTGTGAAACTCAACTCACCTGTCGCTCGGTCAGATCCAAGCTGGCTGCAATTTCAATTCTTCTTGGGCGGCATAAATATTTATTGAAATGGAATTCCTTTTCCAGCTCCAGCAATTGAGTGTTTGTGTATGCAGTACGCAGTCGTCGGGGCAGGCCGTTTTCTGGAACGAATTCAGCTGCAATTGAGAAATTGCATTTCTTGTTTGAGACTCAAGAGTGAATGTGAATTTCATTTTTGAACACGGCGGCGCTTGAGTGGTGGTGGGCGTGGCCCATGCGTGTACTTGACATATTGCATTCGTTTTCAAGGTAAGAAATCGCGGATACTTTCCCATCCATCAGCAACGCGTCAGCTGGTGCATAACAAATCCGAATCCTTAAACTACGAAATTTCCTCTAGAAAGTTTACACCCTCCCCTCCCCCTCCCCTCTTTCGAAAATTTAAAAATTGCAGCTGATGACTTTGACGCATCTCTTCCTCTCTCAAGTTTGTCGCTTCCCTTCAGCTTCAAATGAGGTGTATGTATATTCAAGCGTTAAGTAATTAACAAAAAATCTAATCAATCAATCTGCTGAGAAAGACGGGTGCTCAGAGCCATGTTCTCAAGTAGTTCGGCTACTGTTTTGTTTGCCTTTCTTATGTATTTCGTGGAAAGTGGAAAAACCACTTTCCCGTTTGGGTGTAAACACAATTTTCATTCTAATAAAAATTATAAGCGTTGCCTTGAAAAAACAACATGTAACTTTATACTCAACTTTTAATAAAGCTGATGAAGAACAGCCCCGAATTAGCTAGCTATTCCGCAAAATCTAAATAGATTTTTGACCAATCAAAGATTGATTCATTATTCTGAGCCAAAAAGATAAAATGACTAGAAATTAATTTTGAAAATTGTTGTAAATTCTCTTTAACTTTGTCAAAATTGAACTGATTTTTGAAAATGATAAAAACAATGCTTTTAAATTTAATAAAGTTATGTTTTCAAATGAGACAAATATACCAAAGAATAATAAGAATGGACGGATTTAGAAAATACGTTCAGAGAGAGTCCAATCAAAAATTCAAGGTTTTGAGCTTAGTAATTTGAGCATTTTGTCAATATCTCAATACTTGTCGGAATTGCACTACCATTACCAAGAGTCATTAATTCGGGGTGTAAAAGGCCGAAAGGATTTTTCGAATTACTGGCATTTCTCCCTCTGGATCAGTCCGCAAAGTTAGCAAAATATTCCATAAATTCCATTATTTTATTAAAGTGTTTAAAAGGTATAACTGGAGTCTTTAAAAAATTCATTTCTAAATTTAAAAAAAAAGACTAAATTCTTGGAACTGTATTAAAATCTCGAAAACTAAATTGTTTTGCCAAAAATTGTGCTAAAATTTATTAGGCTTTCGAATATTCAAGTTTATAGTAGTATTCAAAAATATGCAACTTAATAAAGATACAACTTTAAAAATTCGGTTAGAAATTGTCCAAAGCACAGTTTAAAAATAATTTAGATTGACAAATATTTTATATTTAAATTCTAAAAACAAACAGTTTTTGTCCGATTTTAATTCATATCTTAACTGTCATATTAGAAATTGATCTTATACTTCATTAAAACCCCGAACTGCTGATCGCCTAGATTTATGAAATTTTTAAAATAAACCAACCAAGAGATTCTAGTTAAGTAACCTTTTCTAAAACTAAAGCATTATCATTTGGAAACGAAATGAATTAATAGACAGATGAACGATTGACAGAAGTAGATTTAGAACAAAGCAAATGCCTATGGACGTTTATAAGAAACCAAATATTTTTGGATTTTTTAAAAACAAACTTTGGTTGTAAACAAGCTTATGCCATTTATATATTTATTGATTTCATAGTTTAAGATGATTTACGAGCAAATAATTCTAAATTCGAAAATAAATTTTCTATAATATTTCTTTCACTTCATTAGTTGCAGGAGAAATATATATTTTATTTGTATATATCAAACATTATCATAAATTCAATTACAGAAACTGAAAATTTGACTATCTTGAAATATGTATGGTGAGCGAAAGAAAAGTAAAAAGGAAAGAAAATCACATCATAAGCGTAAGTAGTAAAAGGAGAAAGGCAAAAAAAAAAAAAAAAAATTGTGCATATCATTCGAATTTTGCTATTTTTATTTTTCACCGTGAAATTTGCATTTAGGTGATGTAGAAGAATTTTCGGTTAAAAATTTCCAGTTGAACGAGCTGCGTAAACACTTCCTCCGGTTGTGCTCTGACGGCGATGTGAAAGGCAACCAAATGGCATCCCAGACATAGACACTGATTGAATTACAGATGCGAGTTCCTTCATCAATACTCTCGAAAAGCGGATGCCATAAACACCACCTGGTGGGGATGCACACAGCAGCAGGAGCAGCAACAACAACGACAACCCGAACCCATTTCCCCTTTTTGGGAAAAAGTCGTGTATACTATATGCTACTTGCGAAAAGTGCCCAGAGAGATACAGATATGGGAAGCGAAAGCATAAATTTCGCACAAAAGTTGCAAGCAACGAAAACTGTTTACGAGCCACAAGGAAGAGGACGAACAGTAGAAACTGAAGGAGCATGAGCACGAACACAGGAGCTGGAGGAAAGGCAGGGTAAGCAGAGTGAAAACTGAAAAGTAAAGTGCACAAAAGCAGAAAATATGATTTCCTTTTTGGCGACGACGAGCAAAAAGATAATTTTCTAAAACCAGGACGACCGAAAGTGAGCAAAAGAGAAAGGGAGACAGAGACAGAATTGCGAGAGAGAAAGAGCTGGCAAAAGATTTGCAGGCGAAAATGTATTTGGTAACCCAAGAGTTGAGTGCAATTTCTGCAGCCTGGTCAACGACATGATGATGTTGGTCCTACAGCAACAGCCCCTCCCACACCCATATCTACGCCTACATCTATCGTCTCCCTTACTCTAACCTCGTGCTTGAAAATTACAAAATGAATTTCGTTTGTCATTGGCTCTAGTTTGGCTTGGGAAATGTCATCAGCATGGATGAAATGCCGGAAAAGTCAAAATGGAAACTTATCAGCAAGCAAAACTAGCAGAAAGGATACTTTCTCTCTCTCTCCTTGTGTATGTATGTGTGAGTGTGTGTGTGTGTGTGTGCTAAAGGATTTTAAATCATCACTTGCACTTGGCCTACGGGCTATTATATTCTCATAAATTTCGTTTGAGCATGTGTTAAAGCATAATATACATATAATAAAATTAGGAAGGATATTAGCCCTACTCCTTCATCGTCATGATTTACAGCCCCCTTCAAAATACACTTATTAACTTTGTTCTGGCTACTAAACGGCATAATTTACATTGTTAACACTTAAACGCACTCGTTCACACTGTCCCAAAAACCAAAAGAAAAAATATTTACCATCCATCCTTTGGCTTGGACGAAAAAACGTTTGGAAAAAGTGCAGTGAAAATTTATGTGTATGTTTTTCCTAATTTCAACAGGACAAGTGCCAGAGCGAAAAAGAAAAAGGGGGATGGGAAAGCCAAAGGTTGAAGAACCATTTAACACATTTGCTGCTGCTAGACCGAAAATTAAAATGAGTGTAAATTTTGCAAACAATTGCAAAAAATTTCTATAAAAGGTACAAAAGAACAGAGAGATATGTAAATACTTAAAGGATTCTGTTTCACTGAAAATACACTGAGAAAAATATGATTTAATTCTTATTAATAGATGTAGATGAACTAGCTCATTGAAAGTATTGCATTATCATGTCCATAATTAAATTGTAGTAAATCATAATAACTATATTTTGAATATATTTCGTAATTAGAACAGGAAGATATTTTATCATTTTCCCAAAAGCCCTGCAAATATATCTATGTAGTCTTTACAAATAAGGCTAAACTAGTCAAAAACTAAGAAGAAATAGATAGAGTAAAAATTTCCTAATGAAATGTCTAAAACAAAGTTAAATATTTATTAAAACCATTGCAACATTTAATATTTAAAAATTTATTTTAAATAATTTCAGCTTAAATTTAAAGAGAGCATATTGAAAAGAGTTAGTTTTTTAATATGATAAAATTAGAAACGTGTAGCTTCTTTTTTATTACAGTGTGATTCATGGAAATTTACCCCTCACCAAGAGAATTTTAAGGAATTCTGAGAATGAATGTTGGCGATGTCGTATCTATTTGCTTACCACTAACTACATGCCACACATTCGCTTTTAAGCTCAACCTCAACTTACACATGCCGCAGCCAGTGTCCCTGTCCATAATAAGGATGCACATTAAGGACATTTGTGGCAGCGGTCAACAAAGGCTGGGGAGTCCAAGAGACAACCGACCTAAGGACCCCAGATGACCGAAAGGTGGACACTGGCAAAAAATGACCTCAATTTATCTTGCCACAATCTCTTTTCCCCGCTTCTTCCATGGCCATTGCCCGTAAAGGTAGCGGAGAATGGGAGAATGGGAGAATGGAGTTAGTTGGTAAACTAAACCTTACTCTTGACTTGAATTATGTCTACGTTTTGCGGTTGGTGTTGGTAAACTAAAACTTTAAAGAAAACAAAAGAACTCATGACAAATTCAATGCAATCTCTTCTAGATGATTGGAGTGGAATGGTAGGAGGACAATGACGACAACGACTGCGACGTGGCTTCAAAATGCCAAATGTTGCAATGCACCAGAGAAGAAACAACAAATAATAGAAAAACAAAACAAAACACGATACAGATACAGATACAAATACAAATACCTAGCTGACGAATGCGCAGCAAAGAATCATTAATCATTCTCAGGCCCCAGAGCCAGACGTAGACGCAGACGTACAAAAAGTCAATTTCTCAGTGAAAATAAATTTTGTATCAGTATCTTCAGATATGTGCATACATATAAATGTATATATATAAATATTTTATTGGAAAATTGACAAATGTCCTAAAGGCTGGCATTCCAGTGCCACCTAAAGCTCTAAAAGGTTCTCTTCAATCATTTAATTGTACAATTTGATTGACATTTATGTGAAAAAGTACAAACAACTTGCCTCTCGTCTCTTGGATTAGTTTTAATTAGTGTGGAAGGAATTAAAGGGGTGAATCCTTCACCTCAATCCACCCCGCAAAGAGAGCACTCCGCAGGATATTATAGCAGACATTTCCGCATTTTGTGTTAAGAGTGTTTTACTCTTTAATGTCATTACCCAGAGACAGTGTCAAAAGATAAATTAGAGAAATATATTTAATGACTTTTCATGACCAGCAAATGTCACACAATACAACCATTTACAGCAACAAAACGAGAATTGTCTGTAAATAAATAAGATTGTTGATCTAAGAGACTTCTTCTTCTCGGTTTCTGCTCTGCTGGAATTTACAATTCCCAAAAATTGTGCGGTGAGAGAGGTGTGAAAATTTTTGATTAATGTTCTAAAACATGTAGTGTTCGTTTTGGAAATGTCATTGTCAAATGCTTATAGGTATTTAAATGTTATATATATACATAGTTTTGTTTGTAACACTAAATGCATTTTGTAGAAAAACTAAAATAATAATATAATAAAACCATTAGAGTGAACATGATTAAATAGCAAAGAGAAATTGTAGGCTATCCTCTAATAAAATGTTTGTACCTAAAAGTTTCAAATATAACTTCTAAAAAAAAACACAATTTTTACTAACTTAGTCAAATTTTTAAAACATTCATACATATTTAGTGGGCAACTATCTAGTTCTCCGAATGTCTTTAACAAGGATATTTTAATTTGTAAGTACCTTACTTATTTAACGGATATTATAACAAAGTCGGTCTGAAGATATCATTAAGATATTTTGAAAATTATTGCAAACAAAAGAAAGTTATACAACCGTAAAGCGAATAGATCATTATTATTATTATTTTATTTTTTTGTTGCATACCAATTTTTTTGCACTTGTTTTAAAAATTTTATCTACATAAACAAAAGCCTCGTTTCATTTTCGTTAAAGACTTTTGTGTGAAAAAATATATAAAATATGTTACGCATTGTATAAGATATATTTTTATATGTCTCTCTCTCTCTCTCTCCCAGGTCCCCTTTTTTGCCCTGATCTTTCTACTTCTCGTTGTTTATATCAAAAAGTCATTAAGGGGCAATTTTTTGTTTTGCCAGCAAAAGAAAAATAAATATTTTGCAGTCAGTTAAAATCTGGTTACATTTTGTTGCCACGGTTTTCACTTCGCCCACAGAGAAAATTTAAATTGAGTTGATGAAGTCAAGTTGAATACTTTAAAGCGGCTCAAATTGAAAAACTTTCCACCAATACAAATATATCGTAAATACCTATATATATATAGGTATCCATATAAAATATACAATGGCATATACAATATAAAAACGTTGGAAAAAAAATTGTTTATGTCTGCCATGAAAATGTGGAAAGCTGCTTTTGGTTGTAGAGACAAAGTTTTTGTCCAGGGCTTAAGACCAAGTCTCAGCCTCTTAGTCTTGCTTTCCCTCTCTCTCTCTCTCTCCTTATATATGTATATGTATATATCCATCTCAGCGATGTCTCTTTTTCTCTGCGATGGCTGCTGCTGTCATTTTGGCCTGGCACCGGCTCAGAAATATGAAATCCATCAGGGGGATATGCCACCGACGAAGCTGTCAATCAAAATCAGCGAGGGAAACTTTTTTCCATTCGGCTTTTTCTCTCATATTCCTTCTTTTTTGCATATAGAATATTTACATTTTCCATTTCTAAGGGGTTGGGGTGGGGTTGGTATATAATGTTGGTTGGATTATAATATTTTGCATGTCTGCTCAGATTGAAAGCGAATTACAAAAATGAAAATTTTTATTTAAAGCCCATGAACGAACGAGAGGGAAGTAAAATTAATGTCAATTTAAGTGGTTTTTCCCATTGGAAATCAATTTGATTTTCGTATTGACAATAAAATGCCAGACACGATGCGAATGCGATTACCGCACAAAAGTCGCATTGAAAATTAGTTTCGAGTTCAAAGCGTATCGGCCGACTTAGTGTGAACGTAAGTAGTCTATATGTATATACATAGCGAACATGGACAATGGAAAGCTCGGCTTTTGCGCCTGCGCTCGCATTTTTCGCAATTGAACAAAAGAAACTCCACTGACCATTGAAGAAGCGAAGAAAAAATGAAAATGATTATATTCCATTCCTTAGCTTCCACCGCTTCGGTTTCAGTGGCCATTTCATGGGTTGGATGAAAAATTATTATTGTAAATTGTATGGCGGGCGGAAGGCCATGCCTTAAGCCAAGACAAAGACAAACATCATGATGGAGACTTGCCGCTGAAGGCCAAAAATCAGCTTAAAGATCGTTTGAAATCTTGACACTTTCAAAAGGCCCAGCACCAGCAGCGACAGCAACTGTTTCAAATGAATGAATCGAAAAGAATGAATGATGAATGAACTAGAGATGACACTGACGTGACACGATAATACTCTATGACTGTCTTTAACACTCGAAATAGAAGATTTTTCCCCCTTCTTTTCAAACAAGCCCTAAAACTCGGTTTTACACAATTGAATGTATCGATTTAGGACGAAATAATATTTCATTTTCATTAATTTTGATTTTTGTGAAATTAATTATATTTTGCATTCTATAACCGTAGGTCCCTAAAAGACTACAGACTCAACGTTAATTCATCAATTACTAATAAAATGCAAAAATTTTTGAAAGAACTAAGTTCACCTTATTACAAGATTTTTCTAAACATAAAGTGGTAATTTCCAAGTCACATAGAACTTATTAAAGCATTAATAATTTCTCAAAAGAGTAAAAAATTACCATTAAAAAGTTTTTCTTAGCCTCTTTGGAAATCTTGGAACGTAACCCCTTATTTTATATGAACCCCGTGTCTCGTTTATCACGGTGTATTATATCTTTCTAGTGAAATAAAATCATGTTTAAAATAATTTCTGACATTTTACTAACTAATTTAAGTAAAAATCAATAACTGAATGGTAGTTTAACATTCGAATCTATATCAATGTATTTTTCCATCTCTATATCCTCTTTTCAAGCAGCTATATGATCATCTTTTTCTTTCAAATATACAAATGTATATAAGCAAGTATATATTTCATTTATGATTAATCAATATTTTTGTTTGAGATGCAATACAAAAGCATCGCAGCCAAGTGGAGAGATCGGCAGCATTTCTTCTTTACTGACTTTTCGTCTTTCAGGTTTGCCTCAGTCTCAGTCTCAGAGTTTTGGTTTTGGTTTCGGTTTCAGTTCCAGTTTCGGCATTTGACAGATCAACGTGTGCTGACAGCTTTTGTGTTGTTGTATTGTTGTTGTTGTTCCTGTTGTTGCTGTTGAGCAATGTTGAGCATAATTAATGATGCGGCTTCAGCTTTTGAATTTGGCAATGGGGGCAGCAACAGGAATGGAGTTTTATTTGATCGCATTGGTTTCACGCCACTCTCATCAGGGGGTTTTGGTTGGGTTTTGTATTTTTGTTTGTGTACTTTGTATTCTCGATAGGCAACGAACTGGAAATCGAACCTATGATTTGATTGATCTAGCTACTGTTCGTTTTCACGGTTTATTGCTGATGAGTTCAAAATAAACCACCAGACAGTAGTCAATAACAAGGCTTTAGATTATAATTGGATGTACACAATGTAGGCTCATTGCCATAGGCGTCGGCACAGAGCAATGAGGGGGAACAATTCTTAATGCTTAAAAAATCTACTTAAGTACAATAAATACTGAAATTCACATTTTTAAAGTCAGTCTGAAAAATCGAATCTTTTAGGATATAAATAAATTAATTACAAAGAATATGGAATGCCATCATGAATTAAGAGGACATCTTCTTTCCAATTTTGCAGCTTTAAGTCAATATTATTTCTATTCTATTTCTGAAATCTTTCATTAGTAATGAACTCTTTTCCAGTTCACATTCTTGGCGACTTATGAAAAATCTAAAAAGAATCAATACAAATCTTGAAGGATATAATAGAGACCTGTGAGAACAGTTGTCCAACTGCATAGACAATGTATTTAAATTTCTTTTTAAATGGCTTTGACCACTACGTTAAATTCTTATCACATTTCCGCTTGAGTTTTGAGAGACGTAAAATTTTTCTATTCTTCCTTCTACCGTTTCCTTTTGGTTTTTGTTTTTCTGCTCGATTTGATTCGCATTAAATAAGAACGCTGTTAAAATGCAAGTAATTCGCCTATTGCAACACCAACTCAACTTCAACTCCCATTCCCGATTCCTGTTTCCAGATCTCCCACTCCCACTCTCAACTTCAACTGGAATTAGATTGCCAGCCAGGGATAAGCGAGAAATGAGAAAAACCGCCAACTCATGAGCCCGGAGACGGCTAAGGAAATTGCCGCATTCCAAGGAAAACTCGACCTGTGGCCAGCCGGACGGACTGGCTGATGCCTTACGGCATTTCCGTTGCGTTTTGCTGTTGCCACAAAATGGAAAAATAGGTATATAGAAAAATTCTCGGTTGGTATACACATATAAATAAAAACTTTTGCCTTAAAACAACAGCAACAACCACAACAACTACAATAACAATGGCCACAACAAAATAATGCCTCATTTTTTTCCTTATCGCAGCAATAAAGCAGAATAAACGCTTCATTTCCATTTGTCTTGCAAGTGAAGCCGTCGTTCCTCCTGGCCAAAGTTAGCCGCGTCACTTGCCTTAAAAACTGTGTGTGTGTGTGTGTGTGTAGCAAGGGGGGATAAGGTGGGTCCAACAGCTGGCCAAAAGGAAAGATTTGAGAGGGGAAGGAGAGAGGGGTTAGGCAATGACCACCCAGTCTGTAGACATCACAAGGGGCAAATACAAAAAAACAAGAAGAAATGAAGAAAAACCGTTTACACGCTTGTTTTTTTCGCTCTTCTCTTCTCTGTTTCGTCATTTCTTATAGCCCATCGTCTTTTTCTTTTAGTTGTTCTTTTTCCTTTCCTTTTTTTCGCCTTTTTTATCGCTCTACCAAGTTTTGCTTATTTTAAACACGAACAGCAACAACAAACCGGCGGCATAATATTCATTGTGCACAAGAGAAAAAGAGAGAGAAGAGTCGAACAGAAATAAAAAAGCAAAAGTCACTTCCGGCATGGCCAAAAGGAAAGCGCGAAAAAGTCTGCGAACAGCCAAAGAGTGCGCAAGAAAGACAGATGATGAAGAATGAGATAGAGAGAGAACTAGTTGGAGAGAGCTGGGGTAAATGCGAGCACTGACCCTCTCGTTGAAGAATTTTTCCAACTTCTAATTAACTGGAAAAATTTGAAATAAGTGAACTTTTTTTTATCAATAAATTTATTTAAAAGAATAATCGGAATAGTGGTATTTATTTATCCAAACCATTAACAGCTTTTATCGATCTAAATTGCTTTAATAAAAATCATCTTGATGAGTCTATTCTGAGCCTTTGGTTGATTCAAAAAAATATTAATTGTTTTACTTTTTTAAGGAAATAATTAAAAATGTCTCAAAATCTAATAAAGTACAGAAATAAAATTTTGGGCTTCGCAATGTAAGATTGTTAATATGATTCTAAAGAGAGTCGAAACTGATTGAGGTGTTACTTGTCAAATGTTGTGATCGGAAAATGAACCTATTTGTGATAAAGATGATTCAAAACTGTTTAGAAATTTTATTAAATTCTGGGTAGTAGAAGGTCACAGCAAAAGATTGATTAAAAAAGGATTCAAGGATTAACTTACCAAAACCAAATATTAAAAAGTTTAAAAAAGTCTCAATACCCTTTTTAAAATTAACAAAAATCTAGCTGACACGTTCTTAGACCAACGCAAAACAAATGACGTCACCCAAGCATATATGTTAAGAAAGAAAAATATTATGCTATTAAGTGGGGGACTTCTCACTTAATAAATTCTGTAGCAACTTTTTAAACTTTCCCATTCATTTAATAATTTGATTAGATAACAAAGATAGTCAAATGTAAATATATATACAAAACAAGTCTTCTACCAAAACAAGATAAGCTTATTTCGGTTGATGATTATTCTTAATTCTATAAAGCTGTTATAAATTCAATAAATATATAAATTCGTTTAAAATAATCGTTATGCACAAGTCAAAGGAAGTACACCTTCTATAAATTCATAAAATATATTTCCACTTGAAAAATCGAGCCAACGTATTTGTATAAATGATGTGTGTATACATATGCATGGAATATGCCAGGCAGTCTTTATTCGGCTAGAAACTATGTGACATTTAGCATATGTCGCCACCTGTATGTAATGTACGATACACATGCATTTGACATCAGTCACGGTGAGGGTGAGGGGGAGGAGTAAAAGTTGTTTTCATATTCCTCAACTTTGACGAAGAGGCAAGCATGTAAAATGCAAAAGTTTTTCCAGAAGGAAAATGGAGTTGCTTAGGCAAATTGTATATGAGACATTTGGCAGGCAGCGGGCAGCGATTTATTTAATGTCTTTGGCGCACAGGCAGCAGGCAGCAGGCAGCAATAAGCAGTGAGCAAGGACTTTGCCAAGGCAGATGCATGTTCGAGTGATTTAGATGATTTATAACTCAAGTCGTTGACTCGAGGGTTAATATTTGGCCAAAACAGCAAACCAAAGTCAAAACCGAACTGAACGCATGTTTTCTTTCGCCTACCGTAGCATCGGCTGAGGACTTAAAATTTACGCATAGTCAATGGCTCTTGGCCATTGGCCCATAATTCATTGAGGAAAGGCGGCGCTTGTGGCAAATTGGAGGTTCCATGGCATTCGCCACAGCTGCAACTAGAAGTTGCTGCCATCGGAGTGACAGAGGGTTGGGTGGGCTGAGCAGTAGGTGGGGAGTGCCAGCATACGCATGCAAAATTCAATTATCGGGCTGGCAACACGCATACGCCATGTTGTCGTCGTCGTCGTCGTCGTCGTCTGTTTGCGGCCGGCAATTAATGCCTCGGCATTGCCAACGCCAGCCGTTAATTAATTTGCATTTTACGTCAGGCCCAGAAGTCGTTGCCAAAGCCGGCTGGGCAACAACCGCAACTAAAACTTGTTGATTATACACAATATTTAAATATATACATTGTATATATGAATATGAAAAGAAAGAGTCAAAGGGTAACCATATTTCTATATACCCTTACAAGGGATATAAAAAGTCTTTTAAAGCATTATGACTTTCTGATCATTACTTGACTATATTTATCGTTTTTTTCAAAAATCCCTATAGGAAAGTTTAAGAGAAATTAATATTTTGTATTCTTAAAAATTGTGATAACATTCAAATAAGTGTTATAGAAAACTTTGTTTTACATGTTAAGAATTATATCAATTCGCATATTTCTTTATATAAGTTAGAAACGATTATAGGAAGCTTCAAGAATCTTCCTGTATCTGTATAAATGCTTTCCTCTCCTAATCTTTAAAACTCATAGAATTTAAGATTCAAATTTTAGCATGTTTTTGTTTTGTCCATCGATATTAAAGTTAAATTTTAGTTAGATATTTTTAGCATTATTTTCTTTATTAGTGAATCAACGATGCGTCCATGTGAGTGTACTCAGTGGGAAAGTGTATACAGGTGGATATATTAAATACTCAGCCATCGCTGGTCAATTAGTTTAATTTGCGTATAACCAGTGTTGAGTATGAAAGTTGCTCTGGCAATTTTATCGACAAAAGATTTATAGTATTTTTAAATAGGCTTTTGTTTCGCTTGTAAATTAAGTGGCTTGTGCTGATAGCTTTATTAATGGTAGTAAAAAAAAAAAAAAACAGATACCTAAACATTTAGGAAATATAAAATAAAAATCTAAACTAGCCAATTAGTCAGACCAATTCAAGGCCGGATGTATTTAGTTGATGATGATAATTTCTCAATCTAGGCATTAATTTTTACTTTCTCTTCTCGTCTCAATACAAAAACTGTGCTTAAAGTTTGTAGGTAAATCTTTGGCTCAAAAAATTTAAAGTCAATGGCCATAAAATACTTGGGTGAAAGCCCATTTGTCCTTGTAGTAACAAAGTAAAGTGCCTGCTGCCGCTGCTGCTACTGCCACTAAACCAAAAATCTAGGTTGACTTATATACTTCCGCTTCCGGCAGCAAACATACGCTTCAAATCCAAATCCTCCTCCATCACCATCTCCGCCCGCTCTTCTCCATACTCCACCTCTTTTTCCTATACCTATATTTTATGGCAAAGAACTTGGCGTAGAAACAGAATTTTATGCAAATATCCTAATCAAATTCACATTTTGAAGTTCAACTGTTTTATCCAAAAGTTTTTTTTCATACTTTCCCAACGCTCTTTCGCTCTTCTGTTACCTAGCAAAGCCTGACGCGTGTTTCAGACGACGACGACGACGACGACCACGACAACGATGCCTGAGAAGCCACCCATTTTTAATTTATTTCCACTTAAAAAAACGAAGACAACCAAGTATGGCAAAATCTGCCAACACTCTCCAAGCCAGCCGTAGCTCGTATCCGTGTCCGGGTTTGGGTGCGGGTGCGTGCGTCCGGTTGGAGCTTGCCTGTCGGACTTTTTTTATTTTTTCCCTCTTCTTCGCCTTCTCCCTTTCTCTCACTTACTCTTGAGCTTTTGGGGGTTGGTGTTATCGGTCGGGAGGTGGGTTGGCTCCGGCAATATCCTCATCCGTGTGTTACATTTCTTGTCGGGTGTTTTGTTGGGGTGGGGGGAATGTTGGTTTGTCGCCCACATATATTTTCACTTCTCCAAACTTAAATCTGCATGTCGAAAGCGATTAAACAGTTACCAACAAAGGAAAAAAATTAAAACAAAAGCCAAAAAGGATAAAAATTAGTCACTGTGGTGACAGTAATTTCAGCATAGGCAGTACACACTGCAGCAGAAGCTGGCTTTTCCTCTACCCCCCGCAGTCTCTTTCTCTGTCTATCTATCTATCTCTCGATGGAAATTCGTTGCGCCACTCGGCAACATTTGTGCAACACTCGCGTCCTTCTCTTCACTCCTGCTCATCCTCATGCTCATCCGCATCCTCATCTACATTCTCATCCTCATGGTCGGCTGCTGTCAAGTGATTAATTGCAATTTAAACGGTTTCAATTAAGGCTGTGCGCATCTTTGTGCTGCAATGAACCCGATGGGGATATTGGCTATACTTACATATAAATGCACTGGGGTATAAAGTACATAAAATTTGAAAATATTGACGAAATTGGCAGATAACTGAGCTTGTTTGAGTATTGAGAGAATTCTAATGACTGTGTTGAGAGAATCAACTACAGCTCATAGATATTCCACACTGATACCCATAGCCCATACCTTTATGGATCAATGTAGAATTGATTAGATCAACAATAAATGTAAGTATATCTTTATATAGCTATCTATCTATATTATTAATCTATATTAATGAAATACTTTTTTAAAAAAATAACATATTGTTATACAAAATCTAATAGGATCTAACTTCGCCTCATGGACAGAATATATCTCAACTTACCGTTTTAAAGCCCAGATAATGTGAGACAATAAATTGTATTTTCCTTTCACTCCTTCCATTCATTCATTCACCCACTTCAATTAGTCCTTATCATTTGCTTTAATAGTTTCATAAATAGTTTTGGCCAATATTTACATGAGCCTGAGACCTGGCCTTTTGTGAAAATGTTTGTCTTCAAATTGCCTGTCTCCTTGGTAGAAACCTCATTGTCTTATTTCAGCCCGCTGTGCCTCAATGTATGTATGTCTCTGTGCATCTGTCTCTATCCCACTTAGCCACTTAGTCCCAGAGTCGTCTCGTCAAGGCATCAGTCTGTGGGCTTTCAAAACGTTTTCATTACAATAGTGCGTTGTTGCCGCCACAGTGGCCGACGTTGCTGCCGATCGGACAAATGTGTCAGAGCTGAAACGTCATGATTAATGATGCAAACATGTGGGCCCGAGTCCGACTCTGCCTCTGACTCCGGCAATGTCTCAGTCTACGGCTTGTACTGCGTTTTTTGCCTTTTTTCTGTGCCCGAGCGAGGGCAGAGACACAGACAGCCTGGGGTAAGGGCTGGGCAATTGGGCCACAGTGGTTGGGGTATGGGAACATTTTATCAAGGTAAATTAAGTTGAAGACACCCAAAAAAAAAAAAAAAAGAATTAAACAAAACGCAGAATGAAGCAAAAGAGAAATACATATAGCATTTAAACATGCAGGGAAACACTCTTGGCCTGAGCATCAAAAGTGAAATTAGAAATTAATCCTTAGACAAGACAGGCAATTCACTTGACCATGGCGATGAAGAAGGATGGGACTTAGAAGGTGGAGTTGTTCGGTTATTATATATACATAGTGGTTGAAACTGAACCACTGAACTCTAGTAATTTGTGGTTTACCCATAAAGGGTTGATGATTAGAAAAGAGTTTTTTTTTGGGAGGGAACACAAATGAATTAATCTTTATAATGGATACAATACAAAAGGATTTTAACAATTCTAAATATGAAGTGGCTATTATTTAATTTAGTTTTGGATTTTATTATTATTTACATGAACATAATATTTAAGTTTTTAATAACCACTCAATAACTTGCATAGATATTATATACTTATAACTTCTCATCAGGAATAGAAATAAAGCTCATGAAAATATTAATTTAATATTTAATTTATGTTATCATTCAACTTGTTATAATTAATAATAAATAGCAATTGTTAAAGATGTTAATAAATTTACCTGAAAAAGTTTTGTTTCTAGTTTATGTTTATATATTTTTCACTTAGTGAAAAAGCCTTTTCTACATTAAGAGATAAGTATATCTCAACAAAGTAGTCTTTTCATTCAATGGTCTCTATAGCAGCTATATAGTGGTTTGATTCGGCCAATTGTCATAATTTCTCTATATTATTATTGCCTAATAATGTCTAATGCTTAAATATTCAAGTTTCATTCCATTTAGCGTGAAGTTGCTTCGCACAAGTGGTCAGAAGTCTTCTCTTGCTGATCTAGAATATATACAAGATATGGGATCGAAAACATCTCCTTTTCTGCGTTACTAACATATTACAAATATTACAGTACTCTCTTATAATGAAATTTAATAGTTATAAATAGTAAAAAAAAAAACTATATAGTATACCCAATAGATGTATTGCTGAATATCGTTAATAGATTGAGTTTCTAAGAAACGCTGTATAAAAGGAGTCCTTAATAGGACTTCATAAAAAAATGTGTGTTGACATTTCGAGGATTCCATACAGTGTAAAGAAAATTTTCTGTTCATCAGTTTGAGCATTTTTCAAACTACTAGATTTAACATTTCCAACATCCACTTTTTAGGTATGTAAAATTCGGAATCCCAAAAAGGTTTCAGCGAATACGAAATTCATAGAAAATCATTTTTCCAAACGAAATGGAGTTTTTTTTTTTTTGCATTAAATTTCTAATCGGTCAGTGTTCTTTTGTAGTGTCTGTAAATCTAGTAATGAATCTATTCCAGACACCAATTAGAATAATTTTAGCTCTTTATTAATAGAAGATTCTTTGTTGACCATTTGGAAAAAATTAAAATCAGACAATACCGCGGATAGAAATGATTTCATTAAATTTCTTTGCTTGTACTTAATAGGTATTTTAATATGATATTTCAAACACTAATATGAAATTTCAAGCACTATTTTTATTAATTTATCAAAATAGAATTTATTTTACGTAACAATTTCATTGGTTAATTTCAACAACTAACCAACGAAGTAGAAAAAAGGAAACGTCAAGGACTCGCCAACTTCATTTACCCACAAATATTCTGGGGTGTTATGGGCAGGTTTCATGGCCAGAGAGGAGGTCATGTTGGTATTTTTGGGTGGTGGTGGGTGGTAGGGGAAGGAGGATACATTGAACAAGCGATACAATAATTGCTCTGGGTCCGTCGTCATCGTCGTCATTGTTGCGGCTTTGGCATGAATTATAAAAACGAAAAAAAGGCAAACACGAACAACCTCAGAGAACAGAGGAAGAAACAAGAATTCCATATGAAAAGGCAGCCATTCATTCATACTCAACACACACAGATACACACACTCTCACACACAAACACATTCATACCTATTGGCTCATATGAGGGGCCAGTCATGCAATGGTCAGATACAGTGAGGCAACGAAAGAGACGGAGAGAACCGAGCTGGAGCTGGAGTTGGTCAGGAACCTGAACCTGACATGTTCTTTTTGATCAGACAACACAACGACAAAGCCACCACCAACAAAAAAAAAAACACCTATATATGTACATATATTTATATACATGTATATAAAAAACTAAGTTTGTTGTCATTGTGGGTATTCAGGCATCTACCATGTACGTGTGTTTGTGTGTATCTGTGAGTGCCTCAATCATGTAATTATTTCCTCTGCAACCGCTTTAGCGATTCCACAACAAAAAAAAAAAAAAACAAAATAAAGAACTGAAACTTGGTAGCGTGTTCTCTTTCATTCTCTTTGTGTACACGGTCTTTTTTTGGGTTTTTTGTCCATATGCTAAGCAAACAAATGGACAAAAAGTACCCCGAGTATGGCTTGGCTCTACCTTGTGAGATACGTTAAAAAAAGTTTTCGTGTTTTGTTACTCAATTTAATTCAGGTAAAATTTGTTTCTGTTTTTTTTTTCGATGGTTTTTTTTTGGGTTTTTGGTCACGAACATGAAAAAGCGTCGTTTCCGTTGAAATCGACCTCTCCAAAATGGTTGATGCTTGATTGGTTCAAATTCAAAATGGCTCTGGCAAAACAAAAATAACGAGAACAACTAAACTAAGGCAATGTGTCGACTACAAAATACTCTAAGTATGTTTGTAGGTATATGGTATATGCAGTATACAAGACTATCCTATAAACTATTTATCGGTTATATGCAATATTTATTACCAATGTGCACATATGACTGAATTATTTGAGATTGATCGTTAAGAACGGTTTCAAGAGACATATCTTGTGCCTATATATAAGATGTTCAGTGCTTTTTATTATCAATTTCAATTTTCATTTCCTCATTACAATAACTGAGCATAGATTAATAAAAATTTGAGATAGTATAACTCCGCTTTTAAAATTTTATTTCTATATCTCATATCTTCAAATCTTACCAAACTTTGTAATTAGATAATAGATTTAATAACCATTTATATAAAAGCATAAAAGCTTTAATCTCATTTAAATACCTAAACATATCTTGATAAAATGACTTAAACACACACATATTAGTAGACTGAAAGTATACGAAAACCATAAAACTAAAGCTAAAACCTAATAAAAACCACATTTAATGGAGGGCTAAAATTTTAACAAATTTTTCCACATGACTTAGGTTTTATCTTTAGTTAGCAACTCTTTGAAAACAAAAGTAGCTAAAGCACCTCAAGGGAAAAGAAATTAAAATTTGCCAAATAAGAGAAAAAAAAACTTTTTAAAACTTTTATTTTGCGGTCATTGTGATTTCTTTCAGTTTTTTTCTCTTTTGGGCCTAACCTTTGCCCAAATTTTGTTTTTTTTTCTTGGGCGTAGACAAATTCCGTATAATTACATTTAATTAGGTTGCGGTTTTATTTCTATTTTGTTATTTTTCTTCTTTTTTTTTTGCCAAGGTTATTTATTAGCTTACCTCAAAACGTATGCAATGTGATTTTGTGTTGTATTTTTTTTAGCCAATTCAAAAATGTTTCTTGTGGTTTGAAAACTATCAAAATGAAGTTACATATATATAATTGAAGAGTATAGGACTTACTTATAGAGTTATCACCTGTAAATAAAGAGAGAAAATAGAAAGAAAATAAAAGAATATCAATTAGTTTATTTAATATTTAGAAGAAAATAAGATTGTATGATTAAAATATATATTGTCATTTCAGGTTTATTTACTTGCAAGTTGCAATTTAAACAAAGTTTAAAAGTTTATTGATTTTGCCTTCTAAATGAACTATAACTAAACTATAAAATTTGGCCCATTTTGTCCTAAGTATTTTAATACTTATTAAATTTTCAATTAAATTTGGCATCTCTTTAAAGGCACCCCTCTTCCCCACTGTTTCATTATCTTCTCCATCTCGTGTTGAAAATTTGCAAGTCATATTGATGCTTTCATATCGAAATAGTAGTAAATATTTACTTATTTATTTTGCTAATCACGCAGCTGGCATTTCATGTATCAATATTGCTTATGAAACTGCATAAACTTGGCTGCGGCTCAAAGTTCTTTTTCAGCCATCTTTCTCCCTTCCATTGCCCTCTGCCATCGAGATCCCAAACCAGTTTCTGGGTATTAACTTCGAGCCAAGCCAGACGCTATTATTTCCAACAGCATGATTTTATTTGCCTCATAGTGAACTCCTTTCCATTTATCCTTCAATAGCCTCTATCTGCTTTTTGCTTATATTTTTCCCTTTTTTTTGTTTTTGTCTTGGCACAAAATAATAAACTGTCGGACATGCTGGAAGGAAGAAGACTTTTCTCCAATTACTTGACTCGGTTTCTTGGACCGGGTATCCAAGTTTTGTCTTTAGACTTTGTCCTCTTTGCTGGATCAAAGTCTTGACCAATGGCCAGTGCACTGGCCCGTTACGTGCTGCATGTGTTGCCCATGTCCATATTCCATAACCAACTACATCGCAAGTCCCATCTTGGAGCTTCCGCTGACCCAAGCTTGGGGTTAATTATTTTCCACTTTCTGGCAAAACTTTCTTAGTATACAGTGACAACTTTGTAGCAAGTATAACTAAAATATATATAAACTCGTTCTCTAACATCTTGCATATTGATAAGATAAGCAATAATGTGCATACCTAAAAAAAAATCGCATTATGGTTTATGAATCTCTTTAAAATATGGTAAAAGACACCACCAATTTTTACGATTTGCCCAAGTTGAGAGATTACAGAAATAGTCTTAAACTAAATTGTTATAAAAATTGAGTAACTTAGCAAGGAAAATAAAATACAAGTATTTTTCGATTCGATTCTAGATACATTAATGGGATCTTTTTAAGAACAATTTTTTGATAAATCATTTTACCAATATGAAGATTAATGGAAAACACCGGAGTTTACCCCGGACTGTACCCATGAATACGTAAAAACCCTCAAACTTTTCGAATTCTCTAGCCTAGCTAGCCTAGCCTAGCCTTCTTGTTATAAATAATAGAATAAAGAAGGAAGCTTTTCCCCATAAAGTATATATGTATATTCTTGATCAGCATCAACAGCCGAGTCCATCTAGACATGTCCGTCTGTCCGCCCGTCCGTTGGTATTATGAATTTAAAATATTTGTTTTACGTGGTGCTTCATTCAGAAAAGAGAAAATTACCTTTATTTTAGATAATGCACATTAAATATTACCTTTTTTTTCAATTAAGATTAAATGTGTCGAGTTTGAAATAAGTAATTATTGATCAATTTTGGGGCCATGGAGTAATGGTTAAAAAGCATTACTTTTTTATGCATATAGCAATGTTATTCCACTTGATTTTGAAATATTTGGAAAATTAGTTACGTATATTTAAGTCATTACAACATTTTCATGGTCTTTGCTGAATTATTAATTGATATGGAATAGCACGTAATAGATGTTCTTTGTAATGTAATGTGGTCATCAAAATGATAATAACTGGGCCATTTATGAACCCAGACGACAACCAATTGGATTGGTTTGACTAATAAAAAAGGGTGATGGGTTGTCGTCAAGGGTGCGAGAGGGAGGCAGGTTCATTCATACATTTGTATGCTTGCCTGCATATTGTAATTGATTTTGGCCAGGTCAGCATTTAGGTTTAAAGCCATCAAAGTGTTTGCTATTAATGGAATACGTATTTGCTATTGTTAAAAACGCATTGGTTCGCAATTGCTTTTCGTATCATAATAATTTGTTGGTAAATAGCCGTAAAATTGATATGCAATTAAAATAATATTTCCATTTTTCCATTCGAGTGAAAAATGTTCAACATATCACGTAATCATATGAATTTTTATGCCCCACACAGCTGCGAAGCAATCACGACAACTGTGAATGTGTGTGTGTGTGTGTGTGAGGGTGTGGGTGTTGCCATTTAATATGATTACCTATATTTAAAGTTGAATATCTTAAAGCTGAAATCAGTTCACTTCGGTTCAGCTCAGATCAGTTTGGTTCGGTTCGGTTTTGGTTTTTAATTTCTTGCCAGGACAACGCCCCACAAGGACTAGAACATAGAAAGAGAGGCAAAAAATGGAAGAGTGACTGCTGCGTTTAATGGCTTTTGAATGCAAATTCAATTTTATCGCACTGTTCACTTTTTAATAAGATTTCTTTTGCCGCTTGCCTCGTCCGGCTCATCTGTTGGCGAAAGGTGCACTCTGTTGGAAATGAAAATTAGTTGCAAGCGCAAACAGAAAATTGAGGCAAAGCCCACAAGAACAAAAAAACAAAAAAAAAGCGAAAAATATAGAAAAGAAAAGACACGCGACTTGCGACCTGCGAAAAATGCTTTTGGCGCCACAAGGCTATAGACCTGCCCTTTACCACAATACCAGACCCCCCTACCCCTCCCTCTCTCGCTATCGCACCTCTCTCTCTCTCTATATATGAAATGCTTTAACGGTGTTGCTGGTGGTGGTAGTTCTCACACACACACATACAGAGACATTTTCTACTTTCTACCTTTGCGTTGCCTCCAAGAGGGCACAACCTACAATCCAACAAATTGCGTTTTGTGCGATAGTGGGTGGGAAAACTGTCAGAATGAATGAGTAGACTGGTCACACCTTCTTGTCAGTCAGCCTTAAGGGGCACCAAAAGCAGCAAAACAAAAGCCCACAACGGTATCATTCCGCACTCTATAGATTCGGCGGCATACGTATTCCATACCAAAACGTGCAACATTCAACTGGCCAGCCAAGGCGTTGCCTTGACTCTCT
Source organism: Drosophila insularis (assembly GCA_018903935.1). Lineage (NCBI taxonomy): Eukaryota > Metazoa > Arthropoda > Insecta > Diptera > Drosophilidae > Drosophila > Drosophila insularis. Next base: position 950,857 of record JAEIFP010000752.1, read on the forward strand.
TAAGAAATTTTAAAATTTATTTACTGGGCTCATACATACACATAAACAATATGTATCTACTTACCTACACATACACATACATACACTCTATTTATTGCAAAGGGAATGTGCTTATAGCCAGCTTTTCAATTAGTCAAATGGTTTATAAAAATTTGCAAAAGCAAAAAAGAGGGGAAACATTATATATCTGACCTATCACACCTTATCTTTTCAACCCAATCTTTAAGCCAAGTAAATTGTACGATCTTAGGTGTCACTTTATACTAAAAATAAAATATATTGCCCTGTTATGAATTTGGATTTCAGTTAAAATTTTTGGAATTGGAATTGATGGCTACTCTTTTCAAATAAATTTGTTTACTTGACTTCTTTTACAATCGTTCTTCATTTAGACACTGAATGATTCTTAAAAACACTTTTTTTCAATTCGAAACATTTAGAGATCAGACTTGGTATATAGAAAATGTATTCAATGGCGCAATTCTACATTTTTTGGTTCAATATTTTATTGAACAATATTTTCAGTGCTTCTTTTTAAAATTCCTCTTCAATAGATAATAATCCACATCTCATCTACAATTAATTAAGCCAAAATTCAAATTCAAATGGAGTTTCATTATCTACTTTTAACAGTTTAGGCTTAATTTTATCAAAACTTAATTAAACATACTAAAGGACCGACTTTATATAGACGTTAGCTTTGTCTTTGTTTAATTATGGTTATATTAAATTCATTTAATACCTATAAATACATAAACATGTTGAGTTCTCTCAACAAACTGCAACTTATTGACAAGTCGAGTTAGTTGACACTATAATCTTATTATCTTTTATGTGTTAAAACATTACAATAACAGAAAAATATACACCGACCATATGGCAAATATCTTTAATTTGCTGCTCATCGATCAAATATGGTAAAAGAGATTGACATAATTATTGCTTAACACAGAGAAATAATTACCAAAGGGAATTCATCTCTCGCTGGCTATCATCGATCCCTCTTTGGCAATTGAATTTTCAATGCAAATCAATCAGAATTGGACTTCATCATTGCCAAGTTGATGCATGAGCCATGGTTAACAGTGATTGCAGTGAAACGATTTTTGGCATTTCTTTTTTGTTTCATTTTTGTTTTTTGGCAAACATGTCACACGGTTTACAGATGACAAATTCATTTTTAACTCATGACAAAAGCAATATCCATACCCTTCCTCCTCTTTCTGTCGGTCTCTCTCATTCTGTCTCTGTCCCACCTATAATGTGGCATTGCATTGCAGATTTTTGTCAGAATGGACCAGGACCAGACACATACGGCAGACATTTGGCTGTCAACGAGGGAAGGAAGCTGCCGTGTGTGTATGTGAGTGTGTGTGTGAGGGAGTGTGTAACATGTGCCCAAAAGTTTAGATAAAAGTGCGTCAGAAATTTAAGATTCCCTTGTTAAACGGAAGGAAGGAAGCTTACATCGGGGCAGGAGGGAAGAGAAAAAGGTCAAGCCCCGAATGATGGATGATCCAATGACAAAATTCACCAATACCATACCAATAAGCACCCCAAAAGTGAACTCAGACACGAGATGAACTGAGAGATGTGATGTGATGTGATGAGATGAATGAAATGGCTGAGTGACATTTTGGGATGCGTCTATTAAAATGTAAAACCTCTCTATCTCACTCAGTCAGTCTTTCTCCTTCTCTCTCACTCTCTCTCTTTCGTTTTGATTGCCACCCCATGTCGACACGGAACCTTATCACAGGTATGTAACCTCGATGTATACCTTTACTTAATATCCGTTTTGGCAAGAAAGTTTTCTCCATAATTTTTATCATCGCCATTCATCATCACATAAATAATTCTGTTTAACATTTTTCAACAAGCCAAAAGCCACAAATTAAAAACTACAAAGCACTAAAAAGAAGGACGAGAAGGAGCAGCAGGCGAATTTTATTTTTTAGGTAAGAGCGTAAAATTTACGACCAACGGAATCACGTGTCATCCACGCGTTTTCATCCCCCGCCCCGGCTGACTCCATAACCATGCCATGAAAACAGAACGGAACGGAACTTCGGGACTATGACTCGACGGAAAGCGTTCTCAAGGATTCACGTGCTAAGCGTATGCGAATTTAAATCTGTTTGAATAAGGAAAAGGATTCCCCGTTTTGGTTCTCCGTGTGTGTGTGTGTGTGTGTGTGTGTGGTTCAACATTTGAATATAAAACAGTGGGAAACAGACAGACAGTCAGAAGCAGAGGACAAAGAGGAAGAGCAACAGAGTGAACGAGCCGATGACAAACAGAAAAACCATTTTCACACAAACATTAGTTTTATTTAAATCACATACACACTCACACTCATACACACACACACAATCTCTGGGTTATCCAACCCCGACCACCGACCTTTGTCCTAGACATGTGTTCCTCCTTATATGGCTGTCTGTTTGTGGTTGTTGTTGTTGCCCTTGTTGACTTTTCACGCTCTTTTAAACGCCGTTAAATGTTTTACCTTAGATTTCCCCTTTTCTCTCTACGCAGTTTGCAGATTTTTTCGTAAGATTTATCACACTTTAAAAAGTTAATGGAAATACATTTTGAAATAAATTATTTCAACTGTAAGAATTTCAGTTTACTGATGAAAAAAAGGTCATAGATTTCGTTTCCATTTGCTTAGAGCAGGTGACTCTTTACTTGGTTCTGCCAAGATTTGAATTCGAGGCGTATTTTCAGATATTGAATATTTTTTAGTTGCAGTTCTAATCATTCAGTTAGGCCATATAATTAGATTAGATCATGTGTGCAGACCAGTTCTATCCAGTTTAACTTATGTAGAACTAATTAACAAGAATCGGCTACTGGATACATGTTAATATCAATTTGGTTTATTAATTATTTAATGCTTATGCAGCTACTACACAAAACGATTCTCTAGTATATTTAGATATATGGATTTCACACATGGGACACATTTTTCAAATTCTCAAAATATTTTAAAGCAAACTCTGTTGGTAAGTTCTTCCAAGCTTCCCTTTCCGCCCCTACTGAACTTGTAAGCAAATAGAAATCAATTAAAGTTGTAAATACTAAAAAGGGAAAATTTTTATAAACCTAGTAGTTAGTAAGTCTCATTAAATAGATTTATCAATCAACCTATAATTCTATTCCTATAAGGTTGTTTGCCTTGATGAAAACAAAATCGTGATCTATTGTAGTAAAAATTTCTAGCTAATAAAGTAAATTTATAAAATGTAAGCCAATTAAATTATGAATAAATATGTACCTATATATTTTTCCATTTCCGTAAACTGTTGCCAGCATTAAACATATTCAGTGATTTACCCAGTGTCTCAATAGTGATAATTCCTTTCAGATCAATTAATTCAAGTAGCAAATGAATAACCAATTTGTTAAAAGTCGTGGCTGTTAGCCATTGGATCTATCGATGCTCTGAACTTCAAGATAATTATTTTTTTCCACTTTTTTTTCAAGTGATTAAAGTAAACAAACTTCTGGTTTAGACAAATATCTGATCGGCTTTAAAGGCAGTTATGCTAGTTTATATATACTCTATATACTCAGGTGTCTTTTAGATTAATCGCAAAGCCCCACTATGAGCTTGATAAATTCCTTTCACTGAGCAAAGTTCCTCAAAGTGTTTATGCGAATCAACGGAGCAAAACTTTAGAATTCTTTTATATATATTTTTCCCTCATTTTTGCAAATATAAAGAGTCAGTGGGTAACTACCCACCGTTACATACATGATAATTTATGACAGTTGTTGCTATTTTTTGCTATTTGTTGCTGTTAGTTGTTATTCTTATTTTTATACAGTCATTTGTCTTTTGTGTGTCCCCCTCCCACCACTTGGAACGCCCACTGCCTCCCACTGAGGGGGTAATTACAGTAGTTCGAGCTGCAGCTCCAACTCATTGATAAACTCTTAAATGGCATTTTATGCAAAACTTGTATAATTTATTTATTTATTATAGTTGTTTAGTTCACGAATCTCTCTTGCCGTCTCAAGTCGAGTGAATGTAATGCGATTAACTTCCAGCGATATGGCTGGGTAATAAATAAGTGAAAGATCTACCTTGGCATGGACTCATATACATGCATACCTATTCATACCAACTGCTATAAAGCCACTAATGCCCAACAACTTAGCCACATCTTTTGATAAAGGCCAAACAATGCCGCTAACAAGCAAATTTTATGACCGAAAATCCAATTCAAATGTTTACAAATCGTTTAAACTGAATACGCAAATACACTGCCGAAAAGGAGAGAGAGAAAGAAAAAACGAGAGTAACTTGGTAGAAAGACATAAAAATAAATCGCATACAAATTGAAAATAATTTCAGATTTGATTTCTTCTTCTCCTTCACAACATCCAGAACTGACTGCCACTGGTCATAGAGTACATACATACATAAACAGTCTAAGCCAGAATGAAAAAATTGTGGCCAGGAGGGTCAACCACCCAAAAAAAAAAAAAAAAAACATTCTGCTTGTTCCTGGGGTGTCCAGAGTCCCTTCGCTTTGCTCCATCTTTGAGTTCTTCTTCCATTTGACTAAGTACACAAGAATAGAGCGTAAAAAATTTTATCGTCGCGGTTTTTTACGGAATGTGATCCGCGGCGATTAAGTGCCGCGGCTTTTGTGTCATTGTCATGCCGGGGAGTCCTGAAAGGGAATGGGTGGCTGCCAAATGGAGTGAGAGCAACTGCGGTGGGGGGAGTGTCAGGTTTTTTTTTCTTTTTTTTTTTTTTTTTGTGTGGAAAGGGGGCGATTCCGCTTAATGTATTCAAATTTTCCAAGGCGAGGCCAGAGTGTCAGTGCATTCATTTTCATAAAATGCTTCAGTCTTCCTTCTATTACTTTTTTTTTCTTTCTAAAAATTTAATCGTGGACAAATATTTTCATTTCGCTTTCGGTTTTTTTTTTATTTTCTCTCTAGCTTTTAGCTAAATGAGTGGAAATAAAATTAAATCGATATGGGGCTAAGCGCGTTTAATTCTATCGTTAAAGTTTTACTTTTCCCTTTGTGGACGGTGGGGGAGGGTCCTAAATGACCACGAAATGTCCTTGGCTTTATATAATATTGGATGAAATTCAATTTCTTTGACAGTTTCGCAGCTCTTAATAAGCTTCACATGAGTGGAAGTGATGGTAATCAACATGAAGTAGTCGGAATGAACATTTTTTGTAAGTTACTAATCAAAATATTCCCTAGTCGAGCCAAGTAAATTAAAATGTGAGAATATCAGTTCATTTCCCTATATCTGAAGGCCTAAAGATTCTCACTCAAAACTCTTTATTCGATTTTCGCTACAAATTGTGTTTACCTCAAAATTTTCTTATGTTTTTCCTCCGTTTTCTTCAACAGGAAATAAGGAGCCGCATTAATTTCCATAATACCTTGATAAATGCTCTCACAAAAATTTACCCCCCCAAAAAAAAGTTCGCTTTAAAATAATGACAAATCAGTTTGCAGATAAAAAGGCTAGCCAACAAACAAACAAAATGGAAAAAAAAGGAAAATTCGTATTTTCCTTGCTTTTTTTTGCCCTGCGAGCTTAACTAATTGTAACAGATTTTTTCCCAAAGTCACGAAAAATATATTTTTGTAAGAAAGGAGACGGCCAAAAAAAAAACCACGCTTTGGGGCGTTAACGTCTGCCTGGCATTATCCTTGCGGTCTGCCAATTAGAACCCTTTGTGTGTCAGTTTGTGTTTGCCATGGCTCGAGTACGAGGCGGCATTTTGCATTTTACTTATCTTCATAATAAAGTCGTAACAATTAATTGAGCGACCTTTTCAGGTTTCCCTCGTGCAGCCTGAAACTTTGAAGCCTCTAAGAATGGTCCTTTTAATGCCAGTCAAATTTTTTTTTTACAATTTGCCTAATTTTTTTCTGTTGTTGTTTGACGGTTAATTAGTGCTTAAAAATTATTTGACGAGCTGCAATTAATTTAATGCTGGGCGACATGAGTTTTAAGCCATTTTCAAGTTCAATTCACTTTGCTTAGTTAAGAGGCTGCTGTTTTTTAGTCTAATGGCGTTTTGGCAGATTCCAAGTTAATTTTTTTGTTTCAAATATTTATTTGAATTACCCTGATAGAAGTAGAAATTTGTTTCGTAATTGTGTTATTCCAAATATTCCAAATTCTAGGCCAATGACAGTAAGTCAAAACCTAGTTTTCGGTATTATGTTTTTACTGTTCTACTGTTTTACTGATTAATAAGGAATAATCGTAGACTACAAAAAAAAAAAATGCGAGTCTAATTCAAAAAAATTCTTAACATTTCTATATCTCTACAGAGGTTTTTATTATATTGATAAGAGTTTATAACTCAAAGAAATTAGGGGCCGAATCGATATATTCATGTCGAAAAAATGTTTTAGTGACAAATAATGTTGGGTTTATAAATATTTTATTTTGTTGAGATCTTTCCTGCTATTTTATTTAGCTGTAATAGGTATTCAAAGTTCGTAAGCATATTTAAGCCTCTTTGTTTGCCACAAGGAATTTTTCTTTTAATTTTCCTAATATATTTTTCATCGAAGATTGTTTTTAGAGCCTACAACAGACAAATATCGAAAACATATTTTATCTTTTTGGTGGTCTGGTTCACAATTGGTTTAATAAACAGTTTATATTGTTTAAGTTTAAGCTTAAATTCCGATTCCTGCTTAAAAAATGTTCTGTTGAGCCTCACAGGTATATTTGATTTTAGGAATTCTCAATGTAAATGTTCACAAAATTAATGACAAATAACTTTGGTTAAGTCTGGTGATATTTTTGTACTCTTTATTAACGTTAATTTCGAACCTTTCACTCTGGTGAATTGATGGAAATTGGTAACAAATACTGCTATAACGATGTCTTCTACCTTAAACACAGGAGATTATTTATATAACTTTATTAAATACATATCAATCTGTTTATCTGTGGCTCTATTTAGTCCTTAACCACCAACAAAAATGATGCCACCCCCGTCATATATTTTCTGTACATCAATTGAATATGTGTTACAATTCCAATTTCACACACATATTCCAAATGATTTTATTATGCAAAAGTCAGCAAGGACAACCAAATACTTTGGACTCTTAAAAAAGGCAAAAGATTTGCATTGAATGAATTCAACTGTAAAGGTTAAAATTATAAATGTGCAAATGACTCATCATAAATAAAATTAATAAAAGGCACAGGGCATGGATGAAACAGAGAGACTGCGAGACAGAGACGCCGTATCTGGCAGAGACCTTCATTGAGAAAAAGTACATCGCATCAACATAAATATTATGATAAATGGTTTGTTATAATCATAAGCCGCATGGGGTAAGTTTCAAGTCGTGCCGTACGCATTTTTTATTCAACAACCCCCAACCCCAGTCAAAACCGAAAGCGAAACCCAAAACCCTAACCCAAACCCTTGGTAAATACATCGAACAAAATAAAAACCTCAAGCTCAACCAAGAGAGCCAGATAGAGACTGAACTGGATGCAACATATGGTCGGTGGGTGGATAATGCAGATGGCGCTTCAAATGGATTGCCTTTCAATAGCGCCGACATCTCAAATTGTTTTTTATTGGTTTCCCCGACCAACAACTTTTGCCTGATGGCCGCTTTGGGATTAAACAAATTTCTGTTTCTGTTTTTGGCGAGATAATTTACCAAGTAGAGCATATTGTTTAACGATAAACACTGAGCAACTTTTATGCTTCAAGTTCATATAATGTTTTTTTCTTTTCAAGGAAGTTTTACGCCTAATTAACACTTTATACAAGTTCAAAATTTTATTGTTTGCAATTTGACAAAACAATTTCTAGTGCAAACAACCAAACAAACTCTCAGCCTCTCACTCTGTCTCTCTCTCTCTCTCTCTCTCTCTCTCTCTCTCTCTCTCTCAATGAGAAGCACGCGTTGGATCCATTAAGATTCAGGATGTGTTGCTAGCAATTTGTGTGGCGCATTGTTTTAGCCCTTTTGTGACAAAGGAGAGGAGTAACAGGGAAGAGTGTGTATTACGTGCAAATTATACGGATTTCTATGATACGGTTAAGCGAAACCCTTCTGCGGAACTTCCTTTGGCACAATTGTTGGCTTATTATCTCGGCACATACGTTTCACATTGACATGCCGAAGTTACCTAAAATTACCTTCCAGGATACTTAAATTTCAGCACAGCATCACGCCCAGGACGATAGGATGTAACAATGACAAATGTCTCTTCTTCACTGACTTAAACTAATACAACGTCAATTAATTTTGACCACAAACACTCGACTATTCTCAACTTTGACCATCAAATTGACAAATGAGCAAACACTAATCCCCATTCCCCCTCTCACTTATGAAGCGGTGTTGCAACCTGAAAATCCAAAGCACGTGTCCTTTACACAAACTTAGACAAACATCTGAACTAGGAATGCAAAGACAAGCAAAAGAGCAGAGCATTTCTCCTCTCGAATTCCCAGTAGAAGCTTGAGGGCGAATCCATCCAAGGGTTGTGTGTCCGAGTGAAAGTGAGCCAATAAATAGCGTGAAGTATGCCGAAGTGAACACTCGACACTCGTTTCAGGAATCTTGTTGAAGGGTCAATACATCTTTACACTCACACAAACACACACACGCACACACTCCCTGAGAATGGGTGGGTGAGAATGGACCTGGACTTGGGGGACTACATGCTGAGCGATATGGATTACAAATGATGTTGTAAATGTCTGTCGGCAAGCAGGACGGAAGGCGATGGAATGGAGATGGATTTGGATTTGGAGTCGGCGTTGGGCCATTTATACGCTTCTCGGCAAACATTTCGATGAGTGTGTGTGTATGTTTGTTTGGGTTTAACAGTTTAATTTGTTAATGTTGTCAAATTAATTCCCTGTCAATGGTTGTAAGCGATCTTAAGTCTTTGAGAGAGTATTCAAATTCGTTAGTTTGTCTTTGAAAATAGCCTTTTTGCCCTTAGCTCTACAACAATTATGAGTGCCCGACTTGTGTCCGAATTATAATGATTAATTGAAACGTTGAGGAATAAAAAGTCAAGTGAATGGCAAAAAAATATTACAATATTTTTTCGCTGGCTGCAAAATTTCCCGAGGCTTGCAACTAAAACTTGCAACCGGCAAAGTGCTTGACCGAGTGTTTTCCTGTCTGTGCATTGAAACAAGAAAAAAAAAAGAAAAAAAAACGAAAAAAAGGGGGACAGGAAAAATATTTTGACAAATGAACCTAAATAACAGGTTGCAATCGCTCAGAGGAGACACACACACACACAACAGAAAGAGATAGAGAGTGTGAGAGAGAGGGGGAGCAGATTGAGGGATAGTGCGTGGAGTTGGGACAGGAAAACGTATGGTCGGACAACCTTGATACCTCATTTATTACCCGATTCCTCTCCAAAACGGACGAACCATCTGACCATCTGAGCAACCGGCTGTAGTTTTCGCTGCAAATGAAATCGACACATTGAGGCAACTTTTTCCTCTTTAGTTTTTTTCTTGGGTTCGTTCTTTCTCCCATCCCATCCATGGCCATCAAGTTGAAGACCAAGATCAAGTCCGCTCTTCAAAATTGTTACAAATGATCGCAAATAACAGATCTTTTGCCGCTGTCCATCAAAGGAGCCGATGAAATGTTGCGTGCATGTATGTATGTATGTATGTGTCTGTGTGTAAGTTGGCTATGAGAATGGGCCAGGGCCAGAACCACATTCAGAATCAGGGTTTCATATGGTATGGTTTCTTTGCTGAGTTCTGTTTTTTTTTTTTTTTTTTTTTGTATTTTTGGGAAGGCGCCGCCATGCTGGGCCTGGCAAATTGCACTGATTTCTTGATTAATGAGAGTTTTGCATTTCTTTCTCTGTGATTGAAGGGATCGGCTTATATATATATTTAACTTCAATTCCAAAGAATCTCTTTCCTCTTTCGATCAGAACTCAATTCCCAATTTCAGGAACATAGTTTTGTATGCACTTACCCTGATTGTTATTGTTGCTGCCCTTGCGCGAAGTCTTCTTCTCCTTCATCCAGGGATATTCCGGTACCGAGTCCATGCCATCCGGTGTCTGTGGCATACCAACACCAACCGGATATCCGACACCGACACCGCCACCACCGCCAACGCTGCCACCGCCAACACCACCGACACCGACACCAACACCAACAGGTGTGCCAATTTTCGGACTCTCCGGGCTCAAATGATTGAGAAACTCGGCCATCGAGGGTTGGGAATTAATGAAGCCACCCTCGGTGGCCATCCAGTAGGCCGTATCGGCGGCTGCTACTGCTCGTTTATCACAGTTCGGTGCCATTTTGTTGACAAGCATCACCGCTGCGGCTGCTGCCGTGGCTGCTGCATTCGAGCCTGGTGGCGCCCCCTGCTGGCCAGTCTGTTGTACCTGCCCCTGCCCACTCAGTGGCAGTGGCAGTGACACTTGTCCAGTTTGCACCTGCAGCGGATTGAGAGGGGATTCGGATTTGATTTGGGTGCCCATCGGCGTGGAGTCCAAAGTGCTGCACACCTCTTGCATTGCAAATTTATGATATTTATATTTGTTTTTTAGTCTATTGATTTTAGTTTAGTTTAGTTCTGCGTTTTTTTTTTTTTGGTTTGGTTTGAAAAGTTTTTCAACTTTTAGTTGCACGTCTGCAAGGAAAAAAAAATAGAACAAATCAAATAGTTTCAGTTAATGCACACAAAATATTATTTTAAATGAAGGTAAATTTTAAATATATTATTGGTTTACTTTCCACATAAAAATTTACGTAATGAGCCGTCGCGACGGCAAAACTGACCTTTGTTTAATTCAAAAATTCTTTATTTAAATATTTATTGTTCGGGGTAATAATTTGGTTCATTGGTCTGGAAAATTTTAATTGTTAATCTATTTTAAAGCAATATCATCAGGAATTACTCCTTCGGTTCATTGGCTTGCTTGTGCAAATGCCATGTAAATTTGTCTGTATATTATATATTATACGAGTATTTTGTGCATTAATTCAAAACTTCGGAATAAAATATATAAACAAATATATATATTTTTTACGATCAAGTCAAATGTCATCTCAGCTCAGAGTTTATTTACTAAATTTACTAAAGACAGTGTATCTAATTTAATAAAATGGTAATGAAAGTAAATTTCGGACTCTCATTATTAACAGCTTTAGCTGATATAGCTTTAGATATATCGATAGCCTGAGTATTTGTAAAAAAATGTATATATGTGTTTCTAAGTACATACATATTTATATCTAGCAGTTTATTTCAGGTATTTTAAGAGAACAGGACTTTATCTTTTCTGATTGGGCACGTATCATAACTAATTTTTACAAAAACATGGCAAGTACAGAAACTATATAAATGGTGTTTTAAATAAAAACAATTCAATTTTAATCAATAAAATAAAACCAATAGGGGCGAACTAATTTGAGAAACTAGACACAATTATTATCTTTACGTCTAATGATCAAGCTCTAAATTATTTATGTATTTGGAAGGATAGACTTATGACAGTTTCCCAACTCGTACGTAGGTTCTTAATACTTATATATCTTAATTTTATTGGCTTTTAAACTTTAAAAATTTAAAAATGATAGTTTGAATTTTTTTTCTTTTTTGCCGTTTTTAAAATTTAAATTAACAAACTTTTCAGAAAAATGAATTTCGATGAAGGAAAAGAGACAAATAAGGTTACTAATAAGTCAAACATCTAAACAGATAATGTTAATATTATTAACTTAATAATCCAAAATAGTCATAAAATGTGAACCTCGTCATGGATGTAAATTGGTAATAAAACATGAATAAAAAATGTCTGCGTATTAAACTCTAAAAACCTTTGTATCATTGTTTAATGATAAATACTTTTAAGTAAATATAAACCCACACAATTTGGACAAATTGCAAACGACTTCGCCTATAACACCTATTTCTGTCCCCACAGTCCGTTTAAAAATCTATGCCGATGTTATTGTAGATTCATTTGAATATCAATGGGCCAACAAAATTTTACACTATCCTAAATAATATAAAAATTAAAAAGGAATTCGTTTTATTTAATAAAAATTTAAATGAACGTTCGTTAAATCGACGACAAAATTTTCTTTGTTTTATGATCGTGTTTATTTTTAAGAACATTTTAAAATTTAAAGCACGAAAGATGACCTAACTTTAAATAAACGAGAAGCTAATTTTCGCTGCGTCGAAGTTCAAATACCTTTGGTTATTCCTTCAATAAATTTCCTTGAAGAAGTTATGTTTTCCATAAATTTTAATATTTTATATGATATTTCTTTATTTTCAGAAATGTCTCGCTAAGCTTACTTTTCTACATTACTATTACAATATTTCTCAATAAAGTAGGCTATGGCAGTGGCCATTTTCTTGGCAGTGATCCAATCTGACAAATTTTAAAAACTTATCAGCTTTAAACAATATTGAGCTGAAATATCAAATTTGTATATGCTTTCTAATTGGAGGCGGGCAATAAACGCTGATCAAAAAGATACATATATACATCCGATTAAAGTTATAATAACCGTTAAAAGGCCATTGCAAGACATTCAATATTTAACCCTCTTTTAATTCATTGATCTTTATTCCGCTTTATAAAAATTATTTTGATAAAACAAAAGCACTTAATATAAAATTTTCTCAATTTGTTTCTTAACATTTTTACTGTTTAAGATTTCAAATCAATATTAAAACACATCCAATTAAGGGGTGAGAGGAACTAGAGACGCTCCTGGCTGATTTATTTAATTAGATTTAAAAGACATCACCTTAAAATATCGACTACGGATTTTTCAAGATTGCCCTGCGGAACTTTTGTTACTTGCTACAGGCAAGAAAAAATTTCCATTCAAGGAAGACTCACTTAGATTGTTTAAACCCATGCTTGAGAATCTCTGCCAAATATTAAATTTTAATTCTACTTTTAACCTATAACAATATGCACACTGTGAGGGAAGCTTTTCAAAATGTTAAACTAATAAAAAATTATTTAAGATCAAGAGGGAACACTCAATAATTGGCCATCTTTTCTATTAAACAATAAATGCAATTGACATAGACGCATGATTTTATAAATAAAAATATATTAAGAAACACATGTTAAAATACTTAAAATTAAAGTACCTACACTGTACCTACTCGGAAACATGCCACTGAACTGACCTTATCATTATCGTACAGATATTGCCTTTTATATATATTTTATGCAGTTATTCAAAAGTTCTGCATGATTTTTTAACAAATTTGATTCCATGGGAACTAGAGGGACAAACTAAGAAAAAAAACCCTAAATGTAATAATAATATAAAGTAATCAATTCACAAAAGTTAAATATAACTGCAAGTAAATATAATTATTGTTATTATGAATAAATAAAAAAAAGATGCCCAGAAATAACTTTTTCTGTATATGTGATTTAACATTCCAATGTGATGCAATAGTTATAGTTATAATAATATTGTGTATATTAATTTAATACGCACCATACTAAATAGTTTCGCTGCCATTTTGTTGCACTCGCACAGTTGATGAAAACGTGTTCTTCTTGCTCTCTCTTTCTTTTTTAACTCAATTGTCACACTTTTCTGCTTTTTCTGCACTTTTCATTTGTCAAAAACTTTTGAATACGGGTCTTGCGAAGACACTTTGAAATTTATGCAATAAGAGACCTACATGGACTTTTGAATATATATGTATGTACTCATATATATTTTTGGATTATCTGCAACTGACGGATGTTGGTGCCAAGGAAAGGTCGAAGAACAACCAACAACAAGCCAGTTGTGGAAGCGAAAACCGCGACGACAACAACGATAACAACAACGACAACAAGAACAGCAACAGCAACAGCAACAACAACAACAATGTGAATATGAAAACTATGGCCGACCGAAACGAGACCGTGTGTGTGTTTACTCAAGCGGCACGCGGACACAATTCAAAGTGCTACCAACGCGACAGTTTTGCGTTTTTCACACACCTTGGCAACACACCATGGCGACATGGCCAAAACACACACACACTCACACACAGACACTTGGACCAACACACACACACGCAGAGGCAAAAAGTCACTAAAAACTAGCGATAATGCAAGATGATATAGAAATACAAGTTATGTACCGAACGCAGAAACTTATTGTACAACGTTGCGTATGATGAAGGCTATGGGCTCTCCCCTCTCTCTCCCTCTCTCTATGTCTGTGTGTTTGTAGAGTTTTGTAGAGTTGTCGAAGATCGTTGAAATTGGAATCTTGCAATGGCTACAGACCATACAAATACAATACACTTGCACTGCAATTTGTAGTTACAAGTTACACTCGCACACACTCACACCACAGCACACCACACACCACAGTCAGTAGCTGTCTCTTTCTGGCCTTTGATAGGTGCGCAGAAACCGGTTTATACGGAAGAAGGGCCCTCCAAATGGTGGCGGTTCACAACTTGCACTTGATTTAGTTTCAGTTTGCTTTACTTATATATTTTCATTCATTGAACATTTTTTTTTTTTTTTAATTTATAGAATTTTTGTTTAAAATAAATATTGATGTTTGTTAGTTTATAATTGAGAAATACCGTGAAATGATATTATTTATGTTTAAAATACGATATTTCCACCCGATTGTACGACGACTTTTCTGACGACGACGGCGAAAGCTTCGTGCGGCCCGATTTAGTATTCAAACCATTCCATCCAATAGCACCGAACGCACTGAAAACCATTGTGGCACTGCCACTCTGCTTATCGCTGGTGAAGGCAATGCTGCATAAGGAGTGGCCTAGCGACCGACCGACCGAACGACCGCCATCCATCACTCTGAGCTGGACATGCGCACTGACAGCAGCCGGAATGTAGCGAACTCTCAAGGTGGCCGCCGCCGGGGGTGGAGTTCCATTTGCCATAAGAGTGTGTGTCAGTGTGTGTGTCAGTGTGTGTGTGTGCGGAAAGTCTCCGCTTGTCTGATTGGTCAAAATCTAGTTTGCTGCTCTGTAGTCTTGTTGCCTTGTGGTCGTTGTCGCTGTCGCTGTCGCTTTGGCTTTGGCTTGGATGTCATTTCCGCGCTTTTTTCTAGCCTCTTCTGTTGTTTTTTGTGTGTTCTGTTATGTTGTTGCTTGTGACGGAATTTATTTGGTTTTTGTTATTTACACATTCCGCAGCGAATGCGAGTTTTCTTTCAGTTTATCGTTCGTTTTTCTTCTTTTTGCGGGCTCTTTGGCTATTTTTTGACATTTCGCTTTGGCCTGCCTGTCCTTCTCTTTTTGTTTTGAATGTCGTCTCTTCTCTCTTGTCTAACCCATCATGTTGTCAATCTTGGTGGCATTTTTGTTTTTGCCTTCTCTCCCAGCTTTTTCTCTCCGGATACTCTCTTCTTTTTCAGTGACTACAACATTTCACATGGTTTCGTTTGGTTCACGCATTGTGGCAACCAAAGGGGGAGTGAAGGGGGAAAAGTTTATACATAATTATAATAAGTAAAATGTTATGTGTGTGGGATGCCAAAGTATTGAGCCACATACCAATATCAGAGGGGCACCTCGCCCCTACATTCTTAAATGAAAGTGCAGATGCCCAGAGTCAGATTTGACCCGATCGATGTGTTATTTATATACCCAAGCCAAATTGGTATAGTTATTTAAAAGAGATTTGGATATTTCTGAATTGTTTACTATCCTTTTTATATTTCATACTTTGTGTCAAAGTCGAATTAATATTCTTTTACCTTTATCAATCTTGTCGTCCTGCTCTATTGAACAGAGATGTCTAGATATTAAATATCAAGTCTCTATATCAGCTATAACATCTTAGAAGATATATACTTGGATGATTTTTTGTGTATTTCATTTCTCTTATTAATAAGATAATTCTTCAAGAAAAGAAAAGAATTATGTCTTTCTTTTTTAATTGAGCTTATACATACATATGTATTTAAGTCAAGCTGAAGTTTCGTTAAGTTTAGGGTAAAATAATTAATTAGAAAATATAGTAGCTCTATTTGTCTTTTTTTTAGGAATTCAAATTAAAATGTAGATATGTATTAAAATCAGATAGCTGGGGCTAACTTCGACTGTGCTGAAATTTGTATACCCTTTCAAAAACTTATTTCGTTTTGCTTCCCTTATCTACAGAAGTTGTTTATCTACAAATTTGATATTCTTCAAATGAACGGCTTAAAAACTGAATCTACTTTGCATTATGACGTATGTTTATACGACAGCTATATAATATAGTTATCCGAATTTGAAAAAAAAAGAAAACCTTTGGTGATAATCGCATCTGAGATTATATGATAGTCATTAATATATTAAACTGCCAAATATTAATTTTGATGGCAATTGCAAAAAATCATTGTGCGTGACATTATCGTTTCTATGGAAGCTATATATATAGGGTAAAAAACTGAAATCGGGCACTAGTAATCTATATGTCCTTGCAATATGGTTATATTCATTTTGGTCAAAAGTGAACAACGCATAGACAGAAGCATCTCCGACCTTATAAAGTACATATGTATATATTCCTGATCAACACGTTGAGATGAGTTAATGGATCAACGTGAACTTCTCCTAGACCGCGTAAACTACAGAGCACAAATGTGGGCATGTAGGCTTCCATGTACTACGGAGATTTAGCCGGATCCGACTGACATTTTCTGACTCAATCCACTGGATGTTGCTACCCCTGGTATCCTCGATATATAGACTGAGTACAATTACATTATTTTATCCCCTTGCAAAAAGGGGTATATAAGTCTAATCATAAACCTCCAATACAAACGTCAAAGTCACAAACAGTGACTTTTCTCAATCACTTCGTTATTTTCTAGGCTATTGTCATAAATGTTATTATTAATAACATTTTTATACCATTATTATATACCTATTGACTGTACCAAATTTGATCATGATCGGGTGACTATATCATATAGCTCCCATAAGAACGATCGGACGAAAACAGTGACTTTTATCAATAAGTTCATTACTTGTAAAGTGATTGTCATTAATACAAATTAATACATATATGTGAATTTAGTTCATGGGAAAGTTTAGTTCTCTGTCGAAAAATAGTTTTGGTTAGAAAAACTTTTTTGTTAATTATGCGATTATCACCAAATTTGGTATATTGCATGATTCCATCAACTTTGGTTAAAATCGGAAAACTATATTATATAGCTGTGAATAAAAAATTAGTTAAAAACACTACAACTGTTTCAGCGTAAGTTTTTCAGTCGTTATTTCTGGGAAATTTGATTTTTCAGATAAAACGTTTTTCCTGTTTGAAGCTTGTAGATAAGTAAAGAATATAAAACTATGTACTTAAGGTCAATCGCCGAATATTTCGGAGAGGAGTGTACATTGTTTTTTATTTTTTATATATTTTTCATAATTATTTTTTAAACTCTTTTAAATTAATATGTGGTGAATCTATTAGTAACAGTCTTTATATTTTTTCCTACTGAATACCCTGAACAAGCAATAGAATGTAAAATATCTTTTTAAAAAATTTGGATCTAACAACAGTATTTAGTACATATATTAGATGTTTACTTTTAGTATAAATATTTATTCCATCACTGCAAATAAATAAAAATTGTTTAAAATTAATTATATAAATAAATTTTGCTTTTGAGAATTTAAATTACTTTCTATATAAATTACAAATCGTAACTTTTGTCTTTGTATTTTTTGCACAAAATATGTATAGTTTAATTTTTTAAGACATTCAATTTTGTTGAATTTATAAATTATTAATAGGTGCTGGGGTATAAAGGGACAAAAGATGCATATTTGTAGTGTAGTGTAATATAAATTCAATTATCATATTAATGGCAAAGAGTATCTTTATCTTTGGGACACGTTTAAAGTCCTCACTAGAACTTTAGTATTAAAAGTACTGGAAACCGGACTTAGAGGTTGTAGTCTTGGGACGTATAGATTACATAAGCCTGGATGTTTGTCATAAGACCTCTATACTTACTCACACATGAGCCTAGGAAACGTATGCGTCGTGCATTTTTATTGTAGGTGATTAGATCAACACGAAAGTGTCACATTTTATGGCACGGATCAGTACTCCGGAGAAAGACTATAAACAGGTACAAGGGTTACGCGAGCCGAATATTCATAACTGAGCTGGAAAACCCCGGGAAAAACCAAAATATTCTCGTTCATACGCGAAAAATGCTGAGGGTGAGCAGTATTTACCTGAAAAAGGGCTTAACCCATAACGCCATAGAACCGCTGATCATATGAAGGGCCTCCGCCAGAGTTAGGTAAGAAAAAACAGCAGAAGACACTTGCAACGAATTTATACATAACTATCGATGAAATACTTTTTTGTCGGGACAAAAGTCAATTAAAATTAAACTAAGCAAATCACTAGACACACATGCGCGACAACATTTTGCAATCGAGTCGCCAAGTGGCCTCCTTCCCAAATGTAAAAACTATTCAAAAACCTTCAAAGACATTGACGCGACAACCAGCAGCCGGCTGGTTTAGAGACGGGGAAGCGAGTCGGCTCAGATTGACAGGTAAGACGAAATTCGGGTTGGCTCTGATTCGCCAATGGCAGAAGGCGGTACCTGGGAATGGTAGTATAAATGCAAATGTCACCAGCTCCTTGACAAGTAGTTAAAAAACACAACTGAACCAGAACAGAGCCAACAATTTAAACAAATTAAAACAAGATACAAAAAATGTTTGCAAACGATTATTTTGTCAACGAAGCTGTAAAAAGTGAATATTTGGTAAGTTAAAAATAGAATATTAATTAATTAAATTATAGTAATAATAAAAATTAATTAACTTTACAGAACTTTCCCTGTGCCATGCCAATAGAAGAATGTCTGGAAACTGCCTCCTTGACGCCTTCAATATCCTTGGAGAAGACCAAGCGATCTCGCACTGCCTTCACCTCCCACCAGCTTATGGAATTGGAGCGTGAGTTCCACCAAAATCGTTATTTAGCCAAACCCAGACGCATGGAAATCGCTCAGAGATTAGATTTAACCGAAAGTCAAGTGAAAATTTGGTTTCAAAATCGTCGCATGAAGTCCAAGAAATTGGCCACAAAGCAAATGGCCAGAAAGATGAAAGCTAATGCTACCTCTATAGATCAGGCAACGGAACCAAAACTAAATGATCATGAGCTAATTGTCGAACGACTTTTGCAATATGTTTCTTCCAATCAAAATTCAATTGCATCAAATGAGGAATTGAACCAAGTGGAATTGAATCTTGATTTCCTAAACGAAGATCAATTTAGTTCCGCATCCGAAATCACATTAAATCAGATGGACTTGGCCAACATTGATAATACAGCTTGGCCTTGGAATTGGCTAGAAAATGGACAGGATTTAATACCCTTCAAAGATATGCAGGATATAAAAATGGCCCCTTGTGATCCATTTACCTTCGATCAACAACAACAACAACAACACCAACAACCACAGGAATTTGTTGGACACAATTTTAACTGGGATACAAATTGTAGTTTAACTTCTGGATCTACTTCGTCGTCTTGTGATTCCCTAGATGTGGATTTCGATTTTATAGAAAATTTATTAAACTTTTAATTCCCGTTTTGTAATTCAACATCTTTTGTGTATATGTATATTTTTGTAAATAGTGTTTATATTTTAAATTTCTTATTGATAAACATTTTTAACCGAATTTTAATTCTATGTTGCTAAGCTCGAATTTAGCCAAGATTTAAAAAGAGATATGCATTATATTCTACTTTTATATTATTGCCCTACTTATATTATTATATTATTTTCATTTGCCAATAATTTGACAATTTGGTTATGCGAATGTCCACCGTGATAATAATAATATTAAGGAATTTTATTAAAAACATTATACACATTTTAAATAATGAAGCAAATCGGGTTTTCAATTTCAAATATATTTCAAAAACCTTGTCACTATCAAAATCAAACAGTAATGAGCGACATTTCCCCATTTTGCGTCGATTTCCATGGTCAGCCAATACGTTGGTTTTTGGTTGGCTTTTTAGATAAATTGTATGTCATCACATCATAAAGTAATTTCCAGCATATTGAAATTTTGCTGGCTGACACATATGACAGCCTTGTTATATGCATGTATCTTTTTTTTGCCCTTCGGAGACTGAATGAAAGTGACTTGCCCAAACCATAATAGGAATTTGGCTTGCTTGGTATTTCCATTTTGCTCATTTTTGGTGGTGGTGTATTTTGTGGACAATATTTCATCGGCAGATGTTGGCATTGGCATAAGCCGGCAGTAAGTTTTATTATTTCAATAATAAATCCAACACAACATTCATCTAATATATAATTTCGTTATCGATAAAGTTTTTTTTGTCAAGTTGTTTGGGTGAAAGTTTCGTATTGGAAAAGTTCTACACCATAAACCCATAGCGAATAACTTATTTTCTGACATTGACCATTGAAGGGTAAAAAAAAGCATTATTATTATCTCAACATAATTAACCTTTGGGCCTACATGATGGTAAATGTATTTATAATTGATATTTTCACATGATTTCACATAATTTTCAAAATAAAAGATACATAAATACATGATTTGACAGAATATAACAATTGCTATTGATAAAAACTAAAATGACAATAATAGAATTGACTGGCAAAAGGATTAATGACTAGAGCACAGAAAGATTAGTGGGAATCGTTCGAAATGGTTCATTTGCAATGGGGAAAAATGTACAGTTCCCGCCCTCCCTTCCCTCATTCAGCTCGTACTCCATCGAAGTACAAGATGCAACTACCGCAACAATACCGTGACAAGTACAACATTTGTGTCGCCTGCCTAGCTTCAATCTGTCGACCCCAACCTTTGACACGCATAAATGGAACAGGCAACCCCCATCAGCCCCCCAACCCTTAACCCGACTTCACTTCCTTTGCCGCCTCCCAATACCAATTCCCCAAATGCCTGGGTTCTCGGGGTCTCGGTTCTCAGTTTTGCCGGCTGGCACAAACAAAGATCGCAATTTGACTCTACACCACGAAGCTGTCAGTTGGCAGAGAGTGGAGGAAGATTGATTACCGCCATCGAATTGTTTGCCTTTTATGCCGAAGGGATGGGCCACCGAGGAGAAGGATATGTGTATTGTGTGTTTGTGCATGTGTGTGTGTGTACTGCTTCCTTCAATTGAATACCATTGGCATCGAAAGAGTTAAATAGAAATTTCTCTCGTTTTTTCTCTTCTCGGCATTTTCATATGTAAACAAGATTATTTCTATTAAAGGAGTGGCTGAAACTTTAAAATCAATTTTTAAATAATATTGTTTTTGATTTCACTAATAATCATATGTAAATATTAACACAGTCGTTGAAAGGCTTGTTGGAAATATTTTAGGCTAGAAGGATATATATATATCCAATCCTTCCTTCCTTCCTTCTAATTTTTCATTAACATAAAGTTCTAAAACTGTGGTAAAAATTACTTATTTATTTTCTCTACAAATGAGTCGATGAACTCCAATTGCTTTGAATTAAATTTTTTAGCATATTTCACACAGTTCTCAAAACTGGGCTCATCATTTAAGTGCTTATAGGCCATGGCACGATAGAGCCAAGCCCTCAAATTCTTTTCATCCAATTTGTTCAACACAAAATCGCAATCGACAATGGCCCTTTTGAATTTTTCCAACCTAAAAGGAATCAAATAATGAATAGTTTTAACTAACAAGTCACTTGTCTCACTTGATGTAACACAAAGCACGATTAATATATAAAATGGGGCTATCATTGATATTCTCAATGGCCTCGTTGAACATATGAATGGCCTGATTATAGTTGGCTTTACGATATTCGGCATTACCCAATCTAAAGTAAAGTAAAAATAGTGAGAATATACACATTTATTATTAAGTTTTTTAATACTCACTTTCGAAAATTCTGGGCTATACGTTCCCGTTCCAGTCGGGCCTTAGATCGCTCATCTTGATCCACTTCCACTTGACGCATGAAGGTAAAGCGATCTGGATTTTCTTTAACTTTTCCCTGAAGTTTCTTGAGTGTGCAAATTCGCATACGAGCTGGATATGGTGGACGATTTTCACGTTTGGTGACCATAAAATTATCCTCTGTAACCCTTTCCGCTGTTGGTCTTACTTCAGTCTTACCATTTACCCTGAAATTAGGTAAAGACAGTATACTAACGGTAATGTTATAGCTAACATTTAATGGACTTTACTCGCTCTCAGTTGGTTTCATTAGGCCACTTAAGAGTTTCATGACTTCTTCCACTGATGAATCCAAGTCCAAGAAACCTTCATCTGTTTGCGGATGTTGCAGTGAGAACATTTCAAATTTAAGAAGTTTTTTAAGCTAATAAACCTTTGGTTAATACTTTTTTAGTTGAATTCTTTAAGTTTGTTTGCTGGCTCATTGGCAACCAATGATTTTTTATCCTAGCAACTAACTAACATTCTGATGAAAAGCTCACAAAAGCTCGTTCGAAAGCTTGAGATCAAAACTGGTTCGAAATTTTTAAAGGTAAACTGAAAATGCTGAAATTTCTTGTATAATATTTAACTAAAAATAAATTATAATTTTAAATTTATATACGAAAAGAGTTTTCAGCACTTTTCGATATATAATAATATCTTTATAGATTCTATAAGGGGAAGCGGAAAGTGCTGAAATAATGCTTTTGGACTTTAAGTTAAGATTATTAATATTATATGTATGTCTAAATAAATTTTCATGTTATATAAACATATCAAGTTTTTATTAAAGAAATTTTTTTACAGAACGATTTTTTGCGACCAGATTATTGGTTGATTAGATTTTACACAATTAAATTATTATATTTTTTAAATATATCATATATTTTACATTTAAAAATTTAAATTTAGACAAAGAAATCGATTATGGAATGAGTAACTCGGAACGTTAAAATTTTTAGAACTTTTAACTATCCGTATGACTGTAGATAGTATTTTACCTTTTAACCAAAAGAAGGGCTCAACTTCCTTTATAAGGGTCCTGCAACATATGCAACATTTTGGTTTGCCCCTGCTATTGTTGTTGTTGTTAATTTTGTTGACCTCCCAATAGGGTTGAGGTACGAGTATGAGTTATTTGGCCCTCGAATGGTTGGTGTATTTTTCATCGGTTTTAAAACCCGCAATTAAATTACATGAAATCCATTTGTAACAATTACAGCGAAATGGCAATCTATGCTGATGATGCCGGAACGTCGTCATATGGACAAAAAACAGGAATAAAACAACAACAAAAAAGTAACTGCAACTAAGCGCAACGAACATTTTGTATAAAAATGCTGAGCGTCATGTGAGCAATTTCGGTGTATGTCGTTTTGTCCAAACAGCAGAAGGAGAAGGAGCTGCATTTGTACACATAAGCGTAGAGGGAGAGTGGGAGAAGAAGGTGTGGTAGATGCACCCAGGAACAGGAATATGGTGCCACAACCAGTTCACCGGCTCGCCTTTGAGGCGGCAATTATTTATTCCTCTTGCGTGAACGGAACACGAGCAACCAAAGGCAAACTGGAGTCAACAGTCGTGAATTGGCAGCGGGACGGCATAGCCTGGCGCTTAAGCATGTCCATGTCCGGCTTGGTGTGTTTTGTGTTTTTGTGTACGCTCCTGAGCACCATCACATATCCGCCACCCAACTCAAACACACACACACACACACACACACTAACACACTCATCAGGTGAGTTGCAGGTAATGTCAGGCGACATGCACAACCAACCAGCCAGACCAGACCAGGCCAGGGCAGGCCAGAAATGTGCATCAATGTGGTTGGTGCTAGAGCTGAGCTCAGATTGCGGCTCTATTATTAGATGTCATTATATTTTATAGTCTATAATTGATCCTTTGAGCTAAACATGCATGCATTTCTCTTCCTTCTCTCTTCCTTCTCTCTCCTTCTCTATGAATACTCTTCTTGCTTCCTCTCTTTCTCTAATACCCTTTCTCCATTATGCTTCTTTATCTTACAAATTGTATGAGATTAAATGAAAAGTAATGGAAATGTTCTTGCTAGAGTCAAAGCTTCTAAACGATTTCCCAGCAAATTGCTTGAAAAAAAAAACCAACACTGAATATATATTGAAGATTTTCCCTTATAATGTCTGCGATAATATTAGACTTAAGTGTCACGCAAAAACGGGATAAGTATTAAAACAAAAAATGTATTCAATAATAGTAAACTAATATGCATATAAGTTTTTGTAGTACTTATGGAGGAATAATCAGTGGCTTACCCAACAAAATTGCATATTATTTTTAATCCCATTGACATCCAATAAATAAATTTCATTGTTGATAAAACTAACTTACATTATGGCCATTACTTTGATATAGAAAATAAATTTTTAAATACAATTTATGACATTAAATTAGGCATCACTTTTAGACGGACATCAATTGACATTAATAGCTATTCTTAAATTGTTCTTCCATATTAGGCCTTTCACATTTACCTCTATCAGAATTTCAACGCTCACATTCTGCCACGTAGTCGGATACGTGTTTTAAAAATAATCAAATATTCAAATTGTGTCGCACATTGTTTGGCCTCCTGTTCCCCTTCCCCTTCCCCTCGCACATCTCATATCCTCATCAGTTGCAGTGCATATTGTCCTTGGGGTTATGCTTTTTGAAAAACAATAATAAGCCAACAGCAGGAGCAGCAACAGATGCTTACAACAACCTCACGGCTTAGCCTCATGACTCACAACGAAGCTCCAACAAAACAGAGCAGAAAAATCCAACAAAAAAAAAAGGGGAGAAGGCACAACAAAAATCCCATTGTACAATAAAGCCAAGTTAGAATCTCTTATATAGTTGGGGTTAGAGTTAGGGTAGGGTGTGTATGTGTGTGTGTGTCTTCCCAATTGGCATTCAAATATTTAAGTGATTTTTTTTGCGTTTCACGCCAGCAAAATAACAAACAGTTTTGCAACTGCTGTTCACTATTTTCTTTTTTTTTGTTTGCTATTTTTTTTTTTTGTTTATCCTATGCCATGCATTAACATTATATAGAATGAAACTTTTTGCAGCTTTGTTTATACCCGACAGGTGTTGTTGGCCATATCCGCTGTGTGGGCGTTGAGGGACTAACACGTCTGTGAAATGTCATAACGTTTAAACGTGCCAAAAATATTGAACAACGAAAAGATTTGGTAGCAAATGGGAATACACAGTCAGAGAAAAGGTTAGTAGATTATATACCATCCATGATTTTGATATTTAACTACTTAGTTGAGTAGAAAATTTGTTAAAAGAAGCCAAATGAGTATTCAGTTTAAAAATCATTGCAAAAATTAGCCTAGAAATCAACCACAAAAACAGTTTTAGTCAGTAATTAAATAAGTATCTGCTGTTGAGTTGAAGTTTTCAGATAAACGATCTAATTATTAATTATTGGACATAGACGTCTCAGGAGTGTAACACAATGATTAGACTAATAAAGAAACTATTAAAATTAATAAAAGGATAGTTGATAAATAAAAAAGTTCATATAATTTATTGCAGCCAGGAAGGATAGAATACTAATAATTATAGACCCCAAAGAATACTATTTTTAAAACAATAATTATTTGATTTAATTTACAATGATATGACAAATTGGTTTAGCTAGTAACCTACTAATTAATTCAGAAATAAGTACTCTAAGCCACGTTATATTCACACAGTTTTTTATCTATTCGTGTGACTCAATGAATAAAATCTTAGGTTGTATTTATTAAAATGAAGATACTACTTGATTATTTAAAAATCTTATAAGATTTGATAAGCTTAGGCATAGAATATATCCTTTTCCATCTTCTTTACTACTATCCCTAAGGGAATTAGCATTTAGTATTGGCTCAGTAAATATTTAAATCAAATTAAATGCTATAATATTTTGGTGTTAATGTTTTCTGTTAGTGTAGAACTGTTACCTTAAAATAAATATTGGCGGACAAGTGGATTATGTGAGAGTTGGCATAAAGGAAAAACCTTAAGCAGTTCTTTGTGGAAATGCATTGGCTGAGGCTAGGGCAGAGTTAATTCATCCTTTTTTCGTTTTTCTGGTGGATGCCCCACTTAGGTTTTCAATTCTTTCCTCTGAATTTTATGTCCCATTTGTGGCTTATGAGGTCAAGTCCATGGAATTCTATTGAAAAGTCAAAATGCTTTGGCCATCTATTAAGACTGTGCTCGGAATGCTTGGGTGAAAGTGTCAACCACATTGCCTTGGACACAACGACCAGAAATGGGTTCGAGTTCCGTCTTGAAAGTCTGCAAGTCCACGCTGAAGCCGGTCATCTTGAGTCCGAGTTGAGTTTGGATTTGATTTATGGATATTTAACCGCAAACACATTACTTAAACCAATGTCTTTCATGGATGGGCAAAAAAACAAAAAACACATGCCTATGCCTCTCCAACCTCTGGCAAGTTAGATTCTAAGGGGTTTAGCCTCTAGGTTAAGTCTCTCGAGTGTGTGGCAAATTGCTTCCCCTGGGAGGAAATTGTGGCCGAATGCGGAAAGAGAAAGGGGTGGGACCTTGGAATTTTCATGCGCATTGTTGACATATCCGAGCATGTGGTCGGTTGGTCGTTGGTTCGCTCCTCTTGACAGGCGAATGCGTTTTCCCATTTCTCTCGTTTCCAGCATTTTCCTGGTATCCCTGCCGCGGGCAGCGTTGAACAGCATGTCCTGCCATAATGAATATAGATGTGATTTTAGTTTCTTTCCTTGGGGGCGCTCACGCTGCACATGGGCGTGGCTAATCGTAGCTAATCAAAGAAGCACTGCCACTCAGCTTCAATTACTTGAAATTCGAATGTAATAAACATGTCCAACAGATTGTTTTTATTTTCCCCAATCATTGCGCCAATGCGCCGCGCTTTTATTAGGCCCAAACCCAAACCCAGCCACAAGGACCAAACTGCAAAATGCTGATGACAATCCGCTCCAAGTCGCTCGAGTCGTTGCCCTGGTCATAACAATAAATTCCCAAGCCGCATTTTGTCCCTGCTCCACACTCTCCTGTCTATCCTCTCCTCTTAAAGACAATTGAAACTGTTTCTTGTTAATTAAATTAAATATTCACTTGGGGTTTTTGCCTGGCAGCATTTTGTAATTAGATTGAATCTATAATTTTTATGGCTAATCGCTGTGCGCGAGCTGCCTGATGAATTTTGAATTTCAATTTGAAAGAGGTTTATTTCAGCCAGCAAAATAACTCGTGGAGAATGTACTTTTGTATATGTAAATGAAATTAACCATCTAAACAAACCACAAACTAATTAAAAATTTAAGGAAAATGGATTTTAGTGTTGCACAAAAACAAACTAGTTGAAATGTAAAAGGAATTAAGACAATCGATTTGGAGGATTTCATATTAAATCTAACGAATTTTTAAATTGAAATCAGAGTAACTAAACCCACCTCCTCTTTAGACAATTATTATAAATAAAACTTAGGAACAGAAAGAACATATTTTTAGACGAATAGTCTGTTGATGCTGATCAGGTTAAAATTCGGAATCGGATGATTTTGAAGAAATGGATATACATAATAGCATTTGTATAAGAGAACCTTATCACAAAAAATATTTTAAAATTGGAATTAAATCTTTTTGAGACAATAACGTATCCAAACTTGTCTAGTAAACAAATAAATTTCTAGAGTGTATAGGTAATAAATTGTTACCTACCAAAATAAACATGACAAGTGTTCTGACCCTTCTTTTTTATACTTTGGCCATCCAATGGAAATCTATAGCACGGTGACCGAGCAGTGTAAATTAATGTCTATCAATATTAATCAATGTTTGCGATTTCAGTATCCTCTAGACAGAATTACAACAATTGGTTGCCATGGCCGATCATCGGATTATATTTCCTACAATTTACTCATACTTTCCGACTCTCTGCAATTGTGAGATAGCTGGTCGTAATATTTGGTAAGGCTTTACGGGCAGTAGAAATTTAAATAGAAATTGAAACGAGTGTCGTAATGGTTTTGGCAAATTTGATAGCGAATTTCTCATAAAAGACTCATAAAGAACTTTTGCAATCCATTCGGAACACTACAAACTTTACATTGAAATGAAATATATCAAAGGAAATGTTAAATTTGTTAGCTATGATCATTTTAGAATAGGTAAAAATGAGACAAAGTATTTGCTCGAGTCTTTGGGGAATTTTAATGGAACTGCACAGTATTATAAATTTTAATCAATTATTTAGCACCTGGCGGCAGGTGGCACACCTATTATTGTGACAAAACGTAAGTGTTCAATTGATTTTCCTTTTAACAGTTGTAAAATGGATTTATTATTATTAGCAATCTCATTGGCAGATATTTTAAAAATGGAATATTGATACCCCACGGTATAATCCGGAATGGCGGGGATTCTCTTAAATCAGGGCAGATGCTCATTAGACATTACTTATTTCATATTTTTTGAAAATATTGCCATTAAGATATTTCGTAAAAAAAATTAATGGAAAATTGTCCACATTATTTACCTGCTGTTTTGTTAACAGTTTATTTCATTGATATAATATGTTATTAATTAAACCTAATCGGGTTGCTTCATATATGTATAAGCAAATAAGGTATATAATTCAAATGCCACGACTATTAATTCTGATCAGATACATATGTTTGTATGTAAAAATATATAAACGGCTAGACTTTCGCCCAAGCATCACAAAAATATTGAATATATTTCTGTAAAAGAGAAAGAAAAATTCTGTATAAGTTTTTTAGACAATTAAAATTTTACTCATGTCTTTCTAATACTTTGTTGACGGTAGAAGTGTAAAGTGAAACTAATTTGATCTTAAAATAATTTGAAGATAAAATAAAGTTGAATCTTAAGACTTTATATCTATTTGTTGAGCTCTTGTGTCAATTATGAAACTTTGCTTAGATGCATTTCTTTTTCTGGTTAAGCAAGGGGGAGATATTTTTTGATTTAAATTTTTTGGTAATACATTTTAGTTTTACAAAGCCAAAAGTAGGATTCTTTAAATGAATTCTTTTACACAAAAATTCAAACGAAATTTTATTTTAAATTGCCTGAATTTCCAAAGCATTTTCCTATGTCCATAACTGGCTACGCCTTTGATTATAAGTATCTTCATATCCTTCCTTTTTTACGATGCTCAACTATGCTAACTAGGCCTAAATGCCTGGCCTAATATGCCTGGTCCTGGTAGAGTCTTCGCCATTTCGTGCTCAAAGTTTTATATCACAAATTCGAATGCCAAAATTATTAAATTATAGTTCACTTCCAATTTAAAATAGATGGTACTAGGGATAGAGGTCCAAATTTTAACATTGATTTAAAATATAATTTTTTGATTTATTATTTACTTATTGATTTAGATTATTTTTAAAGTCAAACTCTACTTAAACAAATTAAATGCTATATTTTCTAATTAATATTTTCTCATTGGATTTCACTGAGCTCTAACATAAATGCCTGGGACGTCTTATGTATTTACTTAACAAAAAAAAAATTATTCTTGTTATTATTAAAAAAAGAAATAATGTATGCATGTAAAGAAAATTTCTCAATTTTGATAGTCGAAAGCGGCTGTGCAGGGATTAATGTGGGAAATGCTTAACTTCCTCGACTTAGCTACCGGTTCACCCCAAGCAAGATTCATGGAGGGTGTTGGCTGATTGAGAGCAGCACTTGGAGCCACTTGGTTGGCCTGGACTGGATGCCAAGATTGGGCTTGGAGAATTGAGTTGGAGCTCGAATTCGATTTTGACCATGCCTGGGCAGATGCCTCCAGTTCCTGTTTGATGCTTTGCAATACCAAATTATACGAATAGTGTCCCGACGAGGACACAGATGATGATGAGGATGAAGATGTGTTGATTGAAGTGGGACTGGAAATTGTACTATTAGCTGGCAGCGATGTATTAGTGGATTGGGCCAAATGTTCAAGAATCTCACTGAGATCAGAGGATGAGCACATATTGGAGGAGTTGTTGAGTATATCGTCGTTGTTGTTGTTGTTTATAGCTACTGGTGGATTCGATTTGGCATAAATAGGAGCTGTGATTGGGCTAACCGCTGTGGCCTGAGAACGTTTTTCTGTTGGATCCTGACTGTAGGACATCAATCTCTGAACGATGCCTCTATGGGCACTCTGCTCGGCCTGGGGTTGGTTGATCTTGGCATTCGCCTTGGGCTCCCGCTGCCCTAGGGTGTCCTTCTTGTGCTTCATGCGTCGATTCTGGAACCAAATCTTCACTTGGCGTTCGCAGAGGGACAATCTCTGGGCTATCTCAATGCGGCGAGTTCTGTACAAATAGCGATGGCTATTGAATTCACGTTCCAGCTCCACCAACTGGACACTGGTGAACGCTGTGCGGGAACGCTTCAACTTAACTCGTCGCTGATCCAAACTGGTTTGTGACGTTGGCAGATTCTCATCGGAGGATACCTGCTGATGGGTAGGCTCATGGCTGACATGGTTGGCAATTGCTTGGGGCAGGGGTAGCTGGCAGTGTTGATAGCTGGGCACTGCATTAGTTGGCTGCATCGAATGTCCATACATTAGCTAGAGAGATGAATAAAACTTTATTAGTTCAATAACTAACAAAAAAGCAAATTATTTATATTTACTTACCTCACTGTATTTGACGACTGGAGCTGGTTGATGCACTGGATAGTAATGCATGACGGATGACATTTTGTTGTCTATGACTGTGACTGGGCTGCGACT
Source organism: Drosophila insularis (assembly GCA_018903935.1). Lineage (NCBI taxonomy): Eukaryota > Metazoa > Arthropoda > Insecta > Diptera > Drosophilidae > Drosophila > Drosophila insularis. Next base: position 981,622 of record JAEIFP010000752.1, read on the forward strand.
GCTTGGCTGTCTCAAAGAGGAATGATGCTCTTCTTGAAGCTAACACCCACATTATATAGCACCGACTTAGGTAGGCCATGAATATTCTGCGGAACAAGAAATTTGCCTAAACGTCATAAATCCTTGCTCTGTCTCGCTCATCAACATGTGCGTGTCTAGCCAATGAGCCGGCTCTCTTGGGCCAATCTAGAGGCTTGTTTTGATCGGAATCCCGGCTGGGCTAGGATTTGGATTTGGGCCATCGAGGCGATGGCGTTATGTGAGAACAACAAAGATTCCTTTTCCACCAGTCTAGCCAGGTAGGCGTCATCGTCAGGGATGTCGGCAATGGCAATGATGATGATCTCATCCTGATCAGATGAAGCAATTTCTAGCACCTGTTGAAAGAAAGTGAAATCTCTCTTCATCGTTCTCCCTCTCTCTATCTCTCTCACTCTCTTTTGCGAAGGTCATATGTCGCGGCTTTTGGTATATAACTAACTCTTCACAATGCCATGAAAGCGTACTGGCAGAAAGGGATATTCTTCGAGGGTTTTATGCTTGATTTAACAGTTTATGACTTTGTTTGTCCAAAGCCAGTGTCCTGTCGAGAGCAAGAAAGAACGAGAAAGAGACGACAAATGGACATGGTCGCGGCGCCTTTACCGCTTCCATGCGAATCCCGGCGACACGTTTGCGGTGTTCGCAAATTTTATTACTGGCGCTATCGGATTTACTTGCTTCGTGGAATTCTGTAAAAATACATGGAAACAATAGAGAAAAGTCATAGCAGGCAGGACACAAAAACCAATTTTTGTCTATATGCATATATGTACGTATATCTTGTAGTTAGTACAGTTGGCTTAAATGCATATATGGGATATACACAAACAAAAAACTATATTTGGCTAATTATATTTAAATATTAGAAATAAGTTGTAATTAATTTCTTGCACTTGATATTAGGTAATCCCATGTCCGCAATTAGTTTGTTCTTAATCGAAGATTTAGTTTAAATAAAGCATTCAAGTTTTTTGCTTGAATTTGTGTTATAAAAGTTAAAATAACTAAAACGCATTGTCAAGAAAATTTTTAAATTTTAGTACTAGAATTAGGTAATTATCATATAATAATCTTCAGCGAGGTAAAGATCATCAAAAAATTAAGGGGCGTCTTTTTTAATTCATGTTATTAAATTGTCGTATTCCATATAGCAATTATTAGTTAGTTAGCTGATTAATTACAAGTTCTTTCTAGGATTGCTGATCTTACAAAATTGTGGGAATAATTTTTTGAATTAAATTTTACAGGTCTATTTATCATTATCAACTATTTTCCAGATTTTCCATATTATTGCAATTCAATCAAGTTAATCCTTATATTATATGGTTACGCGCCCCTTTGCCCCGTTGGAAATGCGAAACAAACTCAATAAAATTGTATGATGGGATAAACCCAGAATTCTTTCGTTCATGACAGAGAATTTTACTTTTGGATTTTCCATAATTTATATCAAAGAAAATGTGAGGCAACAAGTTGCCTATCTGCCTGCCTGCCTGCCACCCACCACACCCAAAGGTTTACAGGCCTACCTAAATAGTTCAAAAGATTCTGAGGCCCAGTTTCTCAGGTACCCCGGACCGATCTATCGATCATTGGCACCTGGTCCTGCTTGGTGGAATTAAGCGCGAATCTTTATGGCTGTCTAGGACGAAGCGCTGTTCGTAGGAAATTCGCGGATCGAATTTTATGGATCAACACACTCGGAGCAGGCATGTGTGCTCACATATCATAAAAATTAAGACACTAGGTAAAAATTTAAATTCATAAGATTTTCGGAAAAACCAGCTAAAAATTTCGTTCATCAGCCATGGGTTGTGGTACGTGCCTACTTGCCTACACATAGGACGTGGCTGAAACTTACAAAAGTTCAAACCTAAACAAGTATTCAGATTATACAAAGATGAACGCCTAACTTAAATTATTTGAATTAATTAATAAAATAGAAATGTATATATTACAATCTTCGTTCTGTCATTACCTCCATTAGAGGATTTATCTGGGTGATAATTTTAATTAATTAAAGTGGATAATTTAAAATCAAAGCCGTATTGCAATAGTTTGATAAATTTTACTCCATCATATTGATAAAATTTTAGATATGAGTACAAATTTAGTTGTGGTGTTTGGCATAAAATATATATTTCCAAATTAGTAAACGTTTTACTTTTCTTGAGTATAAAAACTTACATAACTAAAACATCACAAAAACTTTCATTCCAATAACCAATTGATTTTCAATGCGTTTTCAATTAATTTGCAAAAATAATGAGTTAAAAATAGTTTACTCTTTCCATATATTGAAAACTTTTATGATAATTATTTAGGACAATTTGTTTATACTTCTCCGGTGGAGAAATATTCCATTGTCATTAATTATCTATTGGCAATGCAAATATTGAAAATATCCTAAATGAAATATTATTGCTCAAATGATCAATCTTGTGCTGATAATTCTCAGCCTTCTTGACTTCAATCAAGGCTCAAGAATTATCAGAAAGAGAAACATTTTACATTTCGTTGAATACAGTTTTGTTTAGCAATTACCAATTTCGAGTTTAGCATTAGAAAAAGCGAAAACATTTTCTATTTTAAAAGAGCGAGAGAGAAAAACTTTGCCAGGAAAATATTCACAAAAAGCCCAAAAGTTACTTCACTTTAAGTCCAACTGGTATTTCTATGGGCTTTTTACTTGAGTTTTGTATAGAAACCCTGTTGAACTTAAACGCGAAGAACAAGGAACATTTTTAAGGGAAAGTTTTACGCTAAAAGATAATAGTTAACAGTTAATTAAAAGGAAAGGCATTGAAAACAAGACTATAACTAGTTGAAAAGGCATATACATATTGCGTGTTAGGATCCTAAAAACCTAATTAATTATCTACAATCATTTTTTTTTGTCTTTGTACAATTATGAAACAACTGGTATACACTTATAACTATATCAAGAATTCTAATACTACCCCGATAAATATTTTTGCAAAAATATTCAATTATGATATGTTGATTGATTTAGGTTTTCCAATAGTTTTTTCCTTCTTCAATTGAAGCAATAAGCAAATTGCGTATTTGCTGCTGAATTACGATGAGGATTATACGCTTGCATTATCGTATCCATCGTACATTGATATTGATTTGCATCATGCATGGCAGACATTGTTGAGTCCATGGGTGAGCCGCCCACAGTCAGAGTGGGCGGGGCGATGGGAGCCTGTATAGGCGAAAGTTTGCCAAATCGAATGCAATTGCGACTAACAGCACGAAGTCCTGCGGCTAAATCATTGCTGCCATCGTCGCAGCTCTTGTCCAAAACCATATTGCTGCTCTTAAGTGGCTCCAAGTTCTGCAAATGCAAAGAATATGATAAAGTAGGGAATAGAAAACTAAAGAATATATTCAATATATAACTAAAGATGGGATTAAATATTGAAATATTTAATAAACAAATGGGTTTTAAAAGGTAATAACAAATATCAGCCTAATTCTTTATAATAGTAGTTATTAATTAAATTGTTTTAATTATTATTGGTTTCCACTTTACTTTAAATAAGCAAATGTGATTTCTTTTAAATTTTTATTCAGCTAAATTGTGAGCATTTTTGTCAGTATGTCTTCGATCTAGAATAAACATTCTAAAAAAAATCAAAACATATCTGCAATCATTCGATAATCGCATAAAGACGACTTATGCATCTCTTTCAGTTAAATAATTTTAAGTTAGTCACCTGTTTTAAGTCCTGTACATAATGTTAAAAACCTGCATTCTGTTTTGTAAATCGATTAAACGAGATTCGATTTGTACAATTGATGGATAATTTCCGGAAGGAAGAATATTTGGCTGTGGATAGTGGATATGAGGCGCCTATTTTATAGCTCACCTGTAGCGTCGTCTTCTTGGTCGATCCATTGTCTATAGTATCGTTGACATCGGCGACATTATCGCCACTGACAACGACAGCAGTGGCACTTGGTCCGCCAATGCCGCCAATGCTGCCGACGCCAATGCCACACAGACTGGGACTTTCGTCATTTTTGGGTGTTAATGGTTCATAGACTTCGGAGCCGGGCGATAGAGCAGACGTCACCTCCAAGGCAGAGACTGTAGCTGAGCCAGAGCCAGAGCCAGGAGCATGAGCAGAAACAGAGGCTGACCCAGAGGCGTTATTCGAACCGCTGCTGGTGCTGCTGCTGCTGCCGCCGCCGCCGTCGCCGGCGACTCTCTGGCTGACGCCAACGCCGATGCCGACGCCGGATGACAATTGCAATGTTGTGGTGGTTGTTGTTGAGCGCATATAATACGAACTGTTGTTGAAATTATAGTCGGGATCGGGTTCGTCCTTGACCATAGAGCCACGACAGGAATTGACTGTGAAATGATGTTGGTATTGTTCTTGTTGTTGTTGATGTTGTTCCTGATGTTGCTGTTGTTGTTGCTGCTGTTGCTGTTGGTGTGTCGGCACGTGGCTAGTGTGATGATGATGATGATGCAACTGCTGTTGCTCCTGCTGCTGTTGCTGCAACAGATGATGTGGAGCAGCCTGATGGAGGAGTTGCTGTTGTTGTTGCTGCTGCTGATGTTGCCAGTTATTAGCTGCCGCATATTGTGCATGCACATGACCATTTTGATTATTGTAATTGTAATACCCATTGAAGGTATCACCATAATGATCCATCAAATGATGCCCTCCAGTAGTGGCAGATGGTGTGGGCGATGGGGTTAAGCTCAGTGCTTGCAGGCTGGGTGGATCGTGGACGGAATCCGATGGCTTTAACGATGGCGACATTGGCATTCCCTCATACGATTGATCCTTGTGCTGATCCGATTGTATCTTGTGACGACGCCGGCGATTTTTAAACCAAATCTTAACCTGAGCTGTGCCCAGGGCCAATTTGGCTGACAGATCAGCCAATCGTGGAGCGGTGAGATAACGTCCCTGAAGGAAATGCTGTTCCAGTTCGGCAATTTGTGAACTGGTAAAGGTGGTGCGAGTACGACGTGGTCTCCGCATTACTAACGAATCTGGTAGCTCTTCTGAAAGAAAGAGAGAGCGAGAGGGAGAGTCAGTTCCAATTGGATATTGGCGATGGTGCTGGATTCACCTGGCTTTGGCATCTGATTGGGCAGATAGGGACGTATATAATTGTAGTTGATCGCTCCAGTTCGCTCATCGAAAAGCTACAACAAATTAAAGGAAAGCAAAAGTGTCAACATTTTCCTCCCTCTTCCTCTTGCTGCAGCACTTTCTGGGCATGATCTTACCAAATCGAAGGGATTCCGAAATTGTGGCGGCAACTGAAGCTGCGGATGCTGATGATGCGGCAGCGGGTGATGATAAAAATTTTGATCTGGCGGCGGTTGCGCCATTTTCCCCAAATTCCACCAATAATTTATTTTGTTTGTTTCTTTGCCTGCGTTTTCGCTTTTTGTGAAATCATAAAAAAAATTTACAAGAAAAAACGGTAAATCTTCGATATTTAAAGACCAGTGTTGGCAAACCAGAACATTGTCAAGTTTGGCGTTGCCACATTTGTTTGATTTAATTACCGCTCTAGAAATAAAATATTTCATTTAAATAAAATTGCGATAATCTGTTGATGGTATTTTTTAAAGTTACGAAACAATTGGCTGGCTTTCATTCCAAATTCGACTAATGTTTCATTGCTCAGGTGGACAATATTCCTTCTCCTATTATATAGTTACAACCGTAGTTTTAAACTGCCCGCGCAAATTAAGAGGAAAAGCAACATCTGGCAGCGCTACATTCACGTAAGAACCAACACTATTTCGATTATTTTGCAAGATGGCGCCAGTGAGCAAAATAGGGGCAATAAATACTCATTGGTTCGACACATTGGTTGGAGTTGCAGGCATCGGTTCGATGTTGGAACTATGGCGGCAAATTTTAAAATATTTTATATAGAGTTAAAATTATAGTTAACACTATTCCACAGTTTTATTAAATTTATCTTCATATTAGGATGATGAAGCTTAAGCATATTTGGATTAAATACCACACAAACTTTGATTTTATTTGGATTCCTTTAGTTGACTAAAACAAGAGAATGGAAAGCATTTTAAACAGTATCGAATTTACAAGTTGATCCGGCTCAAGGCCAATTGACCTGTTTTATTGTGCTCATAATAGTAAAATGATTAGTTTGTGACCATTATTGTTTAAAATATTTCATAAATTCAAGACGTTTCCGAAATATTAATTATTACTTTTTTGCGATTGCAGAAGGCTGTAAATTTGCTCCATTTTATAAGCTTGTGAGTAATCGATTGGAACTAGTTAAGGGATTTGTCGAACATTATTAACCTAGATAATTTGAATAGATTATAGATAATTTGGTGGCTAATTTAGAATTTTTACTACTTTGTTTCTCTCTCTCGTTGAAGAAACGAATTCTATAATTTTTGCATAAGTTTAATGAGGTAAATGTGAATCCAACATCAATATCCGCTTTTTGATGTACGGATATATTAATCCAGATTGATATTTTCTCTATTCTTTTTAATGTTGTACTCATACATAGATCAATATGTACATATGTATGTATGTATGTTTTGTGTGTCCTTAGTTGTCCTTTTGTATGTAACAGGTGGCGCAAAGGGTAAGAGATGGCAGAATTTTGATATAGACTTTTAATAAATATTAATTGTAATTATTGAATTTGTAAAAATCGTAGGTTAATACCATCGAAACATATAATTACTAAGTCATGTACACTGACGAAAATCTGGGGTAACTATATGGAAAAATTGAAAACCTAAACCACCTACTAAATATGTATGTACTTGCTTTTGCTCCACTAGAAACTGGAACTAACTTATATTCCCGAAGAACATCTTTAATCTTAGGATCATCTACTCAGATTTGCAGTGCTTTTATTCTAGCATTGAGTTTTGAAATCAAATAATTCAAATAATCGAATCTCATTTAATTTATAAAAAAACTATCAATATTTTTTCCTGCTCAGTCATATAAATATCAATTTCGTAAGACCTGAGGATCATCTATATGGCTTAGCGTTGACATTAGATGTGGAATCTGTTTGCCAACTGGCAACAAAAGTCAATGCACAAATATACTCGAAGCGAGAGAACAGGGCAGCAAGCCAAAAAACTGAAAAAAAATACATAGAATACTCACAGAACAACAAAAAAGAACAAATATACCAAAAGCCAAAGGATACACACATACATACTCGCACACTCGCACACTGGGCAACAAATTCACACGCAGTGTGTGACAAAGGACCCTGGCACTCCCTGCCACATCCCTCCGCATCTCATTCACTCTGCCTCCTGCCGATGCCATCGAGCAAGAGAGTCACTGACAGAAACAGGATTCGGGTAATAAATTACAAAATTTGACATTTTCTGTTTTTGGATCTGCTCGCTCGAGCTCGAACACACTGGAAACAGTGTGAACCTTTGCCAGTTGCCGCTGCCATGGCCACCACCGCTGCCTCAGCCTCAGCCTCAGTTTAGCCTCAGCATCGGCAGCCCTTCGTTCCAGAGACCAGGTTTTCAGTCAGCTCCCAAGTCTGGTCAGTCCATATTGCAACTGCACAAGTATAACCCACAACCAGGACACTCCACATTGCCCATTGCCCATGCCAACTGCAACAAGGACTGCAAAAAAGGACTAGAGCAACACACACACGCCGAGAGAAAAAGAGAGATAGAGGGAGAAAGAGAGGGGAACAAGATGCATACATAGAACCGAAACGCAACTCCCTATGAGGTCCACAGATAGTTAACTTGAAATTTATTATTTTACACAATTTACAATTATCTGATTCGAATGTGCTCTGGCGGAGCAAAATCATGCGAGCAGGATAGCACGAGCAAGGCATTTTCAGCCGGATTTCAACCGAAAAAAAAAAAAAAAGAAATCAGGCACGATTTAAGATTTTCCCTCTGATTCAATTTGCAATCCTTGAAGCACGTTTCCTACGTCCATAGAGCCACTTAAATAACCAAAACCTAATCAATCATGTTTTCTTCTTAAACGATCCTCTTTATGCAGAAATGAAAAGGCACGGGTGTAAATTTTGAAATCTCTAGCATTACAAAATATAGCAACAGCATAAAAAATATTTTTCACAGACTGAAAGAACTGACAATAATGAAAATATAAAATAAAGTAAAATTAAATATGATAGATCCCTAAACCTCAATTTATTATTGACTCTTTTGACTTTTTGAATATTTGCTTTACATAAATTTAAAGTTTTCGTTAATGTTTTTGTTTTGATCTGTTTTAGCCTTGTTTTATGCAGAAAGGGATGCTGGTAGGTGATTTAATAATATATTAATTTACATGGTTTAGGATTTATATTAATAACTTAAAGCGATTGAACTAAATACTGTATTCTATTTAGTTCAAACTAAAATAATATAAATCTATATTAATATCAAACGATTAGAAGTAAACAAAATCAATTTCAAAATGTCTTGAAACACAGCAAAATTGTTGTAAAATTACTTCTTTTAATTTATTTTGTTATAATTGGTAGTAGAGAGATTAGAAAGTATTTCAACAATATAAGGAGAACAAATATAGAATTAAAAATATTATATAAACAGAAATGGATTAACAAGGCGAGAAACATTAGTAAAGAGCAAATTAATTTTAGGACGCAATTTAAAATGCTTATAATTTATAAAAATTGTTAAAGATATGGCCAAAGTTTCCCGATCCGTGCGCCTAGAAATCTCTTGGCACAGACGTGGATATTAAAATATATAAATCGCTTTTAAAAAAATGAGAATTTTAATGATTTAAGTGAATGGATAATAAGAATAAAAATTTTTAAATATTGAATTCAAATAAATATTCAAACATTCCATTTTACATACAAGTCCCAGATCTCTTTAGAGAGAGTTTTGCAATATGGCTGAGAGTTAAGAACCACCACCACCTTCATCATGACCACCCCCTTTCCAGTTTCCTACGCATGCGCCCCTGTTTGGGAAGGGCGCAACAGGGACACAGGAAACTGTTGTCCTTGTTGCGCTGCCATTGCTGTGTTGTTGCTCAGGATCGCGGACAGGACATATTTGTTGGCATTGCCATAGCCTCGAACGTCGTCTCCCTTCCAGAAAACTATTGCCAGCCAAGCCATAAATCAAGCAATTCACATTTTTCCACGAACCTCTAAACGTTTTATGGCGGGAAAGCAAAATATTTGAATATTTTCGTGGACATTTCAGTTGGCCAGGCAAAGGCTTGCAGTTCGTTTGTTTGCATCCTTCATTTGATTCCAAATGTGTTCATTTCACTCTCTCCCCCCACTCTCTGACTCTGTATTTTTGGTGTAATTGAATAATCCGACAACAACTCGGCTTGCTCTGACTTTCCATTCTTATCGCTTGGCAAACGCAAAACAAATCAATTGAATGATTAAAGACGCGCATCGCGAGTACCAAGTGCAGTAAAAGTTAAAGCCCATTGATAAGTAAAGTATATATATACAAAAAAAAAAAAAATATACGCATACATAAGTATACAACTCTATATACGAGTCTATATGACAAATATACAAACAAATGCGACAAGTAAATAAATTGTGAAGAGAGATATGATCCCAAACGTCGATGACTTTTGTGTACACTGAGAAAAACACCTGTGGTAATGTTCTTAAACTCCATCTAGCTGTTATTTAAAAAGATAGTTTTTTATCCCTAAAAATTTACTTACTCACTAGCCTGACTAAATTAAAATGGGAGGTTTTAGCAAACTTGTTTTTACAGAAGAATGAATACTTTCCACCGATTCGCCTTCAGTTTGGCAGAATCATAAGATAAATAATCACTCAGTCTTAATATTTAAGTATTTTTCAGACAAATGTTCTTATAAACGAGTAAAAAGTATAGTTTAAAATTTAATCAATTCGATAAAAATATACAAACATTTTTTTTAGACTCACTGGCCTTGAATAAAAAATACAAGATTTAGCACTCTATATAAGTATCAATATGTATATGTAGAAAGAAATTCATGTAAATATTGAAATATTTCTAACCGAATGGGTAGATGAGCACTTAGAATTTCTCCCAGTGTACATCATTGTTTTTCGGCTGCCCTTCTTTAGATAACGAATGCCTGTGTTTGCTTTGCTGTCAGCAGCAGCGACGCGTCGCGACGCCGGCAGCAACACTTTTTCTTTGAGCCCAGCTCAGAGTTCGCCTTCTCTCGACTGTTCAGTCGAGTGAAGAACGCTAAAGAACGCTCAACGCAGGGCAGCTCAGCCAGCACAGCACAGCACATCACAGAACAAGTGTGAGAGAGGGAGAGAGTGAAAGTGACCAGAAAGAGAAAACAATAATCAGTAATCAAAGAGTTTGATAAATGAGGATGAGGAACCTTTACTGGGTATCTCTATGCTTCATATGGATTGCTAGCAGTTCAGCTGCCGTGCCGGTCATCACGCAAATCAGCAAGGATGTGGTGGCCAGTGTGGGGGACAGTGTGGAGTTCAACTGCACGGTGGAGCACGTGGGCCAGTTGTCTGTGAGCTGGGCCAAGCGAAGCAGCGAATCGGATACCAATTCGGTGGTCTTGTCCATGAGGAATATATTGAGTTTACCCGATCAGCGCTATAATGTCACCGTAATCGAAGATCCCAAGACGGGCAGTGCTGTGTATACGTTCAGAATACAAAAGATCGAGGCCAGTGATATGGGTCCGTATGAGTGCCAAGTGATTGTCTCGGCCACGGAAAAGGTCACCAAGAAGCTGAATTTACAAATTAAAACGCCGCCAGTGATCTCGGAGTCGACTGCAAAGACCACTCTGGTGACAGAGGGACAGAACTTGGAGTTGACTTGCCATGCCAATGGATTCCCCAAGCCCACCATCTCGTGGGCACGGGAAAATAACGCTATTATGCCAGCGGGTGGTCATCTGCTTGCAGAGCCGACGCTACGCATCAAGACGGTGCATCGTATGGATCGAGGAGGTTACTACTGCATTGCCCAGAATGGCGAGGGTCAGCCAGATCGACGCTTGATACGCGTAGAAGTGGAATTCCGCCCCCAGATAGCCGTTCAACGACCCAAAATGGCTCAAATGATCTCCCACGCAGTGGAATTGGAATGCTCCGTTCAGGGATACCCTGCTCCAACTGTCGTTTGGCATAGGAATGGAGTCCAGTTGCAGTCGAGTCGCTATTTCGAGATTGCCAACACGGCCTCCTCCTTTGAGACGACCACTTCGGTGCTGCGTATTGCCAGCGTTTCGGATGAGGATTTCGGGGATTACTTTTGCAATGCCACCAATAAGCTGGGCCATGCCGATGCCCGACTGCATCTCTATCAGACTGTCATTCCTGTGCCCACATTGTCGTAGATCCACCCACACAAAGAACCACACAAAAACACAAAAGACTTGATCATCAGTTTTACTTTACTTTAATTTTTCGGCAATTTTGTTGGTGTCTCCGGATGCTGCCGTTTTAATGATTCATTCAATTAAGACTCATATAATTTTTGATTCACTTGTTGTATAGCATAATCTCCATCCAGACTGTCTTGTGCCTTAAGAATTCGCTGTGTATACCAGAGAAGAAATATATATAAAACATATCTACTATATACAATAAGAGTCCAATCTCGTACGCATGTATTCATTGGTGGGAATTATCTGGTGTTTGCTCTAGTACTTCCGTGAACGATATGTAAGTACACTGTAATTGTTGTGGAAAGAAATAATTAAATTTAGCCAAAAACTGGCAATTCATGCTTCATTTGGGAGAAGGAAATTCAATTTAAATTTAAATTTTTAGAATCAGCCATCGACATAAAACGATGGGACAATTCAATTGGACACGAAATGGGGAATATATTTAAGTGTTTTTTTTATCGATTCTGCCAAAAACTCGAAATTGAAAGATTTTTTATTTAAATGAATTGAATGAATTTTTATTGGAAAAGAACTGTAACTAGGCAAAATTGATGATTGATCAACTTTAAAATGGCCAATAGAATGCAGTCATAAATTTGTTGACTTTTGTTAAAAACCGATAAAAAAGAACAACAACCAAAAATGTAATTTTAGATCAGTATTTATTTAAAACAAAAGTTTGAAACCTTTTTCAAATTTTTCTAAAAGTACTAACTAAATACCTTAGCCATTGTCCGCCAGATTCTCTGAAAATATGTGTAAACTGGCTCTAACATTTTATTTAGGGACGGATCCGGGGCGGTGGTCCAGAAATTTTAAAATTTATGCCGGTTACAGTATTTTATGATATTTTTAGGTCGTATACTATTTGTGATCGTATATTATTTGTTTCTTATTTTTTGTCAGCGACATTTAAAGATGATATAAATTTTAAAGTTCTCATAAACCACATTTTTTACTTATTAAGTTCTGAAAATTTTTCAATATGTTCTTAGCACCTGCCATAGAGTTTAGTAATCAATTTTAAAAGAATAAATCATTCGATTTTTAAAATAAGTTTTCTATTAAGATAAAAAACCGTTTTAAGGGAAAGAAACTCAACAGAATTTCAATGAGAATATTCATTCTGGGATCTGATATAATTTAAACCCCAAGCTAACAACAATATCTAAGGATTAATAATTGTACTTTAATTCAAATTTCTCAAGGAAAAGGATGTTGCTTTAGCTACTAAGTGTAACTAATTTAATATTCATAGAACAGAAGATGTCAATACTTTTTGTTATAGTTCTCAATTTAAATGTTTTGAGTTGCTTATATACAGATGAGTTTTTTATCTTTATCCAAATCAATAGTGTATTTGATTTTCCTTCAAGTTGATGTACAAAAATAAAGGATTTGGCATGTTATTTTTTACCCCTTAGTCTGCCACCCAAACGCACACACACACATTCCCAAGAAAACAGTATAAATTTAAGTAAATAACTCAAAAACCATTTACAACAACAAAAAAATAAAAGTAAGTTAAAACGAAAGCTGTTAAAACTGCCATCACAACAGTTAACTCTTCAATCATGGTTAAAAATGGGAAACTCTTGACTTTTCGAAACGAAAAGTGAACTCCATGAACAAACACCCACACACCCACAGAAAGTAAGTTGTTCATTGTAATTGAGAAAAATGTGAGGCATTTGTAAGGCGGCCCAACGAGTTGAGTTTCCATCTCGTCTCGTCTGGGTTACTTGCCCCATCTCAGGAGCCTTTGTGTGGTTGAGAGCAACACATGTGGTTGGGTGGTTGTCCTCAGGATGAGGTGGATGCGGATACCAACTCCATTATGGCTCACAGACATTAGTTAGTTTTGCCAAATCAACACTTGCTAATGACTTAATTGTTTCCATTAGAAACTCGTTGGCTAAATACATTTAGTAACATTATTTACTTTTGTTTTTTTTTTTGTTCTTTTTACTAGGCACTAAATGTCTGTCTATATGGCCATTTGGGGGAGGGGGCTGTGGATTTAAGACCCGGGACAACACGTGCGTCTGTGTCCGTTTCGCTTCATCATCATCATCGTCATCATCCTTTCATTGTCTGTCCTTAGTCAAAGCCAAGTGGAGTGGAATGGGTCTGAACATGGACGTCGATGTGGACTTTATTGATTTTTTTCCAACCCCCAGAAAGTCGATTGGAAGGCCAGAGTCAGAGCTAGAATTCACATCTCACGAAAGGTAAGTATTATTTAGGGGTGGAAACCATTCTCTCAGACATATTCTCTTTCTCTCGTTTTGACCATTTCGGGTTCATCCCTGAGATGTCTAGAGAAAATGGCAACAATTTCTGTTGATTTCAAAGCATTTCATTGATGAGATTTTGGCATTTTGAGGTATCCTTATCCAATGCATTCCTCTGGCCAGCGCCTGCGCCATAGCATTCAACATTTTTAGGCGGCTTGCACTTTTTGGATGCTGTATGTGGATGCTGGAAATGGCATCCATTCCATAAATTGCCATTCAGTCTGTTGTAAAACGACCTGTGAGTGTGTGCTTCTAACGCCTCCACATGCAAAGGATGCCGCTCATTCGACTTGGATCAGGCAACGTTGATGCAGTTGTTGCGGCAGCCGTTGCCGTTGCTGTTGCTGCTCCATCGCCAAAACAACAAAGTGAGGGACAATCCATTCCGGTTTGTTGTCATTTTGCAAAGCTCTCTGTCGACTTTTTACGAGGCTGTCTGACTGGTGTGACTGTCATCTCTTGCTCTTGCTTAACGTCCAGGACATCTATGGGCGCCCATTTCTCCTGGTTGTAAACAATGGCGTACTGAGGTTTTACGACGCTAGTCCTCGAAATAGAAATATAAGTAAAAGTAGTAGGTGTAAAAGTGGCAGCTCCTGCAATGAAATTGTCATCACTATAAACCCCTATCTTGGCCCAGCGAAGCGTGGAATTTGATTGGGTGAGTATAGCCATTTAAAGATTTGCTTAATCCAAGTGCCAGATATAACCCCAACGAACCAAAATAATCTCTATGAGTGATTTAAGTGCTAGATCAGACATATTTCAAATTAAAAATAACAAAAAAAATTGAAAGAGTGTGTTTTCTGTGATTAAAATATTCGAGTTTCATTTAAAAGATCAACATAATTTGACAAATGTTTATGGATTCTAGAATCGACTTCAGTTTAAAAATTTAATTGATTCTGAGTGCATTCAAAAATTCTAAAAAAGATACAAAAGTAAGAAATAAAACTGTTTATTTCTCCCCTATAATACATCAATTGTGCCAATTGGATAAATTCCAAGAAGAATTTTCGAATGCAAGCAGTTCTACTTTTGATACCAAGCAGTTCACCTGGGCTAGAGTACAACTGTAGGTATAATATTTTGTAAATTTCTTGTGGTATTAAATTAGATATATATAGGTATAAATTAATGAATATAATCAGTGAGATTTTATAATGTAATTTTACTAATTTCCATTTTATTCCTGTTTTATTTTTCAATAGTTTCAATAGTTAAATATAATTTAGTGTAAGTTAATACAATTTTCCAGAGACTACTAAAAACATTTAAAAGGTGTAAAGTTAATTTATTATTAATTATTATAGCAATTCTTGGATAAATCGGCATATATATTCATATCACTGTCTCAAATCTAATTCATTCGAAATCGGAAGCAAGAAAGAAGCAAGTAAAGATTATTTTGATTTGCATTCACATTATCCCCAACCATAATCTGCCAAAAATAGTTAGAGATATTTGTTAATCGATGATCGATAATTTAAATACTCTAAATTAAGTTTATTCAGGATTTATTTGCCTCTTAGACATTTCATTATACTAAACATTTTTCTCGGTTTTGATCGTTGTAAAATTTCTACTGGCAAATTGAGAAAATCCTTCAATTTCAATTTTATGGATCGTCTTTTTCTTCTAATAGATTAAATAGTTGCTGTTAATATAAGTCATAGTTTAGTCAATGTCTAAATACTAATAGATATTGAGAGATGAGAGCGCTGTGAAATGATATTCTTTCTCTGTCACAGTTTCGGTTAATCTAACCTTTTTTTTAGTATTCATTGTACTGTGACTTATCAGTGTCTTCCTCACTATTATATATCAAGACACTAGAACGTGTACAACTAGGATATTGATGGTCGAACCCTACTTATATCAAAAAAAAACTATTTTAGGGTTAGTTTTGTTTTTGTGAGTTCATTTTCGACTCATGTATTTCATTCGGCAGAGTTCAATAAATAAGTTCAACTGCTTATATAGAACTTGTAATTACTCAATCAAATTTAGTTTCGAGCCAAACTTGACTATTTAAAACTCTTTAATACTACATACAAATGTATGGATTAATAGGACGAGATGGCAAGTTTGTTAGGGAAAAAGTTCTTACTGTAATTATTAGATTTATATTGTTGTATTGTTAGCTTTGGCAGACTTTTTTCGCTTTATTTAGTTGTGATTCCCAACAAGTTTCTGCGTTGACCAAAGCAATTCTTAAGTCGTTCACCAAAGTCTTCTAATGATAGAACTTGAATGCAATTAATCTGCAATTTATCTAAACATAAGTCAGACAAGTTAAAGCAAGCATAATGATTGTCCAATGTGTTCCTAATGCATTTCGTATTAGCAATTTGCAATATTCTAATCAATGTGTGTGTAAAAATCTCGAATTCGATTAGCAATGCCAATTGATGGCACAGTTGAGAACTTCCCAAACTGATTTCGAATTTCGAATGCGCAGATATTATTGTTCTACAGATTATTAATGTCTCGTCTGATTACCTTAATGAGTAGCACATGTAAATGCCATGCCATGGATGCCTTCGATTCCATAATTATGAATACACACACACACACACACACACATAGTCGTGAGTGGTGTGCGTGTCTGAATGGGTGTGCGTATTTGAGTAAGTAATTGCATTGTAATTAATGCTTGGCCTGTTTGTAAAAGATAAATTAGTAAATGAATTATCGATGCCAAATAGTGGAACATTAATTGAACTCTGCTCATTTGATTTATGGCTCATGAATGCATAACCATTTCAACCAACATCCGTTACATCTGCACGAGATACAGAGAAAGTGGCAGTGGGGCAGAGTGGCCAGAACTGAAAAAAAGAAGGAAAAATGAATGAAAAATGCGTCAATAAATAATAATTTAAATATTTTATGTGCCAAGCATAAAAACGAATTAGCCTCACGATGTCCTTTAAAGCCAACAACAAACAAAAAGCACACAAAATAAAAAAAAGAACAAAAAACATTTGCCACTGACAGCCAAGTGGGAAAAGGAGTGCATAAGAGTGACAAGGACCGCAGCTGAATAGAGACCGAGGAGAGATGACAACAGCATTTCTGTATGTTCAACCCATCATGGGGGACCAGTATATGGATGGATGTGGGGATAGGGGATGGGGGGTTTCAATGGGTGGTGGTGGCACAACGATGTCTGTCATTAATCCCTTTATGCGGAGACAAATGCAAACTGCTTTGGCTGCCACTGACACATGGGTTCGGCTCGGTTCGGTTTGGCAAGGTTTAGCTCAGTTGAGTTCCTTCCATGGTAGGAGACCGACCCACCCAGTCACCTCCTCCCGAATCGTGTGGTTACTGCGGTGCGTATTCAAATAATAAATTTAACTAATTGCCCAAGCGATTGGCAAACAAAAGCAGCAGCACAAATTCAGATTTGCATTTGTCTAGAGAATCCCTGAACTCAGTTGTCTTTAGTTGCTTTTGGCCAGCATTCAGAAACTTTTCTCTCTCTTTTGAGTGGGCGTTCTGGCAGAGTTCTGGCCAGATGCTGGAATTCGAAAACTAAAGTTTTTAAGAACTGCAATAATTAATGGAAAATAACAGTCATTTCCTCCTAGGTCCAGCAACGTAATTTGCTGCTTTCAAATATTTAGACCTGGCATTCATAAAAATTACAAATCGGAACTTTTTTATTATTATAAAGTTGTTTCCGAAATTTAAAGAGAAATATTCATACAATGAATTTATAGATTGTTTTTTAAAGGAAAATTTGTTTCACAAACTGTTAAACTATAGGACGAGGTAGGAGTAAAAGAATTGTTTTATTTTTTTTTAAATACAAAATATTAAATTTTGATAAACAAAATTTCATAAAAGATGATTGAGAAAAGTTCCTGGGAACAAGGTTTCTTTCAACATGTGACATTTATTTTGCTGTACTGTCCTATTTCAAAATGATATACGGATAATTCTTAAACAAAAAAGTAAGTAACTGAAGGTTCATTTTAAGTGAAGCTTCTTAATTCGAGAAATCATTTAACACTTTAAATGGTTTTTGAATTCGGTGTCTTTAGCGAAAAATTGGGTGAAGAAGATAGCTTTCCAATTATACGTAATCTAATATTTAATTTCAATGTCTTTAAATTCTTTTAATTTGACTTTGTAGTATCAAATGTTCATTTTTTCCCAAAAATTGCATTTTGTCTTTATCGATCACCAAGCAACAAAATGAGCAGAAGATATCATGACCTTACAATGTGTCTATTGTCTTTTATTTAGCGAAAATTATATAAAAAATTATTTGAACCAAAATCAATACATTCAGTCGTATAAGTTTTCCTAATTGGTTTGTAGTTTCTTCAAAACTTTTTAGAAACCTGTATTAACATTCTCCTTTAAAATCTTATCAAACTTTATGCAAAAATAATGGACTTTGGTTACTAACATTATCAAAGATGAATATTAAGTCCAGAATTCACAGATCTCACTTTGAATAAACATTAAATAAGATGTAAGAAATACTTTCAAATGGACTCAATCCACGTTTATTTTGTTAGCATTTTAATTTCAGTCAGTTTCATGCAAAAAAAGTGGGTTTCTGATAAGGCCAAGTCATAAAGTGAATGCCATTTAAATGCAATTCCGAGTTGTTGGGGGCAAAACTGAAACTGGCTGAAAAGGGGGTAACGATGCAATGAGGACTAACTACGTTTTTACTGGCCTCGCGCCAAAAATATGTATGTGCATCGCAATTGTGCATTCCCCAAATGGTTTTCATTTCACTATTCCATCTGGCCACACCCTTTGTAATAAAACAGGAAAATTTAAAAACAAAAAAACTGCAAAAAGCACTACACATAACAAAAAAAAAATATTTTAAAAAAAGAATGGCGAAAGGACGAGTATGTATCGTTTTTAATATTTTTACCAATTTAGATAACTGCTTCCATTTGCAATTAAAATGCAGATGCATTCGCCCAAAACTGAAATTAAAACTTTTTCTTTCGACATCTCTCACCCGCCCATCTCCTCCCCACCATGCCATGCCACGACACCCAAAAAAAGGCGTGGCAAAATGGGTCCGCATTCGCACTTATCTGCAGCAACTTCAATATCACGTTCTGCCCAAATTAAAAATGAAATAAAAGGAAAAAAAATAAAGATACAACAAAAAAAAGTAGAGAAAAGAAAATGCAAGGGATGCGCCGAGCGTTGCCAACGCATTTGCATGTTAAAAGTTTCGCACTGTGCGAAATTTTTATTTTTCCAACCACCAACCGCGCCCACTAACGCCCTCTTAACCACCAGGGTACAACCACTTCCTTTCCGTAGCCGTTGATGTGTACAGAATGCGGTTTTCGCAGGATTCCGTCGAACGCAAACGGAAGTTTCCTGAAGGAGCCAACAGCAGAACAATATAGCATATCTAAAAGAGGAAAAGAGTTTGACAATTATCTTGAGTAGAAAGATTACAAACTTTTGACTAGTGACATGATAAGGCCCATCTATTTGTTAAAGAATGTTAAAAAAAAAAGATGTCAAAGTAAAAGCAGCTCAGTTACAAATTGTAATGTTTAATTATTACACATAGGAAAATTTCGATATTGGTAACATGTGCCTTGCCAATATTTTTCCGCTTGTTTTAGCGGCCAGAAGAGCTTGGCGATTGATCTCCCCCTTATATGGAAGCGTAGCTACATTTCAAAAGTTTAAAATATAGACAATTAATGAGGCAACTTAAATTGGAAATTTTATTCATTGCAATTTATTTATTTAACCTTTGTGACAATTTAAGTAGTATCACGACAGTTTTATCTTTATATCTTTAGTTCTTTAAATTATCTTTAAAAATATCAAAAGACATAACTGGCATTGGTTTTAAAAAAAGGTAAAGAAGAATTTTACAAGGTAATATCTTTTAAATATTTAAAGTAAAATATTACAAAACATAAAAAAGGATAAATCAATAAAGGTAAGAATGCATCTTCATAAGTTTCAATAAGTTTTGTGTCAATTAAACCCCTAACAAACTACTTTATAATAAATAACTTTAGTTCAAACTTTAAAGTCTAAAGGTTTAAGAGTTTATTAGAATTTTTTACTTAATTTTCTCATATGCACATTTCCAACAGATTCTGTTTTGTAGCTTTATGGCATATCAAATTTCTTAAATCATTTGCCATAGTTTACCCAACAAAAAGAAGAAGATAGTAAAATGTTGTGACAAAAAGCCAAATGATATGCAATTTATCTATGAAAATCTAGGGAAAATCTTGCTGTGTAATGAATGGTTCTCATGTATTCAGTTCTACTCTGTCTGTGTGTGTATACGCGTTAGATGAATTGTGAGGGGAGCGTGGTTTGTGTGTCAGTGAGTGAATGAGTGTGTGTGGGTTGGACATTATTTGCTTTAAGAGTTTTCATTATAACATCATGCATCTAGCACGCTTTTCTTTATCACCATCTCTTGGTACAGCATCAGCAGCTATAGCTGCTGGAACTCTTGTATCTATCAACATCAAAATGCTGCTTCATCCGCAACGCCCATGCCGCATCTCCATCTCCAACTCCATCAGCAGCAGCATCTCCCCATCACCATCTCCATCTCCCAGCCACACCCACATTCTACATTCAAAGCCAGATGAGATTCATGGCCGTGTGCTGGCTCCTGGGTGTTTGGTGGCGCAAAAAGAAAAAAAAAAGGAAGCATTGAAAACATCGTCTACATTAAAATGTTGCCATGCACATGGCACAACAGCAACAAGGACTCCTACTCCTATTCCTTCTGTTGCTGTTGCTGTTCCTGTTCCTAGTACAGGATATAAATAAACTGCCGCAATCGCCCAGCATCATCGTCGCATCTGCAATTGCTGCGTATTTTTGCGCTAGTCCTATAAATGGGTGGATGCGAATGAGATTGAGGACGAGAAAGGTGGTTGTCTGCCTCTGCCTCTGGTTTTTGTCTATATCCTGGATGATGCCCATGCGGGTGCGTACAAGGGGATATCGGGAGGTGTGTCTGGACTTTCCATTTTTGCTTCTCGACTTTGTGCTCTCTCTCTCTGTCTCTCTCGTTCTCTATGTCGGTCTTATTTGGTCTAACCCCTAGGCTAGAAGCATAAAATTTGCATATCATTTGCGTTAGTTTTTGGTCTTTTTCGTCTGTTTTACTTTTCGTTTTGTTTTGTTTTCTATTTGTCTTTTGGTCACAAAATTATTATGCTGGGCGGTGGGCGTGGCAGTGGAAATAAAGATCTATGTAGTGAAAGAAGTTTGGAGTGCAGAAGGGCTTAACAATCTTGTTCTGTGAAATGAAAACAACGTAAAAGATATAAATAAGAGACATTTTGATTGCCAAGCACAATTGATGCTGTTATCAGTATATATAAGATGATGTTCTTATCATATCGCTGCACATTTAGATCAATACTAAAAAAAATGGTAAATAACTTAGATATTTAGGACTGAATGAAAGGCAAATTAATACTTGACAGAGATCCTTATAATGTTTAAATGTAAAGAAATTACCAATCGATTAGTTCTTTAAGTTTCTGTCCTAACTCATAAGTTTTACATTTTATGTTAATATTATTTATATTTTTTTGGAACTCATAAGTTATATAAGCAGAAATAATGTTTGCCATTTGGCCAAACAAAATGTACTCACAATTTACATACATTCATTTAAATGAATAGATACTCTATTCAAGGTTTTGGCAAGCCGTAGGTAAATATATGCAATTTGTATTTTCATTTGATAAAACGGAATTGTGTTCTTATCTCGATTACATAACAATTTGTATTTTAACTTAATTGATCTTCAGTATCTGAGATTGCAATACCGTTGCCTCGTCATATAAATTGGTTCACTTTATCTTGACCAGTTGAAGATGTAGCAAAAAGTTCTGCACACGAATCTGCCAAGGAGTCCTGTCTTTGCCGTAAACTTTAATTAAATTAGTTCAACAATTTATCACGGCTGGGCAATCGCTTAAAACATTCCAACGAGACCGGCATTCTTAAATGGCTTCTGCAGCAAAAGGCAAAAGCAGAACTATTTGGGTTTCTTTTCGGTTCGTTTTTTTTTGTTTTTGCTAGGGCGGGATGTGGCAGGACATGACCATGTTGCAGCCTTGTAGAAGAATTAAAAGGGTTGGCTCTCCTTGTTTCATATACACATATATATATATTTTTTTTTTTGGTACTTTTTGACTGCGCCAGAAGGTCATTCGCAGTGAGTTATGGGCCAACAGCCAACTGGTCGCCACGTAAAACACTAATGGGCGCATTTTTGACTGTGAGAGAAAAAAAGGATGAAGGAGAAAAACTTAGCTAAGCGAAATCGAAAATAATATACCCTAAAAAATAATGAAGAATAGAAAAGTATTATATCTAATGTCAAACTCATAAACAGTTTTCAATTAGTGTTTTCTTGTAATATTAATTTAGATAAATTTTAAAAAAATAGTCATCTATTTTAAAAATAAAATCCAGACTATATTTCAATACTAAAATCTAAAGCCAATGTTAAAGCAATAATTTAAGTTTTCTTTATAATATTTTTTCTCCACGAGAATTCCAATGTTATCCTTTGTTTTAGGGTATCAATAAATTAATCAGTCGTATACCAAGTGAAGGCTCTAAGTCGGAAAGAAGAATGTTGCCAAAAAAGAAAAAGATACATATATAGAAAGGGGGAAAAACTAAAAATGATTTTTGCAAGGCCTGTGCCATTTGTTTTCAATTTGTGCCCGGCACTGAGCATTCGCATTCCATTTCATGTCCTTCAGTTGCTGCGCCACTCCGCACCAATCTCCTGAGAGTGGCGGGGTGGGGTTAGGGGTTGGTAGGTTGGTTGGAGGAAGTCAAAAGCTGCGCTCCTTTTTTTTCTGGCTTTTCTTCCGTTTTTGGTCGCATTTTCACTTAGCTGAAATTCGGGCAGCAGGCATGCAGGCATCCTTACTATATATTTTACTTTTGCTTCAGTGAAAATGGCTTCATTGCCAGCCAAGGGAAGGAAAACTGATGCGAAGAGGGAAAGAGAGACGGAGAGGGGGATACAGAGTGGGATTAAGCGGAAGGCGACTGTAAAAAGAATGTTTCGCCATGAAAACTCACGCTTTGAGGTTTCCTAAAGAGGACCTTGTGGAGCAATAGAAAAATATCCAGAAAATGCACCGGATGCAAAAGTAATTTCAACTGCAGGAGCTGATGCTGTAGCTGAAGTTACTTTCCTGTCATGTCAACGCCTTTTAAATAAATTTACCAACTTTGCTGTTAAACCATAAATTCTTGCTTTAAGCACTGCCGAGTACACTTTGCTATATATGTATATTAATTCTCGCCCAACTTGGACAGCAATTGCAGCTACAGATACATAAACAAACCAGATATAGATGCAGATGCAACGGACAGCAGCCAGTCACTTCGTGGAGATAGCAGACACAACAGATTCCATTACCCATTTATGTCGCAGATAGCAGCTGCAGACCAGTCCAGCAACATACTCAAATATGAATTAGCATAAATTTCAAAAAGGTAATTAAAATCTCCAAACGGCCCCCAAACAGGGCCAGTAATCAGCTTTCCATAGATAGTCCTCTCCTTTGTCCCATTAGCCATATCTTTTGCCATTGTCGCTGAATTTATGCAAACGGACAACCATTCTGGCCCTACATACATATGTACATATATACGTATATATATATATATGTTCTGTCCGCCATGTAACTGGCGAAAAACGAAATGTTAAAGCCGAATCGTTGCATTTCGGAGTGCATTAAAGAATTAATTAATTAAGAGTGCCCATAATATGTGTTTGCTGATTGCGTTACATAATGGAGCTGAAACCATTTTGTAATTGGAAAGCCAAATACTGAATTAACCACACTGTGTTTCCCAGTTAAGTAATGGCAAAAGTTATATCAATTGAAGTGGGCAAACATGTTTTAACACTTCTCTTTTACAAAGACCTTTAAATATTTCATGATTTTAAGGGGAATGAGCAGGGCTATTTTAGAAACAAACAAAAAATGAAGTAAGTAAGTCGTCTCGCCGACTTGGATATACCATACACCAGTAAAACAAATATTTTAAATTTATAATAACCAATACATTTTCGTATTTAAAAAAAACTGTTCACATGCTTTTCACAAGCATATCTTAGTATTTCGCTCACTCAAGCATACGAGCACCCTAGCGCCCCCACCAGCCAACGGCCAACTCCGGCCATATGGAAAAACGTTTATATGCATAACTTGGCTATTTTTAGTCCGATTTTGAACATTAGTATCAAATTTAAGTGTGCTAAATTTGATTGCACACGGTAGAAAATTACGGGAGATAATCGAGTTTTTTCAAATTACGGGGGCGGAGGGGGGCGTGGCAAAATCTTTACACATCAAAAATGTGCGCAATTACTAAGCAAATATTTATACTAACTATGGTGTCTCTAGTTGAAATAGTTTTTGAGAAAATCGGTTTTATTTAATTTGCGGGGGCGGTAGGGGGCGTGGCAAATTTTACATACCAAATTTTGTGTCTCTAGTTGCTATAGTGTTTAAGAAAATCGGTTTTATATCATTTGCGGGGGCGGTAGGGGGCGTGGCAAACATTTGAAACAAACTCGATAAGCGTACATATGACACGAGTCTACATACCAAATTTGGTGGCTCTAGCTCTTATAGTCTCCGAGATCAAGGCGTTCATACAGACGGACGGACAGACGGACATGGCTAGATCGTCTCGGCTGTTGATGCTGATCAAGAATATATATACTTTATGGGGTCGGAAAAGCTTCCTTCTGCCTGTTACATACATTTTAGCGACTTTAATATACCATTTCACCCTATGGGTGTATGGTATAATGAAGTAAGTAAGTCGTCTCGCCGACTTGGATATACCATACACCAGTAAAACAAATATTTTAAATTTATAATAACCAATGCATTTTCGTCTTTTTAAAAAAATCGGTTTGCATGCTTTTTACAAGCATATCTTAGTATTTCGCTCACTCAAGCATTCGAGCACCCTAGCGCCCCCACCAGCCAACGGCCACTTCCGGCCATATGGAAAAACGTTTATATGCATAACTTGACTATTTTTAGTCCGATTTTGATCAAATTTGGTATTTTGCTTGATATTAGTATCAAATTTAAGTGTGCTAAATTTGATTGCACAAGGTGGAAAATTACGGGAGATAATCGAGTTTTTTCAAATTACGGGGGCGGAGGGGGGCGTGGCAAAATCTTTACACATCAAAACTGTGCGCAATTACTAAGCAAATATACATACCAACTATGGTGTCTCTAGCTAAAATAGTTTTTGAGAAAATCGGTTTTATTTGATTTGCGGGGGCGGTAGGGGGCGTGGCAAATTTTTTATAAATACAAAATGTGCGCGTTTACTAAGCAAATATACATACCAAATTTTGTGTCTCTAGTTGCTATGGTGTTTAAGAAAATCGGTTTTATATCATTTGCGGGGGCGGTAGGGGGCGTGGCAAACATTTGAAACAAACTCGATAAGCGTACATATGACACGAGTCTACATACCAAATTTGGTGGCTCTAGCTCTTATAGTCTCCGAGATCTAGGTGTTCATACAGACGGACGGACGGACGGACAGACGGACATGGCTAGATCGTCTCGGCTGTTGATGCTGATCAAGAATATATATACTTTATGGGGTCGGAAAAGCTTCCTTCTGCCTGTTACATACATTTTAGCGACTTTAATATACCATTTCACCCTATGGGTGTATGGTATAATTAGCAGGTTATTTCGATATTTCGAGAGGTACCAAGTTCTCTTCTCTCTCAGCAGACTTTGTTAACCACTCATGAATTGTATTATTTATTTACACCGTAATGCATCATCAAAAGCCAATAATTACAAATCTTTAATGAACCAATTTAATAATTTTAGAGACCTTTAATTTCATAATTTAACCTTATATTATTAGTTACTTAATTAACTTTATTTACCCAGCATTTCCATCAAAAAATTTAACAAACCGCTGAATATGAGAATGCGGACAATTGAGAGGGATTCCTTAATTTTAGAATGTTAGAATAAAGAATATAATATATAAAATAATATCGTAAAATAGCTTTAATAATTGTATTTGCGTTTCAAAACTGATAAATTATATGGGAAAAGACTTGAAACAGCTTTATGCATTTCCCTTAAGCATTTGTATTTGCTTTGATGTGGTCAAATATTTGTGTCTTTTCAAAATATTGATATTTGGCTCATATTTAAATAATTACTAGTAGAAAAGTATAGTTTAACTAGATAAGTTCCAAAAAGTAGTCGTCGAAAGCTCAGCCCATTATGGTTGTATTTCATAATCCCATAATTAATGTCGGCAATTATAAGATAATTTTTCTAATCAAAGTAATAATTTCTTTGATGGTACTCCTTTTTTTGTAAATATTTTGTCGATATTTTTTATGTCTCTCAAGTGTAAAACAATTTTAAGTCTTGGTTTGGCACCTAAACTCATTATGCGCATATTTGCATTGCATTTTGGGTCATAAATTAAATAAATTTTGCTGTAAATTACAGATTAAAATTGCTAAATGTGGCAAGAATGCCCCAATGCCATTGCGGATATGGGGCTAGATGAGAAAGAGCTGAATCGTAGCCCAAAACCCATTTGAAATACCGAATACATACATGCCTATATATACATATATATACATATGTGTTTGTGTATGCCCAAGTCTCAAGAATATAAATTACAAGTTCATTTTGTCATTTAATTGCAGTCTTTGGTAACAGAAAATCATAAATTCTGTGAAAATTTCTGCTCACATGCAGATAAATTACCAAAACGATGATTATTTCGGTTTATAAACTTAAATCAAGTGAGCAATGGCCAAAAGACTCGAGTTAAGAATGCATACAATTTTAATATTAAATGCGTTTTGTGGCATGAGCCAGAAGTTTTGGGTCATCTCTGCGGGTGGGAACAATGGATAGCCGGAGGTGGACATCTGCTTGCTTCTCGGGAAATCACATTGGCCGGTGTCCAGTGTGCAACAATGCTTGGGCAAACAAAGTTTTACTTTCGTAAAGTTTTTACTTTGTTGGTATGTATATGTATTTAACTTGCCTCTTTGCTTGTTTCTTGGTTATTTTTTTTGCTTGGATCCAAATTGTTATTGTTACTTTCGAGTTTTTCGTTTTACCGCCCAAAGCGTAGATACATTGGTTTAAAAAAGTTTATTTCCTTCGTCTTCTACTACTTTCACCATATTTATGGCAGTTTATATTTTGTTTTCGCTGCTTCCCACTCGCTGCTTATGTCCTGCGGTAAAAAGGTATCCAGTAAGTTGATAATTTTCATTTGTTTTTATTCAAGTATCGCAGAAACAAAAAACAAAACAAAACCCCGGCTATGGATGGAGAAAAAAAAACGCTCCCGTGACCTACCCTGTAGTTCCGGGCTTTTGTTTTAAAGTGCATTTCCGATGCCATTGTCAATTATCAGAAGCTCGTCTCTACAGGTATCTCACAGGGTAGAAAGAAACTGCTTAATTTAAAAGTGATTGCGAAAAAGAGATACCAAGAAATAAATTATAAATGAAAAGTGGATATGAGAAGTAAGTAAGATAAACTATTAAAACTAATCTATATTGAATCAATGGATACTTTTTAAGACTTATATTTAGCACACAATTCTTTTCCTTTAAGAATGGGATTAAATGGCAGAGAAAATGATTTAATCTACTTACTACTTAATTTTCGTACAAATTGAAGTAGCAAACTTCTAAAGAAATATTGCTATCCAATATTTGACAAGATGACAAATGAGGTTGATCCATATCCATGTCTCAGTTCACCTTGTAAAGAGCGTTTCAACTTACCGTTTTTCTCTATTTCAGGCAATAAGCTTTCAAACCAACTTGTCGCAGGTGACTTACCAACTACTTAGCACATAAAACATCAACTCAACTATGAAACAGAGGCACATTGGGAGGACAGAGACCAGATGCAGGAAGGACGAAAGATACAGGACCATCCCCAAGCAACAACAACAACAGAAACAGCAGCAGCAGCAATTGGCTTTGCCTTTTAACGTTTATTAATAATTCAGGCTCACGTAAAAGTTTGCGTCACTTAACGAACAGAGCGAGCTAAAGTGCGAAGAAGCAACAACAACGGCAACACCGACAAAAGAGACAGACAGAGATAGAGAGAGAGAGGAAAAGGAAAAATCTGGTGAAAATCACAACACAAGAATATACTACAGCAAGAAAACTTACATAAAGTGCCCAAGAAGACAACGACAACGACCAGGAACCATTGTCTGCAGATGCCCAAGACCAGAGCGCGGTCGGCTGATGAGGAGAGGAAAAGAAGCTGGAAATGGTCCCTTTCATGTCTTCTCAAAGGCTGCTCTTCTCTCACTCTCTCTCTTTGTTTCTGTCTCTCTTTCTCTCTCTCTCTCTCTCTCTTTCTCCTGGGCCTGAGAAGACAGACAAAAACCCAGCTTGGCACGTTTTCCTACATAAATAATGATTCTGTTCGTTGGTTTTCCTCTTTTTCCTTCTTTTTTTTTTTGCTTTTCCTTGTTGTACTTTTGTCATATTTATTTATTTTTTTTTTTTGCTCTTGTTCTTGCTTCGTTGTTGCTCTTTGGCTGGTTATGATGACGTTTATAGGTGGGCCTGACATTAAGTATACGCCGCATGGCGCAGGCTCTGTTTATGTTTTCAAAGTATTTGCTGTGCCTTTTCCTTTGCTCTGATAAAAAACACATACACACACACACACACACACAGAAACATTAAATGCTAAATGTCGAACCGCATGATTTGCACTTCATTTAAAGAGGACAACAAGCAAATTCTTTAAAAGAAAAAATAACATCAATCAACTTTGGTTTTTCTTTAACTATGTGTTATGTTTGAAAAAGTTTGAATTGCTTTTTTAAAATCAATGAATTTTGAATATAATTTTATTAAATCATAATTGGTGACCTAATCTTTTTGGATCGAATTTTGTTATAGTATAATGAATGATAAACAACACAAGAGCTAAAGATAAACTTAAAGAAAAATTAATCCCAATTAAATAATAAATGAGTTGAAATTTTAAGATACTTAAATTAAAGTAATGCTTCTAGTCTAGATATAATTCAAACCAATTAGCATCTGAAATATATAGCTCATTCTTTATGTATATCCACATGATTTTCATCTGGCATTAGAGCTTCATTTAAGAACCACAATTTTTATTCAAACAAACAAAAAATAATAGGAAATTTAACATTAAATTCGAAAAGAAAACAAAAAGTGACCTGAAGCATTAATTGTAGGCAATAAATATTAAAATTTTCCATTTGACTTCACTTAAAGCATTTTTCCAACTTGACTTGATTGAACTTTTTCCTATTGCTCTTTCTCGGTTTTTTGTTCTAAACGTTTATGCTATAAAAAAAAGGAAAATGCCGCACGTTTCTTTGTCGAGGGAGAGGGGGAACTAAAGTTTTCCTTATTTTTTCTTTTATGGCAGCTGGCTGAATCCTTGGGGAGGCATGTCGAAATGCTGTCGATGTGGGGAGACGAAAAAAAAATGAAGGAATGCGATTTATTTTCGCATTGACAATCGTTTGATTTTGCTTCTCTCGCTTTTCCGCACATTGCCAACGATGATTTTACGATGAGTTGGGGTTTTGGGGTATACACACACACACACACACACTTATACCTATATATTTCTTTTCTCTTTTTATTTTTTTTTTTGACAATTTCTTTGTCATTTAAAAATTTTTATTTTGCTGCTTTCAGCACATTGTTTGTTGGAGTGTTGGAAGCAAAAGGATGAACGTCAGCAAGCACCAGCTCGTAAAATGATTCGCACATATAATTGCTATTGTTGCGGCCACGCCCCGTTATAAGGACTCCTTTTTTGCTTCCCCTCCCCTGCTCCCCGGCCCCAGTCGCCCATTTGAGACATTTGTGCCCGGGCGTTGAAATCATTCGTCAGGATTTATGCGAATGAGCGACAGTTCTTTTTTTCTTTCTTTTCGCTGATGGGAGCGGTGCATAGCTGGCTGGAGGAGGATGTGGCCAACATAAGCGATGAATGATGGTGTATCCGTATCTTGGCACTAAAGTATCTGCTTGTATATATCAGCAACTGGAATATATTTCACGAGTTTCAGTTAGTTTCGCTATCCTTTGTTCGCATTCTCTTTCACTTCCATATCTCCGCATTTCCTCTGCTCCTGTCCTCGCTGTCTATTTTATTAATTCGTTTTATTTTGCTTCGCGTGACAAGTTGACATAAATGGACAAATTGAGCTTTTAAATTTGTTGCCGCTCGGCCAGGACTCCAGGACCAGCATCCAGGACGATAACCAAAGCAGAATACAAATTGTTTTGCAAATAAAATTGATTACCCGCAAACCCCGAGCAAAACAAAGCAAATAAAAATAAATTTATTGGATTAAACTGGTATGACAAAAATCTATCGCTTGGATCGGTTAGTGTTAATTGTTTGGCTTGCTAACCTCCAACCAACCAACCCACCAACTGGGTCGCTAATTCAATGGAATATTTAAAGCTGATTACATAAATCAAAAAATATACCGAAAATGCCCGAGGGACAGTCCATCCTTTGGCCTGATATGAAAATTTGAATACCCTATAACCAAAACCACAGAGCAGTACTAACTTCAGCCGTACCGAGGTTTGCATACCCTAACATATAAAAGCTAAAGCAGCTGAGTCCGAAATTGGTCATGCCTGCAGTATAGGAAAAGATATTCGATGATCCACATATAAGGACCCACAGAAACATGGACAGACAAACGGATTCGTCTTGTTATGATGAAAAAAAATGTATGAATGAACGAAATGAATATATCCCTTTTCCAGGGTATAATAAAGCCAATTAAAGATTTAACATTATTTATTATTGCAATATAAAATGACTTATATTCATTAAGATCAATTTAAAATTTCCAATTTTCATTCACTGAAACGTCATTCTTTTGTTTAGCGTAGAGTATGGTGAAATTTTAGTTTGAGGTATCTTTCAAAAATCAATGCAAACGTCTAGGAGACATTTTCATCGGCAAACGTTTACCAGGAGGACAAAAAAATTTAATAAAAGCCATTTTATGACCTTAATAAATAAATAAATAAATAAATATTTTTGAAACGAAAATCGGTAGTGCTCTTTATATTACCGATGACAGCGGAGTGGGTTGTATTACTCAGAGATGAAATTGCAAAAATTTAAGGAAATTAAACTTGAAATTACGTGATTTTTTCTTGAATGATAAGAAACTCAATGAGGAGTTTAATGAAGATCCAAGGAAATTAATAGAGAATTTTAAAGATAAAAATTAGTAAATTACCTTAAATCATTTAAAATTTTAATTCTACCAAAGCCTGAAGATTTATCCATACCGTCAGTAGAATTAGTGAATTGGAGAACAGTTAATTTATTTTTAGAATTTGAAAACAGACAGAATCCCAATTTACCTTATGATTCATGGATTCATGATTCATGTGTGTAAAATTTATCTGCAACTCCATTTAATTTGCTTTTTTGAAGTTTAGCTGAATATCAGAAGCAGAAGTGCTGCTGTAAAATTTATTTTAAAATATCCTGAAGCAATGTATAAAGATCGTCGGAAATAATTCACTCCTGATAGTTTAAAATTGGTAGATTACTTGAACGTTGTGAGACTAAGCACACGGGGTTAAAGTAGTGCTTTAAAGGGTTAAAAGTTGCAAAGATTGTAAATGAACTATGTTGTTCTTGGGGATTATTCATTAAGCAAAATAAAAACCATTTTAAATCTGGATACTTAATTATAAATGTATATAGACTATTTATTTGTGAGCAGAGATGGATGAATATTGACCTTTTTCATACCCTTGGTCAGATGTTTGTAATGCACAGAAGGAGATGATTCCGTACGCATAAATATATAATATATTCTTGATCAGCATGAGAAGCTGAGTCGATATAGCCATATGATCCATTGAAAAGTACTGCTGTATTAAGTATAAATCTCAAAATTTGATGTCCAAAAAATCGGACAAGGTTCAAAAGTATTTTTTTATTTTCCTTTTGCCAAATAAAATCCAGTGTTGCCTTAGCACAGACAAATTTAAAATTTAGCGCCGACTTTTAACTTTATCAAAACACAAAACCCATGGCGCCACAGTGCTTGCTCCCTGCCGCCATCTACGCAGCTACATGCAGCTACTGGCCAATAGGTGTCTGATTTATAACCATAAAAAATGTGCCATAAAGTGTTATTAGTCTGCCAACTTTAAGAATTTATGGGAAAACTGTAAGATATAAAATATTGCAAATCCTGAAATAATTAAGAAATACAATTTCTGTGTTTGTTAAGGTTTTAATACGAGAAACAAATTTAAATTAAATTGATACATAAAATAGTTATTTCAGAACAATAATCTTCTGATTAAAATTGGCCATTTTGTAAGTTATTTTCGTTTTGGGCAGAAGAAATGGAGTTTAGGCCATGATGGAGTTAGGGAATGGTGCCAACATCTTGAAAACCCGTCTGTCAAATTTGATGAAGGTTCAAGACTCGACCTTTTTAAATGCTCCTTTCTGTTCCGCCCTTGTTGCGCATTTTAAAATTCTTTTAGGTTTCGAATGGGTCACAGCTGTAGGTAAAACTGAAATGAAGTCTCCAGTCATTTTTCTAGTTTTTAAGCCATAAAACTCGACACTTTAAACACCCCCACAAAAAAATGAAAAGGAGCGTAAAGGAGGGATACTTCTTTCCACCCACTAAAATGGCTGCTGTATGCATGAGGAATGCCAATGTGATTTACTCCAACCACTGGAGAGCAACTCCAACTACCACTGCGAGGCTAACGAATGGACATTGGTCAAAACTCAAGTTGTTGGTGAAATTAGTCAAGTCCTTAGTCCTCAGATATCCCATTTAATTACTTCGAATATCAACACTTTGTCAAAGTGGCTCTTTCATTAAGGTGCGGATGGACACCCCCACATTCATTCCCTTTAATTGTCAGTCAGCTTGACTAGCTATATATACGTATATGTACTTACATATGTGATGTGATGGACATGGATGGCCATTTTGAGGGGGTTGCTTCCGAATGATAATTAGTTTTTGCCCCTCCACTCCTTTATTCATGAGTTTGTATTTGGCCTTAGTAAGCGTTTGTTTTTATTTAATGGATTTCACTTTGACAAGTTAGAGCTAATGTTCAAGTGACCTGAGTTAGCTTCTAAAAATCAAAGGCAATTAAAATTAGTGAGTCCATTGCAATGTAGGAATATGAATATTCAATATGAAAATAATTTTTGAGTTGAAATACATTATTCGAAGAATCAATTTAGAACCTCTTTTGCTTAAAGAGTAAAGCGGAAGTCAATGTCACAAAAATCTCTATTTATACAGTGGCGGCACGAAATTTGAGACATCATTTTTTTGACCATAAATTCTGACAGTTCTGAAAAGTTTTGATGTGTTAATTTATAGCTTTGGGCTGGTCATTCTAGCGAGTTGATGTACCGTAAATTTTGTGGGCGTATATAAAATTTTAGATTTTTTAATGGACAAAGAAAAATTATCTGTCGATAAACGAAACATGCTCCTTTTTTTCGAATAATAAAACAAAAACCAAAAGTTGTTAGTTCAATAAAGCAAAGTAAATTTAATCCTCCAGTCTGTAGGCTTATTCTAAAAATCAACTGATTCTAAATTCTACAAAGGATTAGGATTATATTATATTTAAATTTAAAGTTACTATTATATTTTTTTGTAGCAATACTTATTTTAGCATAAAAGCTTTTCTTACACAAAATTGGTTTGATCTCCTTCCCTTCCTTCATATATATATATACCTACATATATACGCACATATACATATATACATGTATATTCCTCCCCCCTGCCCGAGCTGGCGGCTGTCCGCAAAAAAAAAGAAAAAAAGAAAATAGAATGGAAACGATGAAGACGAGGAGGATTATGTGCCCAAGTGTAACTAAAGAGAAATAAGGGCGAAAAATCAACGAATCATTAATCAATCCTTTCATGATGTGACGCGGTGCGTGTCCTTTTATGTGTCAAAAAAAAAAAGAGAAAGAGAAAGAGAAAAGAAAACCAAAAAGAGACAGAGCGAGAGAAAAGAATAAATGAAAAGCTAGGGCAGGAGTAAAATGAAAACATGCTCAGCTCCCAACTCGCACACTCAAAGAAAGCGAAAAGAGAAAAGAAAAGTATCTTTTCGCATGAGTCTGACAGACAGATACGCAGGCCAGTCGTTTGGGACAGCTACAGCGCCATCGGGGATGAGGCTCGTTGAAAATAAAAATGGTTAGGAAAATTGTTAGGAAAATGGCGACAATGTTTGCCCAAAAGCCTATTTACATTTTGAGGTTGCGTTGATTAGGCTGAGTGCCAGTGACAAGGAACCAACACAAGCCGAGCCACATGCCAGTGATAAGAAATGAAATTACAAGCTTTGGGAAATGCCGCACCGATATTAAAATACACTCACTATTAAATCTGTTATTTTCAGTGGGATTGTTTCAAGTCTTCTGCTGAATTCATGTAATATATAGTTCATTTCAGATGATTGATTGATTAAATTTACAAGTATAAGAGAAATAACTTTTTATAGGTGTGGAAAATAAAGAAAGAATTAAATTGGTTATAAACTTAGGCAAAATACTTCAATTAGTTCTAATAGTTTCCAGTGATCTTTTAGCTATAATTTGGCATTATGATAAAATCAAAGTACCCCACAAAAACAGAAACAAAGCAACTAAAACCTGAGCTTCACTTGTCAAGCATCTTTGGTGGTTTCTTTGACGGGTGAAAATGAGTTATGACCAGAGCTTGAAGTTTCTGTTTTCCAGATACAGATAGAAGATATGTCAGAGCAAGAAGCATCTGCATTTAGTATAGCAGATGCATCTTTTTCCCCTCTAAATTTCTCTACCTCCCTCCCCTCATGTTCGGGTGCGTGTGTGTGTTTCTGTGAGTGTGTCCATTGGCAGAGTCTTTCTTCCATCACATTGCCCATTGCATGGCCCAAAGACATGTAGATGGAAAAGTGACAGTTTACCGGATAAAGAAAGAAATGGTGAAATCTGAACAATCAGTCAGACCTACACCAATGCGTGAATATGGAGCATAGACATCATTAATTATGCTCTAGAGACGAGTAAAGTTGGTACCAAATCCGATTTATCTGACATTTTCGTATTGAGAAAGTTCTTTTCTTCCTTCTCGTTCTTCTACTTTGTATTTGGATTTGTTTGCCTCCTTACTTTTTTTGTTTTTTTTTTTTTTTTGCTCTTCCTGTGGATTTTTCAGAAAAGAAATTCTTTCGCTTGGGTTTCCCGCTAACATCAGATCATTTGTTTTCCTCTCGTCCATATGCAGGCGACATGCTTCGATTTTGGGTCAACTCCTACCAAAAATCAAAATGGACGCAGTAGACAGTAGAGAGAGGGAGTAGAACAAGATCAATTCGATTTGGTATGCGTCTTTTCCTTATAGTAATTGAGATGTTAACTTTAAAAACAACAACAATAATAAAAAATCCCCCTTAAAATAATAAAATGAATTCCATTTTAGTTTCGTGACTTGGTGGAAAAATTATAAGACTTAACAAAAAATGCAAGTTGAGCTTTGAGGCGATTAGATTTTCCATTGTTCATTAATTAAACAAACTTGCAATCTCCTTCACAAAAAAAAAAAAAAAACAAAAACAAAACAACCAACTAAATACTTAACCATTATGACAGAACAAAAATGTAAACAACAAATGGAAATTAATTGCTCAATTGTGTAACACTGAGAATGGCAAAATGATAATAATTATTTAAGGGAGAGGGAGGAAGTGTTGTAATGATTTAAGCCGTCTGACACGGACTTGAGAGCCCAACCTGGATATGAAATGATTTGAGTGACCATTTCTTTAGTTGCATGTTACTTGGACTTGCTAAGACTGTGGTGGGTTGCCCTGGAGATGGGGTAAGGGGCAAGTCGTGAACACATGCAGTCAATTAAAAAAACATTTATTATTTAAAGCAAAAGCCACTGCACAAAAAGCTGTTAACAAAGCCATTTGGCCATTTTCCGTTCTTTTACCTTCTCAAATATAAAACGTTATGGGCCAAGCTAGTTGAGCAGGGTAAAACTGAGGGCCGATAGAGATGCAATCACGAAGCTCACGATCAACATGAGGCTATAACTTAAATGGGGTAAATATGTACTTGAATCAGTTTATTAAACAAATTAATAGCAAAATAAAAAACAAAGCAAATTGTTTACTTAATATATATTTTATATACCCCATTCGACAAATACAATTTGGAATGGTTTACAAGTTTGAAAATTATTAAAAGTGATTCAGTACAAATCCATCTTATGCTAATATCTATAAAAGACTTTAGGAGAATTACAAACTGCATAGTATTTTTTGTCTTTGAATTCAATAAATCGCCTCTTTATATTCTAGTCAAAATTCTCTTAAATGGTTTTTTTTTAACAACTTATGAAAAGTTTCTTTCTATCTAAAATCAAGATTGTTTTCGAACTTGTCGAATTATGAAAAACAATTCAGAATTAGGATTTACATATTAGAAAATTTTGACTATGGAAATATTAAACATTGAGTACATTTGAGTTATTTAAATTGGCTAGATAGTAATAAAAAATGTATAATTGAGACTTCTAATCAATTGATTCCTACTTGTAATGGTAATTCCAAATTTTCTTGATGCAATCGAATCTGTTTGTTGTTAAACTTTATCACGTTGTCATCTCAAAGTATCAACTTGTGCAGCCAACTTGGCTGGGCCTGGTTCTCTTCAGGTTGGCGTAACAGCAAAATCTATAATTGATGGTTTTTTGGGCTCAGGATGCAGTTTTCGATGACCAATACTGGAACCTGGACAGCATGGAGCCCACATACATTGCATTCGCTGTCTCCCTCTCCATCTGTCCCCCTCTCTCACACACATTTGAATGATTCCACGCATGGAACACAGTCGGCGGGCCGTCTAGAGAGAGAAAAAGAAGAAATAAAACACAGTTCCCGATTCTCAGTTCCCAGTTCCATGTTTCGCGTCCGAGTTTCTGTTGGAGTTGGAGTTTGAGCCCGAGTCCCTCCCGGGCTATACATAGTAAATTCGAATTGAATTTTGGCGGCTCAATCATTAATCATTATTTCAATCATGAAACAAATGTGTGCTCTTGGTGCTGATGGTTTGTTGTTGTTCCATCTTGCTCTTGCTTTTGGTCTGGCTTATGTTGTTGCTGTTTGTATCTGGTGAAGCGTATCGATACTTTTTACCTCCATACCTCACCCTCCCCCGATGGCATCCTTCTCACCATAATGCAGCAGCTTCATCCCGCAGCTCTTGCCTGAACGCTGCCAAAAGATTGATAATCTCTTGGATATCTTTAAATTTAATTAGTCACATTCATAACAGACCGCCATGGATTCCATCCATACCAAATTACATGTTACAACAAAACTGAACGTCGCCTTTGGCCATGCTCCTCCTTCACCTACATCTGTGTACCCCATCCCCGAAAACTCTGGCTTTACCCATCATCTTCTTGAAACTAAATATTTATTGCTCCCGATCCACACTTACTACCATAAGTGTGAGAAAGTAAGTTCCCTTCTGCGTTTATGTTATGTTTAGTTTCAATACTGTTTTTCTTCTCTCTTGTTTTTTTTTTTTGTTTTGGTTTTTGATGCTTTTTGTTTTTTGTTTTTTCTTTTCTGAAGCCCTTTAATGAAAAATCGCCGTTGTTACTAATTATGATTGACACAGACGTAATTGGAAATTTGAGCAGAGCAGAGCTTTGGGCCCAATATTTTAGTTGGTGGTTCGCTGTATCGGCGGTCTTCAAAAAGTTTCACTAAATTAAAGGGTTAGCTTAAATACCAAAAACCGAAAATAAAAATGGAAAACTTTCCTTTGATGGATAAGCGCAAGCGGGTCTCATCTCATCTTGCCTTTCAAGCTGAGCTCGGATTGGTCTTCGAGTGTGAGGAAATTTAAAAGAAAGTTTAACAAAGTTTTGAAGAAGATCTTGTCGGATTGAACTCAATGCTTCAATATACTTGGCCCTAAACAACTTCAATAATCACGATTTTTAATATTTGACAAGGAGCATACATTTATGGAAACTCTTTTTCACCCTAAAAGTTTCAATTTATTTGATTTGCAAACGTAGTTTAAAATAAGGCCATTTTAGTCATCAATAAAAATTCCAATTTAAAAATCAAATTTCTTTTTGGAAATATCCTTAATAGAATCTCTAAGATAGGTAAGATAGAATACTATACAAAGCTCATTTTGGGGGTAGCGAAAAAAAGACAATTTTATAAAATTAAAATAAAAATTTCGATGTAACATTTGACTATTTATTTAGGCAAGGATCCAACTTTGAGTCTAAGTCAGATGGCCGATGGTCATAAATAATGTACACAGATTTCGAATACATATTATTAAGATTTCTTGGATGGGATTTATTTGCTAAAGAAGTCCATTAAGGTGGGTAAGAAAACATTTTCTACTCCGATGTGATGGAACAAAAATTACGAAATAATTTGATCAGTTTATTAAGAAAGAAATAAAAAATCGAATCGACTCGCAAGAGATTTTTAATCAAGCAGAAATTATAAAAAAAAATTGAGTTAGTGAGAATAAATATACTTTATTCAATATCTCTAAAAAAAATGTTGTCAATATTCAATTCAATGAACAAAAGTTTTTAAAAAAGAAAGAAAGACTTTTGATCTGATTACAGGTTAAAAGATTATGTAATCAGAGCATAGAACTATAGTTCATAGCTACAAGTACAGACTTTTAACAATAAATGAATATTATATAGGTTATTAGGTCTGCAGGATTTTATTAGTTTAAAAGCTCAGAAGACTCTCTTTCACCTCTCAAAAGTTTAAACAAAGAGGTAAAGCATTACTTTACTTTAAGTCAGAGAAGAAAGATTAATTTGAACTTAACTTCTGTAATCAATTTGGGTTGCAATATTGGCAATATTTGATTTCTTAATTAATTAAAAAATTTAACTCAATCAGCATATAAATCACATTTAGAGAGACCCTTAATTCTCAATTATTTTTTTTTATTATAAAAATATATATATAATTCTTGTTCAATATTTTTATATATATTTTAATTTAATATTAAGTTATAAAATTCAAATATCTTTGAAATGTTTGTTGTAAATTATATACAAAAATCTATAATTGCAAATATATGAATTGAATTTTTTGTCATTAACTACAAATTCTTGTATACTATAGTGCCAATAATGATTTAATGTGATGTTTTAATTAATTACAAGATTAAAGTTATATTATTAACTATAATTTCCATAGAAATAATTTTTTTTTTTTTAGATATAGATTTCAAAGTAAACTTCTCACTTTTCTAATTGCTTGAGAAACTTTGGAAATTCTTAATTTTGTTTTTGGAGTTTGTGTCGCTTTGTTTTGACCGTCGACGATCATTAAGCATAATTTGTAGAGATTTCTGAAAATATTTTCAGTTAATGTGAGGCAATTACGTGACCATCTTTCAAAAGAAAAACGCGCTCATTTAACCAATTGGCGATCGAAAGAGAAGAAGACCAAACCGATTTAAGCCCGAAGCCTTCCATCTCTTCCATCCACATCCAGTCAGTCTGAGGTTTTAGCCTTCATTATGATGTGTGTGTGTGTGTGTGTGTGCGAGTAAAATTTTGTAAAATGAAATCAATCAGAGATAATCTGTCATGGATAATGGGTACCTGTGCATCTATATGGATATGGCAATCCGTATATATGTATGTTTGTTGTGTTGTGTCTCCTCCAGGTTGCCAGAGTTGAACGGGCTTATACCCCAAAGCCACGGTGGCTTTGGTTGGGTCTGTTTTTTTTTTTTTTTTTTTTTTGGTTTGGTCTCGGGCCTCATTTAAGTCATTCGTGTAATTATTTTAAACAGCCGCAGTGTAAAATTATGTTAAACATTCATCTCCGATTCCGATTCAAAACATAATATGACAGGTAATAGTTGAGTATAGTGATAAATGGTAAAAGACGTAACAAAACGAAATCATAGCTCTCAACTCTTTTCTCTTCTCTATTTTGAAATGACATCCAACCACATTGAACCACATTTTATTTGATGGGTGTCTCTGAAAACATCTGAAAAATCTCTGGAGGGGCCGTTTGCAAAACTTTCAATTCATAAATTTGACTTTAATGGCTATAAAAGTCACTTTGAGAGCTGAGAGTTTGAGATTGAGCCTTATTGGAGGCTTGCTGTAAGCTTTAATTGTGAATTGATTGAAGCAATCGAAAGCAGTTAATCATTAATCACTCAATCAATCATTTCAATACTCTGGTGAATTTACTCCACCTACTTCCCTGCCTTCGCATCCATATCTCGTGCTCTCTGAAGGTCTCTGAAGGACTTGCTGAAAATTGCCTTATTCGGTTTTAAAACTTTTCGGAATGCCACACATATCGAAACCTTAAAGCTTCACCTAATCACACACCAAGCATTCCCACAGTGCCCACAGTGTCTGGTTTACGCTCAATCTCACTTGTCAACATGTCTTTTACATGAATTTACATCTTAGATTGATTGGGACCTTTAAAGGGCTTTGAGTCTCAATTGAGTATTTGCTATAACTTATTGATGTAATATATAATATTACAAAATATATATTTATTTCAAACGTTTCTTTCTATATTTGAGTCAGTTAAGGAACTATTAAAGATTAGAAGTATTTATATTAAACTAAATACATATAACTAAATCTGAATCTAAATCAGACCCGTCCATCTAAAGGCAAAGCGAGTCGAAATCTAAGGACTATTTTTGTAACTCATGGAAGTAAAGAAAGTTGAATCATTATAAGAGATCACTGGAATATTTGGAAATAAAAATTTTAAAAGTTTTTCAAAACTAACTTAAACAACAAAACATATTAATCAGATTGCTTTATAATAATTTCACAAATTTTAAGTAGCTATGTTGGAAATTAGTGGTAGTGAGGGAGTTAGATATAAAACGGACAAATGAGAATAAAATTAATAAAGAGTTTGTTTTCACAAACAATAAGGCTGGGCAAAAAAAGGGACAATATCATTTAGTTTTGACTATCGGTCCACAAAAATTGCATAAATTTAAACGTTAGACTTGCTCCCCGCTGTTTTTTTTTTTTAAATTTATACTGGTGCTACATTTATAAATAGTAGTCATGAAAGTATCTCAAAATTTAGAAAACCTTACAGAAAATCTTACATTTATCTTGAATTTCAATAGTGTTTCAGAATAACACCAAACCTTACATTTGCTTTTGTATCTTGCCACATTTTTATTGCCAAAGATGTTAAAGTTTTCTGAAATTGACTATTTCAGAATGGTTTTATTTCACTATATTATAAAAAGATGTGTAAATAAAGTATATTTTTTAACAACTGCAAAAGTGAAAATGCTTTTTTAAACAAAAGGATCTCCAAACATCTGAAATTTTCAAGGGGAAAGTTTTTTAAAGGAGCATTAGGAGTAGGTATTATGGGCTGACATTGCCGTCAAGGTAGTGCCACGATTTTCCTTCCCTCTCTCTCTCTCTCTCTCTCTCTCTCTCTCTGAGAGCTCTGCCAGCATGAAAAGCTCGTAAAGAAGTCTTGAGCAGTTGAGGGGAGTCTTGGTTTTGGGATGTTGATGCTGCTGTTGCTGCTGGGACGTGAGCGACTGGTTGAGTAAGTTTTGTGTGCAGCACATTTGAGTTCCAAATCCCAATTCAGATCCAGCAATCAGTTGCGACTGTCAGGCGGCAAAGGAAGTTCACTTGCTGCACAATCCAAACACAAGGCAAATGCTGGGTGTGGGCAGAAGAAACGGGGAGTGGGGCAGACGAGGCGAAGGCAAACAAATAAGATTAATGGTCTCCTCATATCCCAGGCACATTATGTGTGAGTTGTTGGTGGTGTTCTTTGTTTCCTCCTTGCCTTTAAGCTACCCATCAAAAGTTTCGTCGTTTTATTATACAAGGTATATATACATATATAAAATTAAGCAGCAGTTTATAGAAACTTTTTTGCAAAT
This sequence comes from Drosophila insularis, assembly GCA_018903935.1. NCBI lineage: Eukaryota > Metazoa > Arthropoda > Insecta > Diptera > Drosophilidae > Drosophila > Drosophila insularis. The sequence goes on from JAEIFP010000752.1 coordinate 1,023,475, forward strand.
TTATAGAAAGAAACACAAACAACTAAACGAAGAAAAAACGTTTTTTTTTTTTTTTTGGGTGTATCCAAATTTTTTGATTATGCGCTTAATGTGGGTATTTAGGCATATTTAATTATATGGCTTACACAAATATGCACGAATAATAAATGTTAAATTTAGCATTTTAATTGCATAGTGAGTAACCTTGTCAGAGGTCTAGTTCAAACACAAAATTAGTCATCTTTAAGGGAAATATTTTTTGTAGGTATATACCAAAGTTATGTATATAAAGAACGAGCACAATTAAGACCTTGCGACTCCCTCAAAAATAGATCGATAAGTCTAAATAATAGGGACAAATTTTCTGTTTGGATCCATTAGGTCTTTATATCATTTCATAACTTCTCTATGATCGTCCAATCAAGAAAGCTGTGATTAAGCAGTATCTAATAGGAGGTCTGCTACCAATGCTTTTATAAGATATTTCATTTAAATACAATTATTTATCTCAAAGCCTATTGTTGGTCTTCTAAAACAAATTTCCAAATTTCTTGTTTTTAAAGTTTTAGTTTTCATACACTTTTTTACGTAAAGGTTTTAATTAAAAAGTCAAATCTATTTCCGCGTTAGATTTGCAGACAAATTTAACTACTTGATATAGGCCTCATGCACTCAATAATTCGGCATTGGGAAAATTAAATAATTAGATTTTTAGTTTTCGTAGTCTCTACGTTTTTTATAATAATAAATTAATTAATACATTAAAATACTTGGTTTCAAACCGTTTCAATTGGAATCAAACATCAAAATTCATTTAAAAAACATTATACAAATTAAATTATTACCTTTGAAGTAGTAAAAAATAAAATATGTGTTTTCTAGAACATTTTCGATTGCGCTTTTAACTTTTCACATTAACTCGTTGTCAATTAAGTGAACTGTAGTTGACACAGAGTCTCGATCAAATTGAAGTTTCATACACTTGATGTAGACCTAATGACTCTTTGATGGTCACCATCAAAATTGAATCAATTTTTGGGCAAGTCGATTAATTAGCTGGACGTTTCAGAGACATGTGCAGGCACAAACGGCGGATTTGGTAGTCAGTCAGCACGTGGATGCCATACGATAGGTTGAGTTGAATGGGTGTGGTGTGAATTTGGTGGGGGCTCAATTATTTGGCAATTAGGCAAACACCTCATCTCACCTCAGGAAGGAATGACTCAGTATCTATATGGCACATATGTACCTACAAATGCATAAAGTGTTATTCATTTTTTTAAACAATCAAAAAATTAATGGGAAAAATCTATCAAGTCTAAATATTTACAGAAATATTAAAGCGTTAAATGTGGCGACCTTCTTAACATGCATTATACAACAATCATTCTATCGATTTTCCATGTTCATTTGAATAACTGCATAGTCATGATGCTACTCATCATTTCATCAACAATCAACAACAACAGCAAAAAAAAGTACAATAAAAACGAATCACGGTAGTAACAACATCAGCCACAACAACAAACCAAAAAAAAAAAAAAGAGTAACTACGTCGTTCCTTATAATGGAACATTATGCCAAGTGATATTCCGTAGTAGCATTCAATTGAAATTATTGCAAGTCAGAATCTCCATCTCCGACGCCGACTCCACCCCCAACTCCCCAAACGGTGTTAACTCGGTAGTCAACATCTCTCGCCCTCGTGCCATTCAAAAGTCTCTCGTCAAGTGTCGATCGATATTGTTGTTATTATTTTGCCATTCCCCTAAACGGATTTTGTTGCATCTGTACTGGAGCGTAAGCAAAAAGAAAACTACAAAAAAGGAAAACAAAGTTTGCGAGAAAAACAATATAAATGGTTTTGGTCCACTTGCAAACACCGTCCATCCGACTTGGGATCGATGAAAGCATAGTGAAAATGGGCGGTCCTTCGTTCAATGGTTACCCCCGAAAAGCAACCAAAAATCATTGAGCGTGCGCCATGGCGGAGAATCGAAGACCTTTGTGGTTGAAATTCTCACAGTCGCGTCACGGCAAGTGGGTATGCCATCCATTTAACAGTGTAGTCCAGAATGTTGGCAAGTTAGAAATACCAATATGTATAAACATATATTTAACAATTTTTCTCTTTTATTTACACCCTTCTTCATATTTAGAATAGATTGCAAATTAAAATATACTACAAACAAATTTTACATTATAACTTTGCGCTACATCAGAATGTAAATATTGAAAGCTTAATCAATCAAACAATTGCTTGACAATATATGTAGGTTCTGTTTTATTATTATCGACGAATTTCCATAAAACAGGAGGTTGGAAATCTTGTTTAAAGTTGAGAAAATAAGCATTTTCTTCAATTTTTTTACATATTCACCATAAATAGCCAAGTCGGTTACGTCAGGTCCGTTTATCTTTCCCTCCATATGAACACCTAGATTTTCAGAGATCATAAGAGCTGAAATTATCTACCTTTTTTTGTATATTTCTGTAGACTGCGTGCAGATAATTTTTGTTTAAAAAGCTATGCCACGCCTAATTTACAATATTGGTGGTGTAGGGAGGTCTAAAATCATCTAAAATAGCGTTAATAAAAATATTCTGAATAACCCTGGGAGTGTACTACTAGATAAATATAAAAGCGACAAAATCTTTTAGTCTGCTTATTTTTCTAAAAGATTTCAAATGCATTCCATTCCATATCCAGTAATTTCCGCTATCATTTTATAATAAATATTCCAAATTTTTCATCCAACAATCTCCATTTTAAACTCATTTCTCCAGCTTTATTATTGTAATGAATTTGTTGCATCTGTACTTCATAAAGAGTTATGAAAAACCAAAATATAAATTATTTTATTCTAGTGTATAAACTTTAAGTTTTATCACATAAATTTGGTAAATTGTAACAAATTATGAAACATTATGATGTAATTTTAGCTGGCAATAAAATCTCAGGAGAAACTTGGACTAATTTTAGATGGACTTTTATTTGAGGCCACCACTGTTTTGGAAGAGCACGAATGGGTGTGACCAACCAGCAGGCCATCTCCCTTCCTCGTTTACATCTCGCTTTCTCTCTCTCTCTCTCTGTCTCGCCCAAGCAACAGAAGAGACGTCTCGACTCGGTGGTTGAAAATGGCGTGCGGAGCAAAAACCGACACAGACATGGCTACCCACACCGACTGCGACGACGACGACTACTCCTCCGACTACGGCTTTGTTTGCTACTCTGGGCCTGGGCTACAACACGGCGTGTGGGCCGTCCTTCAAAAAACGAGAAAGAAAAAAAACAAACAGAAAACCAGTAGAGTGAGTTTTTCAGACTTCCAAGACGTCAGTCAATGGCAATGGCGTTTGGCGGGACGAAGTGGTGGAAGAGTGCGAGAAAGAGAGGCGAGAGTCTATGGAATCGAACTGAGCTGAGGCACTGAAACAGGTTCGTTGCCGCTGAGAGCTCGGGTACTCGGGCATAACAAAAGAACGGCTCGAATGGAACGGTTCGTGGACGCGCGTCGTCGTTTGATTAAACGTTGGTTCGAATTGACAAAAAATTATATATACAAAGATATACATATATATATGTATGGACAAGAAACAATTTTTCTATAATTTTTTATGCCGGTTGCGCGGATAATTTCGCGTAGTGTTCAAATAAACAAAACAAAACAAAACGAAACCAACAACAACAAAGAAAGTCAATAAGAGAAAATCTAAAGAAAGTATATTGAAAAATAATAATACCCCAGAATGCAAAAATTGTGAAGAAAAATTGTGCTTGGTGGGTGATAAAAGAAAGTGAAAATTTGCCAAATATGTTTTAGCATGGAGTGAAAGTTTATGAAAAAGAAAAGTCTTTGAAAATCTACCCAACCAATCAATCCCCTAAAACAAAAAGAATAGAGAATAAAATTTCAAACTGAGCTGACTTATTTTAACTGAATATGAGCTCATTCCTCATGGGTTATCCGCATGCCCCACATCATGTCCAGAGCCCCATGTCCATGGGCAATGGACTCGATCCGAAGTTTCCACCAGTGGCCGATGACTATCATCACTATAATGGCCATTATTCCATGACGGCCTCGACGGGCCACCATATGGGAGCAGTAGGTGGAGCGAATCTAGGAATCGGAAATGGCGTCGGTGGCAGCAGCAACGGAGGAGGAGGCGGGTTAAGTGGCGGCACAGTCATGTCTACCTCCAACCACCCGCATTCAACGCATCCGGCGGATATGGTCAATGACTATATGGCCGCCGCTGCACACCATCACACGCACACCCACAACCACCCGCCGCATTCGCATCATCACAGCAATAGTGCTCTGTCCGGCCATCATCATCACCAGAATGCCGGCTATACGAATTACGCCGCCGCCGCCGCTGCTGCTGCCACTCCGCCCACACATCATCCGCATCAGAGTCTGGGATACTATGGCCATCATGCGGCAGCGGCAGCCGCCGCTGTGGCCGTTCACCATGCTCCGGAATATATATCTGCTGGAGCTGTCCACACATCGGATGCAACGCTGGCGAATTCGGGTTATGTGGGGCCGTCGGTAAATAATGGAACTTCAACGGCTGTGACCAATTCGAATGGATATTATGGTGGTTACTATGGCACCGCCAATGGCGGCAGTTTAGGCAGCACACCTCACTCCCAAGGACATTCTCCGCACTCACAAATGATGGATCTGCCCCTGCAATGTTCGTCCACGGAACCGCCAACGAACACCGCTTTGGGGCTACAAGAATTAGGTAAGTTTAACAACCCAAAAGTTTAACAAATGGCCGATATAGGCCAACAAAGGATTATCAAATTCCTGGCCGATTCAAAAAGAAGTTATTAGCTTAGGGAAAATTTTTTAGGGCTAAATACTTTTGTAGGAATATTTTCTACGAATTATTCCAGAAATATTTAAAAAAAAAAGAGTCTTCAGATTTGCATTATTCATTTTAAGAAAATCATTGAAAATTATACATATAGCAAAGAAGAAAAGGTCAAAAACTCTGAAAAAATGTTAGACCCAAGACTCCATGGAAGATCCAACTAATGGAATAAATATGTAAACCTTTTTATCTTCAAAATATTATAGATAAGTCCTATATTTGTAATACAATTAAATATAATTTCTATTAAAACAGCATTTTTCATTTGGAATAAGAAACATGTCATGGATATTTCCCTTATTAAATAAAACTTAGAGTGACCTCTAACAAAGCAATATTCTCTAATCTCAAATCATTTTATAATCTTTTTATATTATCTAAGTACTTCTAGAATATTTTAAATTGAGCTTTGAAAAAAATTTAGATAGGCCTTGAGTTAGATTGTTGCACTTTCATTTCTATAAGAAGTTGAGAAAAAATTCAACCATTTTTAATTCAACAGGTTTAAAACTAGAGAAACGTATAGAAGAAGCTGTACCTGCCGGACAACAATTGCAAGAACTTGGAATGAGATTACGCTGTGATGATATGGGATCAGAAAATGTAAATATCTCATTCCTAATGTCACCAAAACTATATTAATTTCTATAAAATCTAGGACGATATGTCAGATGAAGATCGTCTTATGCTCGATCGATCGCCAGATGAACTGGGTTCGAATGACAATGATGATGATCTGGGTGATTCCGATAGTGATGACGATCTGATGGCGGAAACAACGGATGGTGAACGCATAATTTATCCATGGATGAAGAAGATTCATGTAGCGGGAGTTGGTAAGTGAAAACTACACAAACTAAAAGCTGAAAACAAAAAATGCTCTGAGCTGTGCCCTCCATTTTTGGTATGCTAATTAAATTACTTAGCTGCCAACACCCACTTGATCCACTGACAGGCCCCTGTAATGCAAAAAAAAACAACTAAAAATAACAACAACAAAGAAAAAATAAAAGCTAAAGACAAGACCCACAAAAAAAAAATACGGAAAACTGCGCTCAATGCTCATTAATCAAATTCAAGAATGGCACGCCTTATGTTGAGGGTAAATTGCGTATGGCGAGTGACATATTCATATATTATATATATTTATACATAGATGGTTTAATACGTATGTATTTTACATATATGTATACTTCACATGACACACTTAAGTACATACATATATGTATATGCAACTGCAACTTATCCATAGATCCTATATATAGGATACTCTTTCAACACTTAAAGTAGACAACTTTAAAAAGTAGAGTCTTTTAATATTGGACATTTAAGTGTTAATATGAAAAAGGAATTTTGTCTAAGCTAATAAATCTACATTATTATACTTACAGTTTTAATATTTTAATTTTAAATATTTAAAAAACCCGCCGAATCGTAAAAATCTTATTCGAATTATTACATTATACATTACATTATTATTATGTCTTCATATTCAGATTCAAGATTAAGCTCTTTTTAAAATAATAATCTCCTGGGTGCGGGATGTTGAGAAAACCTTAAATTCATTAAGGGGCAACAGAGAGTTTGATCTACAACTCTATTCCCATCCAATCGTTTCTTTGGCAGATAAAATATATAGTGGTTCAATCCGTGTTATTTTAATATAGAACGACATCTGTTCCCACCTTGTCCTGCTGACCAGGTACTCTCTTATTATAAGGGTAAAACAACCACTTCCGACAATTCAAAATTGGTTATTGGCTTTATGTAATTTCGTTTTTTTTTTTAGATCCGCCCCTATTTACCAAAACTCTCTAGCTGTAATTTTATTTCTATTACGATTTGGAAAATTAAATTTGTTATGATAATTCAATTGGTTACCATTTATAGAGTATTTTTTAGATCATACAAGTTTAATACATGTTTAAAAGCATATTTGATTAATTATGGAAAAAATTATGAGTTAAAAGATACGTAGTTTTTCCCGTATCTCTTTTTTATTTGATTTACACTATATTCGTTGTTTCTTTGGGTTTCTTTGTATTGGAATTTGTTTATAATTGAAATTATCATTCTAAGTCGTTTAATCATCAAGTTTTTTTGTATGCCCTAACTTAATAAAAGCCAGAAAGGTTTATTTTTGAAAATTGGCTTAAAGTATAGTATCCCTATTTACATAGGAATAAAGGGTATACTTAAATGTAACATGGATATTTATCAAACTTCAGTCTAAGCCGATTCTACCTAGATCTACCAAAACTTACCAGAATTAATACCCGCCTAGTTAGTAAACATTTCAAACAAGATTATTTCAAACTATGCATTAGCAACAACAACATTTCCAACGGGATGCACTATGCTATAAATTATAATACCATTAATAGATAGATATCCACAAAAATTTGTATGAGTTATGCATTATTTCAAACCTTTCTAAATTATCTAAACATTATTCACATACTATTTTATTTGTTAGCTTTTCCTTGAACAGATTTTATAAAACTGTTTGTAAATGAAACCAAAAATTGAATAATTTTATGAAATTTCGGATCGTTATTTTCAGACTGAACTTACACAAAATTTTTATTTATGTTGCTTTCCCAAGAACTGAAATCATTTTTGTATCGATTACTCATAATCATTTGAGGCTTTTCGAAAAGAAGTAGATGCCGCACCGTATAGAGATCTGGTGGACTGGGGCCATAAAAACTGGTTTCCATTCACATTCAGAGAGCGGATAAAAAACATAAACAGAAATAAAATCAACCTCCTCATTGAGCGAATGAACTTGCCTCAATATGTGGTCATGTTTTGTGTATATGTAGGTACATTCATACCTATATGTATGTATATGTATATATGTAAATCGGTAGAATACTCGAATGTTGATACTTTTGGCTTTTGGGATATGAATCGAAATGTCAGCTTTGAATAGATAATTACTATTAATTGTCGCGCTCGCGCCTAAAACCCATAAAATGAGTGCAGAGTGTTGAGTACCAAAATCATTTTGGCCGTTTATATGGCTTTTGAATGAATGAATGAAACATTTCTGGCTACCGAATGGAATTGGAAATTAACCGCAGGCAATGGTTGATAGGTGCCGAGTGCATTAAAAAGACAATTCTTGGTAAGAGTTGAGTTAAGTCAAGGGTCTGATTAATTGCTTTTTAATTAGCACTAGTTAATGTAGATGGCGAAGACTGAATGCAAGTTCAACACTTCAGTCAGCCAGTCAGTCAGTCAGTCAGTCAGTCGAATCCAATTTGACATAACCTTGACCCTAATGGGCAATTATAACAAAACTCCAGACATGCGACACTGACACCAGGGAATTATCTATCACTGAATGCTGAGCATCGAAAATCGAAATCGAAGTAGTTCGTCAAACAAACGATCGCTCAGGGGCATATATCAGTGGCAAGGTAAGAGGTAGACTCCGCTGCCGCAGCCACTGCCGACTTTAACTCCAACTCCAACTCCGACTCCGACTGAGTGACGGATGGTCCGTGTCATTTGATGTTAATGTTGTGACATTTATCATGAGTCGTGTGTCTACGAAAACAAGACGAAACTTGATTATCGCCAGTGCATCATCTCTCTTGTTATATAAGGAATGCTGTGTGCCCGATACCCAAAAACCCCACCAGTTTCTGTGTGTGTGAGAAGTCGATGTTGAAGTTGGTGTCAGGTTTGACTAGGTCTTTTACAAATGACTTACACACGGTTAGCACTTTCTTATAGGTAACCAAATTGGATTGGCGTGTGGTCTCTCCCTTCTCCTCGACTGGTTGTTGCCTCTAGGCTGCTTGAGGGGAAGCCCTTAAAAATAAATGAGCCCAAAAGCTGCTAACAACTTAAATAGTTTTATATATTTAGGAAAACAATTTGGCAAGTGTTTAATCAATTTTTCAAAAGTTGGTTGCGTGGGGACGATGATTGAGTTTAACCAAGTGTTGAAAATGAGGGAAAATTAATTAGTTTCAATTTGAATGGAATTCATTATGAAAGGGAACTCAAGTACCCACCTTTATGTTCTCTTGCATGGGATTTACAATTGCTTAATCAATTTTCCAATTTATTTAAATTTATGTCTTCTTTAGAACGCATTTATCTACAGGCAAACTTTCAAATACTCAAAGTAATATTGAAGAGCAGTTACAGTAAACCTGTCGCTTTTTGATTCCCTTGTTTTTACAACATTTATTATTTATTATTAAAGTTTATTAAGTTGAAAAATCAAGCCTACTCTCGTTTGATATTTCTTTTCCTTTAAAACTTATTCAACCCAAACTCTACTTTTTGTAAGCCAAGTTTTAAATTATAAGTACTTAAAGAGATTGTTTATGATATTTTTAATGATAATATTTGTTTCGTGATCTATATATCATATACATCACATAACGTGATGACCATTGCTCAGGTAGAGCCTGAGAAAAATGTCTTGTTATTTCGTTCACTAAAATGTTGTTTGGCTGAATTCCAAATGGACACTTTAATGTCACCCACAATCTAATGCTCTTAAGCGGCCGTTTACTAAAAGTATGCTCACTTTTATGTATGTTAATCACATGTTAACTCTAAACAATATTCACATGATATTCAAATATTGATTTTATGCACGGAGAGGCTGCCAAAGTAGCACAGTCGGTGTGAGTGAATGATGCACATTATTTGTATGTATTCCATATTTTTATTTCGTATATTGCCCGTATACTGTAATTTGTATTCCACCACATTCAATAACACATTGAACAAAACGTGCATAGCCTTGTAACTGAATTTCAATGGCAAGTCCACGATTAAGTTTCCACAACTAATACTACTACCATCAGATAGGCAGAATAACATCGAGTAGAGTGTCGGGTGTAAAATTGTAAAGGCCCCCAGATGCTGCACAGTTACTCGATGACTTGGCGAAAAAAGGCCACAAAAGTGCAAGCCAGAGTCGGAGACCAGATGAACGAACCGCTGGAAAAAATAACAACCCACTGAGCCGTGTGCAAAAAAAAAAAAAATCGAAACAGACGCATGATACTGAAGGGGCGGGTGGGGAGATGATTGTGGATGGTAAATGGAAACGGAGACCCCCTCCCATGACCAGCCAGTCCGAGAGAGCCCAAAGGCATGACAATGATGAAAATGACGCAGTAAAAATTAAGAAGTTCGCCTTTATGACAGATGAGGCACGAACAGGCTACAACCAACAGCTGAGGCAAGTTCTCCGCCTGTATATACATATCTTTGAGTATCTCTCTCGCTTTCTGTATCTGTATCTGTATCTTTTGGGGATAACAAAGCATAATTAGCGACCGACCCACTGGATAAAAAACAAAAAATCACACAAGAAGCAAAAAAAAAAAATAAATAAAAGAACGCCAACAAGAATATTGTATAAAAATGTGAATGGAATGAGCTAAACAATTTACGCCAATAAACTTCTCAGCTCTGGAGCCTGGACCAAAGACCGTGTGCGAAATTATTGAAATTGGTGTTAATTAGAGACGCTTTTATTGCTGCGATTGGCTTGAGGAAAAATATATAAAACGACAAAGAAAAATACAACAAAATATATATACAAATGTATATAGGTACTGCCAACAAACACCATTGTATAAAGACAATCTTTCGAGCAGTGAAACGAAACGAATCTCCAAGGTCGTTTTTATTGTCTACTTCTATGTACAAGCTATGACTCTCCAACTCTATTGTTAAATGTTGCTTTCAACTTGTTGTGAGCTTCTTAACTTTTTTTTCCAGTTTTTTCCCCCCTCATTTTCTGATTTATGCTATTCTAGCCTCATTACTAAGCCAACTTAAGACCAATTCCGCCTTCATGTGGTGTATTTCTTTGCCAAAATAAGTGAGAATGAAAGTGGAAAATGTGTTTTTTTTTTTTGGCTTCTTAAGGAAATAAAATTAGTTGTAAGCGTAAAACTGAAACCGAAACGAAACACCTAATGAAAACAGTGGAGTTTTTATTCAGTTGTGAAGTTTGCTGATTCGGTTTTTGAAACGTAGTAACAAGCCTGATAAGTGTAATCTATTTTAGTAATCTATTTTCTGGAGTGAGTCTTATTATAACAGTATTTTATGCTTCAATAGGGATTCAAAGCGTATGAGATATAAACCTTACTAGTGGAAGGTATATTAAATGGGAAATGTAAATGATGTTGTGCGGGAACAGGACCTAGAATTACATAAACTGTTTTGGCTAGTAATCATCAATATCATTAAACTCTTGCTTACTATCTTATTCATGCCCAACATGCAACACAAGGGTTAAGGGCTAAAGTAGGCGAACTTTCACCTCGAATCACTTTTTCGAACATGCCAACTATTTTCGCTCTTAGATTTAAGTTAGAGTTAGTTCCCCACTGAATTGGAATAAACATTCAACATTTTTTTTGGAAATCCAATCACTATCCATTTTATTATATCATTGATTAAACTCGCAAACCATTACTAAGTTTTTTATGAAACTTCTAGAGTTGATTGAATTTTTAGAATTGTTTGTACCACAAGATCATCTTACATTTTTTTTCCATATTTGTTATCATTTCTTATCAAGCTCATAACTAGCTCTAGCTCTGACACATCGGCTTTATTCCTGTTGTCGATCGTCCTGCTATTGCTACTCCTAGAATTCCCGCAATTCTAACTAAAGTGGGCTACACAACTACCAACTAAATCTATTGTATCTTAGCCTCAGTGGGCGCCAAAAGTCAATGCTAATCATTAACTTATCTGCATTTGTATAGGCCAAGAACTCTCTAGTGGCCCACCTAGTTATTTATTGATTTATGCATTTGGCTTAAGTGTTTCAATCACGATCCCTTCTAAATTTTTGATTGACTATACACAGAATATTTCATAAAATCAACAATAAAAAAAAACACACACATACACATTTAAATATTTTTGTTAGCAATGATTTGCATAGTGCTCAAATTATGCCATTGAACAATCGAATAAAGTAAATTAACAATTTGAATTAAGAATTCTCCCACAGCAATGAGTTCGAGTGGCAAGTACCAAGTGCTGCGGGTACTTTAGTTTCTATCTAACAAAATATATGTACCTATACATATATACTTATATATATATATTTTTTTACCGATCCGTAAGTACATATATGTATGTACATTATACATACATGTGTAAGTAGCATGAGCTCATGTTTATTTTCACATTTATTTTGTTGTATTTGCCACAAATTGCAAGTCACTTGACAAGCTGCTGATGCAGCTCCCGCTGTTGTTGAAATGTTGACTTGCCTTTTTCACCCCGTGTCCCCCCCTCTAATGCCATGAACAAAATTTAACCTACACACAGACATACAGAGAGATATATATACTATATATCTGATACTAAATATAGACTCGACGCCTTCCAAGTAAAACGTAAAACCAATGAATATTAGTTAAATTTTTTGCAATCATTAAGTTGATTTTTTTTTATTATTTACTTGCATTAACCAAAATAAATTTGCAGTCATTTATTAAATGCATTTCCTATTTTTTTTTTTAATAATTAAAGTCTGCCAGATAGCTCTCCCTACCTCTCCCCAGACACCCTTCGCCTGTCTGCAATCAACGCTTTTAAATATATGATGGATATCTCACTAAATGAAATCTGACAGACGTAAAATATTATTGTATGTATTATTTTGTTTGGCACGAGACACAAGACAAAAAATTTTACCAACTATGTATAAAATCTTTACAATTAATCAAAGCCAAAATCAAAATACAAGCAACGCTCCTTCCTCTCGAAATTGCCAAAATCGAAGCCCGGAAGTTGTCTGGTGACCGACCGAACGACCGCACCTCTTTGGAGTTTCTTATGGCTTAAATCGATAAAGTTTCGAAGGGTTTAACCTACAAAGAGTCAAACGAGATTATGAAATAAGTGTCAGAACATAGTTTTCATTTTTGTTGCTGTTGTTATTGTTGTTGTTTTTTCTGTAGAGTCACAACTGCATGATCAATCATTTGAAATTTTTGTCGGATGGGACAAACATGCCGACAGGCCGCTTCCTACGCACTAATCGGCCCGACTTCAATTCTCCAGAGAGCGCCAATTTTCTACAAAAAAAAAAAAATAGAAAAACATGAAGAAAACAAAAAACCAAACTCTATATATACCCATACAAGCAAAATCTATATGCAGTTTGCTTTTGTTGGTAATGTGGAAGGGCGTAGATGACTCTATTTTCCAAGGGGATACAAATTACTCAATTCCAAGGGACTAAAAACTAAAATTGACGATGAGATCCTATTTTTATTTCCATAAATCTATTGGAGTTTGCTAAAATCAGTTCAGAACTTCTAAAATTTCGTCAATTTTATTTTATATACAAATATATATAAAATAGCTTTTATTCACATCTGAACTTAAAATTTAATTTAGCGTTTTATACAGACAAGATGGAACCCATCTTCTAAATTTACTTCGTCTTTGATTCAATATAGAATGTTTCTATTGAGAAGAGGTCAAAGATGATTAAGGAATTAACAAATTGATTAATTTAATTCAGATATTACAATATTTTTGAGAAAGAATAGATTAAGCAGAGTTGCTATCGTTTTATATTGAAGGCAATCCTTTTAGAAAAAATATTTTTGAATCTTACAAAATGTTATTCCCGAAACTATCTAAAACTATTTTGTAAATTTTTCGTTACTTTAATTACTTTTATATATTTTAAGTCAATGTAAATACGTTAAATTTATTTTGATTCCAACAAAATATAGTTGAGGAATGTTGAATTTAGTTAATTAAATCCTTAAATAGAACTCATATGTGTAAATATATGTATTAAATTTGCTTCCAATGTTGTAACCTTTAATAAGAAAAACAATTTTTTTGCAACGTCGTTGTCGCTTTAAGCCCCCTAAACCCCTAACCATAGCCATAGATTCCACTCCCCCACTATGAGTTTCGGTTTGTGTGCAATCTTGATTTCCTTGGCCTTGTATGATTTGGCATTTTCATAAATTGGCTGCCATTCTTGCCAGTTTTAAATGCAATTGGCACTCGGTCTGGGCATCATGACCAAGCAGAAAATCAAGAAAATAAGAGAATTACGTTATGTTAGCCGGGACTTGGTCGTGGACTTGGCTCTTTTCGGTCTCGCTCGGTCTTCTGTTGAAATGTTGAAATGAAATGATACGCACTTATTAAAAACGAATTAACGCAGCATGCCATCGAATGTTCCAATGTTCCAATGAATGCCGTCTTCCTCATCCTCGTCTACTGCCCATCCTGTGGCCCCTTCCTCCTTTTTGCAGCTGACATTGGTTTTCATTTTCATTATTATTTCGGTTATGCTCTTTTACCGATATTACTTGTATATATGTCTTTCATGTTAAGTTGTTTTAGTTGGCGCGGAGCCTTTTGTAATTGATTCTGTATACCCTCGCCAAAGGTTACATCTGTTTTGAATAAGATATTGCCTAAGAAGCACTTATATTACATATTTAAATCTACATTATGTTTTTGCATTTAAACTGGATTCATATTAATCCAGTTTAAACACACGCCGATTGAAATCCCTTGACTATATCAATCTAATTGGTGAACAATAAATGTTTAAGTAGTAAAAGTCTAAGGATTGAAAACTTTTCCAGTGCATTGAGGAGTTATTTTTTTAATATTCGATAGGAAAACACAAATGTACATATGTAAGAGTCGAACAAATAGTCAAGAATCAAAAATTCAGCAATTATCCAATTTTGACCATTTGGGCGAACTCTATGTAAGCCAATCTTTTATTGCTTTAAATGTTTGTAATTCTTAACTAGTTTTAGCTTTCAAGATATAAAGAACTTCTGAACTCTTGAAATAATTATTTACATAGGTAAATAGCTGAATATTCACCTATTTGTGCTTCTTATGAAACAATATCCTTTGTAAGATTGACCTCGACTTAGACACATAAAAAAAAATTAATTAAATTAAAAAATTAAAAGTAGAGTTATATTTTCAATAATTCCTTAAACCTTAAATTCTGTTTGTATGGCGAATATTATTTTGCTTAAAAAGTTTCTTATATTTAAGTAAGAAAAAACTTGTCATCAGTTGTTAGACATTTCAATCTTATTGCTTTCACCGAACCCAACGTTTCGAAATAGACTCCCATTCTGTAATGCTCCAAAAAAAAAAAAAAAAAACCCAATCCTAGCTGTCATCAAGCCACTGGACATGGGCTCCATGTCATGGACCGGTAGCAACATCCACAGAAACAGCAGCAACATAATCATTAATCTAAGTTTTAGGCTCAGTTGTCTGTATTGAAATGTATTTCTCTATCAAATCGAAAGCTGTCTGTCACAGAGTGAGCAATGAAATTTTTATAAATTGTACAATTTAATGTCCAGCGGACACATACATATACATATATACGATGTGTATATGGAATCAGTAAATGGACTGAAATGAAATGAAAAACACGAGCTTTGATTGAAATATCAGCAGAATAGGAACATTTAAACGAATGTTGCAGTACTGAACTGAACTGAGTTTAAGTGAACTGGACATGGACAAAGAATTGAAATTGATGAAGCGAATATCAAAATTTGATAAGCTGTCTGTCTGCTGGTCCTGAAGGCGGTGGCGGCAGGTGCTAGGCATTTATCTGGCGGCAACCGAAAACATAAAAAATATAAAATACAAGGAAACGGCCAAAACCCAAAATGGGAGAAGAGTGAGACGGGGGGAAAGGAAAAAACGAGAGGGAAAAGACAGTCCAGGGCTAAGTCTAATCAACCCTAAGGGCAGTTGGGAAAAATGTGTTTTAAAATTAAAGGAAAACCAGGCGTTTGAGTCCTTTAGACAGACAGTTGCGCTATTTGATTTTGATTAATTATTGTATAGTCCAGGACTTTTCCTTTTGATGTGTCCGCTTGCCAACCCCTTACATCAGAGAGATGAAAAGCGAGGCAAAAGTTTTCTTGGCCCAAACTTTTTTCTCGAAAAGGGGTTGGGCACTTCTTTTGTCTCTGTTATCTTTGAGATTTATTGAGAGCCCTCAGTGCACTTACTACAATTTGAAGTGTATTAATTTCACTTCTATTTCAACTTTTCTTTGCGTTCATCCTGCCAGTTATGAATATTGCGAATGCCATTAATTACATTTTTGCCTCTTCTTCGACTTTTGCTTGCAGCAAATGGTTCATATCAGCCTGGAATGGAACCAAAACGCCAACGCACCGCCTACACACGCCATCAGATTTTGGAATTGGAAAAGGAATTCCATTACAATCGCTACCTGACACGCAGGCGACGCATCGAAATTGCCCACACATTGGTTCTTTCGGAGCGTCAGATAAAAATCTGGTTTCAGAATCGTCGCATGAAGTGGAAGAAGGACAACAAATTGCCCAATACGAAAAACGTGCGAAAGAAAACCGTCGATGCCAATGGCAATCCAACACCAGTAGCCAAGAAGCCCACGAAACGGATCAGTGCTAAACAGAAACAGGCTCAACAACAACAACAGCAACAGCAGCAGCAACAGCAGCAGCAACATCAGCAACAACAGCAACATCAGCAACAGCAGACAACGCCAGTGATGAATGAGGTAAATTGATTGTGTTGAAAGTGAGGCAGAAAAAGCACTTAAATAAAAATTGCATCTGCTTAATTATTAACGAAATAATCCAAGATTATTGCAAGAGTTTTCGCACAAGAAATTCTTGGAGTGAGAAATAATTAATTTTTATATAATTCCTGCTTAATGTATTCACTTTCTGTTTCATTAATCCAGTGTATTCGTTCGGATAGTTTGGAGAGTATTGGAGATGTTAGCTCATCGCTGGGTAATCCACCTTATATACCAGCTGCAGCTGAATCAGCCTATGCAGGATCTCAACAACATGCCAATAGTAACAACAACAACAACAACAATAATAATAATAACAACAATAACCTCAACAACAACAACAACAATCAAATGGGTATCCATGGACACCATCAACAGCAACAACAACAACATCAGCAACAACAACAATCCGATCTCATGACCAATCTGCAGCAACACATCAAACAGGACTACGATCTGACAGCTCTGTAAAATAATTTTGCAATATCTTTCAATTTTAGTCAGTATATACATACATATATATACGTTAATATTTGTAAAATATCGGAGCTCCTTGTGTTTAAATTTTACTTAATTTTGTGTTCTCATCTTACCTTGCCGAAAACACATAAACAAAATCTGCAAGGTTTATTCGGAGTATACAGTGAACAAAATTAGTTACTTAAGTGTTTAACGACCACTAGACAGAAGAATTCTTCTAATAGAAAACCTCCCCCCTCTATCCACTTTCCCATGAATCGCAAAATGTTGTACAATATATTAGCCGTACTTAAGCAATTAGAATTAATATCAATTTGTAAGTTTGTATAAAGTTTAGTCCGATTCTGTCACTAATCGTAAGTGGTAAATTAAATAAAATATAATATTGTAACAAATCTATATAAGAATATCTATATATATATATATATATATAGTTGGATCTGTTGTATTGTAGGAATGTATGTAAGTTCGTATACAGTATAAAAAGTATATTTTATGGATTCAAAAAATTACAAAAACCAACAAAAATCTATATCTTTAGACAATATAAAAAAAAAAACAAACAACAAAAAAAAAAACCAAATAAACTGCAAAAAATTAATTTAAAAATGTTTTTTATCTGGATATAAAAATTTTTTAAAGCTAACAACAAGTTTGAAGATCTAAAATTTATTTCTTTTTTGAACACATTGTTGGGCATAAAGGTAAACAATGAATTCACTATTACAGACAGTTCAAAAATGTATTCCAACTTGTTTTTATAAGTTTTTGGTTTTTAATGTTTTTTAAAAATTTTCAAGACACAAAATGGTGGTATAAGCAGTTTTCTTTGGCTTTTCCAGTAAATAATTCCAAACAAAACTTTTAAAGCAAATGAAATTCAATACATTATTCTTTAGCTAATTAGTTTATTTCTTCTTTAAAAACTACACACACAGAACCAAAAAATAATATGATATACAAATTTAGGCTTTTAAGTTGTATTAGGTAAGCTATAATAATACTGTGAAAATTAACTAATCAAGGCTCTAGTATAGTATTTATTAAATTTATTATAGCAAAGTATAGGGGTAATAATTTTCCCTTTATTTTTATAAAACAATGCAGGTATACTTTTACTTATAGAACTATTGATTAATTTCAAATCCTACTCCTGTTTTCAACCTACATAGTTATCCAGTATTCCGCTGATTCATCATTTTGCCATTGTCAACCAATTAGGACAAATTTAAACATCATGGCCCCAAGAAAGCAAACGTATCATTCACTCTATGCGCTCCATCATCATCCTTTTGTTTGGGGCCTGGCAAAAGAATTCAACAGGGTTTTGTGTATATCGGATGGGGGCAATCAATGTGGGGAAGTGTAGCAGTGGTTGGGGCAGTGGCAAAAGCTGAGATGCGAAGGTAGCGATAGTCGCCAAACGCTAACAAGAGTTCTTAATTAAAAATCGATTCTGGGCAATGATTGATCACAACCCATTGGCACCTGTTGGCTTCTGGAAATATGTTAAACAAGGCATCATCTTTCAATCGATCCTCCCAAGGAGAGAGATAGAGAGAGAGAATAAGAGCTAGGGCGAGAGAGAAGGCGATTTGGTGTCATAAACTGGTCTTAATTCACTTGGAAATCGATTTCCACAGAAACTCATCCTACCTATTGCAAATTATGAATGCTTAGTCAGACCTGCGCTTTGCGTTGACAATATATGTATATATGAGCAAAGAATAAAGTTGGGGACAGAGACAGAGTGTAAAGGAACCGAGTCCAGAACTTGGCCACAATCAATCTACCTCGTTTTGACAGTGGATTGTCTTTGCCTGCGGAACATGGAAATACTCTTAGCGCTTAATTTATCATTGCGAATTGATCTACGCGTCCGTGAGCTCCTTTTGAGAGCTTCTCCCACCATGCGATAAAAGGATTAAGGTCCCCTTTTCGTGTGCCTAAATATGGACATTCAGACCGGAACGACATGATCGTAACTGGAGGTGATTACGTCGATATGTTAGCATAGTAATTTAACATTGAAATGAGGGCCAGAAGGATAGCCGAAACCAGTCATCTGGTAATTACCAGCAACGGTAGCTTCACTTGTCATTTTCATTGAGGGTCGTCCGACCTACCGCAAAGGATATATTTACATAGGTGTTACTTCTGACAAACATACATGGTAAATCAATATCAAAATGGTCTCTTTGATTCCCAAAGATCTGGTATTACATACAAATTACCCAGTGTCCATCGACTTATATCAAATTCCAAAGAAATCCCTGTGAACGAGTTGATGCATTGCGGTCAAGAGATGAGTAGGGAATCGGCTCACACCTAGAGGACCATTATTTATATATAGATCATTTATTTAAATGGTTTTTAATAGACAGAAATCACCACAGCCATCCATCTATACGTTTCATACATCTATCCTTCATACACGTAACAGCACACAGTTGGCATGGGCATTGGACCAACACATAATACATGGGTTAATGGTTACAAATTAGGCCTGGATCACGCATCGACCAGCCAATCAGGAAGACAGAGAGAGAGAGAGAGAGAGAGTGAGAGGGGAATGGGACCAACCGCAGTGGCCAGGCTCAGATGCAGGTCCAAAAGACTCAAGCTGCCAATTTAATAAATGGTTGGACATTAATTAAAGCAAAACGTGAGCAAACGTGGGCTAAAGGATGAGAAGAGGACGAGTGTGTCTCTTATGTGTGATGTGAGTGATGAGCCTTGATTGATTCCTGATGCCTGTTGCCTGATGCCTGTTGAGGCGGCCACACTTGAGTTTAAGCCTCTCATTGTTTGGCATAATTGTAACTTGAAGTACTTTATATACGGCCTTGGACCAGGTTTACGATTTTCGGTTTGCTACATTGATTTATATCCTTCGAGGTACCTATACGTTTCCAATTCAAAGCCTAATGAGAATTGATGGGCAAGGAATTTTCTTTTACATTGATTTTTTTTTGTATTTTATTTTGTGTATATTTTGACTTTTGCTAATTTGCTAAACAAATTCAAGGAATTCATGAAACGGTAGCCAACAGGGACAAAAGACAAATGCATTTACCTATTTCGGCATTGATCAAATGCCTCGCATACCGCATACCGAGCCGGCCTCTCAGCACGAGAATCCTTTTTCGAGGCTTAATCCCTTTTGCCCTCACTTGTGCCGCCGACGTCGCGTGGGCGTTTTTCGGGCGTGTCGCTATGTTTCAAGATCGGAGAATATATGCAAAATCAACGAAAAAAGGCAATTGGCAATCCAATGAAATTAGCAACACTAGACGGGTTAATGGTCATATCCTTTCTCCTGCCGCCTTGCTTTAACCCTAAAAGGGTTAGGACGAGTTAAAACGGGAGGAGGGATTGTAACCCTCACCGTTGACTTGACTTCTGTTGAGATAATCCCAGATGAAAGAGGATGAGACAGGATTAAAGAATATGCTAAATATTTGCTCAAAGTCTACGAAAAGTCAAAAAGTCGACACGAAAAATGCAGGCAATGTTCATTGGCTTAGTTGGTAATTATTTTTTATTCCACAATTATTGATTGAGGAAAAGAAGTTTATCTGATATAGATATATATGTTCTATACTCTTGAAGATTCCAAAATGCTTAACTTGTTAATTTGATTTTGAATCTTCCAGCAAAGACATTTTGAATATACTTTTTATTTTTTGATTATTATCAAAACGATCATTTTTCTTTAGCAAATTGGAACATTTTACTCACTTATATAGTACTGAATTTAACTGAAATATATCGACAATTGAATCCTATATCAATATAAAGGATGTTTTGACTTACAATGTAGAGATACTTCTTTTAAGGACTTTTGCGATTTTTACTTAAATATTTATTAAAACTGAGTACATTCTTGCCATCCTCCTATGCTGGCTTCCAGTTTGACGCAATTTTCAGGCCATGGTGGAAATGTTGTCCATCGTTGAAGCCGTCGTCGTCGCCTGCAGTCCTAATGTGCTTACGAGTATGTACAGTATCTGCGGTAATTGACATGGGATCATTAATCAAACTGCACAATGCAGACATTTCGTTTCGAATTTTATTTAGTTTTCGTTGCTGGCAATGTAAAAAGCAAAAAAAGACATACAAAAATGTTATTCTTTTTTTTTTTTTTTTTTGCTTTTTAGTGCCATGTGTGGCTGGGCACAGTTGCTGACTTTTCAAAAAAAAAACAAACACGGAAAAAAAGTTTAGAGTTCTTCCCACAAACGGAACGGCCTTCAACACCTTTGGCTGAGGAAAAGAAATCAGGATTTAACCTCATTGCTGATGCTTCTTCGCCTACTACCACAGTTTCTGGAAATCCTCCTCATATGATGGGTAAGAGTATCTCTCCCACCCTCGTGCTCATGCTCTCATCCACAACATCATTGTTGTCGTCGCCACCCTGGCAGTGAAAGTTCCGCCATGCGTGCCGGAAAAGGGACCAAGGACCCAAAGTAACAAAAATTTCAAGATGAAAGTAGCAATTTTCGTCCATTTGCAATTTCTCCCCCAATTTCATTCGTTTGTCTGTGACAGTCGCATTTTGATGAAATTTTATTCTGTTCACATACCCGTCAATGTCATTTCTCTAACTCGCTTAAGTCCAGCGCATTGTTTTTTTTTTTTATTTTTTCCTTTTTGTCTCCCTATACCCATTGTTGATTATTTCGTTGACGTGCCTAGCAGATACAAAGTAAAACTGTCCAAATTCCATGCATTTTTTCTTTTGACAAGCTTTACGAATAAAAACGAAAAAAATTGGGACTATTTTTTTTGCAAGAATAAATATTCTGAAATCGAACTTTAACATGCATCATTGATTTTTTCAATTTTATTTTATGTGAGTTATTTTATCCTTTTCTAAAAGGTTAAGGCAGTTTAATATTGTAAAGTTTTGGTTATAAAATTGTAACTATTAATTAAATTTTGTCTTAGAATGTTTTTTTACTAAATTAGTTCATACTAACCAACGGTAAAATGATTTTGTTATTTAATTCTCTAATATTTTCATTATGACTTTCAGCAAGGACAAGGACAAAGTTTAGATTTTGAGATAAAAAAAATTGACTTAACTGAAAAACTGTCAACGATTTTTTAACGGTTAACGGTTTTTACCGATTTTTTAACGGCTCTAAGTCCAAAATAAAACAAAAATCTATTTTTTATTTTAATATTTCCAATATATTTTAAACTCTATTTTCAATATACAAATTTTTTGTTTCGTTTTCGGAAGGATCAATAATTTTTTTTTAATTATTCTGTTGAATATTACCAAAATATTTTATGACACATATTTATTATATTTTTTATATTTGTAAGCGACAGAGAAGCCGGTTTTATTTGCCATAAATAATTATGGTTTCCGTACAACAAAGCGCCATCTGTTGGTCAATAGCTGCATACTTTTGAGGCATGTCTATACAGATGAGATGCCAGATGACGGCAGTGAGCTAGCACAATGGCGCAGTGTAGCGTAAAGTAAATCCAACAATCAGCGCGAAATTTAAACATGATCGCATCAAAATTTTGGAAAATATTTCATTTTCGTTTTATAAATATTAAGAAATGTCTAAGTTAAATTAATCGAAGCACAATTTATTAACACCATTTAATTTACTCTCTTTTTTTACGAAATTTGATTACTGTGATAAGAATTATATATATATAGAGAGAAAACATCTTTGACTTGCAAAACCTTATTCTAATTTTCATTTGTATTCAATTTGTTTGGGTTCGATAAAAAAATGTTATCCATGGCTCAGCAGTTCCAGGCAGTAGATTTCGATTTTCAGATTTTTCAAATAAGTTTTCGATGCTTCATGTTGATTGATTTAAATTTTCTTAATATTTTTTAATTATATGTTAAAATGTTAATATTTTAAACGTCTGGATTGGAGTAAATATTTATTTAAAGGTTTAAACGTCTTGATTGGAGTAAAAATTTAATTTCAGTGGGGAATAATTTCTTATTTATACAGTGGACCCTCGCTTAACAAGCGCCTATAATGAAAAAAAGTTTCGCTCAGGGACCAACCAAAAAGGTTGAACGATAATTGCATGTCAAATTTTCTGTCTGTGTTATCAAGAACACGTGGGACACTCCGTACTGTACTTATTCTTTCAACAAAAAGCTAATTTAAAATTTTCTTGGTTAATTTTTTTAATTCTTTTAATATTTAGAAGTTTAAATTAAAATATTTTATATTGTCTTTTAACCTCGAAAGCATTTTTTGGTTTACATTGATGTAGCCAAGGAACGTTTCCAACTGTGTTTGTTGGCCGAGGGTCCACTGTATTAGCCACGACTCGAAATTGGCTTAATAACTTAGAAATTCTGTAAATTAAATCGCATATTCTCCAATGCTTGGATTCTAATGATCCTATTTATCAGTTTACAAAAGAGCAAGTCGAAACGGCAACTAAAGAGAAATTTAACTTTAAAATGTTTTGTATTTAATGACGTTTCATAACATTCAAACTACAATTTCTTCCCCGTCAAACAACACAGAATAAGCTAAATAATTTCAATAAGATTTTCTCAAGTTACTTTATGTTATCTGTGCCTTTCTTACTAAGATAAAATAATTTACTAAGAATAATTGATAAAATCAATAATTTCCATTTTTATTTGCATTTTTAATGTAATTCTTTGGCTTTATTTATGCCAAAATTATTTGATGTTTTCAAGAATTCAACTCCCAGTAAAAAGTATCCTTTTTTGTTTTTTTTATCGCGGGGAGAGCCCTCTTTCTGCAATCTATCCGAAAAATGGATAATCATCAGAAATCAATGGTAAACGGGACATTTAGAAGGTTACAGATAACATTTTTTAATTTTAAAATGAGAAGAATTTGAATATTATTGTATCAATGGAAATAGGGGGTTGGGAGCAGGTTGTTGTTTAGTCCACTCCGTGCGGCAGGTCGAGAACATGGAGTCCTCTTAGTGGTCTGGTGGTTGAGCTGTTATCGATCAGGTTGATGGCCAGAGAAGTATCTAGTTGACACTTAAAACAATAAAAGTGGTTTTTAATCTAAAAAAAATGGGAATTGTTTTTGACAAAACAAACCCAAATAGATATAAGTAGCTTCCTTTTCCTCCATCAGCTTACCTGTTACTTTAATGGAATCTTTTTAAAACGTTTTTTGACTATTGCGATGGTAATTCGGCAGTTTCTTCTTAACCCTGACAAAATTACTTTATGCCTAGTAGCAAAGTAACTGTTAAAATATGTTGGACAGACAAAGAAAAGATTTTTACCTGATTATCAATTATTTGTAAATACAATATTGATTGGAAATTTATAAAAGCTTCTCAAATCTGTCTATATACTTTGACGAGTTTTTCGCACAGAGCCACAAAAACGGAAATTGTGGTCAGACGTAGTCAAAATAATAGCAACAGTAAATTCCAAACTGTATATTTCTAACATATATTTTAAACCAATTTCCAATAATACACAAATGCCTTTTAACTTTAGTAGTTTTAAGTAGAAAGACATGCTTTTCATTAATAATGTTTTATATGTGACATGATATTATAAAGGAACAGTTGAAAAGAACATTAGCTTCATTAACTTATTTAATACTAGGATCTAGGTACTAGAGGGAGGTAATCGAAATTCAGTGGATTAGTATTAGAACTAACAACAAAAGCAATATACAAATTTCTGATATAATATACATATGTAGTCCTAAACACCTAGGTGATTTTTTAAGAGATGTGATGCTGACCAACATTAATTTCTCATGATTAATTCGAGTGTAATACGGTAAGTTTAACATTACTTTTAGTAATTAATTTTCGCACACCTGCAATTTTTTTAATTCGTTCAGCAGCTCAGGTGCCTTAAGTGAAATGTGCATGAATATAGTTTGAAAATAATTAATTTGTTGCCGATCGATAACATGGTCTTTCGATGGATCAATATTTATATCGTACAAAAACATATATTTTGTTGCCAAATACATTTGACTTATTTGAAGCGGCTGTATAGCATAATTTCTAAATATTTTTCATTGAAAACACTTAATATCAAATTCCAATAATTTAAATAAATTTTAATTGCATTAGATTTAAACAAATATTACTTAAATTTGTAAGTTTTATCGATCTGTGTCATTAGCCAGGAGTAGTAAATTGTTGCTGAACACTACAAGAAAAAAAAATATACAAATTAGACTGTTAGTGAGTCAACAAGTAAATTTGTACAAATTAACTAACCTTTTACAGATACACATTTCCTAGTTTAATTATAGAAAAGTTGACATTTTGAATTATCATTCGTTTGACCAACTTACCAGCTACATTATTTTATCGTACCGCATTGATTAATCATTATTATCAATATCTTAATTACTTTGACAAAATAAGAATATGTATACACAAATGTCTAAAGGCCATAAAAGACGCCGATGAAAATTGGCCCAAAGGGGAGACAGGTGGAAATTGCCCCACAGAGTGCGCAGGAAAAGCCAGGGCTAGAGTGACCCATTTGTCCCTCTAAGCCTCTCCTCACTCTTAAATTGTTATGGTAATGGTAATAGCAATTTGTGTGCCAAATTTGCAATGTAAATTTTGTTTTGGTTGACACATAGAAATAAATTGAACTAAAAAA
Organism: Drosophila insularis; assembly: GCA_018903935.1. Taxonomy (NCBI): domain Eukaryota; kingdom Metazoa; phylum Arthropoda; class Insecta; order Diptera; family Drosophilidae; genus Drosophila; species Drosophila insularis. The sequence continues at coordinate 1,049,067 of JAEIFP010000752.1, forward strand.
AAAAAAAACATTGAATGAAAAAATGTTAAAACACAAACAGAAATGAAAGAAAACGAATGCATGAACAAAGAAACTCACGTCCGGTTTGGTTGAAACATTTCCAAATGCTATGCAAATGATTCACAAATCGAAACACTTGACGTATACTAAAGATTTTCAACTTTAAAGATGTTTAAAAAAGTGTGAACAAGAAACAACATCAAAATAGCAGACATGGGGATTTATCCTATTGTTAAAAAACCATTCTATAGAGGGACATTTTTAAAATTTATTATTATTAGAAGAAGTTGTTGTTAAGTTGCTTAATTATATAGAAAATTAGTAAGAAACGGTTGCCTAGAATTATTCTGAAAGGATTGGTAACTTTTTCTAAGTATTACACATTAAACTTTAGAACTTGCATTACATATTTGTCAGCTAACAAAAGAGACAACATTTTATTCAGATTAGCCCTAACACATTTAACAAAAATATGCTAATTACAAACTAAGTATAGAAACAGCTATGTACACAGAAATTAGCAAGCTTTCGATTTCCAAATATATCTGAGATACCTGTAAGACCAAAACAATTTTATAGCCTAGTAATGAAACTGATGATATTGAAATTGTTCTAATTATTTGTTGGTTGCTTGATATTTGCATCCAAGAAATTTCAAATTATTATAAACTTTATTCTAACATTTGTTATTATTTTTTAAACTATTTAGCAGATCATAAAGTCTTTATTTGATGACAGATTACACACATTTTGATGAAATTTCACAAGATTGTTTAAATTGATTTTTTTTTTTTGTTTGATGGTTTTATTTTTTAACACTTGTCACTAGTTGTTATTATTTGGTTTTTTATTTTGTAGAACATTGAACCACTTAAACCTCTCTAGAACCGAATTTGTCCTTAAAAACTAGTATAAAACAAATTCGGATCTACAGGGTAGACGTAGAACAAAGCGAGTATGTTAAACTAAAGCCTAAAGTACATGCTGGCATTCAAATTATTTTTATCGTGCCACACGTGATGCCTTATGAAATGACCCATAAAAGTGATTACAAAGCTCACAGGGTGAGGTAATTACTATATACGTTCTTTGGTTAGTTGCTTTGTTGGTTATTGCTGGTATTGAGCCATGTCCATCCATGTCCGTGTACAAACCAAATGCCAGTCACGAAAGTCCTTGCTCGATTGGACTAGGCATTGTAAAAATATGTCTTCATTCCATCGCCTCGAAACATCAACTGAAGCCACATACATCCAGTTGTAAGGCATGAAGATTAGACCCAAAAAAAAAAAAACTGAAAGAAAGAAATCTGTGATTGTTTCGCTGTTATCGGAAGACACCTGGTAATGATAAGATAAGAAACCTTAGTGATAGTTAGCAATGTCTTGCTCATATCTTTTGCTGGCGTTCTTAGGGGCGCTGCTTTCATATATCTAATTGATTGAACGCACTGGAGCGGATTAGGGCAACTTTCTTCATGTCGAACACGTTTAATGTGAATGTGAATGATAGATAGTTTGCTTAAAGACGCATACACATATTTGCCTTGAGCTCCATGAAATCAATCAGGTAATTTTACTTGAAAAAATAGTGTCATCACATTGCCATAACGTCGCGTCGCCTCTCTAAGCTGGCAATCAGCCTAATTTGTGTATGTGTACTTCCCGATTAGGTAGGCGCCAGAAATAAGTCCAGAAGGCTTTAACTTCTACCATGCTCCACTTTACATTGTATTCTTTGTCTTTTGACTTTTGTTTGATGGATGATTCAGCATGCCCAGAATGGGCCTTTTCCCTTCAATTGCTGAGTAATGCTCCAACAGGATTCGCGGTGTCAAGGATGAGACTGCAAATCAATAGGCACAGTGGGTACCACTGAACAAAATCTGAAAATAAATGATGGTAAAATGTGTCAATAGAAAATATTAAAAACTTTAATAGTTTTACCAAGTTGGTTATTCCAATTACTCCTTAATTCAGTCTTAATTTTATAATTTTTGTATTTCAGTAGGTATATAATCAAATATTGTTGGATAAAAATTGTTTTCTTAAAAGCTAGAAATTTTCTTAATTTAAAAGTGTTTATTTTTGAATATGTCTAAAGTCTTTTTAGTCTTTTCTTATTAACTTGCAACACCGTTTCCTAAAAAAGTGCTTAAATATTTGTTAGCGTGTGTGTGTGTGTACATGTGAGTGGCAGATATTTGCCTGTATTTTATGTCCTGCAAACGTAGGAATCTTAGCCAATTAATTAATGGCTTTTTAGCGTTATTCATTAGCACTAATCGCCTGGAGGCTGCTATTGCCGCTACTTAGCATTAGAAACTTAAATGGTTGAAACATTTAAGCCGTGGCCGACCGCCTAGGCCTAAGCCCCGAAAGTTAAGCCCCGGGCAAAGTCAAAAACCTTTGCCGCTCGGAGGGGTGGAAGGCGGTGTGAACCCTCCAGATTAAGTCCTGTGTAATGGCAACAAATCTTGCGTAAACAAAGGAAAAGAGGACATAGCATTTTGACTTCAACATCCCGCTCTCATTCTCTAGCCATCCCTCTTTCACTCACTCTTCTCCTCTCTTTCTCACCACTGTGCGAGTGTGCGTGTGTGTGTGTGTGTGTGTGGTGCCTGTTTGTCTGCTGGGTGGTTTCGTCTTTTCGTCCTTTTGCAGCCTCAATATGGCTGCTGCTGTTCTGGATTAGCGCGTCTCTCTAGCTCTCTCTTTTTGTAGTTCTATCTCTCTCTTCACCGCTCCTTCTTCGCCTCTCTCGCTCCCTCGTGTGCGTAAGTATCTCTCTCTCTCCAAAAGTGTACATACAATCCACAAGCAGTCAGGGTGAAGGACCATTGTGGCAGGCAGCTGGTAGAGTCCTGTTCGCGGTCCTGGTTCTGGTGGTTCTGGTGGTGGTGGGTTTTTTCGTGCCCCTGGACTCGCTTCAGCGAATTCAGTTTTCAATTGAAAAACGTACCGAAATTGAAACACGAAATGCTCTAAATGCTCATAATTAACTAACCTTGTGGAAAATTAACGCACTTTCGCCAAAATGACTTACATCATCCAACATTAAAAAAACTGCTGCACGCCCCTTATCATTCGAACCACCCCTCCACAAATAACGACTCTTGTCCCCACCACCTCCGACCTCCAAGTTTTGATATGCTAATTGATTTCACGTGGTTGGCAGTTAGCACATTTGCCGCAAAAACTTCCAACTTCGATTTAACTATTGACAGAAACCAGAGGGAAAAATTGATCAAATTTATCAAACAAACAATTATTTTCCATACTTTAATAAATTTGCAAAAATTTTGTAGATTTGCTAATTTTAGTTAAATATTTAAACAATCAATGTCACTATTAATTGTTGTTGTAATAAACAGATAAAAATGGCATTTGTGTATCACTAATGTTTCTATAATATATCATAAATACACTCAGGGAATGAATGTTAATAAATAAAGGTCGCAAATGAAATAGTAATGAAATCTTTTACCTTGACATTAAACTATACTTTTACTATATGAATAAATTTTAAAAGTATTTACTTTAAATACAACTAATTTACCATTATATTTTGACAGTCAGAAATATTTATTAATATTAAGATTTGGCTTTCTATGAAATTTTTTCGAGTATTTTTAAATAGGTCAAAATTTTTTCCATAAGTCTATTATATATTTCCATTGGGAGTTCGATTTATAAAGGGTTTTTATGGAAAAGAGTGAAACAAAATGAATTTCGTTCGTATTTTCTATATTAATGTTTTTCCACATTAAAAAGAAAACTTATGAAAGGTTGGGTTGGCAATTTTTAATTGACAAATAACAGATATTTAAGATATTTAACTTCACTAAAAATTTGTTACTATTAACAGTTACTGATAAAATTTTTCGTTAGGATTTTAAACTTCGTGACTCATTCTAGTATGTTCGTTTAATTAATTATATACACGGCCCATGATCAATATTCAATTTAAGCCAAAACTATTCGATTACAAATTTGCATTTTGTTGAAAATTTGACAGATTTTCTGTTTCAATAAAATCATCATAAATAAAATACTATTTACATATTTTTCCCTCTTTCTCACTATACAACGCTCAATTTTTCTCTCTTTCTCTCTCTGAATGTAAATTAAAAAGTGAATCTCTAGCTGGGGTTTAGTTAAGGGCTCATTTCAAATGGAAAATTTCAATTCACTTGGCATATTTATTTGAATTTCATGCAAATTTTTATAGGCGATTCGATACAGAATCGAATGAAGTTTTCAAAGTAAATGTGAAGGGTTCATTCGGCCGACATTAGGGAAAGCATTTTTGTGTGTGCATTTTCAAAAGTAGATAAGAGAACTATTAAGTTAAATTAAGGACTTGCAGATACCCTATACTCACGCTATAGATTTGGAAAGAATTTAGGTAGAGTGTTCTAAGTTTTGTTCAACTTAAACCAAACAAATGGTTCACCTTCAGAGTGGTATACCCTTTTTAGGAAGGTATATATAGGGTATGCGAAAAGAAAATGCGACTAACTAACTAATACAAAAACCGAAATGCTTATTTTGTAAACAAGTGAGAAACAGGAATATAGCGGCAGGCAGACAACCGGTACACAGACACACATGAACATCTCATCTCCAGATAGATAGACAGACATATATATTAAAGATACAAGATACAAAATGCCGCAACTTTGCAGGTCCGCCGACATCGGCGGCTGAGCAAACTGTTTTGAAATTCTTTTATTTCTCGCGTCTTCATCTACCTGCATTCAATTTTTCAGTTTCAGCTTCTTTTGCGCGATTCGCGGTAAATATATTCAGAGGAACTAAAAACCAAAACAACCTTGGCCCTTCTTTCAAGCTCAAGCTCAATCTCAAGTTCTTTCTCACTCTGTCTCTCTCTCTCTCTAGTCAGCTCATTTGTCTCTTCCGTCTGTGTCTCTTTGGGCAAACAAAAACAAATATGGTAGATAGGTCGGGTCGCAGTTAAGTACAGTGTGGCAAAATAATGCTAAAAATGTGCATTGCCAACATGTTGACATCTTTGCAAGGTAAATGATCTTCACTCTCTCTCGCTCGCTCTCTTTCTTTCTCTGTCACCCCGCCATCTGCCCCTTATTTCATTACCTTTCTCTCCTTTTCGCCCCATCATGACTTTGATTTATGTGCGAAGTTGTGGCACAAAAACAAAATAAGCAGAAGGAAACACTAAAATTCGCCAGTCATTGCCCCTTTTGGCCGGACAACGGGGAATTTAAAGGTGCCAGCCAACTTGGTGAATGGGGGGCACCGAGAGAGACCCCTGAAAGAAGGGCAGGCCAGAGAGCCACGCATTCTTCACATTGCCCTTTTGTTGTATGTATTTATTCTGTTCGGTTTGGCGGAACTTCCGCTGTTGCAAGAGCAACAAACATTTCGTTGCACTGCCGCAATGTGACTTTAAGATGGGGAATTATTTCATAAAAGTTGGCTTACATACAACCAAATAACGACTTTTATATCCAACTGCTAACCAACTTCAAAAAGTTGCCGAAAAAAGCACTAAGAGTTATGTGTATTTATATAATAACCCTCTCGTATTTGGGCTATCCATCATGCTTTATCATTTATAAAGCACAGTGATACCATTTATATGGTATTAACAAATTTTAAACATGAATCAGTTATGTCTTAAAATCGCTAGGAATGCTTTGTTTTAAGTCGGGTAAATAACTAAGCTAAGTATGATATACTATTTCACTATAAATTAAAGGAAAAGCATTAAAGGAAAAGCATTTCAAAAAAAAAATGATTCAGCAAAATGATTATTTGATATCATAGGAAGAAGGATTTTTTTAAATAAATCCATGTTTTTTGATTATTTCTCAGAATGACAAAATATACTGTCAAGTGGTTAGGATAATGCAAATATCATTTTTATAAATTCTATAATCCAATACAGAGTATTAGCCGAACAATTTTAATAAAGAAAATTAAGTATTTTTTACAAAATGTAAAATAATGAAAGAAATGAGAAATTAGTTTGTCCTGTGCAACAAAAAAATTTTCAATACAGAACAAGACAGAAATGCTTATGACTAATCGACCTCAATCAAAATTAGCATATTAAATGATTGGAAAATATTTAAAATAAAATTATAAAATTCTTCTTGGATGTATTGCCGCTCTAACAAATAAATGATTAAGCGTTTGGAAAAATATGGATAACACTTTCGCTGAATCTATAATCTACGTTTATGATTATGATTCAAACATTTGACTGATGTTATAAATATTTGCCCATTGTCTTTAGAATTTAGGTCACATGTTTTTTGTTTGTTCTTTTCTTTTCTTTCTTTTTTAGGGGCATGGTTGGTGGTTTAGCCAATATTTGCATAAAGATAATAATTATAATTTAAGCTTATAATTTTTATATTTGGGTTAGTCAAGCAGTTGATATTAGTGAGCAAATGAAAAAGGAGAGAATTGTGTGTGTTAAAAATGCAAAAGAGTCAACATTAAAGTAGATTTCAATAATGAAGCACAACCAAATGCATAAAATAGTCATAAAAACTAAAATAAAACGAAAATATAAAAAACGAATAACTGCCTGACCCAGCAAGTTTTTTTGCTGTGTTTCTCTCGTTGTTATTAAGATGATTAATTTGCATATGAACACAAAAAGAAAGCAGATTGAACAATTAGAGAGATCTATGTTTCTATGGGGGGAAGAGGGGAGTGTTTTGCTCAATATGGCGCACCGAATGAGTGCATCGAATACATGGCAGGGTTGCATTTTCAGTCAATTTTTCGAATACTAAGATAATAATTATGATTGGGGGGATTATGTTCATGGAATATCCTTTGCAGCTGTCACCACAGTTATTTCGGTATACTATTTAACCCATGCCTTGAATGGCGGGACAAGTGTTTGATATGGGAGGGTAGATATCAAGAAGGGGTGGCCTTAAGTAGAATGTAGTTGCTGCTGCTGCTGGTTTTTGTTGTTGTTGATAGAGCGACAACGAGGTTGTCTATATTTCTTGATTTCTTTTTTGAGTGTGTGTGTGTATGTGTGTGTTTGCTGTGGCGTGGTGTATATGGCTAGTGGTTGTGGGGTGGGGTTTTCTGTTTTCTGCGCAAAATGAAAAGTGGTTGAAAGGCACGACAACGAGTGAAAACGAGGACAAGCTCACAGGCTCAAAGGCTTTTTCCCGGCACATGCGTACAAATGCATCCAGTCCCAAAGAAAGAAAAAAAAAATAATAGAAGAAATGTGACGTTTTCCCTCACATTTCATTCGACCAAAAGAACACATACCTTTTTCTCTTTTATGAACACCATTGGAAAACTTTTTTTTCAATTTAAATTAAAACTATTATAATAGTATACTCTTTCGTTACTTTCTTCGATATTTTCACTTGAACTTAAAAATTGTTTGCAATTTTCGTTTCTCGTTTGATTGGTTGTTAGATTCAAACACTTTGTAAACCATTTAACGCACATCCAAGATTTAGGGCTTCGATTGTAGGATCATCCTGCAGGATAATGACTGCAAAAGTGACGGCAGCCACAGCAGGCGGGCGGCCGGACGGGTCGGTCGGTCGGCCAGAGAACACAGAGAGAGGTCGTTAGGTAGTAGATGTTCAGCGCAAGTTATGGCCATCGTCGCCGCCTTTGCCGCCGCTGCTGCTGCCGTTGCCGTTGCTGTTGCTGCTGCTGCCGTCGTTCATTTACGTTCTGTTGCGTTCGGCGTCAAATTTCAAACTGAAACCAAAGTGAAGTCAGTTTGCCTGGTTACTGAGCTCAGAGCTCGACTCTCACACAGTTGTTCTTTTCTTTTCGTTCGTGTTTTTTTTTTTTTGTATTTTGCGCTAAAGTTGATAACAGCCATAATGGGTGTCTTTGTGTGTGTGTGTGTGTGTGCCCAACCACCTAGCACCTACAGTGGAGAGAAATGTGTGATAGTAAGAGAAAGAGCCAGAGTGAGAGAGAGAGCGAGCGAGACTAAATGAGAACATGTGAATGAGCCGCCTGAGCGTAAATACACTGAAACAAATCGTTTCTATACTAAATGCCTATAACCAAAGTCAAATATCACGTCTTCAGGAAATCTTTTCTCGCTTTTTAATCCTTTTCAATCTTTTGGATACAAATCAAATTTTGTTAATTTTATATCAAAAACTAAGATAGAGAGTTTTGATCAACACTTTAGTTAAAGAAATTTCTCAAGTATAGTTTTTTTTGAGAATGTTTTAGACTAAAAGAAATATTTATGTCAATGAAAAAACCTCCTCCTTTTGTAGAGTAAATCAGGCTCAAGGAACACAAAAAATTCAATCAAATACTTTTGCTTCGAGTTTTTAGCAAAAAAAAGACATGTTTTAGAAACATTTTGTAGATATTCAAGAATGGTAGAAGATCAATTGAAATGCATATCAAATGACTTACGATAAAATAAACCACTTATTAAATAAACCAAAGAATAAAACTAGATTTACTTTCTAGATCTTTAAACAGCTTTTACCATACCACATTATGATCCTATATATTTTTCTATCGAACTTGAGTACAATTCTCACTTGCCCTTTGTTTTTCTATTTTCATAGATAAATCTAAAATAAATTTTTTGCACTGTATTGACTCCTGGTCCTGCCATTTCCAGGCCAGATGTAGACTTTCTGGCTGTGGATTGTATTTCCACAACGAAATGGATGTGCCCAATACATTTTCATGTGCGTATTTTCTGCAAGGACCTCACTCTAACTCGCTGGACAATTTATGTGCCGCTCGTATCCTTGGCTCGTATCCCCAAGCTGGAGTCAATGAAACTTCTTTCTTTGTTAGACACGAGTGTGTGTGTATATATATGTACTATGGCCGTAGTACTCAGCTTCGGTCTGCTCCCTCCCACGTGTTATTCTGTTTCTTTCTTCTCCCTTTTTTTTTTTTTGAGAATGAAATCAAAGTGGGATATTTAAAGCCTCATTAATCAGACTAGCGCTTTGCAAGTAGAAAAACTGAAGGGCAATGGAGAATCGCGCAACGAGAAGTAAGAAGGCGACATCCTTGAGGATGGCGAGGAAGCCCATGAGATGGTGCTGAGTGGACGCTAGACATCGAACCGTGGGAGGTGAGAGGCGGCGTTAATGCGCTCATTAAGTTCAAATTTGTTGCTTTTGATAATTACACGATAGTTAATGGCTAAAAGATATAGGCAACTAGGATAAAGAATCCTTTAGATTCTTATACTATTCAATTTGTCTAGAGAAAGATTAAATTTATTTAAACTATCAAAGAGTGAATGTATTTTTCACATCAAAATGTTAAAAAAAATTGTTTTAGACAAAAAGTCCTCAAGTATTTAAAAAAATATCGTTCTTTTCTTGACAAATTTGTTGACTAAAAGACACATATTATCTTTACAGTGCTTTTTTGGATAACTATTTTTGGAAAAATGTTGATAAAGTTTTAAATTATGAATGAAATTTGGTTTTAAACTAGCTTTTTAATCAGTTGGTGCTTGGTACCTTTCCTTCGAAGTTATTTTCCTTGTATATTGCAAGAAAAATATTTAAAATTTCAAATTGCAATTGCTTTTAATTTATAAATAGTAAAATTTCATTCTTGCATTCTCCCTCTTTCTCTTACGTATTCTATGTGTCAAATGTGTTTTTGTTTTTGCCATTTTGTTTTTCCCTGTAAAAAAAACTGTCATAAAATGACCTTAATAATCAAACGCAAGCTGCAAACGTAAAGAACTAAAAGTGTTCAATTGTGTTTTCCATTTTCTTTTTCAAAATTTATGAGCCATATTTCTTTTCACTGAATGCTACCTGGAAATGTACCCAAACAGGTACGAGAAACCTTAGTTTCCTAGTTACGCACGCTGAGATGTTTCTTTTTTTTTGCAATTCTTTTTTACGGAAATATTAAATTAATAAAAACCTCCCAGTAGTGGAAAAAGAAAATCATAATCTTAGAAACTTTTTCTCTGCCATATCAACGTCATGGAACAGTTTCAAACGACGAATATATACTTTGACTTTGGTTTATCATCTAAATATTTGAGTTTATTTTGTAGATTAACACACAGAGCCCCAGGGCCCAGGTCTCTTTTGTACATGCTTTCGGGTTGCTCTTTCGTTTTATTGTTGCATCGTCGTCGTGACGGCAATTTGATGATTTGTCGTAATGAATGCTAATTAAACGCATTCGTTTCTAGTCCACTTGGCAGCATCATATCCACGTTAAGTCTCAACCAATGGTAACTCGGACAGTGGCAATCGAGAAACTGTTTCTGTTATTTTCATACCATGCACCCAAAGGGTGAAATGGCATATTAAAGTCGCTAAAATAAAAATCGGGCTCTATGTGGGAAAGAGGGGTGAACCGGGACGTGACACGAATATTTTCGTCTTTTAAATTTACACCTATGTTAGTGCATGGTATAGCAAAGTCGGGCGAGACGAATTTACTTTAATTTTTTTTCGGCTATCTCTTCGTTTAGCGGGATGGGCAAAGTGTGTCAAAAATTCTTAGGCGTATCCAGTGGATAACAAAAACGTTGCTCACACACAGAAACAGAGTCTTAACAAATACCACGAATACTCTCTCGCTGGCATACAGATAGATACACAATTCACAACTACATCGATAGATACAGAGCCTTCGCCCCAATCTCTCCCCCTTCTCTGCACAAAAAATAATGTCTTCGCTTAAACTGGGTATATCCAACAATATCGGGGTAAATGGAAAAGCAAATATAAGGTGCTAATTTCATGAGGGTTCAATTAGACGTTTCAGTCTTTGGCTTTATTCGACGATTTCTAATTTCTACTCTCAAGTTTAAACGCTGTTGCCAAGACTAGCTTATTCACAAGCATTTGTGTTATTCAAAAAAGATTTTCATGACCCAGTTCAAATTATAACATGTAATAAGGAAGAAAATCACTTTGATGAAACTAAAATAAACTAAAATAAAAAAAATATCGATCGCCCGAGCAGGGACTTGAACCCTGGACCCTTGGATTAAAAGTCCAATGCTCTACCGACTGAGCTACCCGGGCATATGTATTGCTCGCGTCGTACAGACGATACGTTAATTGAGCCAAAGCTTTGGGGAAAAGCTCTCACGGTGGCGGCACCCAGCGACGGCGAGTACTCAAACTTTTTTTTTAATACAATGTTTAGGAAATATATTTTTGTTTTAAACCAAAGTAAATTCGATTTATGTAAAAAGGTTTTGAAATATATATATGTATATAAAATAATAATTTATTTTTCAACATTGACCACTTTTTTAATCATTTTAGAAATTAATTTATGTTCAGAAGTTCATTTGAAATTAGGAAAAATTTCATTTTTTTCTATTTATTAACTTAAGAGGCTGAAAGTGTTAGGCAAAACAGGTTGGTAAGGCAATACATTTTTTTTTATCAAATTATTTTGCTTTTGTTTGAATATATCAAATAGGAAGAGAATCCGCCAAAAAAAAAAGTGCAATTTACCCTTTGGAAGTACTACAATTTAAGCATTGAATTTTTTATTTTTATCGCAGAAAAAAATAATTAATTCGGAAGAAGAAAAAATTATGGAGCAAAAAATTGTGGTCCAAAGCCATAATTGGTTGGGCTGATAACGCCAGTTCACTCCGACTACAGCGGACTCACAATAGTGACTGCTTTGCCAACTTACACTGCTTGACGGTGGTAATGTAAGTGATGCAAAAAAAGAAGTGCTTGGAGAAAAAAATTAAAAAAAAATACATTTTGTTCGCCAAGTGAGAAAATAAGATGATCGTTGAAATGATATTTAAAAAAATTATTTTCTTTTTTTAAAGGTTAAAAAATTGTATAAATAGGGGAGCAAAGTAAAAAAAAAATGATCGCCCGAGCAGGGACTTGAACCCTGGACCCTTGGATTAAAAGTCCAATGCTCTACCGACTGAGCTACCCGGGCACTTGCTACTTCGGTGCCAAAGTGTCAATAAACGCAAAACATTATATTCTAGGTTGGAATTAGTAGAAATTCTTTATTTGTTTATATTTACACAGCTGTTATGTGTGTTGCTAATTCTAGGTAATATTAATTTTGCAAATATGCAACAGGCGAAATCGTTATTAACAGGTTAACAAAATTTCTTTGAAACCTAGAACAAAAACAATAATATTCAATGAAAAAAAAAAATCAATCGCCCGAGCAGGGACTTGAACCCTGGACCCTTGGATTAAAAGTCCAATGCTCTACCGACTGAGCTACCCGGGCACTTGCAATTTTGTTGCCAAAATTCCATCAACATCCTGATTTTGAATAATGGTGTATTACCTTCCAAAATATTCTACTTTCTAACCCACATATGATCAATTTCAAAATTTAAGGTAAGCGCAGATTCCAAAACTGTCTTGATGGCATCCTTTACCTTTTACTGCACTACGCGCTTGCATGTATATTTTGGATGTATTTAAAGAATAAGAATTAGACAAATTCCTAATACCTAAAATATGTTATATATTAATTTGGGACTGTTGTGTTAATACACATAAGAAATGAGCCGAGTAACAAGTCCATGCTGCTCGCCGGGCTAAGAATATTAAGTTTGAGATTTTAAATGGAGTACACATTGAGTAAGTTTTCATTTTCAGGTTTAATTGATATGCGGCAATTAAGAACTAGTTCAGATAAGGACATTATTTTTTGGGAAGACGGAGAGATTGAAATTTCAGCCCGTTAGCTTTTAAGATGGCTGAGTAAAACGCAAACGCACAGACGGACAGACGGGTAGACGGACATGGCTGTATCGACTCAGCTTCTCATGCTGAAATGTCTCCTTCTGTGCGTTACAAACATCTGACCAAGGTAATAAATACAAAATGCCGAACTAAATATTTCTTGTCATAACTTTAGCAACAATTCAACTCTTATAAACGCATGATTCCTGTGCGTGCTCGGAATACACCCCGCGTCATTAGGTTGGGGCCACTTTAGCTTCTCCGTTTATTATTGAACAAGGATTCGGATGACAATGATTTTTTATACCATGCAGTGGATATATTTCTTCTTCCAGAGACTATTTTAGCGGCCCATGAATTTTAGTTGGCGTCTTCAAATATTAAAGCGCACCTGCAGAAAAATAAAGCAACTTTAATATTTCTTCCCTATTCCTCCTGTAACTCCCTCGACTCCCAAGTAACTTTATTAAGTTAAAATTAATTTAAATAAACAAAAAAAAAATTTGATGAAGCAAAAGATTGTGGTCCAACCATAATTGGTTGGGCTGATAACGGCAGTTCACTCCGGTACGCTATCCCACTACTGCCTAACACGGGAACTCTTGGCTGCTGGTTTTCACCCCTGGCCCGGTTCGTCCCTCCTTGGCCAACCTGAATGCCGCGGACTCCTCCATGGCACCCATATTGATGTCAAGCTTAGTGCGGACGTTCCGTCAACATGAGCTGGTCCGCTACACAGTGATTCCCAGCCTCAGGCCATCCCACAATCAGACCTCACAGAAGCGTGATTACAGAAGCTGCCAACCTTCCAGTCGAAATCGGATGGTTTTAATTTCAATTTTAAGTTACTTTTGCGTTAATACAAACTGCTTTGCCGACTCTCGCGTTGCCAACTGACACTGCTTGACGATGGTAATGAATGTGGTGCAGAAAACATGTGTGTGGGGAAATTAAAAAAATACATTGCGTTCGCCAAATGAGGGAAGGGAATAAGATTCTTGAAATTTATTTAAATAGGTTAAAATGTTATTAAAAAAAAAATTATTTTCTTTTTCTTTTAAAAAAAAAATATATATATAAATAGGGGAAAGTAAAAAAATTGATCGCCCGAGCAGGGACTTGAACCCTGGACCCTTGGATTAAAAGTCCAATGCTCTACCGACTGAGCTACCCGGGCACTTGCAATTTCGTTGCCAAGATTCCATCAACATCCTGATTGTGTATTACCTTCCAAAATATTCTACTTTCTAACCCACATATGACCAATTTCATGGGTAAAGGATCCATTCGTAACATGTTCGAAAACTGTCAAAATTTAAGGTGCAGATTCCAAAGGCGTCCTTTACCCTACCTTTTACCCTTTATCCTTTTACTTCACTACGCGCTTGCACGTATAATTTTGGATGTATTTAAAGAATGAAAATTAGACAAATTCCTGATACTTACCTAAAATATACATTTCGAAACCAATGGATGGCGGTGTTATATAAATGGGTGATCACTGGTTAATTTGGGTCTGTTGTGTTAATACACATAAGTAATGAGCCATGCTGCTCGCCGGGCTAAGAAAATTAAGAATATAAGATTTTAAATGGAGTAAGTTTTCTTTGGGAAGACGGAGAGAAAGAAGTTATAATTATTGTACCATCGATAAGATTGAAATTTCAGGCCAATAGCTTTTAAGATGACTTAGTAAAACGCATACGCACAGACTGACTGACTGACAGACGGACAGACGGGCAGACGGACATGGCTGTATAGACTCAGCTTCTCATGCTGATCAAGAATATATATACTTTTTGGGGTCGGAAACGTCTCCTTCTGTGCGTTACAAACAACTGACCAATTTTATAATACCCTCTGCAAGGGTACAAATATGTACATATGTATTTATTTTGTTGTGGATATATGTATACATAAGTATATGTGATTCGTATGGTTGTTCTCGTCAACCGTTATCATTGTTTAAATTATTTGTTCTCTTCTACATATGCCAATTCAAAGTATTTTCTCTTATACAGCATATAAGCATATATGTACTTATGAATTTATTATTTGTATATATGTATGATGTATATACATTTAAAGTGGACAAATGTTTGATATAAATAGCATATTTAATACTTTTAATTGTTTGAGTTTAATAAAGGTATAATATGTAATGTAAAACGTCTAAGAAGTTGTACTGCCTAATATACATAACTACTTAACTTATCTTATTTATGCAAAATCAATACGAGGCGAAGAGCACATCGAACGATTTTGCTACAAAAGTCCAGATTTTTCCCATATTTTCTTATTTATTAAATTTATAAAAAAAGCGTTACTCCTTAAGGAGTATGTAGACTTTTTTTCTATTTTTAATATGCATTTCAAAAATTTTTAAAATTTCTGAGAACATTCATACGAATCTCCAACGAATCCACTTACTGATTAATGAGCTCGTTGTCTGATCATAAAAGACTTCTTATCGAGTCGAAATGGCACCCTAGCAACGAATTATCTTCACGAATTGCCTATAATTCCCTTTTCAATAAATTTACATTATTGTTTTAGAGTTCTATTTTGATTCACACGCGATAATTTGTCAAATTTTATTTTAACCAACATTTAAAATAATTATATTTTATCATCAAGACTGCGCAAAACAAAACAATATTCCAAAGAGACAAATTATAATAATTACAATTTTGATTTAAAAAAAATATTAAACTTAACATTTGGCTCGAATAAGCATCTGAACCGATTTAAGCGGACTAAAACCATTCCAACTCATGCTGTCGCCTTTGTAGTGTGTGTCGTTATAATATTTGCCATTGAGGTTTCTAATAATTAAATAACAAAACACCACAAAAATTAGGATTTAATATGGTTAAAAAATAAAGTTCATTTGTTACTTACGCTCCGGCACAATAATTATGCCACCAAGCGCCATTTAAAGCACAATTTTCTTTTGCGAGTTGATCATTGTCATGATCGTATGTGGAAAATGCTTGATTTAAATTTATAGATTTCATTGATTCCATTTGAGTCCCCGTAGATTTTCCCAATGACTCTAACTCATAGTTCTTATATTGATTGCCAATACTAAAATTATCGTATCTGACATAATTTTCGTTTCCATAATTATCAGTCATTTGAATGTAGAGTTCAAATTGTTGCGAATTGCTAATGCGATGTAAAAGGTCTAGTCCGACAAAGAATTCACCTGATATTTCACCAAAACCCTTTTGATAATCGGTCCAGCTTCTATTAAAGTTTTCACTACCATCGAATCGTTTGTGTATAACCATCCATCCTCCATTGTCCACTGCTCCATTGCAAAGGGCAAGAAACGGATCAAGAGTACCAATTTCAATTCGATTGATGCCCGATTTACGGCCATTGCAGCCGTTTTTCGAATTTCTCTTTTGACAGTTTTTCTGTTTTGGAGAATGTTGAATATATTAATAAATGTTATATCACATTGACTTTGCCACTTGCCTTCTCGATTTCTGTTCCGAATACAATAAAAAGGGCGAATGTACCTAGAATGATGACTGCACAAAGTACAATCACACTTATAGTTCGTCGATTCATAATAGAAAACTATTTCCAAAACTGTACAAATTGAATATTTAAATTAATATGGCCCTCTAAAACACTTGTGTCGTCTAGAAAAGATTTGATTAAAATGTCCAAAGATTCATTCCAACATGTATATATGTATATGTACTTGGCCTTTTGCCAGCAGCCGAATTGTTTGTTATCTCTTATACAAAACATAATCATATCGAAATATATATTCTTGTGCGGTATATTAATAAGTATTTTGGTTTATACTTGCTGCCAGTTTATTGCTTTCAAATCTTGCTATTTAAAATGTCAAGAAAATATCACAGATATTTGCGAACATGTTTCATATTTGTATGTTTACTTTTGCGTTAATTAGAATGACCATACTACAAATCTGGTCAAAACTTGGATGACTTGTATTTTAATTCAAAAATTCAATTCTTATTAGACTTGATAAATTTTTAGAAATTTGAAATAAATGAAACCGGAGTTAGGAATGACCAAATGCTCTCTATATTTATCGAATTTTAAGCGACTAACTATTTCTAAATGAGATGGATGAATAACGGAATTCAATTACATTTAAATATTTTTATATATTTTTTGTGGTTTATTTTAATTTTAACACTTTGGTCGAATCAGCAGTTTCATTGATTTAGGACATCGTCCTCCTAATGGATCCCAAGAGATACAGCTATCTTTAATCGGAAAATATCTGCGGTCTAAGTTGCGTTCTATTAAGTTTACCTCAGATGTTCCTTTATAATCTCCCAATGAATCCAATACATAATTGTGGGTATTATTAGCTATTCTAAAATCATCATAACTAGCGAATTCCAAAGGTCCGTTAAAATATCCCATTTCTATGTAGAGTTCATAACGACGCCAGCTGGTAATCTCATGTAATAGTTGGAGCCCGATAAAAAATTCTCCATCTATTTTACCAAAACCATCACGAAATTCAGTCCAGGTTCTATTAAAAATTTCACTACCATTGAATCGCCGCTGAACAACTATCCATCCACCGTCAGCTGTGTCATTATCGCAGAGGGCAAGAAATGGATTAATTTCACCCACATCAATCCAATGTATACCGGATGATCGGTTATTGCAACCGATATTTAATTGTCTCTCCTGACATGGGTTTCGGTTGAAAATTTCATCCTGATTTAAAAAGAGAAATTATAAAAATTTGCATAAATTTTCTTTTGCTACTTACCCAATGATCTTTGAGGTATATAAAAAGGATAAAAACTCCAACAATAAGGATAAGTGAACCAAACTTCATTTTTTACAGAATGATAAAACTCCAATTTATCAATAAATTTGTCTGCTAAGTTGCTTTACACTGCGAAAAATTAAAAGTCAACAAGGTAGTAAATACAAAATGCCGAACTAGAATAATTTTGTTCTTTTGCAGTCCGTTAGCAAAGAGACATTGACAGGCTCACGTGGAAATGTTGAGAGACTAAATTAAATATTTCTTGTCATGACTTTAGCAACAATTCAACTCTTATAAACGCATGATTCCTGTGCGTGCTCGGAATACACCCCGCGTCATTAGGTTGGGGCCACTTTAGTTAGCTTCTCCGTTTATTATTGAACAAGGATTCGGATATATTGGGATTGTCATGCCAACAATGATTAATATTTTACTTTTTTATACCATTGAATCATTCCTAGCGACAATCAAAAATTTTCCCATGAAGTAAGGGATATTTTCTTCTTCCAGAGACTATTTTAGCGGCCCATGAATTTTAGTTGGCGTCTTCAAATATTAAAGCGCACCTGCAGAAAAATAAAGCAACTTTAATATTTCTTCCCTATTCCTCCTGTAACTCCCTCGACTCACAAGTAACTTTATTAAGTTAAAATTAATTTAAATAAACAAAAAAATAAAAAACAAAAATTTGATGAAGCAAAAGATTGTGGTCCAACCATAATTGGTTGGGCTGATAACGGCAGTTCACTCCGGTACGCTATCCCACTACTGCCTAACACGGGAACTCTTGGCTGCTGGTTTTCACCCCTGGCCCGGTTCGTCCCTCCTTGGCCAACCTGAATGCCGCGGACTCCTCCATGGCACCCATATTGATGTCAAGCTTAGTGCGGACGTTCCGTCAACATGAGCTGGTCCGCTACACAGTGATTCCCAGCCTCAGGCCATCCCACAATCAGACCTCACAGAAGCGTGATTACAGAAGCTGCCAACCTTCCAGTCGAAATCGGATGGTTTTAATTTCAATTTTGAGTTACTTTTACGTTAATACAAACTGCTTTGCCGACGCTCGCGTTGCCAACTGACACTGCTTGACGACGGTGCAGAAAACATGTGTGTGGGGAAATTAAATAAAAAAAATTGCGTTCGCCAAATGAGGGAATAAGATTCTTTAAATTTATTTAAATAGGTTAAAATGTTATCAAAAAAAATTATTTTCTTCCAAGGGTTAAAAATATATATATATTAAATAGGGGAAAGTAAAAAAATTGATCGCCCGAGCAGGGACTTGAACCCTGGACCCTTGGATTAAAAGTCCAATGCTCTACCGACTGAGCTACCCGGGCACTTGCTACAGCTGTGCCCAAATATCAATAAAAGCAAACGTCTGTTTGCCTACGAAGTATTTCAAACAGTTTTTCGTGTGATTACTTTAAATTATATTCAATAATGCTTGAAGGTAAAATATAGTAAAATAAATCATTTGAGTAAGAGGTAAATCTTGTCATGTTAGCGCATGTCATGTGTACAGACCTTAATTCTGATTTACTCGACTCCCAAGATTGTAAACCTGAAATATACTTCTGTCGCTCTTCCCTACAGGAACATTTAAGCAAATGTTTACCATTTTGGCCGGCAAATTTTAAATTTTGACTCAGCATCCGATTTGGGTTGAAATTCAGATTTTTCTAACAATAAGAGCCCCCGTTTAATGACTTCATACCAAAGTCCTTTTTTCTTGAACTTCGAATGAAAGTGAATTGAATTCCGACATCTTACAATTTAACAAAACTTCAATAGAAATTAAATTATTTTCAACGTCTAAGAAAATGAGTTGGCAGGATGTTAATTGATTAAAAATTTAAAATTATTTCTTTAAGGGCTTCACATCAAAATAATCGGTTGAAATATAGTTTTATGCTGTATTTGATGGTTGCTTAGGTTTTCAACACACAAGGCAAGAGTGTTTGGTCCAGAAAACCCACTGATATTCATTCCTAGTAAATTTTTCTCACGTGTCATAAAAAATCAATAAATACTGTATTGAGCACTTTCTTAAATTAATAAAGTAAAATCAAAAAAGTAAAATAAAAGGAAGAAATGGACTTGAAGCCTGGACTCTTGGATTAAAAGTCCAAAGATCTACCGACTGAGCCACGGAGCTGGCTGTGATTCTGGAATGGATCCCAAAAATGTTAGAATTCAAAAATGAAAGGATAGTGGTAATTTGAATACATTTTAAAATAGTTTTATTTTGTTTTTGTTTTGCTTGTTATGACATATTATCCATACATTTTGTTTACATAATTCATCTTGTTCTTTCTCGATTTTATTTTCATTATAGTTTGCAGTTTGCATTGCATATGAAATTTCAACTCATATTTAGTTAATAGATACATATACATATACAAATCGCGTTTAAAAATTAATTTACGTAATTTTAGTTTGTTTTGTTCTCTTTTTTTTCATTTTTATTTAAATATTTTTTTTTTTTATACATGGAATGCAGTTAAACTTTTTGCGCTCACTGTGCCCCTAACCCCGAAACATACTACACCAAATAAACAAAATTAAATCATTTAAAGAGAAACCGAAATGAAATAGAAACAAATTTAAAGTGATTTGAAAACTATGAAACGAAGATACAAAGGGATAAAAAGTAATAATTAATTTGTGCTAAGTACAAGTATTTAGTTTCTTTTTTTAGTTGCTGTTTTTTTGTTATCTGTTTTCATTTTTTTCACTAATTTTTATCTGGACTACTTTTATAATAATCATAATTTATGGTTCTTATAAGCTATGGGTTCACATATGTGTATATATGTATGTATATATATTTATATACTCTACCGATAAGTTCTAGAATGCACTAACCTTAGCTTAGCGAAAAGTACAGCATAAATAATTACATTACATTAATATTATGGGTTCCATTTAATTTTTTTGTGTTTTTTTTTTCTTTTTAACAATTTTTCGCTTTTAAATACATTTTTAGGTTTATATATTTAAGATTATATTTTTGTATATTCATTGTATGATGTAGGGAAAGAAAGGGGGGCTTGGGTTTAGAATTCGGCCGGGGGATTTTTTCACAAACGAAAGATAATGTTTATATGTATCTATACATTTTTTGTTTTAGCATTGCTTTTTTAAAATAAAACTATTCTAATGATGTTCGAAATTGCGCTACCGAGTCCCTGTTTGTTTTCCGAATTTGTTCTTCAGTTTTGCAATCGTTTTAGGTGCAAAATAATACAAATTATTGAAATTTTGAATCAAAATTATTAAAGCATTTCATCATACTTATAATGTTTATAATATTTTTTTTCTCTGTCTTCTTCAAGCAACTTTTAACAACACAAAAACATAAAAAACGCATTAAATTTAAAAAAAACTTTGAAAACTTTGATTTCCATTTGTTTTCGGGTTTTTGTTCCGTATTATTTTTGGACCTATTTACACTAAACAAGAAAGCCTTATATAGGATTTTAATCTAGGATGTAGGATGTATTAAGTACAGAGACACATACGCACTCACTCACTCAAACACACACTCAAACACACACACATGCATACATATACCGTATAAAAACGAAAAACTAATGCTTTATATAGAGAAATCACTTTGAAATTATTGCAAATATTCATATTTTGTTCGTTTTTTTTTTTGTTTATCTTTCATCATTCCATTCATCGTTTATCATTTGTGCTTCAGCTTATTAACTAAACAAATTTAGGCTAAATCTTAAGACTAACAGCTTTTCGAATACTGCTTAGAGAAAGAGGTTTATCTGACTGGTTGTGTAGGAAAAGTGCTGGAAAAGTGAGGAAAACTTTTGACAAAGTAATAACTATAGAGCCCAAGGCTCTGAAGGTGTTTTAAGGACGGTTTTTTATTATTTACTTTTCAGAATCAATTGAATATGATGATGTTTAAATTTTGAAAATTGTTTTCCAGTCTGATAAACCCAAACGAGTTGAGGAATCGAAGTTTATATCGTAGTTCTCCCAACTCGTTTCTTAGCTTAACACGAATCAGTTGCAAACAAGAAACATTGTTGTTCTTTAGGAGATGTTCCATTGAGATGTTCGGTAGATCGACGGCGTAGGCGTTTGTTTTTGTTGTTGTGTTTAGTGTTTGGAATTTATGTTTTTGAAGGGCAGGTATAGGTGTCAATGCAATTTGGTTCGGATGGATTCAGCAGCAGAACATATTCTCTTTATAGTCCAGCTCTAGCTCGGACTCAAAGTCTGATTCCTGATGCTGAGGCTCCTCCTGCTGCTGATCATCATCTGTCTGCTGCTGCTGTTGTTGCCTGATGGTAGCCTGAGATCAGAACTCTTGCGGATACTTTATGCAATCGCCTGCATTGCCGCTGTTGTTGGCACTGACATTGGCAAATAGTGCATTTGCACCATTACCATTGCCATTGCCAGCAGCAGCACCACCAGCACCGCCACCACCAGCACCACCGTTATTAGCACCAACGCCACCACCTCCACCTCCACCTGCACCTGCATCTTGTGGACCTTGTGACTGATAGCCACCGGTAACACTGGCTGCCGCCGCCGCCTGATATGGTTCCTGATACAACTGATTGAGTCTCTAACCAGTACCCGAAAAGTGCCACGCGTCCTATGCGCTCAAATGCGCAAACTGTGACGGATGGATATCGAACTGATGATAGGGATGGCCATAGGGACCCATGTGATAGGGAACTATGTTCATTGATGCCATTTTGTGCTCCTTCTTCCATTTCATGCGTCGATTCTGGAACCAGATTTTAATTTGCCGTTCCGTTAAACAAAGCGCATGGGCAATTTCGATGCGTCGCCGACGCGTCAGGTAACGATTGAAATGGAATTCCTTTTCCAGTTCCAGTGTTTGATAGCGGGTGTATGAGGTCCGTTGTCGTTTCGTCTCGCCGTTGGCATTCACAGTACCTAAAAAGAAGTATATATAAATAAATAAAATGCCATTTAAATGTTACTAAAGCTAAAAATTAATTTATTTTGGATAAGATATAAAAATAGGGCTTCAATCTTCTTGCATTTTATGGAATAAAAGCAGGAGATTATTAAGTTTCGAAGATTGTATGAAAATGTAGCATACCTTTGTGGGCAAAGTAGTTGTTTTAATATGAATGAAATCGGAATTTCATTAGTGTTTCTATTTTTTGTACTAGTTACCCAAATATTTGAAGCGATTTCCGCCTAACTTAATTGTCAATAAAGAAAACACAAATCAAAATATTATGATTATGTTGACATCCCATGCAACATATTTTGTGGACATTTACTTTCCTTTTGGCTGTAATGACGTTTCTACTCTTTCAACATGGAATGCATTTAATTAAATTTTATTTTGCGCGGCAACTTTGTTAAGAAAAGTTTCATTTTATCAATGGGCCATGACCCATATAAAATCATTGAAGCGATTTAAGAAACTTGCGACCATGAGAGAAATCATCCCACACCACAACACAACACAACATAACACACACACATACGTGCGTTTGTGTGTATGTGTTGGTGAAGAGCAAATGTTGGTGTTCCCAGCCAGTCAGCAGTTCCTGTCTATCACATTGACTGACTGCCACACATTTCCCTCAGATCGAGCCAGATATAAATACTAGATAGATATAACATCTAAAGCATTGTCTTTTCAACTCTTTGTATGCTGCTTTGTGTTTTGGGCCGGGCCAATTGACTTTGGTCATAATAACACGCCACGGTAAATGGCTTTTAAAAAGTCTACTTTTGCCATAGAACCGCCCCCTCATTATGAACGACGCTTTTCGAACGCCCTCGTGTTCGAGTACGAGACACACACAAAAAAAAAAAAACACAAAAAGAGATGACAAAACTTTCAGAAGGGGGCGATCGACCACGGACACGGACGAAGAAAAACGGCAAATTGTCATTATATGGCAAGAGAATTTTAGGGGGCCACAAAAAGAGAAAACTGTGTCTTGTTATTTTCTTTTGCTTTTTTTGTGTTTCTTTGTGTTTTTTGGCAAACAACATCAAACTAAAGCAGCTGTCACAAAAGCAGAGGGGCAATACCTTTTCATGTATTGTTAGAATACTTTTTCGTTTTTGGAATTTTTGTTGTTGTTGTTGTTGTTTGTGTTGCTGCCACCAAATTGCACTTTGACACGTCATATTTATGAAATGCGCAATGTTGCAGAAAATCACAATATAAATGAGAAAATTAACTGCTAGTCAGAGTGACAGAGAGAGAATAAAACACGGCAAATGCCGCTCCGTTGAAATAGTATGTAGTACAATTTATGTCCACTTCAACCTTACCTGATTGCCTAGAAACGCCTGACAGTCAAAGTGATAGTCAAGAAATTTGACTTTATTTAGATCTGATAGAGGAACAATTGGTTAATTTTTAGAGGGAAAATGCACTTTGGTAAAATATCTTTAAAGCGTTGATATATATGTACGAGACATATCTCTCCAATTTCGAAATTACCTAAATTTAACATGGCATCTTTTTGATTATGCAAGTATTAACTCAATTTTGGAAATAGTTTTTGAATTAGGGTCGTTAAAGTATCCACTGAGCTAAAAATTGAAATATTCAACGAACCAAATATTATATTTTATGTTTAGTTATTTGAATTTTATGTTTCATTCTAAGGCGGATATAAATATCTGATAATTGAAATTTTCTTATTGAATTTGTATTTGGTTTGTTCGCTTCAAACAACATTTTCGGTACGATATTGGAATGGGAAAGTATTTCAAAACAAATGTTCCTACTTCTCAAATACTTTTTATGCTTTTAAGTAGTAGTAAACATTTCATCCCAAACATTCTACGATTCTATATATAATTCACTTTTGATTAGAATATTATGGAGATTTGATAAAGAGCTACAATATAGATTGATACGACTTTTTACAAAGGAAAGTCACCATTTTAATCTGTATAGTAAAAAGCAAAATAAAAATATAATAATTATATAGTTAAATTAAGAGGAACCTATTAAATAATATTTTAACAATGCTATTTTTTGTAAGCCGGAAACTTTTTATACCATACACCCATAGGGTGAAATGGTATATTAAAGTCGCTAAAATGTATGTAACAGGCAGAAGGAAGCTTTTCCGACCCCATAAAGTATATATATTCTTGATCAGCATCAACAGCCGAGACGATCTAGCCATGTCCGTCTGTCCGTCCGTCCGTCCGTCCGTCTGTCCGTCCGTCTGTCCGTCCGTCCGTCCGTCCGTCTGTATGAACACCTAGATCTCGGAGACTATAAGAGCTAGAGCCACCAAATTTGGTATGTAGACTCGTGTCATATGTACGCTTATCGAGTTTGTTTCAAATGTTTGCCACGCCCCCTACCGCCCCCGCAAATGATATAAAACCGATTTTCTTAAACACCATAGCAACTAGAGACACAAAATTTGGTATGTATATTTGCTTTGTAAATGCGCACATTTTGTATTTGTAAAAATTTTGCCACGCCCCCTACCGCCCCCGCAAATTAAATAAAACCGATTTTCTCAAAAACTATTTTAGCTAGAGACACAATAGTTGGTATAAATATTTGCTTACTAATTGCGCACATTTTTGATGTGTAAAGATTTTGCCACGCCCCCCTCCGCCCTCGTAATTTGAAAAAACTCGATTATCTCCCGTAATTTTCTACCTTGTGCAATCAAATTTAGCACACTTAAATTTGATACTAATATCAAGCAAAATACCAAATTTGATCAAAATCGGAATAAAAATAGCCAAGTTATGCATATAAACGTTTTTCCATGTGGTTGGAAGTGGCCGTTGGCTGGTGGGGCGCTAGGGTGCTCGTTTGCTTGAATGAGCGAAATACTAAGATATGCTTCTAAAAAGCATGCAAACAGATTTTTTTAAAAATACGAAAATGCATTGGTTATTATAAATTTAAAATATTTGTTTTACTGGTGTATGGTATATCCAAGTCGGCGAGACGACTTACTTACTTCATTTCTTTTCATTTTGTAACTAATTGAAACGCTAGACATGCATTATATATTTTGAAAATTATTTAAACAGTTTAAATAAATTCGAAATAAAAGCTAAACTATTTATTTAAAGGTCCAATAACAAGTAAAAAGTTTTGCTTCCACAAATTGTCAATGTTGTTTGGCGTAATAGTTTCAGTTTTAGTTTCGTTGTCGACGACGACGACGACGACAAAAATGTTGGCGTAGAATGTGGCAAATGTGTCAGGCCGCATCAATCAGTAGGAGAATCTAAATGGAATTTCTGATTAAACTTGAAATTAATTACCACTCATTTAATTAAAATGAATTTGACTGTGAAGCGCCAACACACACACTCAAACACACCCTCAGACACACACGCAAACACATACATGGACAAAAGCGCCAACATCAAAAGCACTTTTCCTAGCCGAAAGAAAAAACTTAGTCTAGATGGCATCCTCTCTTTGGTGAATGGGTTAAAACTAATGACCAAGTAAACAGCAAGCAGACAGTAACCAGACAACATGACCATCAGACTTCATCAGTCATGAGGGGGACAGAGACACAAAACAAGAATGAGATAGAAAGAGAGAGAGAGAGAGAGAGAGTGTAACTGCTTGCTGTTGGCTTGAAATTGAATTGCAGTGAGTAGATATAGAATAAAATGTATACAACCAACTCTGACCCATTTCAGTTGTCAGTCAGGTTATCAAATTTGATTGCGCAACCAATATTTCTAGTTGGCCATTAGCCAGTGCAGTCTAGGAATTGCCAAAAACTTTGTCAGACATTGTGTCAAAAGAATGATGCATGATGTGCAGACGTCAAAATGTTTTAGCAATATTTTTTTTTCATTTCCAGAAGGAGTTACCAATTTCCCTGACCTTGCCACTCACACATAGAGAAAAAACTTGCTTGAAAATCAATAAAATGAAAAAACATATCTCAAGTCCAGACAACTTTAAGCCCAAATAGATTGAAATTAATTTCAAAAACTTGGTTTTCAATGGTAATGCTTGGGGGTTGAATATTGCAAATAGTGAGTAAGTGGTCTAGGTAGAAAAGACACAACATTTGTGTTGGCCGTCAGACCATTTACAATTGTCAAATGTTGCAACTGTCATACTCATGTTGCAATTTGTTTACACAACACGCAACGCAACGCAAGAAGCAGAGGCGGCATCCAAAACGTGGCAGACAAGAGCAACATTTGCCAAATGTATCTAAAAGATACTTATGCTTATTCTTTGATGAGGTTTACTAAGAACAACTAGTTCCAACTAAAGACATTCAACTAAAAATGAGAATCAAGGAATTGGAAATTATTTTCAAAATTACTCAACCAATATCTCCTGAGATGGTTAGATCGTGTCTGTTTAATTTCCAACTAAAGATCAACATATATCCGATGGAAAACTACAACCCATTGGGGGCTTTATGATATTCCCCTTCTCTACACTCTTGTATCTCAAAAGCCGAAATGTCAACACTGTGGCCAAAACAGAGACTGAGAGACACAGAGAGAGTGAGAGAGAGAGAGTGGAGGAAGAGGGGCACAACTTCTTACTAACTACATAAGTAGCGCAACATTTTCATCGTCATCGCCCTCCCCGGCCCTTTGCCACTGATGCCAGCGATGAGTTGACAACAGAATCGTCCGGCACCTGGCATGTCATATCACTATCACCATGCGCGAGAGGCTGTGGATGGGAAATCGGGTGAATATATATATGAATGTCGCTTCTTGACAGCGCCAATGAGCGAACATTCGAAGCGTTTTACAAGTTTGTGCCCGTTTTTTCGTTTTTCCCTCTCTTCCCCCTTAACCCCTCTCACTCAACAAGATGAGATGTCTGGGCATTTTGTGAAATACTATATAGACATATTGGATTTTGCATATATCTCTCTTTATGTATATATCTACAGTCTCATGAGTGAAGAATCTGCTGCTTGTGTGCGACATTTGTTTGGTGTTCTTTTTGCCTATGTCTGCCCTTATGAAGAGTCTTTATCCTTATTAAATGGACAAAGACATTGCAACTTTTACACTTTACTTAGTGTATTCCCAAGTCGTTGATTATATAGTGTGCAACATTCTATTTGGCTGTATACTAAGCATTTGCATTGCATGTAAGATGACGTCAAAATGCAAGAGAGAGACCAGATCAGAGCACAGTTGACAGACGCTTAACATATCAGTTGAAATTTGAAAATTTCTTGTGCAGCATGCAAAAGCAGAGGGACGAGAAGAAAAAAAAAAATCGAAATTCTTTCAGAATTTATTAAGTGACGATGCCGCTTTCTGGCCCATTGGCTCTTCTGCAATTCAAATTGCCATTGTTCAGATTTGGGAACTACTCTCCTTACAATCCATTGAGTTTTGCATATCTCTCGCTGTGATTGACACGAGATTAGCATACATAAAACATACACTTAACATGAGACCAGAAGACCAAGAGATGGGCCACTCCTGAGACAGGTTCAAAGTTAAGCTGAAAACCTTTGGCGTAGGTCAAGCTGCAAAACTAAAGTTTAATTGTTCTTTCTCTGTTGCTTGTCCGAGAAACACTTGCGGCTTGTCACAAACACTTGTAGTAGTCATTTGTCACAGCAACTGTACAGAAGGTGTGACAGAGAAGGAAATATACAGATGGAGAGAAAGACAGAGAGAGCAACACAACACATCGCTGAACAACCTCGTCATTGTAATCAGCAACGTGTGCGGTATAAAACTCAGCAGAATCAGCACCTGGATATACATACCAACTTGTATATGAACAATCATCTGGCTGTTGGAGTTTTGATCTTATCGTGCAAAAAGTGTTTAACCCCTACGATCGACTTCAGTATACCCCTTAATCAAAGCACATAATCGAGGTGAGTTTGAATTATAAAGACTAGCATCATAGTAATTATAGAAGCGTACTAATAATTAAAAGCTCTTAAATCATGATACCAAAAGACAAGTTGATTTGTCTGCTCAGCCCTCTGTTCTAAGAATGTGAAATTGCCCTCTAAAGTATGCCACATACATTAGAATAGTTAATTTTATGGGATTTATAAAGGACTTTTGAAATGTATTTAACCATGTTAAATGTTTGCCATAAAAACCATCTTGGAGCTGAAAGATATTTAAAAAGTTCTTCCTAATTTTTTTAAAGTGGTTTCTTCGACTGTGCATTGCATATTTTAGAGGGCGATTTCACGATTAATGAAAAATTCATATCTTCTTCAAAAATTAAAGTGTAAGCATATCCTATAAATCATTTGGGTAAACATAATAGCTATAACTATTTTTGAGATAATATAATTTATAAATATTTACTCTACCTTCTATCTAATTAATTACTTCAAGAAATCTCCCGATTGTTTGTTAGACTTTATAAAGTTGTAAGATTTTTAAATTGTAATTTGATCTACAAATTTTGGCCCACTTCTGCTGCGATAATCATAAATCATTTGATTTTTCTGAAAACTTAAGTGGCTAACTAAATGGTTACATTTTATGGCTACTTTGAGGCCAACGAGTGGCTAATGAGACGTTTAACCGAAAACAAAACAAAAAAAAACCATAAAAACCATTATCAATGTCAAAATTCCCACTAAAGATCATTTGTCATAAGTTGAGGGGACAAAAGAAGTGAAGTGAAAAGAAAGGGGAACGTTTAAATACTGTAGATAAAGAAATTAATATATATATATACAAACATTATTTAATGGATAACTTATTAAATATATCTTGTAGGTTTTTGTTTGATTTGTTTCACTTTCCTTTGTAAGGTTTATTTATTTTAATTCTCTTCAGATTTTTGCTTTGTGTGTGTAATATTTGTTCCATAAATAAATCAACTTCAGACATAGGAAAGATACACAGAGAGTGAGGAAGCGAGAGAGAAAGAGACAACTTTGGCCATGCTTCAACTGTGCTGGATGAAATAAATCTTTGGATCCGATCGGAGAGAAGATCTTCAAGTGAGAGAGCGAAAGCAAGTCAAAAGGGCCGACCATGGGTCGTTGAGGTCTGGGACATGTGCAGCGGCGGGTTAATTCCTTTCGGAAAAAGAGAATTAATCAAATATATATCCACAGAGTAGCACAAGATGTGTGCCCTTCCCCCCAGCTTCCCCTTGAGTCTGTGTGTGACTCTCGCTGTCTGTGTGCGAGTTGCATTCCTTTGGTGATAAATGATGATGCTCGAAGTACGTTTTTTTCTTCATTTTCGTTTTTATTTTTGGGGGCATGCGACAAATGATGTGACATTTCTGATAATGAAAGTGTTGTTGAAGACACGCGCTAAAAACACTGAAATTTCAAATAGAAATAGTTTTAGGACAACAGGTGTTTGTCCACACACCATTAAAGGACTATTAAATAGTAGTTACAGATGAGAGTAAAATCGAATGAGTCCCGGAAGACGCACCGCACCGAGTCAAGACCATTAATCACAGTCCTTAAATAAAGTGAGGAAACTCTAGCCACTTTCACGTAATAAAAAAAAACAGAGAAATAAAGAACGTCAAGAATATGAAAATACGCAACAATAAGTTCAATATTACATTGCTTGAGAAAGGGGTGGACTTGTAGATACCCTTCAATAACTTCAACTTCAAATGTACAAAGATATCATTATCTTTTACCACCTCTTGTGTGAAAATACTCAAACCTCCTTTTGGCTAGAGGGTAAAATGGGAAAATTTCAACCATTCTCCCTCAAATTTGCCTACTTTCGAGTTGAGGAATTGTGCGTGTCCCTTTGCGTTGCGCCTGCATTTTCTTCCTTTTTTTCTTTTTATTTTTTTGCTTTCCGTTTTGGTTTTCGTGAAAAATGGAAATTATGTCAAGAAGTAAATTGATTATTTCGCTTTAAAGCATTTTTCAATTTATATTCCGTGTTTTGTGTTGTCAACAACACGACGAAACACAACATAATAGTTGCTGTTGTTTTTGTATTTGTTCGTATTATTTTATTTTTGTTATTGTTGTTATTTATTTTTTATTTTGCAAGACCCATTGAAGTGAAATGACATCATGTGCACAGCAACAGCAAAAAAACAACGGAATAAAATGGAAAAAAAACTTCTCTCTCTCAATATGTACCTACCCATATTCACGCCTTGAGCTTGAAAATTAGTTAGGGGTCCAACAACAGCTGAGCTGATGCGGTTTTGTTTTGTGGCAGCAGCAAATTAAACGAACTGAACCTTGAAGCAGCTCAAAAGGCAAGAAATAGTGTGATTGAGCAGCATATGGTTTCCGGTTTACAAAGGGGCAGAACAAATGGTTTCTTTAGCTTAAAGGATACAATTTTGAGAATCGTCCGAGTGAACGAATTCAATCGAAAATATAGTAAAAACTGTTTAATCTTTAAGTGTATAAAATTATCGCTGTGAACATCGTAAAAATATTTAAAATGCTAAGATGAAATAATGGATTTAACAAAATCAGTTTGATCAATCGAAAAATAGCTAAGAAGTTCTAAAAATTAACCCATGTTATGGATGTATATGTAATGTTTAAGTAAATATCTTGCAAATTTGAAATCGAATAGAAAATATAGCAACTTGAACCGTCTCGATATCGCACAAAGTGCTCCACAGTTTATTAAGAATTCTTTCAGTAGAAATATTCTTTAAGGAAAACCTTTGAGATCACAATAAAGCGACTTTGTTTAAAGGATCTTTAGGATATCCTGGATGATATTTTAACATTTTTTTTAGTCTAGTTGCGTTTGATGCCTAAATAATGTATTAGTATTTTTAAGGCTTGTGTATTTAGATTTGTTTATTTAACGAAGTTATATGGGAATTAGTCGTCAGTAATCGATTTCAAATTATGATTTCAAACTAAATAGCTTGAAGCACAGAACGACTGATAGTATTTATAGAAGGCTTTTCATGACAAGGTCAGTTTAAATTCGAATAAAATAAATATCTTTTGCCATGTTATTAAACTAACTACAGATCACTTCAGATACAGTCATAAACTTCTATTAGTATTCTATTAATTTTCAATGGTGGAGCAGATTGATTTTAAATAGAGCATGATTTGATCTTAGGTCAAGTTTAATTGAGGCAATTTTTTCTTGTATTATAATAATGAAAATTGCATTTAAATGCCACCATTCTCTCATCAAAATCACATCAGCTAGCAAACACTGCAATTGATGGATCGTTGGGCAAATGGTTTAAATGCCCGACCATACGATGAATGAAAATGCAAAGAAAGAAATATGAAAGATAATTGAGAACCTAACGCCATTGACAGTAGCCCTTGAAGCACTCATAAAAAATTCATCACAATTACAAACAATTGCCACAGGATGCGAAAAAAAAAGGAGGCAAATTATTAATGGAAAATCAATGATGAGAGCGAGCAAAAAGAAAGGGAGTTAAAGGGAACAAGAGAGAGAAGAGAGAGAGAGGGAGAGCGGGAGACATAGAAGTGGAAGATCTTTTTAAAATTCTTCATCAATACCCGTGATTGATTACACGTTGCAGTTACTCTGTTTTTTTTTTATCATTCCTTGCTTTTTTATGGTTTTGGTTGGTCCAGCGCCAGTCAAAGACCTCCGCACTTAATCATCGAATGACCAGAAGCCAGACGACGATGACGATGACGATGACGATGATGACGAAGATGCGGCGTTCATTCAACTGAAAGACGACCCAGAACCAGAACCAGGAACATCACAGAACGGGACGAAACACCAAGACCAGGACACTCATTAAAAATGGGTGCACCCTGCTGCAAATGCAGTCAACTCCCTGATAGACGAAGGGCAGAGAGAGAGAGAGAGAGAGTAGCAGGGCGGTTTCGTCTGTTTATGCGCCTTTTACACGGGCAACCCAAAACAAAAAAAAAAAAAACCATGAGGAAAAAAAACAGGTTCCTTTATATGGGGACCTAAACTAATTTATAAGCGCATGCGCGACTGACTTGAATGTTTTGTATGTGTGTGCTCCCTACTCGGGAGCCCCATAATTAACTGAGGTAGTCATTTTGAATTCGAACATGAGCGCGCACTCACTCACACATGTTTGCAGCATCTCATGAGATAGAGAGAGGTCCTCCTCTCTTTAAATCAGAGATAAACGATAATTATCTGAGCGCAAAATGCGCGCATAAATAATTTGCAAGAAGTCACATTAAAATTGTATCTAAAAGATATGCTTTGCCTGATAACAGCAGCAGAAAAAGGAATACTAAAGAATACCTGAATAGGGGAATCTTGCTCTCAGAACCATGTTGCGATATTTCTCAGAGATGAGTTCGTGTCACGAAGACTTTTAATTAAAGTTTCATATGCTAAAAGGTGGAGAGAATCCAGCATATTTATTCATCACCATTTGAAGTCGTATCTAATAGTATTTTGATTTCAATAACTATCAACTGGGTAAGAGTAATATGTTTAATATATATCTAAAAATCAATCAGTCAATCAACATTTAAAGAGGCATTTCCATTAAGTATATATAAGTGCTATCCAATTAAAAGGATATATATAAATATATTATGAATAAAAGTGGGAAATTGTTTAGTCTGGTATTTTTATTGTCGTCATTTACTGAACTTTGATTGTTAATTTTGAAGGATTTTAAATATTTCCTGATTAATAAAATTTCAATGTAATTTTATGGCAATTCACGTTGTCATCTCTAGTAATTTTGCCAGTTTCTTCATTTTTGCCCCGACTAAGCCTCAGACATGTTCTTGAACAAGTCAAAAGCAAACTTTCTGTGGCATTTGTTTGTATTTCGTTTTTAATGTTTTTTTTCTTCGTTTTTGCTGTGTTTTCAGTGATGTTCCCTGGGAGCCTGCGACGCGCCATTAAAAATTAAAAGCTCATTAATTATGCAGATAATTCATTTATTATATTTTCAACACAATAGCAGTGAGGCCAGAAGCCCTTACCCCTCCCTTCGATCCACTCTTTCTCCTTGGCAGCTTGGGGCATAATTTGTTACTCAGCTCATTATTTTGTATAATAGTAGTAGGATATACATATATACAAGGTAGACGGACGGAAGTGGCAACTGTTTCGAATTGAAAACAATTATTGGGTTTTCTAAGGGTTGAACTCTCGAAAGAGTCACGTGTCTCTCCTTATCTCTTTCGCTCTCTCTTTATCCTCGTTGGCTGCTGCTGTCCCTCTTCTTCCTTTGGGGGGCGTTTGCCAAAGTTTAAGCCCATCCGTTGCAAAGATAAAGCACTTAAGCACTTTCAGGTTGATATCAAATCAACAGGTTTTCAATTTGATTTTAATTGTTGCGATTGGTGATGGGGTTGCATTTGAGGTATTCAAAAGGGTGAAGCAGTGAACACAGTTGGATTTGGATTTAAGTAAAGTTACGGTGGATTATTTCATAATTAGTAGTATTAGAAGTTAATAAAACGCAGCAGCAGTTATTGAATCATGCCAATAAATTTAAACAAATTGAAATACATACATACATTGTGTATCAGCCGCTTTAATCGTTGGAATCAACAGGTTATTATATAGTTATTTATATATGTATATGTGGTTTGAAATTTATTGATTTTCGATTTAATTTGTAATGTTAATTTAATTGGCGGTAGTTTAAACATTCAATTATATTTATAATTTTTAAAACATGTTGCCTTAACTTTTATATAGTTTTTATCGCAACGTTTAATTGTTAACTTTTATGGGGTTAAATTTATATTTGAATTATATTATATGTATGTTTATTTATATGTACATATATTGAAGTCTGTTCTCGTTCATGAATCGATTTGAAATTTTATAAGCTTTCATTTTCAAATCTTTTTGGAGTTATTTGAAAACCTATTAAGTTGAAAACAAACACAGAAAGGAGATTTCTGAAAAATTTGTCTAGAATAAGAAACTGGAGCTGATAGAAAAAAGATAAATGTTGTACAAAATTTGGGATAAATCAAAAACCCAAAACAAAATTATATTTTTAACCAGATACTTGTGAATTTTAAAAAGATATTTGTGAATTACTTTATGTTGAGTTGTTCGTCTTATAGTTGAGTTGCGGTTATAAAGAAATTCTATTTATTACATAGTTTAACGTTGATAGATATTGGTATAGGCTCAAGACCAAAATTGTCCAGCTTAGCTGACCCCTCCCCGTATATTTTCGCATAAAATTGACTATTTATTTTCCGCCTTACCTCAACATTTAAATATTTAAATATTAAATATGTTAATCTCCCGCCGAGTTTGGGTGTCAAACTTCTTGTCAAAGCTCATCTACCGGTTTCAATTTTTTGGTATTTGTTTAGAGTTGGCTTCCAGCCCACATGCTAACTAATTAAATGGAAACAGCAGACAGCAAAGAAAAAAAAAAACAAACGCTGAGCACTCGGGCGATACAACAAGGCAATCAAAATTAGCTTTGCTTTATTTTTTTTTCCTATATTTTGTTTTATTTCTTTTTATTGTATTTTGTTGTATATAGAAAACAAAAGTATTCAACATGGCTGCCATGTCAAAAGAGGAACAACAACAAAAACAACAACTGTATGAAGCTGCGGCTCATGATGAAGATGAAGCTGACGATGCTGAAGATGGTGAAAAAAAAAGTCAGGCGCGGAACAAGTTTTTGTTTTTCCTCTTTTTTTTCTGATTTCTTTCTTTCATTTTTTTTTTTTCATGAACTTGCTACAAAGGTGTCTTTAAAAGGGTACAAAAAATCTTTTAATTTCGACTTTTTACTCTTGCGGTTGCTACGATGTGCAAATTTGCTGCCAAGAGGGGGTTGAGGAAGCGAAAAGGATGCAGCAGAAGAAGGAAGCATCCGCCCGCCTTTTAATGAACCGCGAAGTGCAGAAAAAAAGGAGACAAACAAAAATTGAAAGTTAAGTAAGTTTCTGTAGCTTAGTGTAAAAGTTGAAGTTACTTTTGCTCCTTTGCTCCCCTTTATGATTTTTTCATCGCTGATGTCGTCGTTGTTGTTGTTGTTCGTTTTGTGGCCCCAAGGGCAGGCCGCCAACAAATTGCAATTGTTGCCATTGCATTCGAGCTGTCATTGTGGGGCACAGAGGCGATCCACGGCCAGTTTCAGATGCACACACACATGACACAGAGACGTGGCATAAAAGGGGGGTTGAATTTGTGGTTAATAAATTCTCAGAAAACAATTATCGTGAATATATTCTTTCATCAACTTTGGGAACTATGAATATAAGTGGCGTAAACATTTTAATATATTTTTAGCACATATTTTTACTACTCTGGCTTTTAACAGAACTTGAATACATTTATGAATTATATTCTTAATGATTTATGTTTAGCTTGTCAATCTTTCCTCCGCATTATGAAAATTAGGCTTTTCGTAATCATTTTAATCCTGATATTTTGATTTGTATGGAAATGAATATTTTATCGATTGGAGTTTAGTCATCAGTTGCATTGGTCTTATAACCTAATAAATAAAACATATTTTTAAAAGCGGTTTTCTATCATTATAAGAGACCTCTTCGAGTTCATTACATATGAATCACCTTGCTGACCCTTAAATTTAGACTCGTTTAGCACACCATAAACAGGAAAAACAACACTAACAGGAGCAGCAACAACAACAACTGCAAAAACTAGATATATGGCCAGGAAAAGCCAAGTGGAAATGCTAGACATTTAAATCGAATTGGCTTCAGGGTAACAGGGCAATGTTTATTCCTTGGCTATTTTTTGTTTTGGTTTTGTATAGTTTTAATCTGCAAAATGTAAGCCAACATTGCACGTACAAGCAGTCAGTAAAAGATACATAGATACAAACACATACACACACACACACACACACATGCCACGCGTGTAACTCAATTTTCAATGGAGGTGGAAGCACACGTTTCCATCCGTTCCATTGTGGCATGATTGGTAACAGGAGGAGGTGACACCAAAGGGGGCGAGGGGGACACACAAAGTTACTGCAAAGTTAAACCCACAAGACAGACAAACCACCGACTGGCTGGCTGACTGGCTGACTGGCTGACTAGCTCGTGGGTTTTGTTTTTTTTTTTTGCTGTTTTGTCTACTCAGTCAAATAGTTTTGCCGCCTGCATTAATAATTCACAATTTCATCTCGAATTGTATGCGATTTGTGATGGTTTTCCTTTAGAGGTTTGTGCAAGTTGAGCCCCGCCTGTTGCCGTTTTTATTTTTCGATGTTTTTTCTCCTCTTTTTTCTTGCTCGTTTACTTTTTACACCTTGTTTTCCTTTTTATCTTTTTTTTTTTTGGTAGGAATTTGTAGGCAGTTATACTGTGGTTTCAATACCGTTAAAAATGTGCGAACAATATGTGTATGATACTTCAAGATGATAATAATTTCCTACAAAACCCTAAAAAACCTTTAAAAAATATTACTTTACAGGCGGAAGATTTGAAAGCAATTAGTTTCAATTTTCTACGCCCTTTTAAAATTATATTTAAATAGGATAGCTAAATCCTTGGCTACCGAAAGTTTTACGTTACTCATAGGCTTGGACCCACTGTGCTTTAGTCATTTCATTTTAGTTAATGCGCAAAGGGATTAATATTCTATGCGTATCTTTGGCTAAATCTGGGGAAAGTGGCAAAGTGAAGCGAAGACTATGAGGGGGAGAAGCAACCAAGTTGATAAACAGGAGTATCTGAAGCCGGCCGACCTGGCCAATCTGCAGATGTGCGCCAATTTACGCCTGAATTTGATAAATTCCCATGCAGCGTTGCCGTGACATTCAGTTGAATTTATGGCTCGCACTTTTTCACCATTCAAATCGCAATTACTTTGCTTTATTCGCAATTTAATTTATCCCCTCCTTTTGCCCACCTTTCCTCCCTCCCTCTCTCTCTCTCTCTCTCAATGTGGAAAATGCAATCATGAAATTTTTATAAAGTGCAACTCTGCTTGAGCCAATGTGTTGTTTGCTCTCTAAACAAAAGGCAATACAGTTTATTGAAGAGTAAACAAAAATGGAAATTTTAGAACAATTTTGCGTATATATGTATACATAGATATAGATATAGATATATCTGCAGGCGCTGCTGCATTTGCATCTATCAGCGCTGGCACATCATCAGTCATTAGTGGCGCCATTGTTCGGGGATCGGCAAATGAGTTTCCCCTCCATTGTTACTGTCTGGCCGCAACTTTTGTGTTTCATTTCCTTCACTTTGTTTCTCTCCTCAGTTTTGTTTCTCTTCTCTATTTTATGCGCTTTTATTAACTTTGGCCAAAAACTGTCTGTGACCACTTGAAGGCATCATCATCAGCATCATCATCATCATGATTGAAGTTTTCTGGCTTTTTGGGTAAACAATTCTTTAAGTAATCATTCATCTTTGGGCTTTAAGCAAAAACTTTTCTTCACTTGCCATCTAAATGTGTAAGGGCCAAGTTTGATTTGGGCTATATGATGAGTGATATTTTTTTGGTTTTGTTCTTAGAGAGGTCTCTTTACATATTTATATATAGATTTGACCTACAAACAAACATTCAGACATTTGAAAATCCTAATAATATGAAAACGAGAGATATTGATATAAATTCCCTTTATATTTGTTAACAAATTGGTATTATTTTAGTGACAGAAAAAAGCGGGCTTTGCCATTTAATAGTTTTTATCAATTCTGTCAATTCTATCCAAAATAAATTCTAAAAACATTGCTTTATCAAAAATGTTTAATTCGATTTTTAATTACTTTAAGCTTAAAAGTGTTACTTGTTTAGATGTAATGCAAAGTTCTGAACCAAGTAATTGAAATATAAAAAGAAAAAGCTGAGCCTTGTTAAATTGTAGTATTTTGAATGAAGACTTGTTTTGATTTATACTAAATTGCAATTAATCTTTAAATTAATTAGGTTCGTTGGCTTATTTAATAAACCTTTCTGCATAAAAATGTTTAGCAAACAATTATAATATTCTAAAAGCGAATTGGCATTTATGTTTGTGAATTTTTCGTCGCATGTTGAATACCCCTATTATTTAACACATGAATTCAAATGAATTTTAATTCAGGCAAAGTGACAATTTTATTTGCTGAATGAGCCAACCAGAATTCATTAAGAACAATCAGATGTGGACAGGCGAAAAGAAAGGAAGCAACAACAATAACAAGAACATCAACAAGAAAATGAAAAAAGAAGACAATATGAATCTTCATTTCATTGTGTCTTTTGCCAAAAGTTTATATGCTTCATATAGATGGGGCGCAGATCTTTTGCCCATTAGCAACTAAGAATAACCGAAAAGATACCTAATAATAGGGGCTTGGGAACACCTTTTGGAAACCGAATCAGAGACCCAAAAGCAAAGGGGGGACGGAATCATCGAAGCAGGAAAAATTAATTTATGTTGTTCTACTGCATTTTCAGCACCTTGCATTTTATTCGCGCTCTCCAACATTATAAAAATGATTGGCTTGCCCTCGTCCACAGGGCAACGAGAGGGGAGCGGGGAAACGGGACCTTAGAAAGTCCGCAAAACAGCAAAAAAATAATAATAACAATCATTATGATTAAATGTAGCTATTTGAAAAGTCGTGTTCCAAGTTAATGAAAATGTAATTGAGCAACGAATGCAGTGCGGGTTTTGGTTCTTGTTTATCCCATTCCCTGTTCCTTGTTCTGGGTTGCTCTCCAGACATTGGTCTGTGGTGGTGTTGCTGCATGGTTGGGGGCTGGCAACTGGAAACTGGCAACTGGTATGGCGGTTTTTTGATTTTAATATGGAGAGCAGGAGCAGGAGGCACCTTGGCAGCATAGACACAAGTAGCAGCAGCAGCAGCAGCAGCAGGTCCATTCCAGTGAACAGACAAGACACCCCAGACCTGATCAGACCAGACTTAAAAGAGTCGAAGAGACTTTCAGGTCCAAGATCATATTTATTTTTGTTGCCTGGCAGCAGCAGCCTTCGTTTTTTTGTTGTTGTTGTTGTTGTCGTATCTTGTATCTGGCGTCCAACTCGTTTGCAAACTATTAATTTTCTATAACATCCTGAGCATCTGAAAACGTGGCCTTCGGGTTGTGCACCAGAGCTCTAACAGAAAAATCGACCAAAAATAAAAACGTAACCAAATGAAATGAAATCTTGGGCAAGAAAACGACGTTTTTCCAAGACATTTGCAATTTAGATTTGTGAAAAAGACCATAAATGAAAATAATAATGGGTCGAAGGTGGAACAGTTTGTTGAAAATGTTTGTTTTACACAGTTGTTGAGTTTCATCAATAATTTTCTTATATTATGATAATGGAGTTTGAAACTCGCTAGACAGAATCGATAGATAGAAATAGATTAGCCAGCCTTTATACTTAAATTTTTTGATGTAGGTCGATCTCTTTTAAAGCTAAAAGCTGATTGAAGTGAAATGCTCGAATTTAATGAGAGACTCCAGCCAAGTGTAAGTTAAAAATTGTCTCTCAGCCCGAGGCGGAAGACACAATTGGATAACATTTGAAAATTTTGTGTGTTTCTTCTTCTTATAAAATATATTATATAAGTATAACAAAAAATCCCCACTAATTAGGGTGCGGTGGTCGGTCATAGGAATGCCATAGAAGACGGAGAAACCGACCCGACGACCGCCTGCATTTTTTGTCTTCTGTCTCTGCACAAATTTAATAAATTGACAATTTGTTGGGCCGGATAGAGAGAAGGGGAAGGAAAGTCAAATGGGTGGGTGCAGTATAATGAGCATTTGACATTTCGTAAGTGATGTTGCAGTGGCAGGTAAGAGTATACAAATATATATATATGTATATACAGATATCTGCATATAGCCCAGCCTCTTTGATGATCTGTTTAGACAAAATTTCGCTTGGAATTTTGCCAGTTTTTGTCTTGTCAATTAGACAAATGAATGCAAACAACTTCACAAGATTGCATGCGATATTTAGATCGGATATACATACATCGACATCACTATATCTGATCTCGTTTAATGGATATGCTAAAGAAGCTGACATCGATGATGCCTCTCTCTCTCAAGCAGCTTTTGCAGCTTCTGGCCAAGGTGTTTCGCAGAATTCTCTCATTCTCGCCTTCGTGTCTAATTTGTGGACAAAGATGGCGTTTAAAATTTTATATATTTAAAAGAAACTGCAAAAAAAAAAAAAAAAAAAAACATCTGCACAAAGAGGGGAAAAAATGGCTGAAGTACCCACAAGTTGACTTGACTTGACGTGATTATAGGCAATCAGCTCCACACAGTTCGTTCCCTCTTTCGATTCCCTCCGAGAAGCAGCAACATGCACTCAAATTTGCATAATTGTTGAACATGCTGATATTTTTTCGTTTCTACTGGACTTTAATCAGCGCTCTCCCTGCCTTCTCCCACCCCTCTCACGGTAACCATATTTTGCCTTATTCATTACTATTATTTGTATTTGAGCTGCTTGGCACCTGAAGCCATTCTAATAGCAATTCGGAGTTAAGGAACAGAATTAAAAAGTACAACTAACACTAAACATGGCGTTAGTCGGTGGGGGCTTATGTTAATAAAGACATTTGCTGTCGAAAATTGAGTTGTGTTTTTCAACATGGACAACATGTGGCTATACCACAAAAAACATATGAGCTAACTAACTAGCGATTAAGAAAAAACAGCAAATTTTTAATTGCTTTAATTTGGTTAACCACACTAAAAGTGTAGGACACAAAGAGGTCGTTTTTTAAAGGATTTTTGAGAATTTATTCTTTAAAACAAGCAGAAGCAAATACTTTAAATTAAATTCATGTGCACTTAAAAAAAAAATTATCTTTTTATACTTTCTGCCTTTGAAAAAGACAATTTTACAACTGGTATATAAAAGAAAACCGTAAAAAACTAGCAAATATTTCAAAAGTATTAAAGGTTCTATTTTAATATTTAAAATATTTTGTTTAAATTAATATAAAAAATTATCGGTTAAATAGATTTATTTTATTTATTATTATTTTTATTATATTAGCTCAAGGAGCTAATTACTTCAATAATTCGAAAAAGTTTCGTTTTGCTAAATTAGAAAAAGAACAAATATGTAACTTAGTTGTAAAAGGGGCCAAATGCTGAGACTACACAAAGGAAAACCAATAATAAAAATATATACATATACATTAATTTTTTTCAAAATTATTTATGCACATTTTATCCATTATCCGTGTTTTAAAATTCAGCAGAGTTTTTTTACCTTTGTTTATTTTTGGTGAAAGTTTTCAATTTGGAATAGAGTTTATTTCTTTAAAATTTAAAATGAATTCCAGGTTTTTAATTTTTAAATGTGTAATTAATTATTTTATATAATTTTGAATATTTTAAGTAAACGACTTTTCTTAAAATACTTAACATAGAATATAGGATCTGTTGTAAAGAAATAACAATCATTGTTTACTACTTTTCCTGGTGGTTTACACTAAAAGTCCAATAATTTTAATAAAATCGAGTGAAATACTGAAGTATTCTATTTACTTAAACTAAATTCTGTTTATAACTTCATAGGGATCTAAGTTATGCCCCCTTGAAAAG
The DNA here is from genome assembly GCA_018903935.1 of Drosophila insularis. NCBI lineage: Eukaryota > Metazoa > Arthropoda > Insecta > Diptera > Drosophilidae > Drosophila > Drosophila insularis. The sequence goes on from JAEIFP010000752.1 coordinate 1,091,000, forward strand.
TAATTTAATTGGCATGTATGGGAATTAAAATATATATTTTAAATAAGAATGCATGTCTCTCTTTGTGTATATAAGTATATATGTACATAAGAGGACTATATAGCTGGCTGCGCTTCACATTGCCCTCAACAGAATATGATAGAATGTAATTAAATTTCATCGATGCATAAAAACTGAAGGCACACTAGAAGGGGGAGACTGAAGGCAATATGTAGATGCAAATATGTGCATATCTATATGAATATATGTAGAGAGACAAAGAGGGAGCGATAAAGAGAAAAGAAGATAGAGATAAAACTTCAATTTTATACCGAGTTTCATTCATGATCTTTTATTTCACTTCAAACTGTAATTATTTTACCGCTTCCCACTTGTTCTAGAATTTGCATAACTGAGGCTTCTTATTGTCGATCTTGTTGCAGTTGGTTTTAGCATGTTGTTGTTGTTGTTGTTGTTTGAGTGTGGCTGCCATGAGTTACAGATACATAAATAACAATAATAACAATATGCCCCCATTGATTGGAACTGTGCATGAGAGAGAGAAAAACGAGTTTCCATACAAATGGAAATGGAAATGGAAAAATCGCGTAACGTTAATCAATATGTTTGGCTTGTTATTTGCCTGACTTGATTGTTGATGTTGCTTTTGCAGTTGCTTTCAACGTCTCTTTAATTGGCTGACATGTTGTGATTTCAGTTTGTCAAGTGCTGCTGCCCTGAAAAATATCTATATGAATGAAATGCAATTTCCATAACTAACTGCTAGCTAGTTGGCAATTATCCAATACCAATTTCATATTATGAACTCTATTGAATGGCGGTTCAAGGGTTATAGCAAAAAAAGAACAATTTTTTTTTTTTTAGCTATGGCAACCATCATGTAACACATTTTTCTCTACTGAATGAAATTCATACTCGTAGTCAGTAAAAATTGCATTTTAATTTCGTTACAAAATGCTTTCAATCAATTTAATCTGTCTGTTTTTAGAGCGCTACTTAAAAAATATATATTGCTATTTTGAGGAATTTTAAGACGTTTATTGCAATTTTTCAAAGGTTTTAACAAGCGTTAGCTTAAAAATGCTAATGTCGATGAAATAGCTATAAAGAATCGTTAATTAAATATTTCTGTACCTCCTTCGAGTCAAACGAAATAAAATAAATGAGCCAACGAAAATGTCAAACAATTTGCTCTCTAATTAATTATCGCAAGAGACTGCCTCCCCTTCCCCTACCACTCTATCATTTTACACCTGAGAACTGAAATATTGATATTTCTGCAAACGGGTCAATAGTTCAATAATCATCAATAGCAATATCGTGAGTTAAACGAAGAGAGAACTAGAGACAGAGTGAGTAAGAAAGGAAAATTCTCAACAGACTTCTTCGAAGAAGAAAAATCGCTCAACAATTTCTCGTTCACAAATTTCGATGTTTGGGCTTCGTTTTAAAAGAAATGAAATTTTAAATATAAACCATAACGAGAAAGGTGTGAGATTTATATAGTAAAATGTATAGTAGGGATGATTTCTATCTCTCGTAGTTTTATGAGTTATTGTGGGAGTCTGTGCGGTTGCCGGGGGAAACGCTTTTGTTTACATGAATTTTCACGCGCCACGATTTTCGCGGTCGAAGTTGTTATACCTTCTTCATTTTCACGCAGCGTCAAGAAACGAAAAATGGGGAAAATGTGTAAGTGCGAGTGCGAATGCGAGTACAAGTACGGGTGTTTCGAGTGCGATGGAAATGTTGTTATTGTTTATGTATTTTGACAAGATGCTCGGCGCACTGCGGAACCAGCCTCAACTCTGTTTGCCAGACAATTTGGTGCTTCTGAGAGTTATACATATGGATATATGTTAGATAAATGTATATATATGCTTACAACATGCACCGACAGGTGAGACCAGACAGAATGAATAATGTGAATGAATTAGAGAGAAATTGCTATTCATTTTTCAAGTATTTGCTTGGCAATTATCACACTCAATGAATCATGAATCATTCACATAACCCACAACTACATACTCGATTCATTTTAGATGCAATTAATTCAGTTTGAAATTCGAATTGTATTCTAAATATTAAATGGTTCACATATATCATTTGATATGTTAGAAATAGCTTACCCATCAGATAAGCAACATTTCGATAACATTAATATATTTTGAATCTACATATATCAACCAAATCAAATTTTTAAATGGTATAAGACTTTACTTAATTTGAATACTTCAAGTTGTGTACTTACTTTGCCCAAGATGCACTCTCTTCATCCATGGATAGATTTGCGGTGGATTCTTTTTGCCATTGCCGCTATTCTGACTGCTGCCCGCCTCGTTGCCGCTGTCGCTTTCTGAATCCGAATCTCCGCCCCCCGGACTGTGCATTGGCACCTGGACGCCAGGTCCACCGCCTCCAGGACCACCCCCACTGTGGTTATTGTTGAGACTTACAGCGGCTGCAGCGGCAGCTAGACTACCGCCTAAAACTCCTTTGTTCAGGGACCTCGCGACGCTCTCCACCACCGAGCTGGGTGACAATTTGGGCGATATGTCACGTGTGGATAAATCCTGGGGACTGGCCAAGGATTGATTATTGTTATTGTTATTACTACTTGAACTATTGTTGTTATTGTTGTTGCTGCCACCCGTCGGCGTTGTCGGATCGTTGGCGTATTTACAGCTGATATTTGTCTGCTGCTGCTGCTGTTGCTGCTGTGTTTGTTGCTGCTGTTGCGGGTGAAGTTGCTGCTGCTGCTGTTGTTGTTGTTGGGCCACAACGGCAGCAACATGTTGCTGTTGCTGCTGCTGTTGTTGCTGCTGCTGGAGCAATAAACGTTGCGGCTGCAATTGTGTATAGTCCACCATATCGGGATTTCCCTGTTCTCCATAGGCTGCCGCCTGATTGGCATAATGAGCTTGCGGTGTATTTGGATAGAGATTTGGCGTATAAGCAGCCGCTGCTGGAAAATAATCATTTGCCCCTGGTGTGGCTGCCCCCGAATTGGCACCGCCGCCGCTACCACCAGGTCCGCCGCCACCTCCTCCGCCAGCGCCGTTTGTACTTGCCCCACTGTTGCCACCAACCGCATGGCTTTGCTGTGGATTCATCTGCTGCGGATAGCAGGAGGCCAGCGAGTTGACAAACTGGTACGAAGACATGGCAAAGCAATCGGGATCCATGCTGGAGATTGGTACAACGATTCGTATCTGAAATGAGCGAAAAAAGTGAAGAAGAATATGAGTTTGCGATTTGGCAGAATTCTCTGAATCGTTTGTAGGTGTTGCCTAATCCACACCCTCCCCTTCTTATGTGGCAAGATCTCATTTCGAGATACATATAAGTATGTATTTGCAGTTGAAGATGAGTGAATCAGATGTGTTGCATGCCCCGAGAGCTTCTGTGTTGAATAGCAAACTCATACATTCATAACATTTGCATTAAGCTGGAGATAGAGGCAAGAAGTAAGTCTATATTAATTCCCATTAGTGTGCAAAGAAGGAAAAACTGTTTGATTCGATTATGGAAATTAGCCTATAATCAAGATAAAATTTGGTCGTCTATTTATGACATTAGTTCCTAGAACTTTAATGAAGAATTACATATTGACTAACTATTATATTTAAATTAAAGTAACTGCTCAGTTTTAGAGAATTTTTATTCTTATTTAAAAAGAAAGTGATAATTCAATTTATTCGAATGACATTTTATATAAAGCCCAGACTGGTTTAAAGTACAAATTATTCTCTTTCTAGAAAGTTTAAAATTAAATAGTGCTCGTCGATTAATTATATAATATTTAAAGTTAGTTACCTTCCTTTTCTGTTAGTTTTCATAGCTTTTAATTTGTTTAGAAGAAAAAGTTGGAAATCAATAGGAAACCTTATAATTTGAATCATGAAATTGTGGCGCTAGCTGGGCTTTTGGACTGTAATTCTTAACTGCTTTTTGGAAAATACCGTTGCATTTGCTTTTGGACTCGAAGGCAAAGTTTTTATTCTTTGCCCACATTCCGTCGTCCTCTCTTGTTCTCATCAAATAAATCTCTGTCTTGAGTTGGCCATTTTCATTTCAGTTCTTTTTTTGTTGTTGTTGTGTTTTTGCTTATTTTGTTTTGTGTTGTATCTTGAAGCCCAAAAGTTGATGTAAGTCGTTTTAATTTAAAGCCAACTCTCCACTCAACTCCTTTCATTTGGACAACATGCTAAAGGGTTAAATTGCCCACTGAATCAAAATTATTGGTTTCGAAAAACCAACGAAGGGCAAAAGAGGAAGTGAGGCCAAAGGAGGACGATTTGGCTTTGGCTTTTGCTGAGGTCGTTGCATTGTTTTTGGGGGCCTCCTTGGCTTGGCCTCTTTTGCCATTGCGTTTTGCACTTTTTTCTTGCTTCTTTCTTTTGCAACGCTTTGAGGCTATATACATATACATATATATATACGTATGTATGAATTTGTGGTTATTCCTTCTACCAACTCCTTGGACAAGCATTTGGTATCTGCGATGGAGTCTTTGAGTAAGCAAGTGCAGCCAGAAATTTCCGCCAAGTGTCCGATACTAAGTAAGAAGCGGCTGTTAATAAAGGGGCATAGATGGAGGGCGGTTTGGAAAGAGGAGAAGTAGAGAAAGAGAGTGGGCGGTGCCCGGCATAAAAATTGCATGCACATAATACCAATGCTTAGGCTTGAGAGTTGGCCAGTTCGATAACACTCGAACACCAGGAGAAACCACATTGTTCGGTTTGGTTCTTTACCGTTCCAAAAAAATAATAATAATAATAATAATATTTAAAAAGAAAATGCTTAAAGAAAGTCGGCAGAAATCGTATATGTATGTATCTGAAAGAGGGACGAACTAAGCAGCCAACCAATCGGTACGTGAAGATATTAACAGTGTGCACAGTGGTCAAAGGTGCATTTGTTTAATATGCAAAAACGTTTAATTTTAATCATCTGAAATTTTAGTTCAAAAATTATCGCCCTCCCCAAACAAAGACAGAGAGAAACCCTTTTCAGCTGTCTGTCAACAATTGATTTATAGGGGGGACTCTGCGCATGTGCAACTCAATTCTCAATTCTCATTTTCTGTTTATTTACTCTTACTTACCTGTGCCCTTCAAGACACCGAGGAGAAAGGAAGAGAAAGAGACGGCCAAATACAACGAATGCAACGAAAAGGAAATTCGTTCTGCGGTTTAACTAAAAGATATACAGACAAACAGACAGAACAATGAAAATTTCACTCCCATTTGCAGGCCTAAGTATTTAGAAAGAAAACTGAAAAGCAAAAAAAAAAAATGAAAATTGACAAAGGAAAAATCGACTTTGCCTTGTTTGCTCCCTCGTCATCATCATGATCATCGGCGTAGTCGTCGTCGTCGTCGTCGTCGTCGCCGTCGATCGACCAACAATATAAGAGAAAAATGTCGCTCATTTATAATTTATGGCTTTCTTATGAAGGGAATAAGGCAAAACATGCCAACCAAACGTAAAGAACCCTGGAAACCATCATCCGTCCGATGGGGCGAGCGGCTTCTGTCTTCTGTTTCACCACATTATTCTCCATCTCCCTCTCTCTCTTTCTATATTTCTTTTATGAGTTTAATTTTTGGTTCAATGCGAATTCGTTTTGGATTTAATTAACACCAATTGAACCGCTTGTCGCCTCACGAAAAACAATTTTCAAAAAAAAAAACGATCCAAAATAAATAATTTATTGCTTTTCATTTCTATTTTGAATTTTTAATTTAACCTTAAGTGATCGGGCGATCGGTCGATGGTTACTCACTGAGACCGTCAAGACAAAAACGAAAATCTAATTGGCAGCAGTTTAATGAAAAATTTTCACAGGGATGAGAGTTCAAATAGGTTAAGATATTGAAAAACGAGTTCTAAAATAATTATTTAGTTTAAAACAAAGAGCTCTTGCACTTGAGCCACACGTCTATAATCTAATGACTTATTAACAACAGACTAAGTCTACACTAGTCAACAAAGTTCACTAAACGATTACGATTTGTAAACCTCATCACAAGTCAAAACACTTTAAAATTGAAACCATTTATGTGGTTCGACCTTTTAGGTCACCATAAGTGACAAATGTCCTTCCTTTCTCCACTGTATAACAGTAGCCAATTGAGTTGTCCTTGTTGATCCTGTCAACAGTTTCATTATGATGCTAATGCTCTCTCTTTTTGTCTCCAACTCTCAACGATTACATAACCGTAGGATCGTAAATTATGGGTGTAAAAACCGCAACAATGGCGACCGACCACCTCGGTGAGTGTGAAAGAGAGACATGAATTTGGAAAACAATTCAAAAACTCATAAAAATTATGAGCCACTGTGACGAGGGTTGAGAGTGAGTGCGTGAGCAAACGAGACGGCAATATCGAAAACCAAAGAACAAAACAAAAAATAATATTTATGACTATTTTTATGAGGTGCTTACAAATTTTTATGACTTTTTAATGGGTCCACTTGCATTTGTGTGTGCGCCGACTGTCGAGTGCCTAGTGCCTAGTGGCTGAGAGTGACTTTTTGTTTTGTTTTTTGTCATTCACTCGAACAGGAGCGAGCGAGATGGCCTCATTTGCCAATGAGTGTGTGACTCTGCGCGTGCGCAAATACCTTTTCCTTATTTTTCTGTGGTGTTGCCTTGGTGTTTGTTGTGTTTTCTTGTTGTCTTGTTTGCCTTTGTTTCTGTTTTTGTAGAACCCCATGTCGGAATTTTTAGAATCGTCATGTTTACACATACACGAGCTACGCCCATGTTGACAAGAAATATTAAAAATTATGATTTATGACCTGGTACAGCGGGTACAATGGCTACCCCTGGCTTACCCCCCGCCAATTGGCCCAAGACCAAGCTATTTGAACGAAATCTGTAATAATGGTTGAAGGCGACATTTGTAAAAGAAATAACTGGGCCTGGGTTCAGTTTTTTCTTCAGCGATAATTAAGATGGTTGTTTCGTTACCAATAATGAATTGGATGGGTTAATAGTGCGGCCAAAAATGAGGTATGAAGAAATGAAAGGTTTTTTTAATGTTATTTTGTGGTTGTTTGCCCAAGCTGATCTTTTAATAATTCAATTTCAAATGAAACCTATAGGGGCAGGGGCCTAATTGGAAGAGTACTTAATTAAAGATAATAGGTAATGATATATATTACCTTTTGATTCAGGATTAAATAAGTTGGGATATTGTTTATATTATACAATACATTTGTTTTCTTTTAACTAAAAGAAAAATTGCTTGAACAGGATATATGAAGAAAAACAAAAAGAAACACCTTTCTGTTTCTGAATAATAATATTTATTTTGCTTTAAAAATGCCTTTTTAATTTTTAAAATCTCTTTTTTTTATAAATTTCTTTTTCAATTAAATAAATGCTTAATTAAACCATCAATTAATCAATACGAATTACTCTTCTTTCTAGGCCTTCTTTTGCATAATTTTAAAAACACAAATGATTACTTTAAAATATAGTTTTAGCAGCTAAATAATAATTTAAACAAGTTATCTTTTAAAGAAATTTTAGCTAATTTAAAAAAAAAGTTGTCCTTTCTCCTTTTAGTTTAAAAGACATTTTCTTTCTGTTTCGGAAATTTATTCAAGACATTTTCATATTTTCCATTTTGTTTTTATTTTGAGGTGCGTTTCCGATATTTGCTTTTATTTTAGTTTTTCTGTGTTTAGTAATATTTTACATTTTCTCTCTTTGCTGGCTATTTCATTTTTTTTTGTGGTTGCGTGCTCTTTATCAACTAGAAGGAATTTTCACTTCATTAAAACGAAATGCAGGCATTTTCCGAAATAATTAAGAGGCACAACAAGAGGCGAAATGTCACAGGCGAATGAAAAATAACTGACAAAATGGAAAGGAAAAGGGGAACGATGGACGTAGGTCAGAGGGTAAGAGGCTAATCCAACTATTTATATGGACTATATAAATGTATATAGGTAAATATGGCGTGTTTAGCTAAACCAAAAAAAAAAAAAAGGGGAAGTCCCCACAGCATGTGGCCAATGAATGAAATTCTATTACAGAAAAGTAGCTTGAAGCTAAGCGATGAGACTTGGATCTTCCTGGCAACTACTACTTATGTAATACTATACATATATGTATATACAAGTGTCCTATGTATATGTGGTCGGTCTATCTCCCTGGGTGTCTGGTCTCTAGTGCCGCCCCGGCATGTGGTGGACTTTTAATAACACATGGGCAAAGAATAGAGAGAAAAATGCCACTTGATGTAGGTCACTTTCATTTGCATTTACAGCTCGCCCCGCGGGGGTAGATTCAGATCAAAAGAATGCCCTTTTAAAGATTGCATAATGTGGACACACAACATAGAGGCAAAGAGATATAGAAAGTTAATTGGTCACTAGGTACACAAACCAAAACCCACACACACACACACACACACACACACACAGTGAATTGCACACACACTCATCTAAGAGAGTGAAGAGTCAGAGTCTTCCCTTTTTCTTTCAACCTGCGCCTGGAGCCACTATTCATCATATTTATTCCTGCTGCTGTTGCTGTCATTATAATATTTTCAGTTTTATAAATCAAAAAATCATTTTTTCTTTTTGGTTTCTGCACAAACCAAAAAAAAAAAAATGATACCAAACACGCAAACTTTCAAAGTCGTCAGTTCTTTGTCGTTTTTGCTGTTTTGTTCTTTATGTGTAGGTACAATAAGTGCCGGGACTCATTTATATTCTCTTAGATATCGTCAAACGAAACAGAAGATGATACATATCACTATGAAATTCTTGCATGTAAGACGGGATTTAATCTTTGATTTATTTTTAGGCTAATGAATTGTAAAGTAAATGTCTCTGGGTAATATAGCATCTGAGACTCTCAGAGTCTCTAAAACTCTGAGGCATCCTTAACAAATATTGCCTCTTCAGTTTTGAATATCTATCTGAACATTTTTCGAATCCTTAAGCTAATGCGAATTCAAAAGCAAATCCTGCAAAAAAAATAAACGTGTTAACTGAATAGAACTAAGCCATTAAAGCAAATAATTTAAGTTAATCAAATTTGATATCCACAATTTTTTTTTTGTAATTAAGCCCATGAACAAAAAGGTGAATTCAAATTCGTGGAACAATTTCCGACTGTCACAAAAATTTTTGCAAAATCAGAGCATATCTAAAGATTTAGATTCGGACCAAAATCCATCCGTAAAGTGTATTCTGGTCTCTGGGTTTTGTCGTCTTATGTGTTTGTTGAAGACAAGAATTGTTGACCTCAAAATATATTTAACTTTCATTAATAATTATTTACAAAGATAACCCTCTACCAACCAAGAGTGCCTTAAGGTTGTCAATATTTTATAAAGTCCTTAGTACAGACCATTTTTTTAATCATTTGAAAAATTAATTTAAGTTAAACAGTTCCATTTGTTTATTCCTAATAATTTTAAAAATCCAACCCATTTTACAACCCAATGTTCCTTAAAAACTCACTAGGCTTAGAAAGCTGATTTAAAAAGAAATCGTTTCAGAAAATGGTTTAACTCAAATTTGAAATAAACATAATTTAATTTTTCTTGGAAGAAAATTGTTCGCTAAAATTCAAATTTATCCAAACATGCTTACGATTTCTAGAAGTTTATATTGAACTATTAAGGGAATTTAAAACTAATAAAGTTGAAAACAATTCAGTTGAAATTTATAAGCATAAAAAATTAAGATATAGGAATGTAAACTATTTTTAACATTGATGTAACATTCTACTTTTGTTCAGTTTTATCAAAATTACTAACTTTCTAACCCATTCCCATTAAATCTCACTTTATTCTTATAACTTTTTGACTTTTTCATTGAGATGTTGTAGAAAATTGTTGTTAAATAATGCAATTTGCTTTGTTTTAAATAAACACAAAGCAATAGTTTACTCACAATTAACTAAATCTGCCGACGGTATTTTGCATTCAATATGTTCTGATATTTAATTTTATTCTGACAATTATTCTTCACTTCACTTGCACATTAAATAGTTGATGTTGTCTACGAAGGACAAATTTCTTTTCGACCAAACTCGTAATGGCCTTTTCATATGACGAAAGTTAATCCGTTAGTGGCGGCTTTGGAAAATTGGGTTAATTTGGTTTTGGCTTGCAGGCAGGTAAACCAACCAGCCAAATGGCAATTGCACTTGACTTTCTTGTTGTTGGCCGCAATTAGCGCTAAATGGCCAAAGGTTTTCACAATCACATACACACACACGAATACATATGTACATAATATCGACCAAGACTGATTGAGATCCACAGAACTGATCGAATTTGTCACAAAGAAGAATTCTTGGTGTATAACCGAAGAAACATTTCACACCAAATTTTCTGTGTTATCCATCAACAGCGACGGCGAAATTGTTTTTTAAACGTCATCGATGAAAACACTTTGCTGGCCATCCATCTTCAGCATGTTATATGGTATATAGATTTTTATTTGTATCTCAAATAGATCGGAATCATCCAACAATGGATGCGCGTTTGTTTTTTCGGTAATTTTTGTTTTTCTTTTGCTTTTTTTGGTTTTTGTTCTTCTTGATTGTTATGTGCCGCGACTACGTGCTCGAAGCGCCAATGTCTCACTTTGACTGCTCGGGCATAATTCAAATATCTGAGCATCAATATAAAAAACAACAAGAAAATATATGTATCTCCCCATCTCCGTCTATCCAATTGCATTATCAAGTGCCTTCAAATGGCCGAATCAAGTTGCCATCTCGCTCTCACTTATGTATGCTTTACCTCACCTTTGCGGTAAAACCAGAAATTCGAAGCCGCAAATGAGAACAAGTTCGAAACCGAATTGTGGGAGTACAATTTTCGAACGGGCATTCGAGTTCGAATTCCTATTGCTCACACCGACACTGTCTGTGTCAGGAGAGATCGCCTTCTGTGGCTGCAAAACCAAACAAACATTTTTCGAATTTCGAAAAATGCCGAAAGCTTATAGATTACAAATCATGCAAGTTTAGAGTATTCGATAGCGGTTTCAATCTCACCCCACCGCCTTGGTCAGGATAAAAAACAAACAAAATTGATAATATCAAATGTTTGGCAAAATAAACACACAAATGTGGCAAAAGAAGAGGGAAAATAAACTGTTAATTTGGGGTTGTTAGTTCATACTAGTTCATACATAATTTTAAGTATTTAGATGAAGTTGGTTTTGAAAGATTCTAAATCTAACTATTAAGTAAAATAAGTAGACTTTTGATTTGTGGTTAAGGCTAAAACTGTTTTATAGTTTAGTTTAACATAATTTGGAATACTAAAAATGGCAATAGCTGAAAACTAATTTTTTTCTTCAGTCCCATTAGAATATTATTTGTTAGCTCTATCTTCTAGCAATTATCTTAAATATAATGTCAAAATGGACTAAAATATGAAGTACAAGTAATGCATGCAATTGATAACTATTTTATAACAATTCTATGTAATATAATGTTGAAATGGTCTATTAACTTAAATTTACCAAAGCATCCTAAACTTTCTCTCCAATTTTACTATCAATTTTCGAAAATAATTTAATAATTATCTGCCTGAATGAAATTGTCTATCTTATTTATATCAAAGCATCTCTTTCTGATTTTCTCCTTGGAAAAAAAGGGACTTTCAAGAGTTATTAACTAAAAAAGGCTTACCTATATTTATTGAAATCCAATTGCTGGTTAATAGCCGCTGCTAGTTTTATGTGATGCAACACTTCACTTGCACAAAAAATTCATTTAAAAATTCTATTATCTTTACTAATATTACACAATTATTATTTTTCTTAAATCTGTAGATTAGCACATTTGTTTTGTAATAATTTTTATTCTTTTTGTTTCGGGTAATTCCCAAATTCAATTTGTAATCCAAAACTTTAGTTGTCAATACAACTTGTCATTGCACTTTAGCCTTTTTCCTGACCCTATTCACCGCCGCTTGAGCCACAAGAAAAAAGCTTCATCAACTAAAACTTCGACGAAGTGTTTTGGTTCTTAGTTAGTTCAAATTGTAAACCGGTGAAAAACACGGAGACGAGCGCGTAGTTCAGTATTTTTGTGGCGTCTGAAGTGCGCCACGTTCAATACACGTTTGAGGGCCAAAAACCACTGTTCACATCGAGTGCGGGTTCTTCTTCTTTGAGAGTGACTGTCTGTGTGTGTGAGCCGTGTGTGTGGAGCGCCGTCGTTGTGAGTTTTTCGAAAATAATGAAAACCCAATGAGTAAAAGCGAGCTGGCACTAGGGCTCTTGACGATGTTCGAAAAGCATGCTATCCCGCTCGTACTTGCTATCCCATTGGCTTTGATTTATGTTGATGTGTAAAGAGGGTGCCAAGACGGACCTATGGCGAAGCGCCTGGGAGCGAGGATATCTGTTGTTTTATATTCTTTTTTTCCCTTGGTGTATATATAGTTATATATGTATTTTTATATTGTACGCAGCTCCAATTCTCAGCTGGGAAAACAGAAAAACAGGTAGTTGGGCCCATCAGCATCAGGAGTAGTTGCTGTTGTTGTTGCTGCTTTTCCATTTTCTGCTCCAGATTAGGCCGAAATCATCCTAGATTAGTGGAAAGAAGAGTCGAGTCCTGTGTGTGTGTGTGTGTGTGTGTGTCCTGGGCAGCTCTGCTTCCCGCACTTTTGTATTTGTATTCAATCGTGATGCCGTTTCACTAAATCACCGTCACATTATTATTTCGCATTATTATTTTATAAACGTTTCGTTCATTTCCATTTTTATTGGCGCTGCATTCGAAATTTGTTCAAACAAAACAACAAAAAAAAGCTGCAAATGTTTTTACTTTTTTTTCGTCGTTCTCTTTAAAAAACAAAACCTTTGCTTCTTGTCTGTATTGAAAATGAAATGTGTCTCTCCCTTGATTGTTTGATGTTAAGTTCAAGTTCTTATGATGAATCATTTTCTGGTTGGCTGCTCGGTTTGGTTGGCTGGTTTGTTTGCTTTTGGCTAAATGCCTTAATTAAAAATCAATTTCATATTTGCTACCAGTTTTGAAACCTAACTCAGGGGGATTTTGGCCATTTGTATAGGGCTGATTGGGAAACAAAAGCGCAACAAATGAAGTTGTAAACACACCCAAGAAATTAGAAAATGCTTTGAAATCAGATACGAAAAAATAGTCTAAAAATAGATACAATCAATCATATAATTCGAAGAGTTCACAACTAAAGATTTGAATAGATAAATTTCCAGTTTTGGAATCTAATTTTATAATCTGGCAAATTAGGCTCGATGAGCTAAAGTTATTTTGGGACTTTGAATTAGAATTATTATGCAAAGTGAATTATTTCCACAACTTTCCTATAAAAGACATTTTCTTGTGAATTATAAAACTGTATTTTTCAGCAACTAAGTCCACACTTATGTTAACTTTCTAAAGTTTTAAAATTATTTTAAAAAATAAATTCTTTATTTTATGCGGCGCCGTTTATAGAAATATTTTCTCCCGGAACAAACATTCATCAAAATTTATGGATCCTTTGATATTATATTTAATCGAGATCGATTAATTAGTTTATCTTGTCCCATGGTAAAAACATTTGTATGTGGTATCCTTTTATTAGTTTCATTTTGCTAAAAGGTGATTCAGCTGATGCCGACGTAACAGGGATACTAAAACTATATTTTTATTCAATATATGTACATATATCGGTTTCATTCATTCACAAAATATTCGTTATTTGTTAATCCCTTTTGGATTCGCTGGCGATTTTTAGTATTTAACTTATTATTAGGTAAGAGAATATAATTTATTTAAGAAGAATCGATACAAAGTCCTATTGCTTGACTAAACAATTAATGGATAGAAAATCTAGTCGATTTCTCAAGTTTTCCCATGATATGAGTTAGCAATCTTTGATTTTGTATATTAAAATGTTTAAATTTTTAAATAGTTTACCGTAAAATGCCTTCGTTTGTGAAAAACAATCAAGTAGTCAATATATTTTATTTATTTATAGATCCTAGAAAATGAAATGCATTTTAAATAATGCAGCAGAGTTTTATCCAGGAAAAATAGCTTTAACTTCACCTTAGTTTCTTTGTTTTACAAATATATATTAATATTTTTGGATTTACTCGGTTTTTAAGCCTTTGCGGCCGGTCCTTATATGGACCGTGTTTGCCTGAAGTCCTCTCTCCGCCATGAAGGGCCTTTGACATTTTGATTCGACCAATTTTCCAACTGAAAATTTTTGTCTACACTTGTATCTATTTGAATTTCCAGATGGTTTTATGCCACAAACACACATGTAGACGTCCTCCTCTTCTTTGATGTTGTTTCCATTGCAGTACCCTCATACCGTGCTTATGCATTAAAAAAACTCAAATTAAATATGTAAAAGGAAAAAGGCAAAAATTGGAAAAACTAAAAACGAAAAAACTATAGTATAGAACCGAATCATAAGAGAGACGCCTGCGTGTACTTCTGTAATTGAAGTTGATGTTGGCGTTGCCAGCGGGCAGTCGTCAGTTGAGGTGGTACCAGAAGGGGGACCAGCAGCAGCATCAGCAGCAGCATCCAACATGTTGCAGGCAATTATTCATCATCGTTTTGAGTGTTGTTGTTGGAGTTGGTGCTGCTTTTTAATATGAAACAATCAAGTGGGTTTGTAGTATGTTGTTTTCTACATTTTTTTTCCAGTAGGAACGAAAGGAATTTTCAAATTAAACATGGTTATAGAATAAGAGTTTAGCAAAAGGCACAAAGAACCCAAAGAAAGAGAGGAGGAACCAGACAAAACTCACGACAATTCTTTAATACTTTGCCATTTGCGTTATTCACGCAGGAGGGACCATATTGGAGGCCTTAAAAGCTCTTAAATGAAAACCCAGTCGAGAGGCCTGCATATGGACGGTTTCCTCACTTGATAAATCTCAGCCATTTAGCTAACACACACAGACATTCGCTCTCTCATCAGTTGGGAGTTACTTTAAGTCGATTTCGGAAATGAATTATGTACAACATCTAGAGCACATACATAGTATGAAAAGTATGCACTTGAGTTTTAGTTAAGGGCGATGCATTGAATGATGCATTTACATTAAAAGACAATTTAAATTAATTTCCTCTCGTTGCTTCCAACTTTTCCAGCATCGTCTTCAATGTGCAGTCTCGGTTTCAACCTCCCAGGCCATCCCATCCCGTCGTAGTCAGTCACGGAGTCAGTGCGTCTCTCCAATGTCAGTGTCAGTCCATTCACATTTGATTATGACAAACGTTGCTCAGCTGTCGGAGAATGAGCTACTTAGCTGCAAAGACAAGATGGCGACACAACTTCAAGAGGGGGAGTAGTTGGAGTTTCCTCGATGATAACACTGAGTGTGTGTGTGTGAGAGAGAGACTAAGACGGAGTGCCTGTGGAGTGATAGAGATAGAGACCAATGCTCAAATATGGAAGTTAGAGGTCATTAGGAGACGACAACAGCTGAGCTTAAGCATAAACCAAGTGGCCTAAAAAACTAGGGAAAACCAATATTTTTTATTGGAAAATGGAGAATTAATTTCCATTTATGTTGTACAGAAAATAATGAGTTTTTGTTTATTCGAAAATAATTCTTTTGGGTAAGTAGTAAAATGGATTTAAATAACTCACCCAAGTACATTTAGAGAGACTACAGTACTTCAAACTTGAGTGAACTTTCTTTTTAATGAAATGAATAGTCTAAAATAATAAAATATATTAATACTTCTTCACAGGGAAAATTCTAAAAAATGTGAAATATATATATCTTATTTGAAAATCCCTTTAAACAACCAAAAAGATGTCTATGTAATTTTATGGAAATATCTGTATAATTAGCTTATATTACTTTTATGATTCCAAAATAAATCTTTTCTTACTTTTTCTTAATTATTGATATTTTAGATTTAGTTTTATACAACTATTAGATTCTCTTAGATTTTTTTTACAGAAGAAATCAAATATTTGCGTCAGCATTTTGTTTTTGCGTTTATTTAGAAATATGGATATTATATTTTCATATCAGAATGTAAACGCCATTTTGATTCATTTTTTTTCGTCGCACACAGTATTTTATTTATGTATGTTTGTATATAAACTAGGTACAAGCCAGATAACGAAGCTTTTATATATACATTTTTTTCTCCACAGTTTTTGGTCCTTTTTTCTGTTCTCTTCTGGGTTCGTCCCAGAAAAAAAGCTTCAGCTGTATATTGCTCTCGCTTTGGCCACAGCTGCTGCATGTGTCGGCATCGAGGGGTGGTGGCTGGGGAGTATGTTGGGATGGGTGGGTGGGGGCTTCGAGTGGTAAGGACATGTTGCGCATGTCCTTATTGCCGCAAGCTGCGTACTTATTTGCTGATGATTAATTGGCCAGGACAATGCCAGGCGGCGAAAGTTCGTTTTTTCCTCTTTCGTTGCTTGTGCTCTTGTTTTCTCCTTTTTTTGTTTGTCTTACTTTATTATGATTAGAACGCCAGAGTTTGCTTTAAATTGTTAAATTCTTACTGCAACGCAAATTTAAAATGGCTGCCCTTGAGGCCTGCCTGGCTGGCTGGCTGAATGGCTGACAGGCTGACTGGCAGCTGCCTTCAGCAGGATCCTGTCTTCTTCTACTGACAGCAATCAATCAGATTGCAACAACAGAAACTAGAAATGTTTCAAGACGACTGTGTTTGTTCTTTTTTTTCCTTTTTGTTGTTGTTGAGTTACTTTGTATGTGTATCTGTCTTTTCTCTCTCTCTCTTTCTCTCTCTCTCTGTCTCTATTTTAAAAATTTCATCAAGGTCGTCCTTTTTGCTTTTTGCCATTGTTCAACATGTTTTGCAATTTGGCATCTTTTTGCAAAAATCTTTTCTCTCTAATACACATACATACCTACATACATACATATTTTGGCAAAAACTCCTTTCGCTTTGGCTCATTTGTGTTCATTATCGTCCTGCGGCGCGCCGCCAACTGTATAACTGGAATATCCTTTCTGCCATACCATACTATATACTTTTGCGTGTGAATAATGCGACCATTGGCATTCACTTGTATGCAGGACAACTCGGCATGTGCTAATCGGCGGCCGTCCTTTAATTAGTTCAGTTCACATTCACCCCATTCAAGGCCACCACAAGACAATGGGCGAGAGTTAAGAGTTTAACAATTTGCAGATTTCCCTTTGGTTACGGTTAGATGTGAATATGTTTGAGTGGAAAACAGGTTAACAATTCGAGACAAGGTCAAATTAAAAGTTAAAAAGAGTTTTCTGTTTGAAAACATTCTATTCCAGCTAAAGCCCTTATTGGTTTAGAAAAGATTCGCAAAGTTGTTAGTTCTAGTTGATGCATTTTGTAATACTTTGGGTTATGTTTATGGATTGATATTTTTACAATAGGATTAGGTTGAATTTGTTAGATAAATCTTAAAAGTTATTTTTGGACAACAATTTGATTAACTTTAGTCTAAAAATGGGTTTACAAAGTCTTAATTCTTTCTTTAATTCTAACATATGTGTAAAATATTCAAACTTTATGAAATTATTATTAATTTGAACATTGTAAAAATGTTTAGTTTCTAGTATAGCCCAAATTTGATCTCTTTGACCTCTTAGAGAAATTTTTAAATTGTCCATAAAAAGTCCCATAAATTGATGTGCCATAAGCAGGGAAATTATTACAAACGAGGGACATTTGGTTCACATTCTATTCTGCTGCAACCTTTATCCTGGCAACATTGTTGCTGCAACATCAGTTGCAAACAATCCAATTGGTTTGTGTCCCATTGAGTCAATCAAATTGGAATTCAAATGAATTGCATTCAATGCATTTTCCAATTGGATTTGTCATGTATTTTCTTATCGATTAGTTCGAATTTTCTCCGTTAGAGGTGCACTCCTTTAAGTCCTTAAAGTTGTATGCTTATCCTCATTAACTCTCGGTGAAAATCTATTGAGCTGTCGACCTTGGCCATTAATCGTCTCATTCATGTCAAAATTGTTGGCTGCCAATTCTTATGTCAAGTCGAGTCGAAAAGTTTAGGCAAAGAAAAATCAATAATTCGACAACGCATGAATTACCATTAAGGCAATTCGTCGAACTTGAAAACGTGAGAGAAAGAGCCTTGAAAACATTTGCCAAACGAAAGCTGAAAAAGAAAATAAATAAATTAGAAAATTCCGCCACACTTACACACACACACACAAACATTTTGGCACATGTGCACCCAAAAATAACAAAAAAAAAAAAAATAAACAAAATCGACCCTGTTCAACTTGTGTTTGGGGTTTCATTTTGACATGGCAAAGTTTGGGGATGGGGTTGGGAATGGAGTGGAGAATGAGCTGATGGTGGTGGCGCCTTTTTTGCCTAATTTGAATATGTCTAACCCGGAAAGGCCTTCAAGCTGAAATGCGTGTGTGTGTGTGTGTGTGTGTGTGTGTGTGCGCGTTTGTAAATGGAATTTCTGACTGACTGTCTGACACATATTTGGAGCATGATCCAAAATTAATGACCCAAGAAACAGGCAGGCACACACCTAGGCAAATGGAAAATGGGTCAAATCAAATTTCTAAGATTTGTATGTTAAGATGGTAATTGAAAACTTTATATACCACGCATGTTGAATTTAAAAGAAAAACCCCTCAGATATTACTAGCAGAACTACTATGGCAAATAGAAACTGTTGTCTTCGAGATATATAAATCTTAACTATTTATAATAGTGCCTAAATAATCTTCTTTTGGAAGATTGACCTCGAGCCGGCTGAAATGAAAGGTTTGTTATTAGTTGTTCTCATTCATTCGTTTATACAAACTTCAAGATAATACCTTTGCAATCTGTGTCAAAAATCAATTAGAAAATAAGGACTCACATTTCTGTCTAAAAGTCAAAAAGGGTCGGTGCATCTTATTCGCCATGGACAGCATGCCGGAAGGTGATGATCTACGGTCATTTGAGAGACGTCAAGTTGAATTGATTGCATCGTATAATCATCAAACATTACGTTGGCGGATTATATTGGGACTAATGGTCATTAGTATAGCAATCAGTATCTTTATATGGTACCGCGATTTTCAAACCTCAACTGATTCATTCAGGGAATCACTTTGGACGCATCCGATCTGTGCCCTTATCACAATTCTATTCAGCGGGCTTCTTATTCTTGGTTTGGGAAATGCTGCCATAGCACAACGTATCATGGCCAGGCGGATACGGAATTACTTGGAGAACTTCAATTTGAGCTGCGATAATAAAGGAAAGTTGATTTTAAAGTAATCTTAAATCCAAGGAAATCAGTATGGTTAACGTTTAGAAGATCCAACCACAAACTTTCATAATTTTTATTCTTATTTTAAATGTTTGCATTTGTGCACCAAAAAGTTTTATGATTGTTATTACAATGAAAAAAAAAACCAGCCCTGACTTCCCGAAAAAAGAAACTTTTTCAACTCTCTGATGGCAAGATAAGTGTTTTGTCTGTCCCATCATTTTTATTTGTGCTCCATGGTTTTTCCTCTTGCATATTGCTGCAATTAAAAACTGTTACGCCTCATGCTAATCAGCCCAAGACGAGCCCCGTGTCGATGCCGATTCCCTTTTTCCTCAACTCCAACTTGAGCTTCGACTCAGCAACTCCATCCAACCTTCAACCTCGAAAAACATGGCATGGCGAAAGAAAAGAATTCATTATTTCAGTTTTAATTGCTTTTTTCATACTTTCGAAATTTTCAGCGCCTCCTTGAAATGTGTTTTCTTTCTGTTTCTTTTTGGTTTGGTTATTTTGCATGTTCGAGCCACATCTTTTATGAAACACAAACAACTGTTTAACAAGAAATTCAATTATGACTTTTAATAACCGACAGCTCGGGTCAAAATGTTAGTTATTTTTCGTAAATTGCATGTGACGCGGGATGAGCGCCAAAATTAACCCTCTGAAAACGAAAGAAAAAGAATTTTTAATGACAAAAAAATAAAAACCGATTTAGTCATGAGATATGAGAGCAGAGAATGCAAATAATATAATAAATTAGAAATGTTTTAGGAATGGGAAAAGAAATGCATACAAATGTATACATAAATATTTACGGCCATTTTTTTATAATTACAAATGTACATATACCAAGTCAAAAGAGGTAAGTAAAACGACTTTATATATACATTCAACATTTATAGGTCCAAGCGTATTCATGTGTATAATGAAAGAAATGAAGTATCGACTTGTGTATACCATGCACCAAGTGAATCAACTACACCCAGCGACTAAAAAAAAAGCCGCACTCGGCCGTTTTGCGAATTGGTGCGTTCTTTGCTCAGAGATTCATCTAAATATCAATGCATTCCTTAAATTAAATTTTTTTTTTTCGATTCATCAATCGATTCCACATAATTTTTTTTAAATTTAATTTTTATACGTCTTATATCCAATGAAGAAAAACAATTTTTCTGAAATCACACAAAATAATTGATTTTTCAGTAAGTAATAACAAAAAATTTTCAACAGAAACAAAATTTTTTCATATTAATTAAACTATTTGCTGTTAATATAAATTATAATATAGTCCAAAATATTTCATTTTGAATTTTTAATTTAAATTATAAAGTTATCAATATTTGGTAGTGCCACCTTTGGCCTTTATAACACACTTGACCCTATTGGGCATGGACTCGTACAAAGTCTCCAGATACTCCGCCGTTATATCCTCGAACCACACTTTTTCTATCGTTTTCATTAATTCCTGTAATGATTTTGGCTTTTGCTTTCGTGGTTGTATAGACAAATTTGAAAAGACGCACTTATTCCTCTAAGGACTAACTTGTCTATAGTTCAAATAAATTTCATAAAAATTCATAAATATTGGAAGGAGTGCATTCTAAATAAGTCTAGAAACAAGTTCATAAATTTTCTTTGCTGACTGAGACGAAATGGGGAAAAAGCGCTAATACAAATTTAAAATAGTTTTTATTTATGGCCTCCAAATGTATGAAGTCGTGCTGTAAATTGGTTCACAAGCTATATTATACAATGATTTTAAAAACTATATTTTCAAAATAATAATTTAAAAATTGACACTGAAAACAACAAACTAAATTTGCAAATGTGAATCCCATTACCTGAAATAGTTTGACCTCTCCTTCTTACTGATCCTCAGAATATAAACGAAAAGAGAAGCAGAAAACCCACAAGAAACCGAAGAAAAAAATCTATTCGAATATAATCAGCTTAATCATAAATTAACAATAAATTTGGTGGCCAAGTCTACAGCGCCTTTTGCAGATAAATTAGTCAAAACGACACGCCATAAAGCATTCGGTGAACTCATAAATTCCGGACGGACACACGGTGGCTATTGTCGGTGGCGCAGGCGCAGACCCGGGCGGCAGACGGTGGACGGCATTAACATATTTATGTTTTTTTTCTTTTTTTTTTTTTTTTTGTGGATCACACTGATCTAGCCGCCGTCGATGAAGATTCGGTCCAGGTTTTTTATATGTTGTTTTTTTTTTGGTTGGCGCTGATTTCATCTTCCCTGGGCCGGGGGACTTGTAAACTGAAATGAAAACACAATTTATGCATGCCCAATGAAGTATTTAAAGCGACATTTGTGGACCACTAACTGGTCCATAACTCACTCTGGGCCAGGCTTGCCATTCTCAGGCTCCGCTCAGCTTCATGTCCAGCGAAAATTCTTAATTTTGGGTCACAATTAATTGCCAAGTGAGAGTCATAAATTTATCACCGAAAGTGGTAATCACAACAAAATAAAAAAAAGGGCCCTACCATGACCTTTACTTAGGGCAAAGATTATAATCGTAGCACATGCTAAAATTGTATTTACAGATTATCTGGAACACTTATTATAAAAATATAAAAGAATAAAAAATTATGAAAATGAAAAAATATAATAAAAACTTGAAGAACATTTCATAATTAATAATAACTTGAAATTGACTTCTTTATTTTCAAAGTAGATTTTTGAAAAAAAAAAAAAAAAATTATTCTAGAAAACTAAAATTGCCTAAAACAAAACATTAAATATTATCTTTAATTTACCAAGTACTTACAGAACTACTTACATGTCCGCATAAAAAAGCAAATCGAAAAAAAACGATAGACGAGCTCCTCCCATATATAAAAACCACAAAATTCCATTACTTATAAGTATGACTCAAGACATAAGCTGGCTGGAAGTTAGAATTAAGTCTAAGTTAGATCTAAACTCCTTTATTAAGGTTTTTGTAATGCATTTTTCCTTTGCCATGTTACATGTATAAATCATTATACAAAATAATTACCATTATTATCTAATGTCTCAGCTGAAAAGACAAATTAACAAGTCACATCAACATCAAAATGATACAAATTTAATTAATTTGGAATCAACAATCTTTAATATTAATCTGATTTAGTCATAAGAAGGAGATACACATTTATGGTTGGGGTAAATAATCTATATCGAATTTGGAACGGTCCATATCGATCCTTGGCGATCTTCACAAAAAGTAAATTTAGAAATTTATTGCTCCTTTTTGGATGTGTATGTTTATCTTTAACATAAGGATAATTTAATTTAATCCTTTTCCAGTTAAAGGACTTCCATCCCGTTTATGTATGTGTACTTCCATACATTTTAGCCTAATGGCGAATTGCCTTATGGTCATTTGCGAATTCTCTTTCTGTACTACTCTATTCTGTACCGGTTCTGGTAGTAGGCGGAAAGGCTGTAAACATGGTGCGGATTAAGGATACGGCAGCATTGCAGAAAAGGATAATTCGCCAACCGACAATGTAGCCGAGACAAAGGTGTTTTGTTTTTATGACTTTGTAACTCCTTCGTCGGCCAGACGAGTGCAGATCGGTTTGTCGGCATGTTGGCGAAAGGATAAGGTTTACGATCGTTATGACCCTAGAAATAGAAGGAGTTTGGGTACGCGTAAGAGTAGGAGGTGGCAGGTACCTAAGGATTAAGGACTAAAGTGTACACAATAGAACGCCTATTTGCAAATGCGAATTTCGAACTGAAGTTGCTGTTGGTAAGGAGTGATACAGGCAAACAGATTTGAGAAGAGAGAGAGAGGGAGAGAGTTAAAGTTCTGCACAATTTGTTTTGACAAAAGGCGGGCCTTATTTTGGCTATTTAAAGGATTACGCTAAAGGATTGACTTTGCAGCCTTGACTGCCGCATAGCAAAATTCTCTTTGTAACCGCCCACAATGACTTCTTCTGCGAATCCTGGTCATTGGTATGAGCTGAAACGACGACCTTAGGGTTTTCAATAAAAACAAAAATGGAATGCGAATAAAAAAGGCTTCAAATTCGTCGAAGGACGTTGGAAGAGTTAACGTAACTCTTTCGTCATTTACACGTAAATTTTCAGTTTTTCTGCTTCTTAGTTTTACTACACAATCAGAGATTGTAAAATTTTAGTAATGGCATACAGTTGACTCGCAGAGAAGTCGTAAAAAGAATCCTTTTAGTTGTTTCCTTCCTTTTTTAGAAATGCAAGTTTGCCTAATCTTAGCTATGGGGTTAGGTACAACCAACTCTTTCCCAAGAACTTGGGAAATTGCTAGAGAACGATTAAATTCCTTGTTTTTCAACGAACTTTTGTTCCATTTGACTTTTGTATAGTTATAAAAAGATTCTAGGAAATTTAAACAAATTAACAATTTGCAAACTGCTAGTAAAAATATGTAAATAAATAGAGTTAATTAGTGGTATTGTTATAATTTTTTAATATGGTTATTTAGTTATCTGGCGGAAAAAGGCCTTAAATGTTGTGTCTTGTGGCTGATTCTTTCATTAAATTGTAGAATTAAAACAAACAAACCCATCAAGTTTTTGAAAAGATACCCTCACCTCAACTTGCCCTTAAGATTAATTTTAGACCAATGAACTAACTTCAAATGCAAAATAAAAAAGCTGACATATAGAATTTTTTATGAATATTCCCTGTTGTTCTCTATGGATAGATTGCAAATAAATGCTTAAAAACTAAAAATGTATTTTGTCTAAAAAAAATTATACCGACTGATTTAATTACATTTATTACATTTCCTGAGTATCAAAAAGAAATAAACTTGTTTCAAATACATTTGTATTTGATTTTCTAAACAAAATAAATAGAGCTTCGTCTTTAAATAAATGAAATCAAATAAATGACTGAAACCAAAAGTTTAAGGAAATTTCATCTAATATTTAAAAAACTACTTAAAAAATTTACAAAATTCTCCACTCTAGGAGGGGGAGGAAGACAGCTGCCCTCTCCGGACCGTACTCTGTGTGTTATTAAATTAATAGGTATATATTCGTTTCATATTCTTTTTTTAAATTAGTTTTAATTTAATAAATATACATTTATTAGATTCATGTTCAAAATTTTTAATGCCTACAACATATTTTATAAAGATCGGGCATCTATATCAAATAGCTAAACCACTTTTATTCGTTTATAAACAAATTTTAAAAAATAAGCAATAATTCTTTATAATTCTCAAAAATTAATGAAAATTGTGTAACTGTATGATATATATGTTAGCACTTTAGTACAGTTTCGAGATCAAACAAGGCCGTATAGTCTTTTCTCCTCGTGATAATTAAGACTTTAAAAACATTTTATATGCACATTCCTCACCAAAGTTGATATAGCCTGTTTTGCAAGGCTATAAAAAGTGCCACGATGACAGAAATTTAATATGTGATTTCTAGACGTGATACAGTTCAATTATTGTCTAACCACAGATGCCATATTGTTTTTAGCATCGTTCAAATTAAATTTAAATTTAAAAGAATTGACTTTGAGAATATAGATTCGTTGACTTGTTAAGATAATATACTAGATATTTAAACCATAGATGCGTAGTTGTCTTTGATTCGCATGCAGCTAACAATTGACCTACCCACAGTTGTTGTCCCACTCTTGTCTAATGAGTCGTATAAATGCAGCTTGGCACCCAAAAACCCACACCAAATCAAACCTAAAGTAACAGGACTGGCTTTAGGTCTAATTCTGCACATGGTACCGATAACTGTCATGGGGAGGAGAGGGGCGAATGAAAAATGACCAATCAATGTCTTACTTGAATAGATTGGGCAAACAGAGGAAGGGCTGCTGCTGCTTTTTGGGATCTAAACTGAATCGATCTGATCTAATGGTGGTAGATATTTCGACCAAAAATGTGACGAAAAGAGTAGAATTTTGAGGAAAAATTTCTAGCCAAGGGAGGGGGGAATAATGCAGCTGCTCGAATTTGCGACTATTTGATTTTCGGTTTTAAGAATTAGTTTTTCGGTGGTTGGTGGCCCAAGTTTTTTTTTATTCAATAAATAGATCATTTATCAAGTTCTTTTAAATATTGCTTAATTTTTTTCAGATATATTTCATAAATAAATATTTATATTAGAAGTAGATAACTAAATAATATTATCAATGTCTATATACATTTTTACAATTTCAATTCTATATAAGTTTTTCAGTCTCCAAACATTCTGTGTCTTGGCCTTTGCATATTTTTCCCAACCGCAGATAATCGAAAACCCATCATGGGCCAGCCACTGGGTTCGCTTAGAGTGCTCGGCAAGGAGCCTCAGCCTGAGTCTCAGTCCTAGTCTCAGTCTTCAATACGAAGTCGAAGAGATACTCCTTAGCCCACAAGCACACAATTTCCCTAAGCACGGTAGGGAGTTTTGTGTGCCTGCATGGCGCATCTTCGTTTCGCTTCCTCGATACGTTCTCGCTCGTTTGCCATTTGCGTGTCACCGGCAAATGGTCGAGAGAAAATGTGCGGGGTTTCTCTTGGTAACGCTGTGTTTTACCCGTCTTGTTCAACCTAGGCTCTTGGGTTCTTAGGGCAACGGCAGATTATACAGCGACTGATTGGAGGTGGTTAGTTCCTGCTGGTAGTTGCACTGAGACTGTTGATGGTATTGCGGTGTGTACTGGGCCTCGTACGCCTGCTGCTGACTCTGTTGCTGTGGGTAATCATAGCCGCTGGTTTGGGCATTGGCCAAGTAAGTGGGATATGCACTGTGGTGCTGGAGTTGCTGGTGGTGGTGATGTGACTGCTGCTGCTGCTGGTAGGATATCGTTGGCTGTGGTACTGTTAGATTATAGGCCGCTGGGCAATGCTCGGGAGAAGCTTCCAGGGTACGATCCTTTTTCGACTTCATGCGACGATTTTGGAACCAAATCTTTATCTGGCGTTCGGTTAGACTCAGAGCATGGGCAATGTCAATGCGACGACGTCGTGTGATGTAACGATTGAAATGGAACTCCTTTTCCAGCTCCAATGTTTGATAGCGGGTGTAGGTCTGGCGTGTGCGTTTGGAATCTTTTGAATCTATAGATAAAGTAGAGAAAAGAAGAGAATAATATTTAGCATTGGGCCTTTGATT
Source organism: Drosophila insularis (assembly GCA_018903935.1). Classification (NCBI taxonomy): domain Eukaryota; kingdom Metazoa; phylum Arthropoda; class Insecta; order Diptera; family Drosophilidae; genus Drosophila; species Drosophila insularis. The sequence goes on from JAEIFP010000752.1 coordinate 1,117,387, forward strand.
TGTTGCTTTTCTCTTTGAGGGGGATGTTTTGAGATGTTGTCGATGCTTACCTAATATTTGGCTCTCTTCGATGTGCGACCAATTGAAATCGTTGGCTGTCACAATCCGATGATTGATTTGTTCCTGATTCTTTTCTTTCGGGGACTGGGGTGGCGTTGAGATCCCTTCGACCAGAGATGTGGGCGTGGCGGGTGTGGTGCTTGGTGGTGGTGTGCCATTTTTGCTGGTCTTGGGCGAGTAGACATCCAGATAGTCGACATCTTCACTGGCTGTGGGTGTTGGAGCGGCAACATAATCTGGTTCATAGCTGGGAGCAGGACTTGACGTGATTTTTGTAGAAACGGCTGTCTTCTTGACACTCTCGAATGTTGTATAGAAGTAGTCGGGAGTGTACTTCAACTTCTTGACGGGATTTGTCAGCAGGGCACGCAATGTGCTGGGACGTTCTTCCACAGCGGCAATGACTGCAGCCGCCGTGTCCTTGGTAATTGTTTCTTCTGCCTTACGCTTAAGTGACTTGGGAGGCGACGGAGGTGGTAGAGCTAATGATTCTAGTGGTGTTGCTTCTGGTATAGATGGTACTTCTTGCTGCTGATACACTGGCATCTGTTCCGGGCTATAGCCGGAGTAGTAGCAGTTGTCCGTAAACTGTTCTTGGTTTGTATATGAGTTGGAGTAGCTTTGCTGATAGCTGGCAGATTGCCAACTGGAGGCAGTACCTGTGTTTGACTGATAGTTCTGATAGTTATCGTAGTATGTGGATGTAGATGTGGGGGCAGCTAGATGGTGATGATGATGATACATGTTGTACATGCTGTCGGCTGCTGTATAGTAATGACTGTGACTGGCTGCCATTTCTCTGTGTTCTGTGCTGTGGTGTGTGCGCTTTGCTGCTGCGATTGCGAATGAGCTACTCTCTGCCCAGATCCTGCCCTAATATAGGAAAACTGCGACGACGGCACACGCTCCTCTCCGCTCAGAGCGCTCGTCATAGCGCATAAATATCCCTGCGTATGACACTTTGACACATGCTGGGCCCAAGGCAACTACCCCTCCTGTTCAGTCGTTCTGACCTTGCTTCAAGGGTTTATGGCTTGCAGGGGTAGTGCAGGGGAAATGCAGAAAGTTATCCGCAAAAAAAGTTATCCGTATTGAGGCCTACCTGCTGTGTCCTGCTCATTACCTACCCATCGCGCCCATTATCATCGCGAAACTGCAGCAAAATTATCCGTCTAGCATTTCCCCTGAGATCGTGCTGTCACCTTGAGACAAGCGTATGTCTACCTCCCACGTCCTGTAATTAAGGTGCGAACGAGCAGGACACCTAACGAAATTTTTGCGTTTTCCATTTCTCTCTCTAATTGCAATAATCATAAAGACATAAAAAGAAAAACTCTCTGCAAACGTTTGCACAAAAGGGCTTTTTCCCCGGAGTTTATTGTAGGTACATACATACATAGAGGCCTTAGATTTTCGACAAAAATTTCTCTGGATTTTTTCAGCTCTTCTTGGTGGTTCTTGGAAATTGGTAAAAGGCCCAGGCTGCGAAAGGATAACATTACGTTTATGCAATTGCGCGTGCTCCTTGAACGGGAGACGCGTGTTTGCTTTGTTGTCCAGCTTCTCTGGTCTATCTCTCTCTCCAAGGACTCTTTATTTGCTTAGCTCTGGCAAGTTGACCGACCTAAGCCGCTCTTAAGTAACTAAGTAAATTGACTGGCAAACTTCTCGCCTCGCCTTTGCCCACTTTTTGCGTCTTTCAATTGTTTACACGACTTTCTGATCCGCTTAGGTCTAACAGAATCAAACTTACCACACGGGTCGATATCAGTTTCAGCTTCAGTTTCAATTGCAGTTTTACCACCCCCGAGAAGGGGGGTGGATAGTATTCCTGTAACATATGTGAACAGTTTTTGGTGCATGTGCGAATTTTTCTCTCTTTGTTGATGCCAACCCCCATACCATGGCCACAGACCTCGACGGAGTCCATTGTTGTCACCGAACGCTTGTCGTACAAAATTTATGGCGTTTTTCAGTTTGACAGGACATAGGAAGGAGGGTACGATCGAAGGGCCGAACCGTTAGCTGTCCACGACCCACGGCAATGTAGTTTGCAATGTAAAAGAAACTTTATAGACATTACAGGACCACCAGCAAAAGAGCTCTCAGCTAATTTAGTTTTCTTACTTATCCACCTAAAAACTCAATTAGCTTTGAAAATATTTCTATTGTGCACGTCGGGGTCACCATTTTTGAATCTTGTCTACAAGGTTTAAGAATTCATATAAGCTGCTTAAAATACTTCAAAACCCCTTCAGTTTGCTTAGCTACAGATAATTGAATTTTTGGTTGGCAAAGTCAATTCTCAATAAAAATGTAACACACTCGCACACACAGATAAAGAGACACCCAAAAGGAAGACCCTGAGCAATTTTAATTGAGTTGTAAGGCCCACATGCGAATGTCCGACCACAATACACCCCAAAAATAAAAATGTGCGATTGCTCGATTGCCCAAATTCCGAACCCGAATTCGCACCCAAAAACGAAGCAAAAGAAACGTTTTTATTGCCGAATTAATAAATTACCTTGACAGTGGAATCGGGACCATCCCATTGTGTCCTCATTCACATTCGTTCGTTCTTTCTGTCGTTCATTCCTTTCGCCGCACGCCGTTGCACATTTTTGCCACTTTCAATGAGGGTGAACTGACTATACAGGAAGGGAAATACCCAGGACCCAGGATCATCGACTATTTATCAAAATGCTCATGCTCTTGCTCTTGCTCTTGTCGGAAGGTAGAAACAGGCACGCGCCTGAAGTAGGCGAATGTGTTAATCCCTAACGATGGAGATAGAATTCGATAAAACAAAAAATTCTCAGCTGCGTCTTTTAAAAATTTCTTTAACCTAATTAAAATGCAGTTAACATAATCGAGAATCAAGAATTTCAATTCCTTACTCTAATTTAGGCATCAATTTTCAATCCCATTAATATTTAAAACTTCAAAAGACTTTCCATTCAATTACAAATTGGCATAGGAGAAGAAGCATTATATAAATATTAGTGGTTTCGGTCCTTCTTGATTTGTTAAGTTTTTGCCCAGTGACTCCAACCCGTGGTGGAGTCACATGCTGTGGTTGGTTTTGGCCTTTGAAGTTTGAGTTTTTAATAGTCCGGCATCAAGTAGTGGGGGGGGGGGAGTCATTCCCATCTTTGGAGATAGCCATGCTCATTACGCCGTTCCCCCACCCAAAGGCTAATTAGAAGGCAGGAAAATATTCGAACCACAACGGAAAAAAGAAACAATCGACACTATCGCCACTACTCATTACTAAGAGAGTGGAGGCAGTTGAGTTTAAGGTGGATGTCATGCTGTGTATCAAATGTTGGAGCTATCTGGACGGGTTGAAAAGGGGCTGAGAAAAATTATCAACAACCAAAGAAAAACAAACAAAACAAATACATGGGAGAAGTAGTTCTTTCGCTTCTTCCCCGACTGATTCAGATTTATATATAGTAACAGCGTCAATGGGTCTAACACGAACCCAGCATGAGTCTTCAATGTGTGGGGAATTGAAGAACAATCAATTTGATTGCCTCAATCGACGGCTAATTAGTGAAAAATTTGAAAAAATTATTCAAAATTCATTTTCTGTTTGTTTGATTTAGTCATTATATTGGAGGAAATCAATCGAAAAGTCGAAACGGAACATAGCCCAGCAGGTTCCACATCTGCAACGATGTAAAGTAGCTCTCGATGAAGTAATTTTATTTTACTTTTTTGATTTCATTGTAGACGAAATTTTCTCTGACCTTCATTCTGTTTGAAGGATTTCATTCCGAAGGACACTTTGGAGGGGAAGCTAGTCGCTCGTCCTTGGATAGTCGACGATCAACACTAAAGTCAAGGCAAATGCTGCCTCCTCGCTGTGCTCCTTTTCTTAATGTGTACAAACATTTTCCTCAATATGTCACGCGTCGCCTGTGTCCTTGGCTTCTGTTCCTGCCTCTGTCAGTCTAACTGTTTCTATGTGTGTGTGTGTGTGTGTGTGTGTGTGTGTTTATGTGGACATTTCCTTAGCGCATCAGCAGACTGAGAATGGGCATCAGGATCAGGCAATAATCGCTCCTGTCACACTTATTCGCATTGTTTTGCCACATTTCAATAATGATGACCTCGTAAGTTGGCAAAAGAACTGAACTATATTTATGTGTTTTGTGTACTTGTTTATGGCCTTCGATATCAGCTACAATACTATATACCTTTAAAAATTGCTGGTGGTCCAATTAACACCTTCTGTATGTATTATTGAATTAAATAAGTGACAAGATTCTAAATTCAAAGAGCATAATTTCAGGTGCTGACAGGAGGAGATTCATGATTATTTGAAGAAGGTATTTAGAGAGCAAAAAGATTCTTGTAGGAATACAAGTACAGGACCAAAGGAAAATTAATTTTTGTATATTTGTATTTATGTATATATATTTTTTAATTTTAGCTGCGCCAAAGTTTATATGCCCTTATAGTGACAGTCATTTTAAAATCGTTAACTCTATCAATACATTTTTTTGACAGATAGATGGACAGACATGGACAGACATGGCTATCGACTCGGCTTCTCATGCTGATAAAGAATATGAATACATTTATATTTTTAGGGTTGGAAACCTCTTCTCTGCCTCATAAACGTTCAATTATAATAATATAAAAGGAAGTATTTTTGATTTAATATATACTCCTTTTCTCCAGCTCCAAAAGTTCCCATTCAAGATTCATGACGACCTGACAGTCAAGGTATACTGTGTGCCTTGAAGAATTTGGCTCAATGAACCATGAATGGTCAAATGGGAATGGGAATGGGAATTTATATATCCATTTAATTTATTTTTAATGAAATATTTTCATGTTTTTAATTACAACTATGGCAATTATACGAATTATTAAATATATATTAAATTTGCAGTCCTCGGGGGATGAGTTGTCAAAAGGGCCCATTCATAAAGGCAACGAGGATCCTGTCTCGAATTCCTGGCTAGTGGTATAATTGCTTGTAGATAGGTAGGTTGATCGTTGATGACAATAAATATATATAAAGTAACAATAATAATAATAATTAGCTTTTTATTAAGACCAAAATTATGATTCCAGTTGGAAGATTTCGTCAAAAAACTAAATATTTTTAAGTCTATTATATCTCCAACATTAATTTAAAAACTGGGTCATTTGTGTAGTTTTTAAATGCAAAAAATTATAACATATTTGTATATTTATTTTGCGTAGGAGTAGCTATTGTAACTCCCTTTAGAATGATCAATTCCTAATTTTTTACAAATTAAATTCTATTACATATTTTTATACGAGATTTATTTGATTCAATGCATAATTCGATTGTAAGCATATTCTTTGGCAGTCATTTTTCGTTTTCTCTGCCTTCAAGACAGCCATCAAGAACTAATAAGGATTGTTATCCATTAACAATGCCTTGAACTAAAGGCCACCTCCCGGGAGTTCAGTGTAAAAACTGAATGCAATTTTTGTTAAAATTGACGAGTCGTACGCCATGGATTCGAAGTCGCGCACGCCCGTGTAAATTCAGCGAATCGTTTCGGGGATCGTCGATCGACGTTGTTGGCAGTCCAAGAGATATCCTGAGAGTTTCAGCTAGAAACTGGGACCGCATTTCGCCCCCTGCGGGCAGTTTTATAGTTTTATGACGTGGCAATAATATTTCCGCCTTGGAAACCAATTGCACATCGTACAGGCGAAGGATACGTGGGCAATTAAGACGTTTTAAGGACCCATGACACGGTGCATTTACATTCTATAAACAGACGACGACGACGACGAATATGAGAAGAAAGAGAAGAATTCGAGTCGCGTGAACCGTGTCCTTGGTTCTACTTAAACAAGACGATCATTTTAATGCGAGACACACGCGACGTCGCTTTTGCCGTTGCCAGGTAGGCCAGGTCCTTGATTTGTACCGTGGAAGTGTTTACTCAAAACATACTTAGTTTAGTCCAGCTCCTCCCGCCTCTACTTTGTTTCGGCTGGAAACTTTTTGGGCGGGTCTTTGTGTCTAGAGTTGAAGCAAATTCAAACAAATTTGTGTCAAGATTGTATTTCGGGTGTGAAAAATTCACAAATGTTGATATCTACTTTACAAATTAAAATAACATAGATCATTTTGAATTTTATAAAACAGTAGAACCTGGAATTTTATTTGGAAATTTCTTTCTTTTTACTTTCTTTCTACTTAAAGTAAATTTCAAAATTACAAATTTCATCTAGAATGCATTTGAATCAACCTAGCTACAAAAGAAACATTAAGACAATAAAAAGAGCTATTTTCGGTGAGACTCCTGACATCTCCTGCAATATCCATATACAGTTTTCCGATTTATTTAATTTAAAAATTAAAAATTTGTAACTTTAACTTTAATTTTTTAAAAGAGTTTTAATTTTCAAAACTCATAAATTTTAGTGTTTTATCTTCATACTCACGCTTCTTCAAAAATATCGGTTAATTCTTTAGACTTTAGACAAAAGTTAGTGCTTGCTGGTTAGGTTTTTTATTATTATGTCTTTAGTCTAATATAATTGTTATTCACAAATGTATATGCTATGCAATATGAAGTTAGAAACTTACAAACGTATACTCACTTTTGCTTGCCACTGTATATGTACGTTATAGATTCGTGAACACATTTATAGATAAATTTTGGTGTGTTCGGACGCCAGAAACAATATTGGTCTCTGAAATAATATTCGATTTTATCGGCTATCTTTACTTTCAACTACTGTCGTGTAAAATTGATAAAACCTGATACGTCTGTATAGACAGCCTCAAAAATATTTTCTAGTTAGGTTCTTCATCAGGTTAGCGCCAATTCAGGTTAAATATTTTTATACCCGATCAAATGACTGAACTACCATACCCTACTACCTTTAAATTAAAATAAGTTTGACTGTTTGTATAAATTGAACTGAACGACATATTGGAAAGGTGGTCTTCAAGATAAAGCCTACGATTCCATTTTTCCAAACCTTCAATATTTAAAGGAAATTAGAAGTTGACGCTTAAAAGGATATCATAAAAATTTTAAAAGTTGGTTAAACATTGTTTAATAAGTTGATATATAGTAAAAAGTTTTAATATAAGAAGCCAATTATTCGAAGAAAAAAAACAATCAGACATTCTTGTCTCAGAGATCTGAACAAAACTCAATGATAACTAATGCCAATTATATAATTAAAGGGAGAAAAAAATAAATAGTAAATAGATATTAATTAAAAATTGTAATTTAATTTTCAAAACTCTTAAATTTCCTAGATCTCTTGCTTCATTAGGAATATCTTTAAATTCTTCCTTTATTTAAGAAAAAAAGTGATTAAAAATTGATGTTAGTTGGATTTAAGTTTCAAATTTTCCCTCCTTTTGTTTTCTACTATACACATCTTAAGTCAATCAATTTCCAAAGTTTCTTTCATGTTTACAAAATTTGGGTTAAAATTATAAAAACGTTGTTGTTGTTTATTGTTATTTTACATACTACTTTCGATTCGTTTTTGAGATAACATCTTCATACGAATTCCTTGAACTTTCGACTTGTCGCAGAGCCATAAAAACTATATTCAAATAGAAAAATCTATGTCAAAACAAAAGATGATGGCAAAAATTAGGTCAGTTTTTAGAAAACATTGGACACAATGAGTTTTGAGCAATTTAAATTAGAGCAGGGGCGACAGGCCAGTCCTGAATCTCAGTTCCTTTGTTAGCCGCGGACCAGAGCCTAATCCCCGGATTTAGAAAATCGGTTGTGAAATATTGTGTAAGAGGTGACCTAGACGTTCGAGGTGGGCGTTGCCCGGGTAAACACAATGGTCAAGACAATGGTCGAAAGTAGAGCATTTCCAAGTTAAACAAATAAATATTTGGCATTTATTATGCAAGCCTCTTTGAAACACGAACCCATTTGCAATTGCATAGACTTGCATAACCGGATGCCTCTAAGTTGGTCCGTTGGTGGCCTTGGACTCAAGTGAAAATTCGCTGAGATGGTGAAAGAAGATTCATTCCATGTCCTGCCCTATTTCATGTCCTGTTCGCTCTCTTCCTGCTACAGTTTCGCGGCTACCAAATCAGGTCTACGGTCGGAAACTCGAGCGGTCGTGTCCATAAAGTTTTATTGGTACTCTGTGTTTCGGAATGGATGGATGGTTGTAAAGCGATAAAACTTTTGTGCGACGAGAATTTTAAATGGAAAATGAGACCGAGAGCTGCCAGCAAAAAAATAAAGCAAAAGAAAAATATGAAAAAATTAAGTCGCCGCCCGAAGTAACAATAAAAAAAAAAAACTGCTCGCATTTTTTACACAATGGCAAAAATACTGGCACACAATGAAAATTCGTTTTAAAATATTTTTACAGTGCATATCTTCTTTTTATTTCGTGTTCCCGTATTCCAGTTTTCCATTTTTTTCCACAGAGAAATTCTCAAAATAAAACTAGAACTAAGGCATTTATTTTTTTGTATGCTTTTTTTTGTCCTATTTTTCTAACAATTTTTAGTGGAATTATCCGACTGACTGTGACTTTTACGGGGGTAGTCAAGGTCTCTACAAACTAACAAACCTGGATTTTAACATAGAAATTTGTAACAATATTTTTCGAAATTTTTTTTCTTTTTTTTTTTGACTACCAACTGAGCAAATGGAAACAAATAAAAGAATCCAGCGTCGAAGATAACTTGACAACATTTAGCAGATAATTAAGGATTTAGAAAATGAGAAAAAAAATTAAAAAAATTCAAGTTGATATCTTCAAGATATATGAAATGTTGTGCTTAATGTTTTTAAGTAGTTACTACTTAGTTTTTTATTAAATGTATCTTATGATTCTAATATAAATTTCTGCCATTAATGAAGATTGACTTTAAAATTCTTCCAAAACCAGTTTAAAAAAATAATAAAATTGTAACATAAGGCTTTACCGATAAAGGCGATAAAGTCTCAGATGCCTAATGCTCATGTAAATATATTTTAACAGTGACAAAATGATAAGGTCTTTATTTAAATTATAGGTTTGTTTTTTCACAGAATTTTTATTTTGATTTGAGAGCATTTCATCTATCCCAGCTAATACTATCTGCTAGAACGTCTTTTTCATAATAATAATTTGCTAATAATAAAATATCAAGGTATCAAAATTATGTAATCAATTATTCTCATTTTGTTATTGCTATTTTGTTTTGTTATTTCGCTATTGAATCGTTGTTGTCACTATCCTTAGTTGTGAATTTTCAATTTCGCTTATAAGCATCCATAAGATCAAGGGTCGTTTCCTTTAATTTTTCCAGGGCATTGAACATATATTTAGAGTCTTTATTATCAATTTGAAAACGATCATAATGAGCAAATTGGAATTTTCCATTCTCACGTTCTATTTGTATATAGAGTTTATAAGGTCCCAAAGTAGTTAGGCGATATAATAGTTCAAGACCAATATGTTTTGCGATAATCAGTCTAATTTCTGAGAAAGTTTTCGCTACCATCAAATCACCATCAGCTATATCTCCGTTGCAAAGAACAAGAACTGGATCAACTTCCGTTGAGAGCCTACTGCAACTGGTTTTTGGAAGTCTTTCTTTGCACTCTCTTTCCATCTGGTTTAATTTCGCCGAATCGGTTAACTGCCCTTGCCTCCGAGTACCCACAAACCTGCGATATATACATATACTATTTATTGAAATCATTTTCGCTTCAAACATTTCTACTGACTTTTTTGAATGGAGAAGCTGTCGTTGAGTTTTCTTCTTGATAACAAAAAAGAGAAACAAGAGCACAAAGTGCCACAATACCTTGTAGATTGTATATATTTCAAAATAAGTGGTAAATAAATTAATTTCTTAAAGCGTTTTGCTGCTTGACTATCGCTGAAATAAATGATTCTAGTAATAAAATATTCAATATATAATATTCCCATTTGTTCTTCCGAGAGCCAAGCTTTTCTGATAAGGTTTTTTGGTTGCATTGTTTTATTAAGATTCTAGTAGATAATTGTTTTTAATAACTTTTCAATTATAACAAAACTTTTCTTTTTCAATTTTTCTTTTCCATCCACAACTTATTCCATTTCGTAACCTTAATATCATTGTGGTGGTCGAATTAGTATTAAAAATATCTCATGTCTTAGGCATTTTCCTATACAAAGTGTCAACAATTTTGGCATCTAGGCAAAGTTTTTTGTTTATCTTGAAAATTGTACGTTAAATTTTGTTGTTGTTGAATGAAAATGAGAACTGACATGCGAAAAAATCTTTGGTCGGTTTAGTTTTAATGGGCCGTAAATGATAATTTTAATTTTTAATCAAACATATGTACATAAAATCAGCGCAGCATAAAATGATTTAAGGGCAGAGAGGCAAGAGGACGAGACAAACTGAAACTGAGACGGAGATGATGATGAGGTTGGGAAAGGGGATGGGAATGGGGATGAGAATGAGGATGAGGATGAGGGACAGTGACACAGACTAAGACTAGCAAATTTTATTTTGTTTCAAAAGAAGGCCGCCATCCGAAATAAATGAGAAAAAGAAAGGAAGATGTGAACATGTGAGGAGCAACTGGGCGATGCGTCGCTCCAAGTAGCGCATATCTGCATATATAATATAATTTACATATTATTTTTTTCGGCTGAAATTCATGGTCAGGAAGACAAAGAGAAAGATAGAAACATATAGTAAACATAAGTAAATATTCCATCAGAAACTACTATATGCATACAAATGTATGTAAGTACATATGTAAATGGGTTTATTCTCATTGCAAATCTCAACATAGCATACAATTCTTGAAAAAATGTTGGGTTAATGTAAAAGCTTCAAGATCTTCTACAATGTTCTATTACAATGAAAAGCATACACAAAAACTTGGAAGATAATTTTAACTTCTCCACTTCTCTATTGCGTTAGAAAAAATTTTAATAATAGGGCGATAAGAAGTTCTAGCATATTCTTGGCCTGTTAGACCAAGTTAGACATAGACTAAGTCCAGCATAAATTTAGTTGCAGCCGTTATTGACTGTTCTAAATCCCCTTTTTAAATACAGTAACTACTTAGTAAGCAATATTTTTAAGACTTTTGAATATTTCGCCAGAGATGAAAACTGAAAATATTCAATGTAAATATTTCTTAAATCATTTAGCCAGGAAATGAGTAAGGACCAGTCGCTTCTTACTTAAACCCAAACACAATAAGTGGCCCAAGATGATCTAGTTAATCCAAAAATTGTACAAAATATTCTTGGAAAAATATGATATTGCATTTAAAACTTACAGCTATTAGGAATTGGTGACATTTTTAAATAAATAATTTGCGAATTGTATTCCATATTTTGCTTATAATTTTATTTACTTGAAACAGCAGATCCATTGACCCATTATTCAATGCCCTTCCCTTTAAATTTTATTGCTACTGGTGTTGCTTGGGGGACTTGGAAAACTCGATTTCATAGACACAAGGTTAGCTTTAAATATTACATTGCTGCAAAAAGAGGTGGCTATATATTTATATGCAGGCGTAACGTTTAAAAAGCCATTTTGTCTTGAAGAAAAAGGGACAGGTTCAACACTTTACATTTACAAAGAAAGCTGAGGATAATGACGGTAAAGAGTCAAAGTCCTCGACTGATGTTTCATAAAGTGCCCTCTGGCGCCATCTATTAAGGCAAAAGGGCACTGTCTTGCAGCCATCTATTGATGCAAGAATCCAATCAGAACACAGCAGTGGCTCTATCTGTGGGCTGTCAAATAATCACTTCTTGAATCTGGTAAGCATGTTGCTCAACATTTGTTGAGAAACATTTGGCAATGTGCAAGGATGTTGCAACATTTCTGTTGCTTTTCAAGTAGGGAATTGTAAGAAAATAAGGGAAACTGACATTAATAACGGGATTTCTAAAGGATATTTTTTATGGTTAATGCGCCTGTTTTTTTACGTCTATTTGAAATTGATAATATTATTGTATTTATAAACAACCCAGAGTAAAAAATACTTCAAAAAAAATCAGCTTTTTTACATTTTAAAAAAACAAATATTAAACAAAATTTTTAAAATTTTATAAATTAAGCTTTAATTTTTTATATTTATCTTTTATTAGAACTCTCATCATCTGGTAGATGACCAAGATAGACACTTCTAAGTAAGATGATCTCACAACGGCTTAAACCCAAGGTTGAATACATATCAAGGCCTTCGAAATCTCTAGAAATAATTCAAGAAAATTAAAATAATTAGTTTCTTATAGTTTGGTGATTCACTTAAAGGAAGAATTCAGTCAAGTTTTCATTATCGAAATGTTTTCTAGGTTTACCCAAAAGTTTGTGGACCTTAAACCCATATATTCTATAAAACCTTCTTGCACTTAAAATCAAGATAAAAGTAGAGTTGGATTTTTGAGCTTTAATTCAAGATTACGAACTGGCAAGGTCTTTCTTGATGTGGTTTCTAATAACCAAACATGAATGACTTTTCACAGTCCCACACAAATGGCTGTATCTATGTAAGTCAACCTTTTCTTCCCCAAAAACCGAAAGGCAAACTTCAAAAGATTTCCGACATTTTGTTTTAGTTGCATTTGTTTTCTTTGTGAGTTTTTCTGTTTGCGTGAGGCTTCCCCATAGCAAAAAACCAAAAAGTTTTGTTTTGTTTGACGCGTATCTACAGTTGTTCTTCAATTAAACTTGCCTCTATAGCGGACGAACGTAGGCCCCACACACACACACACACAGAAACTCACACAACCACACACAGTCGGCGCAAGTAAACAAAAAAATATCTGTAAGATACAATTATACGCACGCAATTCGTCAATCAGAACGACATTTTTCTTTTATTTGCTCTCTGGTCATTAAAAAAGAAGGGGAAAAAACAACAAATGAATAAAAAAGAAAATGAAGAACAAATGTAATAAAAGTGCCGCAACCTGAAAGGCAATTATTATTGCTGCTGTTGTTGTTGTTGTTGTTTTTCCTCAAGTAATTATAATTCTGTTAGGTGAGGCTCCCCAATCTCTCACCTTTCCCCTCATCATGGCTCAGAAGTTGTGTGTGCCTTGCCTTGCCTTCATTTTGGAGTTTTTGTCGCAAAACTTCAACTAATTAAATGATTAATATCGGCGATCACACGCTTTATCATGCAAATTAATATTATTCAATTTAAAACTGACTCAAACTCATTTTCACCACAACTAAAAGTTGTCGCACTATAATGGCATCGATTTGTTTTCAACCGCAGTGACGGACACATAGACATCCAGACAGACAGACAGAAAGAAAGAGACAGAGCAGAGTATATGTAAAAACAGTCAGTAAGATCCTTTTGAGATCTTTATCGCTTCCCTGTCGTCTCCATTGCATCGATAGTCAATTCTCTGCCCCCTGCCTTCATCTCTCTCTCTTTTTCTCTTTGGTTGTCTCTGTGTCGTCTGGAACTGGGATCGGGCATGTGAATCAGAGCCGCCAGATAATGCCAATGGATCGCATAACTCAAATTGTTGCTGGTCGAGGGGGAACCTGGACTTGGCTCTGACTTTGTCTCCGGCTTCGGCTCAAATGTGACCAAATTAATTGAGCTGTTAAATGTAAGTCTCCAAAGAAATGAAAGGGAAAAAAATTCAAATTGACAACCTAATTAATATTTTGCTTCTTTCTACCAAAGAATCGAAAATTATCCAAAGATTAAAATACTCTTTGGGTTTATCACAAAATGGTTGGCAAAAGTTTTAGGAAAAAAAGCATAAAATGTCAATAAACTGCAATACTAAAATGAGTTTTTAATCTTTCCAAGATCTGAATAAACTAACCATTTTGAGTTTGTCAATTGTTAATATAGTAGACAGCTTGAATTACCATTAGTTTTTACGAGGCCTAAAAGTAATTATTATGTATATAGGCTACTTCATCCATGTGTTCCAATTACATCCCTATGCAAAAGGTGCCAATGAACCGTGTCAAATTAAATTCTAGTTCACTTGCTCAACAATTCATCTACATATATGTTTGTATGTGTGTGTGCAGGCTAAACTGATTAATCACTTTGTTTCCCCCCTCTACCCGGTTGCCATCAAATTAGTCAATATAATTTCTACTCAATGAATTTATGTATATGCAAAAATCTGCATCTAGGCAAAATTATTAAACGAACATATGGTAATTTCTGTATAATAAAACATTGACATAGCGTAAAGAACTAAACTGAAAGATTTTCGTTATTGCCATTTGGTAGTCAGTTTCAATTTCAGTTTCAGTTCCAGTTGGGGTATGAGTCTCTGTCTTTACTCTCTATGTATGTAGATCCTCCGTGGAGTAGAGTTTGTTGCGTTTGGCTGCTTTGTAACAGTCTGATTTTGACATTGACGAATTCGTCGACATTTATCATGGAACTCCTCTGCGTTCTCCCCAAAACAGAACAAAAAAAAAAAAAAAGAAACAAGCGGGAAACGCAGGGAACTGCCAACTGAGAACAGAGACAGGACGAAAGGATACTCCCGAAGGGTAAGTGTGTGTGTGTGTGTGTTTGTGTGTGTGCACACGCTACAGGCCTACTCTACCTCTTGGTGGATGATGATGATGATGATGACGGACTGGCTGACTAGCCAGTCAGACTTTGCAGGCAGACATTCCATCAGCCTTCATCATCGCCGTTGAAATTTCCATTGTTGTTCAAATATATACATATAAATATATAGCTAGGCATCTAATTCATTAAGCGATGCGTGGAACAAATCTATATTAGACCACCAAATTTTTTTGTTAAGTCGAGCGTGTAATTAAAATATATTAATAAAGAAAAGGTAGTTTGCATGAATGAAACTTAAAATTAGATAATTCTCACAGAAATGCAACAAATTAAATAAATCTATTTGAATTGTTCTTGAACTGAAATTTCAGCATAATATTAACGCATTTTGTTTGAAATGTTTCTGTTTTCTTCCGTTATTGAGAAGTGCATACAAATTTAATTACTACTATAATTCTATTTATTTCTAACCGATCATTTATATGATGGTTACCTATATACACGTTTTCATTCACAATGCTTAAAACTTATGGCTTATTTGGTTTACAACATCCAGTTAATAGTTTTTATTTAACTTTCATTCTTATCATTATCATTGATTATAAGAGTGTAAAACCCTAATCAAAATAAAATTAAAAAATTAAGCCTTTGTTTCAAATACATGACTTTCAAAGAAACTGAGTTGTAATTTTTAAATTTCACGATATAAAATCTATTTCTAATTTTGTTGTAATAATCATTGCCTAATTTAAAAATGAATGGTTTTTATATAAGTGAATCTACGACAATAATATGTTAGTTACAATGCTTAATTATAATTCTTGTGACTATTAAATAGAAATATGTAAGTATTTCCATGAAATCCAAATCTTAATCTATTATAATTATTATTTATTTGTTTGCTTTATATTTCGATGAGTTTACAGCTTTAGGAGAGGGATAGCAAAATCGTTTGGCTTTTATTATAAATTTAATTCATAAAATACTATACATATAATTATTTCCTTGTATATTCTTGATTAGTGTATGAAACCTTTCGATATAGCCATGTCTGTCTATCCTTATGTCCGTCTGTGTAAATTATTATTACGCCTGTAATTAAAAAACTACTGGAATGATTCTAAGTACTTAATCTTTTACTGTCTAAGTAAGATAAATAGAAATATAGCTACCATAGAAGACATCGATCGAGAAGCCTGCAATATTAAAAAAAACTTATTAAAGTAGGCTTAGTGAGATTTTTCTCATAATACAAAAAAACCTATGAATTACAAAAATATTTGGAAAACGAAACTTTCTCAAGGAAATTTTAAAGTAACCTGCACTACAAAATATTGTTTTATCAACTTCGAACCAACCACAGTTAGCTTCTCCTCGTTTTATATAATTATATCTTATTTGAAGTTAATTACATATTAGGTTATTTAATAACAGGTTTATAATTTTGAATATATTTATATATTTTATAATATCTGTTCGATTTTCTGAGATTGGTATTTAGGTGTTTGTGTTGCAGAAATGACAGTGCTTGGGGTTATTTTGGGAGGGAACTTATTGGTGATCTTTGGATCGCAATTGGATAGGTTATGACAATTAAGAAAATATCTGTTTAATTAGTAGCATAATAAAGATATTATTTTTACAGTGTATAGTTGAAGATCTATATAGTTATAGATAAGTTTTAAGTAAAAGGAGGGACGGTAGACTGACCCAACTGCAAAGATGCCCAACAGCTCATATTTAAATTTCAAAATCTTTTAGCCAAAACAATTTAATTTAATCTATTATTAATTATCACACACATTTAAAGATCTGCTAAAATATATATATCTGCATAAATGCACAGCAAAATTTATCATAAGGTCAAAACTGAAATATAAATTTTTATTTTTACCATATCACGTTTTCAAAAGATATATTAAATTTCTATAGTTGAAAATTTGTTTAAACGTATTTAAAATATATAAGGCAAAATATTGTTTTATCAAATGAAAAAGGAAAAGGAAAATAGAAATAAACATTGTTTTTTTGCTGCTTCATTTTACTTTGCTTTTTTTGTGCAGCCGATAAAAAATATTCCCTGACCATTCGGTGAGTATTTTGACAAATTACCCGATTGGACATTGAAACATTTTATCTGCCATGTCGTCGATGCCAGTGGGCAACACACTCACACATACACACACACATTTGGTGGGGGTGGTGGAGAGGTGAGGAAGGATGAGAAGGAGGATTGGGTCAGTGCGTGGCATTTTGGTCATTTATATGAACACTCGTCCTTTTTCATTTGCCCATTGGGTGAGGGCGTCTCTCTCCTTCCCTCACAGTTTGTATCTATGTCTATCTCTCTGTCTCTCTCTCTGTGTGTGCACATGTGTGTGACGAGGTCCTCTCCAGCTCCAAGCTGTCCAAAAAGGCCGCCTTTGAGGGATGCCTGGCAACAACAGTAGCAGCAGCAGCATCATGGCGAATGACAGATTAGTAAAGTCCCCATGGACATTTGTAACCGAACTGCAAAATGCCCAGGATACTGCTTGCCACTTCCCAATTCTTGTCCTCGGTGCTGTATATGTGTGTGTGTGTGTGTGTGTGTGTGTGTGGGTGGGTGAGTGGAGAATTGTAATTTAAATTTGCCAGATCTCTCTGGAGACGAAGACGTCTCGGACGCTTCTTATCGGCACTGATTACTTTCTAATCCTTGGCCACGCGTTGACACAAACAAATGACCAATGTCCAGAGCAGACCAAAGTTGTTCAAATGACAGGACTCGGTCTCACATCAAAAGCCACTAGAAGTGAAAGGTATTAATTGCCCTCCTGCCTCTCCTAGACCAGGTAGGCCTTTGCCTGTTGTCCATCCTTCGCATGTATCCTAGTTGCATGAAAGAGAGTGTTTCTAATGTGAAAGCAATTTTGGTAAATCCTCTCCACTCCTCAAACGAACTTGCCGACCGACTCTCTGTACAGGTAAATTCCTTTCTCGTTTCGTTATTATGACCGAAAGTGGCCATAATTATTTTGATGTTGCTTTGTAATTAGTGACCACCCACCCTACCCCCACCACCACGCTGTCCCACTCCCATTCTTCCATCTCACCGTCGATGAATGTGAATGGCAGAATGGTAGAGAGAAGCAAAAAAAAGGGAAAGTGAAAAATTGCATTTTATGCGTGGCTGGCTACAACAAGAGGAAATTACTCGCACTTACATTCGTAATCGAAAAGTGAAAATGCCGAAAACTAATTGCCATTCCAACCATTCAATGCAATCGAACAAAATGGTCATAAAATGTGCCAGAAAAATATATACAGAAATTGAAAACTAAATTTCACTTCTAACCAAAAGAGAAATTTTGACAAACACATGATTATCAAAATGAGATTTAATAGATAGGTGTTATTCCAGAAGCCTCTACTAATGGCTAATTGCAAAAGTAAAATAACACAAGTAACAAGGCTTTAAAATGTAGCTAACATTAAAAGTATGTACATCTAGTAGATCTACGTTAATATTACATTTATTTATTTATATATTTGTCTATATAGCTTTTTGAAGAATCGTCTGCAGCCTTTTAATTATTTTAATAACCAATGCCTGGTTATAACAAAAAACAATTATAATCGAAGAAAAACAATTATTTCAAATTTTGATCAATTTTATTTGAAAATAAAAACAGTATATATATTTTTCTTTATTTCGTATAGAATTAGATGAATGCAATTTGGACACTTATGTATGTAGTTCTTATGTCTCTCTTTTCAAATCAGACAATTTGGGTCTAAGGATGTTCAAATTAAGAAACAATATCGACAAGCTAAAACATACAGTTTAGGGTAGACCCTAAACAACTCCTTTTATTGATAGCTTTGCCATTTCTTTTCTTTTCTTTTCCTTTTTAACTGATATCATGATAATAGCATCTTCAAAAAAATTGTAATACCGTCAAATATTTTTTACCATGAGGCAATTAAAAGATTAAATTAATCAAAAAACATTTACCAATGCAAATTAATCGTTAATCAAGAGCAAAATAATCAGTTACTACGTGTCATATGATTAAACACAATCCATACCATAATTTCCGCCTGGAAACTAGTTTGGCATCAGAACTACAAAAAGAGAGAAAGTTGGTTGTTCTAATTCTAAATTTTCAAAATTAATATACGTTATCTGAAATCAAGAGTTGCGTTTCATTTAATTTTAAATTCGTTACTAATGCTTTAAAGTTTAAACGAACTCTTCTTTGTGCATGTTGAGAAAGAAATCTCTTCTTTTGCTAGTCCTGTGATGATATTTTTAACATATGTTTGTACATTGTACCTACTTATATGTGATTTTGATCTTTGATTTGATTCTCACATTTGTTTTTCTTTTTTCCAAAAATATTTTATTTTTATATATTTATTTGCTGCCCAATTAAAAACTTTAAAATTTAATCAACCATTTGTTATATAAATATAATACAGGTAATATGTAATCCTTAATGTAAATGGGCTATCTTCGGCTGTAGTCTTACAAAATATTTGCACTACGTGATTTAGTCCTCAGATATAATTCAAATATAATACGCACATTTAGCTACAAAATGTATAGAAGTAAATATATCTCGGCCAACAAAGTTATTATTCGTGCCGAATTCAATTATTTAATAGCCTTCAAGTTAATTTTTCTTGGTCTATTATTTATGAAATTTTAGTGTAATTTTAAATTGACTCACTTATGGAAACATTATGCTAAAATATATTCA
Organism: Drosophila insularis; assembly: GCA_018903935.1. NCBI lineage: Eukaryota > Metazoa > Arthropoda > Insecta > Diptera > Drosophilidae > Drosophila > Drosophila insularis. Next base: position 1,136,714 of record JAEIFP010000752.1, read on the forward strand.
GGGTGTAATTGTTTCCTTGCCTCTCTTTTGTAACCAAACACAAGTAATTCTAACCGAACTGCTCCTTTTTCTCATATACCATGTGAATGCTGCGTAACTTTTGGTCGGCATTTGAATAATGGCCACGACTCTCGTTGACGAGCACAACAAATTTCATTGCAACGTCTCATACTATCAATGTCGGCAATATGTCAAAATATAACAGCAGCAGCAGGCGCTACAGAAATGCAGACGCAGAGGCAGAATCGGCGGCAGCCACGTGATGCTAAAATAAAATAAGATGAAATGGGTAAAGTAGAAGGAGACTGAAAAGCAGGAGGAGATGCTGCTGCTGCCATGATGATGTTGCCATGCCCCGCCATATGATGCACAAGGGCAGAGCCGCATAAAAATTCATTTTGAAAACTGCTCCCGTTCGGCCCTTTGCCATCATTCGTCCCCCTCTCCCGCATGTGGGGCAAAGAAATTAATAATGACGCCGACAGTAGCGAAGGCGCGACGATGTTATATAGATATAGAAATAGATATATGTATGCATGTAGATCACATAGCCGACATGCAGATGGAATGTGAATGTGTGTGTGTGTCTTTGCGATGCAGATTAGATATGGCTTCGTGTTGCTCATAAGGCAGGGACTTACTTGGGCACGAAAGAGTTGTACAATTTTAACGAAGAAATTGCTTTTTGTTGTAATCCTTTTTTTTACTCGATTTGCAGATTCCAATGGGTTCTTTTTTCACACTTTAATGTGTGAAAATTGTATTCCCCTATATCTTTGAGATACTCGTTCTTATTAATTTCAAAATAAAATAAATAAAATATTTCTATTAAAGGCGGAATTTTTATCTATGAATGGCATTTAAATTTTAGCAGAAGCACAGCTTGTGTAAAGACGGTAGTAAATGGCATTCTTAAATAAAACCACTAAAACGAAATTTTAAAATCTAATTTTAAAATCTAATTTTTCGATTTTTGCCAGAATATGGCGAACGTTTAAAGTTGTGTTTATAACTCGAAAACAAAGCCAAAGTAGACATCAACTAGATAAGATTGGGTAAATATGTAGAATATTTTTTTAAAATTGGGTTTCGTCTAATTTTATTATCGATTATCCGATTTGTCGAACAAGGTTTAGTTAGAGTTTACATTAAATCACATAATATATATCTCAGCTGATTTTTCAAAGTCATGTCTCCGCCAGAAAATAAAAAAAAAATCCGCCAAAGTAATATTCACACTGGGATGAGATACATATATAGATACATATGACTGCAGGTTGCTCCCTCTTCTATAAAAAACTGATGGCCAGATTTCCCATGCAAAGGTAGGTCGGTTCATTAAAAAAAGGGAAGAGTTAATTTGAAAAGTTTTCCAAACTGTTTTGTACTTCTTATCCTCTTAATCCTCCTTTTCTTCTAATCCATTAATTTTATGTAAGATTTCGTAGGCTCAAGCCAAAAAAATTAAACAAAATATATATCCCAAACTACTTAATACATTTTTCTCAAACATGATATATGTGCGTTTAATTTTCGCAATCACGTTGTCATCTCTAAATAAAACTAAAATCCCTATTCAGACTTCAAAGAGTATAAAATTTAAGAAAAAAAATAATGAAAGTGGTAAGAATCTTTGGCAGCATTTTATGAGTGACAAGACCAATTTGACTTTTAATCATAGAAAGTTTAACAGAATTGAAAAAAAAAGGAAAACAAACGATTAACTAAATATATTTATATAAAATACGTAACAGACCAAAATTCTTAACAAATGACCAAACACAATTCTCTATTATGTGAGAATTATGTTGAGAGAAAAAGTTCCCTTCTAGCATACAACAACAAAAATAAAATTTGTACACACACACACAAAAGCACACCATACAGATACAAAAAAATTAGATTAATTTGGTCAATTTGAAGTTTTGTTGTAATGACTTTTGGTCACTCATTTTGGCTTTGACATTTTGTTGTCTTCATTTTGTGTTTGTTGGTTTGCTTGTGTGTTAATTGCCCAAGTTCCAAATGAACGAAAGAAAACAAGGAAAAAAAAAACGAAAAAAGAATAGCTTTGTTTTATTCATTTTAGAATTTTATGAAATTTCGGAATTTATTTGATATGCCTGAATCGGTGAAGCTGCTCATTTTTTCCACACTCAGTTCCGCCTTCAATTCGCCTGCAGTTGCATCTCCATCTGCATCTCGAAAGAAGAACATGTTTCTTATTATTATTGCGTTGTTTTTTGTTTTTTGTTAGTTGCTGTTGCTTTTGCTGATTAATCGATTGTCGGCTGCATGTCGCTGGCTTTCCCTGCCTCGATATGTCATCCCTCTGTCCCCTGCCTCTGCCTCTGCCACGATTTCTGCCGTTTTGCCTCTGCTGTGCTGTGATTCAGACACTTGTCACTGAAAGAAATGTAAACATGAAATGCATTTATGTAGATATGTAAAATAAACCAAAAAAAAAAGGAAAATAAAAAAAAAATTAAACATATATAAATGCATCTACATGATATGCCACGCCCTCACTCCTCTATATGCTGCCGCAAAAGAGTATAAAATATGGGCATCTGTCTGGAGTGCGAGAAAAATGTTCGCAAACAATGAGAAATAAAATCAAGAAACAAGAGATACATATAGATAAAGATTCAGATCTGCAAAAAAATAATTTCGATCAGCAACAGATAAAAATTAATAATTGATCAAAGTCTTTTTTACTCAATAATAAATATAATAATAAATAATTTATAAATATAATTAAAATATCAAATTTAAATATTTTATTCGTCAATTTCAATATAACTTCTCAAAGATATGACGAGAATTGATATTGATCGGAGTTCTATGATATAGACGTACAATCTTAATGAAATTGGCACAATTTTAAACTTATAAAATCGTTTAATAAATAAATTATATACATTAACCTCAGTTTTCCACCGATTGTTACAATGGGAGCTGTCTAAATCCAAGTAAACAATTTTTGTGGTATATCAAAGTCTCCTGTCTAGAAGGAGTTCGCTTTGATCCTGACGGCTATATGAACTTTTGTGAATATTTAAGAATATATACATATATTTTAAAGAGCAAGGATGCAGACTGTTTTCCAAAATTTATTTATTGCAAGGGAATAAGAAAAGTATTAGGAATTCTGATTATTTTATAATCGGTAATTAAATTTAACATTCAAGTGTGAAGTTTTAAAATCTCCTCTTTTATTTTTCCCACCTCAAGACACTTATAAAAGCCATGATACAACGAAGAAGATCCAAAGTGAAACCGAAACCTTTCAAGAACACGACAAGATACACAATTCGGAACAAGATCTGCGCCTTTACCTTGCATAACTCGAATGACGGCTGGTGGGTGGATGGACAGAGGGAATGAGGGGGGCGTCACTGACAATGGTTATTAATCAGTTGCTGATAATGCAGACAAGGCTTTTGAATATAAAACGAGAGAAGACCCCGCTCTCTCTCTCTCTTTATCACTGAGTCTCAGTTTCCCGCATTAATCGAGGGGTAAGAGTGGTTCGTTTTTTCCAACATTTTCTTTTTTTGGCTGATGTGTGACACTACTCACACTTTTGTTGTTAATTAAACGTGGCGATGCTCATGCCTCTGCCTCCCCCCCCTAAGCCCCACCATTTCTCACAAGTGTCTGCCCTGTTCAGCTAATGCCGGATTCATGCTAAGTGGTATACACACATGAGGTAGGATCTCGTTTGAAAGTGTCTCGGATTGAACTGTAAGAGTATGTGCCTTCTATTCATAGAATTTTTGTATATGGTTGTCATTGGACCTTGCAACAGCACCAGCAGCAGAATTGGGCGCAGATGGAGATGCACAGTCGGAGAGGAAGGCAGAGAGCCCGGGACCAGCCATCATCTTCCGGCAATTGATTAATCACTGACTGTCTGAGAGTCCAAGTCGAAGGCGAAAGGCGATGCACTTTAACGCCTGTGAAATTTATATATTTTCAATGGAATTCTCGATTGCGAGTGTCATTTAACAAGCAAATATAAACGATGAATGAAAAAAAAAAACACTTTCTAAAACATTATTCAAAAAAACGTAATCATAGATAGTATAAAAAAAGTTTGTTTATAGTAATTTAAAGTACCTTTTGAGTTCTTTTTGTATTTCTCCCGGAGAGTTGCCAAAAAATAAACATGAGTTACAGGAGCCGAAACGACAAAGAGAGAAAAAGAGCATAATCGATAGAGAAAGAGATAGAAACAATGAATAAGAAAAACAAAAAGTAGAGATTCACAATGAATACAGCCCTTGCATTGGGCCTGGCTAACAACTAGCTGCTGGCCTGGTGGCTTCTTCTTTGCCTGAAATTTTCGGTTGTTCGTCATGTCCATCGAGTGATTTTGATGAATTGCTACCATTAATCCTATGACGGTACCAAGAGGAAATGCCATCATCATCAAAAGCAGCCCAGACTCAGACCCATGAAGCAGCAGCAGCATCAGCCGAAGCCAGAGCCATCGAAGGGATCTGGGATGGCCCGCAGGGAGGCAGCCCGTGGAGAAGGGCAAAGCGAATACAGAAACTTGGGCAAGGGCATTGGAAAAAAAAAAGAAAAAAAAAAGCGTCAAAAAAAGCAATTCAGGAATATCTTTAGGGCAAAATGGGAGGATGAATGAAACAAGAAAGAGAGGAAAATGTAACATTTGGAATTTTTAGAGGATTTCGCTTTCATTTTCCAAACAAAAGAAATCTAATTTGATATAAAATAAAATCTGGTGGTAAAAGTAAATTAAAGAAATCCAAAAATGTACTTAATAAAATTAAGAAATTTAAGTTTTAGCTCAAAACATTATTATAAACTTTAACTATGTACCTTCTATTAAAATGTTTTACAATTTCCCATTTTAACTAAATCTTATAAAGGTTTGTAAATATTTGGAAACATTACAGTTATGATAAAAATCTTTTTATAACAGTGTTGGGATATAGAATATTTATATATGATGCAGTCAAGTCTGCATCACATTTAGATTAATGTGTTTCATTAAAATAAATAAAAGGAAAATTGACAGAAACTCAAAATAGAATCAGAAATTCAAATAGCTCATTTTACTATACAAACTGTAAGATTTTTATATCATGCTTAGTTAATAATTATTATTAAATTATATTAAATTAAATTCTTTTTAATTCGGGCCACTTAGTGGTGACCATCTTTAGGGCAATTATCAGTGCCAAAAATAAATAAAATATATAAAACAACAACAACGTTTTTCTTTATCTGTTCGTCATAATATTGACCTCAAGCCGGTAAAGCTAGTTACAAAATTAATTATAGTTTGGTTTTGGATAGTTTTCCTATAATCGAATAAGTTTAAAAAAAAAAACTCACTAAAAAAACAATTGTGATTACTTCTTGAGGTACTCATTCTTCAAATGGACGTAACAAATTCCAAATTCTTACAACTTGGTAGAAATATTTTCTGCTTGCCATAATTTATTTCACATGTTTTAATTGTTTTTTAAGTGCCGCACAAATTACTTAATCACAAGCCAAGAAAAGCCTACGGCTACCCTCTCTTTGTCTTCTGTCTGTCTGTCTCGATTCTCGTGTACTTACTGATACCCCTTGCTTCCCCCTCTGATGATTATTCGTCTTTTGCTGTTTTGATAAATGTTTTTATCACCGCATCGAGTTCATTCCAAGAAGGCCGAGGACGAGCAGCAGCTCGGCTTAATCTGAATGCCATCGTCAACTGATGGTAGAGCATTAGTTTTATTCACAGTAAGAGTAGATGGGAAGTAGGAGGCGTGGCCAAAAAGGAAGTTTCATTACAGTTGCCCAAAATAAAAACGGAAATGAAATAGCCCCACAAAACCCCCTCACCCCTCTGCCCCAGGCTCTAAATCTCTATCTCTTCATTTGCGGCGCTGAAATCGATGCGTATCTTGAATGATGATTTGCGGTGTTGACTTGAACTTTTTGAAAGCCATAAAATAATTAACACTTGATTATTATACAGGGACCGAAACAAGAAATAAAAATAAGTTTTTGCCGGCAAGTTAAAACTTTCCTTTTTAAGTGGCGTCGTGGGTGACATTCATTTAATTTCCTCGACAAACTATGCGGAGATGCAATCTGAAAGCAGATTTCAAATTCGAGTCAGAGTCCTTTTAATGGAGAGTAGACTGAGGCTTAGACAATGGCTGGATGCAAATTGTTGAAATAGTTGCCATAGCAGCTAAAAGATTAATGCAAACATTAATTTATCAAATTTTTACTTTCGACCCCCTACTAAACGGAAAAAAGAAAATGTTTTCCTCGCCTTTTGTTCTTTCTAATAAACTTAAGTGCAACTTTCTATGTGTGTGCAAAAGAGGGCAGGATACAAGGAAGCCAAAAGACAAAAGCAACAGAAATAAAAAATTAACGTCAAACAAAAGAAAATCCACCATTATTATGTGCCAACCCAAGAAACCAAACAGAGATGACAACGTGTCACGATGAATTTAAAAACGGAAGAGCAATTTTGTCGCTTGACTTTTTGTCACATCTGCAAAAATAACATTTAACTAACAATTAGTTTAATTTGGAAAATGTTTTGGCTTAAAGATACTTAATTCCATCTTGTATGTACATATTATGAAGCAAGTTTAAAATATTGTTTCAAGTTTAAAATAAATAAATTTCATTCAATGTTAAAAAATAAATAATTGCAGAAATAGACGTGCCTTTTGCTTAAGAAATAGCTTATTAATCGATTGGTATTCAAACTTGTTTAAGTCACGTTCTCAACTCTAAACAAAAACAGAAAATAAACAATGAAATGCGGTTCAGTTTTTATTTCTTAGCGGAAGAAGTTTGAGAAGTTCCAAAATAAAATCTGCATATGAGGCTCCAAATAATTTGATTTATTTAATAGGTAGATATAGTTAAATTCCAAAATTTTGCTTCTATTAATTGAATCCTTTAATTATCAAGAGTTGCTAAAATTACCATCATCTAGAAAATATAAACAATTTTTTTTTGGAAAATACTAAGATAAATTATAAAATTGTTAGTATTTCTTTAGAAGTTTTACAACCAATATTTAAAGAGAAAAAGGGAAGGGAAACCATTAAAAGTGTTTTCTAATCGAAGGAGCTTTTTATTTATACTTATGTTTGTCAAAGGAAAACTTTTTAAACAACCCGTTAATGGAAAAACAAGAAGAAACAAAAAGCAAGCGTGAACAAAAAGACTGCAGCTTTTCATCCCTGTCACAGGGAAATTCTTTTGGGAAACCATAGTTCTTTTCTTTGCTTGCCTTTCACTCTCCTCCAGAGGCAACAATGGCAGCAAAAGCAACACGAGGGTGACATGATGGACAGACGTCGACGTTTTTCATCAACGCTCGTCATCTTGTGTCATCGTCAGAGAGAAGAACGCACAATTGTGCGTATGGCAGGGATATCGTTCTCATTCCCTTTCCCATTGCCCGTTGCCATTGCCCTTTTTGCCGCCATTGTGTGTGTGTGTGTAAGGTCCTGACGGTGGTTGGTGGTGTGGTGATGGTGATGGTGATGGTGGTGGTGGTAGTGGTAGTGGTGCTGCCTGCGTATTTTTGTGTCACATTCCAATCTATATCAATCTTGTGTTCGCAATGACGGATGACATTTGTCAATGTCAGACATTTTCGTTTTCCATTTCGAGGCTCTAATGGCAGGAACAGAGGCAGGAGTGCGTAACATGGAAGTGAAGTCCTTAAAGTCACTTGTATGACGGCGGCTACGAGCGACAGCGACAGCGACAACGACAACGAGGACGACGAAGTCAGTCCACGCCTTCAATGCGACGTCCCACGCATGAGTTTGACGAATTTGATGTCAAATATTTTCCTTGTTTTTCCCCACACAACTGTTCGTTTTTTTTTTTTTTTCTGTTTTCGGTTATATGAAAAGCATTTTCTGGGAATTAGAATTGGCTTCCATTCTGCTAGGCTTGTCTGGGGCCAAGTTTTTTTTTTTGTTCTTCTAGTGTGAGGGTGGTTGTTCTTTTGGGCATGTTTGCTTAGTGAAATCTGTTCGAGGAATCACAAAATGTGTTTGCGTTAAGTGTTTTCGATTCACAAATATTTGCATGCATTCTCAAAATCAGAGAAAATATTTTGTGATGGTGATGATGATGCCAGAAAGTTGATGAACGTTTTAGTAAGCAGCCCAAAAATGGCTATTATTGTGGTTAAACAACTGTTATGGACATTGCGTAAATCGAAATTTAGGTATCTTGTGTATAGACGATTGCTTCAAAATCGGAGGAAAAATTGTGCTAAACGAATAGTTTTTTAATAGCCATAAAATGGAAATTTTTCGTCTATTTGGTTTAGCTATTTCCTTCAATTGCTGGAATTTTCTTACACCATATTTTTATAGCCCAATCGGATGTGTGAGTGTGTGTGGTCCGATTTGTTAGTCCATTTATTTTTATACACAAAAATTGAAAGGCAACAAATGCCGCAACACGAAATACAATCAACTAACACAATCAACGGGATATTTAATTATATTTTCAAATTGGAATCGACTAATGAAAATTCGCGCTCACTTTAATCGACTCGAGTATGGGAGTTCCGAACAAGATCACGGAGTGCATGAAGCGTGACGATGATCGATTTGGCTAAAACAACTGGCTGGCTACTTTTAGCACTGACAACCGGGATGATCTTCAAGCCAAGAAGCCCCATAAAGAGAAAAAAGGCCAGGAAAAAGGGCACACACCTGTTTGTAACTTTTTGTTTGGGTTTTAGACTCCTCGTTTCAATGGATTATTAATGATGGGCGATCGATCGTTGTTGCTGCTGCTGATGATGATGATGATGATGATAATGACGACGTCGAGGGGATCGTGGCTGAACAAAAATAGCCACTGTTACTCCTTCTGCTCCTCCTTCTTCTTTGCCTACTGCCCACTGCCAATCTACTTGCATCTGTTTCGATCTTTGGTTTAGCCATTTAGCGTTAACGTTAACTCAATCGACCTGTTATTTGGCATTACCATAATTTCTGCCACCGTCCAACTCGAAGTCGTTCATCGACACATCATTTATTAGGCTTCATAATGAACTATTTTTAGATGCCAACCAACAAAAATTTGCATTCATTTATCATAAAAGCATAAACGTAATATCAAATTAATTAGCCGCCCCCCTGTTATTTCTGTCCTCCCTCCCCGAGTCTGCTTATTATGTCTCCCTGTGTTTTATTTTTAATTCGATTTGTTTGCGACCATCGCCAGACTGAGTGTGAAATTCGCTTTTGGTAATCATTAATCAATCGAATCGATCAAACAACACAAAACCCAAGGTAGACACAAAGTCTGGTGGGTAGTGCGAGTCAGGATACCACACTGTCTCTAATGCAACAGACAATTGGGTTCCAATTCTTTTTCTTTCGAGTGGACTGGTGACCCCGACGTTAGCTCCATATCCATCGACACAGTTTTCATTTTGTTTATGCATTTTTGTTATTGTTTTTTTGGTTTCAACAAAACTTCATTAATTTCCTCCAAGTTCTCCTCCTGGAAAGGGGAATCGAGAATGGGAGGACGGGAGGGCTGGACATGCGTTTAGCACATCTTTTGCAGTTGATGTTAAAGTCGAAGATACAGATACAGAACCAAGTCCAAGGCATTCATTAATTCCCTCTCGTTTGTACGTATTTGTGTTATTAATGATGTTCAACAAAACGGCGGCTTCGTACGGTTTTTGTTTCGGTTTTGTTTTTTTGACACCGTTTCGGTTAGGTTTGCTGTTGATTTGCGGGTGGTTTCTGTTTATTTTTCTTGTATGCGAGTATCTCCTAAGAACGATCACCATCATCATCATTATTATCATCGTCATTCGTGTGTTAGCTGTCTTTTGGTTTTTGGCTGAAAATGTTTTCATATCTTTGGCCACAGAATTATTTCGAAATGAATGATGTCGAGTGTTTGTTTTGACATTTGCGTGTGCTCGGGGCACCTTGTTGTTATTAAACATTTAGTATTTAACTTTTCTGATTAATGATTTTTCAATTTGTAATTGGCCTGAGAGCAGAAGAAGAATGACTAACAAGGATGAGAGAAATGAGCCTTACCAGGATTCCTAAATGGTGGGCGTAGGGAATGTTATCCTTGTTTTAGATATTTATCTTTCAGGGTAGTTAAAAATAAAACTATTTAACGCTGTATAAATTAGTAATTGACAAGCCGTTCAGGCAAATTAAATTTAAAATTAAAGAAACTTACCTAAACTCGTCTTGCAAAATATCGAAAGAGAACTGTTTGTGTCAATGGCAAAATTTAAACTGAATTTGCATTTGCACTCTTTGCCTTTTCTCTTTTGCATGCTTAGAATCAAGGACGTAGGTAGAAGGCGGGCGGTTTTAACCACTTTCGATTGACCCGAAAGTCAAAGTCAAAGGTTATAAATCAAAAAAGGGACAGCCAAAACAAAAGCCAGAAAGGCTAAACAAAGCCGTTGAAAAGTCAAAACACAAACACACGAGAAAGTAAACTGAACTGAAACTGATGTGAGGAGAAATTTTATGACCCCAGACGGACCTCATCGATGGTTATATGGATGGCATGGTGATTGACATTGAAGGACATTTAGAGCAACTACTGAGAGTTGAGTTAATGCTACCTACAGCAAGGATTACAAAGGATTGCCGAACAATTGAGATGGTTCAAATATTTGCATATGTCCTGATTCGCCACGCAGTGGGCCATCGAAATGGGCAAATTTCAAGGACACGCCCGCAATGTGAAAGATTTCCATTTCAGATGTTGATTTTTAGGTAAATCCTCTCACAATTACTTAATTGAAATAAAATGAAGTAATTTAATTTGCCTTTCAAAAAATTGCCTTACCTACACCCATCTTCGTGTCGTGTCTTGGGGGCTTAATATGTTCAAATCGACAAGTTTGGCTTTTTATTTTTGCCTTCACACTAAATGAGCGGGTGAGGGAGGGAGGAGATGGGGGAGAAAAATGTTAAGACCTTGCCTGAAAATGTAGCTTATTTGCATAATTATAATAATTAGCAATAAATATTCAGCAAGTGCAAAGAGAAGGGTAGTTTCGGTGCTTTAATTTAATTTGTTTTTAATTAAGTTTAATAATAATTACACTCGATTAGTTCGGCTACATTTGCAATACACTTAAAAATGCATTTCAACAACATAGACATACATATGTACATATATGTATGCATATGCATTAAAAATATTTATAAATAAATTGTTAATTTGAATTTGAACAAGTATTTCTCTTTGCTCTTTCTTTTTTGCTCTTTGAAGTGAAACTTTTTGATTGGTTTCTTTTGCAGATAATACCATATCATCTCAAACTGTTAAAATGATCGATTTGCCGATATTACACAGCCTCTGTCTGTCGTTTATATACATACAGAAATGCGGCACCTGTGCCACGGCAAGGACCTCAATTATGTATCCATTGAAGACTTTTTTCATTCCTTTTTTGTTTTTAAAGCTCATAAATATTTCAACGCGTATTTAGAATGGCTGCGAATGGTGCCACAGCCTGTTGCACTCGGGCGCCCTGGCTACTGCCGACAAGTGTGTGTGTGTGTGTGTGTGTGGAGAGTGTGATTAACAAGAATGGTGGCAATTACTGGAAATTGCTTCCTTGCACCTACCTTCTTTTGGCTTCTGCCACTGAAAGCAGACAGAGAGAGGAGGAGAGAGAGAGGAGGTCAAGCCAGAAGGAGGAGGTAAAAGCAAGTCGATTATTTTCCATGAAAAATGTGCGTGCACTTTTTACTTAATCACAAAATTTGATGCATATAAAATGAAGACATTGGCCAACTGCAATCACCTTGCCTTCACATCTTCCCCCCCTTCCAACGTCCTTTCTCCACTTTGCTGCTGGTCATAGGTGCAGAGTGCTGCTCATTTTGCAATCACTTTAAAAGCCATAATAAGGGTGAAATTTTTAATGACTTTATTACCCAAGACACAAAAAAGAAAAGCATAAAAAACAATGAACAAAAGAGGAAGCAAAGCCAGGTCACAGTGGTTTCGCAATATATTGTCTAGAAATCTGAAGAATCAATATTTTCATGAAAAATAGATAAATGATCGTAAAATGTTGATCTATACAAATTTTAGAAATTTTACTTTTTGGTTTCATAGGCTTGGACTTAATAAACATAATTTATTTGTTTTTTATTTATTAAATGCAATGTAAATTGAAGATTATTTCTGGATAATCATTTTTCTAACAAAATCTTTTAGAAACATTTTAAGATGTTATGGCTAAATAATAAAGAATTTTTTCAATTTTGAAGTCTACTTGATTTCCATTTTATTTACAGAAAGGCAGGAGCCTTCAAATTTATAAACCTATACATGTAGGATAAAATAATATGTTTAAGTCACCAAACTTTTTTTTGTATCAATAATAAGAATAACAGCAGGTATTCCAACTTGGGCTTTTTTTTTGATTATGTTGATATTAAAATATCGAAAAAACATTTTGAAAATCATTATGAACTTAATTGCGGTTTTTTTTTATTTATTTCGATTTTCAAACATTTATTAAATAAACCAAAGTGAATTCCTCGATTTAAGAGTGAGATTAAGTTTATTTAATATTACTTTAATTAACTAATCAAAGTCAATAGTTTAATGAAGAGAAATTGATATACTTTAATCTTTCCCGTTTAAATTCTTTTTGTGATCTAATTGAATTTATTTCACTTTTTGTCCCACTGTAAATTTTCTCCCAGGCCTGTTGACATTGCCATTTACCCATACTCATTACCATTACCGTTTTCGGTTCATAAAGGGCCGAGTTCCTGTTCCTCCAGTTCCTCAATTTAATATGTGTTGAGCTTAATTTTCATTTGAACAATTTATGTAATTATATGGTAAATGTTGCCCTTATGAGGAGTAAAATAATAGTAGAGTGGGGTGGCAAGAAGGGGAGGGTGGTTTCCACCTAACCAGAGCAAGTGCATTAACCTATTTTAGTAATTTTTTTTCTCTTCAGCCATGTTGCAACCATTTTGAATTGCAATAGGTAGAGAGGCAAGGTAAAGTGAAGTTAGGGTAACAGACGGCACCCAGTGGACAATCAAAGAGACCCACAAACAAATGCCTGTTTATCTTTTTGCTGTTGGTTTTCGTTTCGTTTTTGGATGCCATTAAGGTAGCCCAGAGGCTCATCTATTGACAGGTAGAAAATTTATGGACACTGCATTTTGTTGTTTTCGGTGGGTCCCGGTTCCCGGGGGTAACCGAAACTGAAAACTGGTTTTTATATACATACATATATACAAATAATTCAGCTGCTCACCCACTGTGAGGTCAATGGCTGATTTTGGGTTCCTTTGTTTTCTTCTTAGTTTTTAATTACAACAAACAAATCTGCATGATTTTGAATATGGTTAAGAGAAAGAAAAAAAACCAAGTCAAAGGTGTGTTAGGGGAAATTATTTAAATTCCATTGATTGGAGCAGATAAAATGAAAACTATTTCAAAGATTAATTGTACTTGAAATCCGAAAGAAAGTTTTTTCCTATAATAAGGATGGAATATGGACAAAGTAGTTGAGGAATTCGTTTCAGACTCGAAAATATAGTTTCAAGCGAAAGTAACTGAAACATTACGAAATCAAAAACTAATATTGAGAAACTAACAGTAAGCTGAAATGTATTTGAAATGATGCCAAAGCACTTGTTAGAGGATATCAAGTGATTGTCGCTTTGCCTCGAACTTTGTGTTTTTTTTTTTTTGTCGACATCTTAGCCACAATTGACCTCCACTTCATTTTGGGTTGGCATTGATGGCAAAGTGGCTAGCAATTTAGTTGGCCAGCGGCCATCATCATCATTAGAAACAGCAGCGAAAAATCCTCCAAACACTAAAACTCAACATGGTTCACATCGGTTCAGTGGTAGTGGCGGCCTTAAGTCGTTTTTGATGTGCGCCAGAGTAAAATTCGAAGTCGAAGTTGGAGTTGGAGACGGAGGTAATCAACGAGCCGCCGTAACAACTAACTGATGTCTGAAGTCTGAAGTCTGCATTGCCATCAAGCATTTATTATCCACGCACTTTTGCGGCATCATTTGGTATGAAGTCGCAGGTGCCTTCACTCGGATAATGCAACTTTAATTGTCGATCAGTCGTTAATTGTGGCAAATTAAATACATGTGGAGAAATTGCAAAATACCAGAGAGTCAAGCCGGAGACGCCAGCTTACAGATTAGCCAGGCTAAAAATGGAATCTCTTGCTTAATTGGCCCAATTAATGGCAACGCTTTTATATCCCATATATGGGATATAGAGAAACTGGAGAATGTCATACAAATGATTAGAGTATTTCTTAGATCTTATTCCAAGTCTTTTTGGGCAAGATTTAAATCAAAGTCGGCAATAATTTTTTAAAAACAACAACAAACTAGTTGCAATTTCCCATAGTTTTTCCTTTACTTTTGACAGCATTTCCGTCCTTTCGTTTTGAAAACCACATGTTGCCACAGCGTCTCACTTATGATATTAAAAAGCAAACGGAAAAATGATCTTCAACACTTTTCCCGGATGTGTTGGTATGTTGTTTGTAAATTTTCTATATTTTTTTTCTTACTGCAATTTCATCAGAGTGTCAAGCTTGGCTGCGCGGTTTTTGCGCCCATGAAGGACATAAACTTATAAGGCGACCAAGATTTATGGAATTTAATTTCCTGAGCTCTTTTGCATGGCATCATGTCTGGAGGATGTGTGTGTGTGTGTGTGTGTTTACTGGATGTGGGATGCAAAAAAAGAAAACAAGGAGATGGCTGTCAGCACATCTGCAGTTTCGAGAGCAACAGAATGAGGGGAGGAAAAATGAAGAATGGCCTTTTCGGTTACCTAAGCTAAGGAAACTAATAAGTAAGCAACATATTGGGAAAAAAAGAAGGAAAAGTGAAAGTGCTGCTCCTAGGTTGGTTGAGGCAGGCAAATTTCATGCAACGCTAACCACGGGGTTAGAGCCAAGAATAGAGCCACTGCCAGTGAGAAGTGTGCCAGGGCACTGCAGGACATTATTGTTGTTGCTGTTGCTGTTGTTGTCCTGTCTCATATACATGCCGTGTAGCGAGCGAACGAATAATATATGAGTGCACTCACTCAAACTGACTAAAAATTCCCTTGAAAGAGACTTAAAGACAGAGAAAGAGCGAGAGAGAGAGAGAGAGAGAGAGAGAGCGAGGTAGAAGAGAAAAAAACAAATGTTTTACTCACTTGATCGATTGCCGTTGAACCGTAACGAAGCAGAAGCAACGCACGCGTAACAAATGCAATCCTCCTTAAAAGCAGAAATGTGTCACATATCCCCTACCCGCCACCCTCCCCACTAGTTTCTCCCATCAACCCAACCATGTCCATGTGGTGCCCCTAATGGCTGAATCCTTTCAGTGCAACATCTTTGCTCCCTCCCATATTGCTTAGTTTTCCTTAGTCCTTTTGTTGAGAGCTTTTGCCAGCTTCTTTTGTTGCGTCGCCTTTTTATTATCAACTTTTTTCCTTTCTTTCATTCGCCTTTCTAGTCTTCTCTCTTGTTGTGTAGAAAACAAAGATAAATTGGTTAATTTCCCCTTGCCTTTTGTTTCACAAGACCAGAGAGAGGGATGTGGATCTGGGGCGTGGTGAGTGGTAGGAGAGCCATCAATCGATGTTTTTGGGGTCTCTGGTAATGGACTTGACGGTTAGCTGGAGTTACGCATTACTCGTATATATTCTTTGCCCTTCTTTTTTCCCCATGTAAACTACAAAATAACCAAAACACCGAAACATCTTAAATCTATCCTGATCAAAAACTTTCTCCCAGATCCTGTAGTAATTAAAAGCCAATATCGTTTGCCTGGCCAAATATCAAAGTACATTTTGCCCTAATAGATTACACAATCCATAATCGCTCAAGACCCTTGCGGGCCCATTCGTCACTTGGAAGCACTTCATCAGAGTCATAGCCACAGCCACAGTCAGAGTCAGAGTCAGAGTCAAGGCCACATCCACATCATCGAATATGGTGTGCCGGAACTTTGTCGAAATAGAAATTCTAAGCCCAGTTGAAAATGAAGATTTCCTTAAGCTAGCTACCGTTTGATTGCTTCAGCGCCCTACCACTTCCAGCTCCTCCCACTGCTTTTAGAACAAAAACTTTGATGTGCATACAAAAGAGACAGGCAGATGTAGAGAAGGAGAGAGAGAGAACGAGAAGAAAAGAAAAACCGAAACGAAACGAAAACTGAAATACGGCTGCATCATTAAATTTAATATGATACTCATTTAATGAAATTGTTGCCGATTTGTTTTGAAAATACACGCGCTCCTCCTCTAGTCCTCCACATCTACCTTCACCTCATTCTCTCATCCTTAACCTCCTCATCCTGGCTGGCTTGCTTTGTGTTCCTCGCTTTTTGCGACTTTGATGCCTTCAACAAATGCGGATGCGGAGCTTTGAAGCTACTCAGATCTCGTGCCAAATGCGGGCGGCGTTGGCGGTTGGCATTGTGGGCGGGGCTGAGAGTGCAATATTGCGAACATGGACGGATAATGACGACAACGACAACGTCGACCAAACTCGGAAGGAAATGTGCACTGGCCCCGCAGGCTGAAATCCAACGAACGAAAGAGAAAGAAGCCATGCGAAGGAGATGGAAGCGAGGCATAGGCAAAATACACAGAAAAAAAAACCAAAAAGATTTACCAAATTTTAAAATTTATTAGAAGGAGGTTTTTAGAAAAACTTACAAGAGGTCCAATAATTATTAAATTTTCTAGTTTGTTATAGAAGGAATTTGATTCCTTTGAATTGAATTAATTTGTTCTCCTTTATCAATTTACAAAGTCAAAGGCCACACAGGTGGAACAGCTGTTGAGGAAGTCTGGAAGTGATGTTAAAATTTTTATTAACAAGGATCATAGTTTAAAAGTTATCCGTGATTTGTTTAAAAATAATTATTGTGTAATATGGGAAATATATTTCTATCCGCGATAACTTTTAGAGTTTTCTTTGTTTTTAATGTGAATTTTCAATTTTTTTATTGCAGCCCCATTTTTAATTGAAACCTTTCTTTAAAATTAAAATTTAGTTTCTTTCAGTGTATTTGTAAGAGCATTGTAGTTAGTGGCAAAAATCATTCTAATGACAGCAAAACGTAAAAAGCTCTGAAAGTGTTAAGTGGTTTCTCATTAAACTTTATGTACTGCCGCCTTGTCTCGCTCTCTCTTTCTCTCTCTCTCTCTTTCTCTGCTGTGGGCGTAGAATTAGAAGGATTGAAGTAATGATGGAATGAGAATGAGGACGAAGGCTTAACCAATGACCAGACCAACATCATTAGCACTTTTAACCGCATATTAAATTTAGTAAAGTATTTGATTAATGGCCAGCAGTCCATTTTTTTGCACACTGACCAGTTGGCCAGTTCTCGGCCCCGCGTTTCATCTCCTCTCTTTTTGGCCAGTTCCTGGTTCCTTACTTTCAGTTGCTGGTCTCACCATCAGGTCTAAACATTAGAAGAGAAGTACAAGCTACCGAAAAATCTTATCTTTCAATGAGTCGTCGAGACAAATGACACGTGATTTTATTTGATTTACTTACATCTGCAGCTCAATTTACAGTTTGACTTTTGGTTTCTCTGTCTCGCTCACTCTCTCTCTCTGTGTGAGTGTGTCTGTTGGTTGATTTTGGCCTTTCTTATGGCCAAGAGTTACAGTTTCTCTTGGCCCTGTTGCTACTGATGCCCGGGCACATTATTCGAAATGATTCGATCATTAGCGGTGTCGAGTTGTGTTTTGGTGTTCTGTCTGAGTTTCTTTTTAGGCATTACTGGTAATTACTGAGAATGTTGTGACAACATTTTCTCCCCCGTCTTTCTTAACAACATTGTGGCAATCGCCCCGTTATCCCCGCCCTCTCTTCAAATTACTTAATTTTTATGTTTGGCCATATTGTATGGAAAAAGATTGAGATATCCGCATTTCTATACCAAGTGCAGAAACTTTTTCTTTCACTTAACTGTTGAAGGCGTTGATGAATATAAAATATGACATAAAATATAAAAGAGTAAAAGAAAGTCATTCAACAATGTGAGGTGTTATTTTCGGATATAATAATTAAAATAATCTTAAATTGTATTCATAACAAATTAAGATGATTTTGATTTGAAAACAAATCTTTGTCAAATGGAAGAATCCTGTAACTGAAATTTGTTAAAAATGATTTGAATGATCGTCTAATTAGAACTGAAATTTCTACACAGAACTAAAAATATTTCAATTTGTTATTTAAGATCTTTACTATGACATTTATTAAATTGTTAGACTGCCTTAACAGGGATGTGGAAAGGAAGACCTAATGATAATTTTTCCCCGGATTAATTTCAAGCACATTAATTTCCAAATTTCTTAAACTTACTTAGTGCTAAAAAAAATGTTTACACCATTTCCTTAAATTGACCTTTGGATCCATCTAAATACCTTAATGTTCGTTGACAATAATAAAGTCCAAAAATTGAACTTTTAAAACTTAAATACCCACAATTTGACAGATTTTAATTAGTTGTATAGTTGCCTTTGAGGTTGCTTATAATTAAAAAAGAAGGAGTTTCAGTTATAAGTTAAGGATATTTATTCTACTACTTCTTCTCTCACTCAGCTGTTAAGGCCGTTGATTACATTTGATTTGATATGAATGAATTAAAATAAGAGAAAGACCTAGGTGTCTTTTATAATTTTAGCTACCGTGAGATCGTTTTTGAATAAGCCTTATAATTTAATCAAGTTTCCTATGACTCTTCTATCTCTATTTTATTTATTTTTCTTCATCAATTTCAATTTTCAATTTAAGTTTCCATTCTTCTTTTAATTCTTGATTTTTGGTTATTTTGAGGGTTGGCAGATTTTTAAAACTAGCTTTTTGAGATGATTTAATTTTCTGATCTGTTTCCAATTTTGTTTTTTCCGAGCTGTTATTTTAATTAGAATTTTTAGAAGGCTTATATCTGCAAAGAATAATAATAACTTGAGTATCTTAAAGTCAAAAAGAAAACGCAACTTTTATGATTTTCGTATATTTTTAATGCTTTAATAAAAAGAAGAATATTGTGAGAAACATTTTGATTGCGATAAATCTTTTAAAATTTCTTGTATTGTTCTTTGGTTATACTTTAAATAAAATTATTATTTTATTTTCGTTGCCAATTTGACAGGGACATTTAGATCTAAAACTACATAAACAAAATAAATTGTACATATGTTTCAGATTATGCAATTTTATTTTGAATTCTAATTTTGATCAAGTTTGTTTTTGAGATGATTTAATTTTCTGATCTGTCTCCAATTTTGTTTTTCTCCGAGCTGTTATTTTAATTAGAATTTTTAGAAGAATTATATTTGCAAAGAAAATTAGGCAAGGAATAGGCAAAGACATTGACTTGAGTATCTTAAAGTCAAAAAGAAAACTCTATTTTTATGATTTTCCTATATTTTTAATGCTTTGATAGAAAGAAGAATATTGTGAGAAACATTTTGATTGCGATAAATCTTTTAAAATTTCTTTGGTTATGCTTTAAATAAAATTATTATTATATTTTCGTTGCCAATATGACAGGGACATTTAGATCGAAAACTACATAAACAAAATAAATTGTACATATGTTTCAAATTATGCAATTTTATTTTGGATTCTAATTTTGATCAAGTTTGTTTTTTGGCATGAGATCAGCCGGATCTATCTACACCAGAAGTCAAATGGCTTCTATATAGTAAATCTTCTGTTTGCCAGATTGCTCGTTAAACTAATTCTAAACTCAAATGATAATTAAAAATGCACAAATTACATTGATTTAGTAATCAGAAAGTCTAGGTCTAAGCGAACATTTTTGGTTCCGTGCAATAATTTCAATAATTGTCGAATCATATTTATTTATCACAGACTGTTTTCTTTAACAATTTCAAACACGTTTTTGAATTTCAATTCCTAGATGCAATTTTCTTCCGCCGGCATTTGTAGTAGGTGGCCAAGCATAACGGCGGCAAATGGTTGCCGCATCTCCGTTTGCTCTGATGGATTCCGCTGCTGCATGCCGCCTGCCATTGCCGAATCACCATCATCAACAACAACAACAATTCGAATGGCTACAGCAACAACAACAACCACACTATTATCGAAACGGCAGCCATATTGAAAATAATTCATTCGAAACTCGTGGGCGGTTACAAGTGTTTGCGCATGTGCGCGGGTGCGAGCAGGCCAACCAGTGCTCGTGTGTGCGTCTCACTCACTCATGGCGAGTTGAGACATCTATGCCGTTTCCCTGTGTGTGCCCCGCTGTGGTGGTATCTCGTTCGATGCGCATGCGGTCCAAGTGGCATGACTTCCTTGCGACCTGCTGTCGACCGAGTTCGAAAAGTAACTGAACTGCGGAACCCTGGGTTCGAGCAAATTGCTTTGGTATTAGTGCTCGAAATGCATTGGTATTGGTGAGCGAACAGAGATCTTCGAATTTCGATTACTCGAATATTCGAACAGTAAGTCGAACTTGAAACCGGATTTTCCATATTTCGGCTCTAGAACTGGTTCTGGGTGCAAGTTTACCTGCTGCCTGCTGCCTGCCGCCTGGTTGTTGCGCTATGGATCCATCTTCAGCCACATCTCCAACTTCATCTCCGATTCCATCTCCATTTCCATTTCTGTTACCGTCTTTGTCTTTATTTTAGCCGCAGCCACAGCCACAATTCGAATTGGTTTTTGGGAGTTAATATTCTATTAGAGACTCATTTGGGGCTTAATGGGTATCAAGGACATACGTAAGTATGTGAGAGAGATTGCAATTTTGCAGGTGTGTGCGTAGGCAATTGACTGTTATTGTTAAATGTTCAGTAATTGATATTATTTATTTTTGCTCTCGTCTTTATACCCTTGATTAACTCCTCTTACAAGTCAATTCTCTCTAATTATCTTTTTTTTTTGCTTGTCTCTCTCTCTGTCTCTTTTTCTCTTATGTGGGCCAATGATTTATGTTTATTTGTCTCTGTGTCTATGCTTGCCTCTCACTCTTGATGGTTCATCACTGATCACTGATCACTGATCACCGATCACATAGCGATTGATGGATTGTGTGAACGAAGGCATATGTTGTGCCGTGCACTTGTCGAGGGCCTTCATTATGATTATCGCCGTTGTCGGAGTTGTTGACTCGAGTGGATTTCTGACATCTTGCTTTGTCTCTCTCTCCTTCACAATTTCTAGCTGATAATTAATGATTTCGATTTCCAATTGTTGTCTCAATTCTAGTAAAGTGATTATTGATAGTTTTGACGTCAGTTATACGTGTGGATAGGTAAAAACAGAATCTTGTGACTAAGTTATAGGCTTAGACGATTTTTGATGACGACATATTGTTAAAGACCAAATTGAAAGTAAAAACAGAAATAAACAAAATAAATTAAAATTGGTATACCTAGAATAATTGAATTTAACAATTTGTTCTAAATAAATTAGCAAATGTGCAATGAAAATATTAAATAAATTAAATTTTTATAAACATTTGCAATAAGCGAAAAATAGATTTAAAAAAAGATTATAAAAGAAATAAAAAAAGCCAAGGAATTGTAAAAAAAAAATAAGACATATTTATTATTGAAACTTATACTGCCAAAATTAAGCCTTAAAATTATATTAATTCATATGTATACATATACATATGTGTACTTGTAATATGTAGGTAATAAACCATAGAAAACGCATTATTTTATAAAAGTCTTTGCTAAATATATCTTCACCTAGGTAAGAAATTCAATTAAAATACTATTTGGTGCAAACAAGAAAGTTTTTAATTAATTTCACTAGACCGAAAACCAAATAAGAACTCAAACTTGGCGTGTTGGGGCAGAAAATCTTGCCATGGCCATGGAAAAACTGTGTTCGCATCCGCGTTGCGTTGGCAAATTGGCAGCTGCTCAAGAAAAACTACTATTTCGAGTGAGAAAAATGAAAAACTACAACAGGGCAGGAGGAGTGCCTTCTGCACTTTCGTAAAGTGGCCATTGAGGCGTGATCTCCATTACATCAAAAGATGGCCGAGAATGACATGGCGAAGACATTTTCAATGAGTGCCAGACGAATATGATCGCTGATCGCCAGTTGATCGTCTGCTAGTGTCTCCTTTCTTTCTGGTTATTGCAATTCAAAGGAATTGCAATTCATTTTGAGAATTCGCAATTCATTTTGAGAATTGCTTGAATTCAATTTGTTTACTTTAGAGCTTCCTCCCCTCTCGTAGGTATATATAGCCAGATAAACAGAGATGCGGGTGGAGCTGAGATCCGCAAGATCCGAAAGTCGTGCTCTGGCCTCAGGTGTCTACTTCATTGGCCAGTGGCATTTTTTTTTTCTGGTAGTGTTGTGTTAATGCCAAATGATAAATGACTTATTATGATGTCAGATTAATAAGATCGTTTTCGCAATGCGAACGGCAACCTGCAATGTAAATATGATATTTTTAATAATATAAAATGAATGAAAAAATTCACATGACTCACTCACCTTTCGTTTTGTCTGTTACTTTGATTATTACTCCTTTTAAAAATATAAGTTGTTAACTAAAAACAGAAATACATTTTTAATACAATTGACAAATTAATAAAAGAAAGCTTACACTTGGCTTTTGAGGATTGACATTATAATAATTTTGGTTTGTTGAGTTTCAGGATGTTTAATTACATTTAATATCCTTAGCAAAAAGCTAAAAGTATTTAAAGTAGTTGTCAGGTTGCTATGGTATAAAACCTTTAAGGAATCTCATTGTCTCATCTTTTTATACTTATACTTATACTTTGCTCTCTAATATTTTCATTACAGCAGGCTTGGGGACATTTAGTTGAAGAAATTAGTTTATTTATTTGTCCAGTCCAGTGATTTCCTGAAAATATTAATTTACTTCATATTAGTAAAGTAGTTAAATATTCAATAATGTTAATATTATACTTACTTATTTAAAAATTAATGCGGAAAGTAAATGATTCTGCCCATACATTTGTATAGTTTTATGGGCGTCTTTTCTACTAATTACCTAAATAATTTAATAAAATTCTCTTGAGAAATGATTTAATTCCTATTTGATTATATGAATTACTTCACAAGCTAATTGAAAATAAAAAAAAAACGTTGTTAAATTTTTAAATACTATATTTTTATTATAAATATTACAAATAAAAACAAAATCTCATTTGTAATGTTGTTGTTTTTGTTTGTTCATTTTATTTCATTAATTATAATTTTTATGCTTTTTTTCGCCCTCTTTTTGTGTTTACACTAAAATGTGGATTTTGGTATTTCCATCATCGTTTTTTTTTTTTAATTTTTATTTACAACAAATTATTAAGCTTCCACATTTCAAATTAATATTGAAATGCTTTGTTCAGTGTGTTTCAAAGTTGAATTTTTTTTTGTATGTGTGATTTAAAGAATTTTCTTACAGAATGAGGCCGAAAGTTACGTATCTGGATTGAGAGTGTATGTGTTCAAAAAGAATTTTCACTTTCCAATTTAATTTCATTCAATAATTTTCAATTTATCATTCAATCACAAAATGTTTTACGTATTTTTATGTTGCTGGGGATTTTACAAAAACGAAACGCACACTACAAAGTTATTGGTATTATATTATTTTTATAATATATATATATATCTACATATAAACATATGCTGTTACTTGCTTTTCCATTTTTCTTTCTTTTTGTTTTTTTTTCATTTTCATTTTTTTTTAACTTTGGTATATGGATCTCTACTGTTAAGTAGAGAAATTGAGTTTGAGTTAC
Organism: Drosophila insularis; assembly: GCA_018903935.1. NCBI lineage: Eukaryota > Metazoa > Arthropoda > Insecta > Diptera > Drosophilidae > Drosophila > Drosophila insularis. The sequence goes on from JAEIFP010000752.1 coordinate 1,160,540, forward strand.
GTACATACATTCATATAGTTGTTCTTGTTGTTGTTGTTGGTTGTTGTTAAGGAATTTCGGTATTTCGGAATTCGTTGAATTCACAAATTACAAAGAAATGTAATATTTGTAAATGTGTTTGTTTTTTAATTTATATTTTACTACTTTACATGTTGGTTGAAGAAACAGCGTAATCGTTTTTTTAGTTTAGTTTTTTTTTCATTTAACAATTTATAGTAAAATGTTGCCAATTTAAATTTGTGTTTTTTCTTCTTGGTTTTTTTTTTTGTTGTTTGTTTTTTTTTTTTGGTTTGTTGGTATACTTTATATCCTTTAAGATCTAATTCATTCAGTAATCTTCCTTAGATATATCAAAATTAAAGTCCTTAATAGAATGCTGCATTCCTTGGAACACATTCCAATAATCATCAAGAATAATATTTAAATATTAAGAGGATTGTAAATAGAGAAGAGAGCAATGATTGAGTCATCTGATAGAAAAGTTTAATGAAATCGAAATGTATTAGTCTTATATTTTAAAGGTCAATTAAAAATTTTGCAATAGAAGTCGCTCATGGTAAAAGAGATGATTTAAGTGGAATCTGTTCAGTGAATACATTTATAAAGGACTCTAATTCGAAAGACATTCAAGAAATATCAAACAAAAATTGCACAAATTAAAATTCTACAAAAATATTTGCCATTCCAAAATGAATTCTCTCAATTTTATTTCCCTTTTTGATTTTGTTTTCTGTTGCTTGTTGTTCTCTATAACCAACATTGAAATGGAGAATCTGTTTCATTCAAGATCGATCTGGTTCGACATTTTGGTTTAACTCTTTATTTAGTTTTCAATTTTGTTCATTTAATTCATTTTTAAGCTAAGATTGCTACAAACATTTATTTAATTTTTAGTTTTTATGTTTGTCTGTGTGTGTGTCTATGTGTTGGTGTGTCTGTGTATGTGTGTATAAGTTAATAGTACATTAAATTATATATTGTTGTAAAACTAATATTATTGTATATATATAGTTTAATTTATATATGTTTCATATATAATTCTTCTTTGCCTTTAGGTTTTTAATCTTTCGTTTTTTTTTTGTGTTTTTAATAATGTTTTGTTTTTCTTTTTTATAATTATACATACATATATGCATTATATTTAAATATATAGCTTATTTAAATCTGAGGTCACATGAGTTGGTTTTGTTGAGTTTTTTACGCCTTTTTCTATATTTATTATAATTTTTGCTCGCTTTGTTTTTTGTAAAATTAAATAATAAAAGTAGAAAATAATAACAATTAACTAAGTTTTTTGTTTGTTTCTTTTCTTTACTCATTTTGTTTTATCATAGTGGTAATATATATATATGTATGTATATATACAGATACATACTATATAGAATAGTCCTCTCATTTGGATTAGTTTTGCTGTAAAACATAAATTGTATTTAGATTTTGAAGATTTTTCCCATTCTTTGATGTTTTGATCTATGGAACTATTGAAACTACTGTGGACTATTGGGTGGTGTGATCTCATCGCCCTCACCCCCGGAGCCGGGTTCACCCTTCGTCTTGTTCTCCTTCTTCCATTTCATGCGTCGATTCTGGAACCAGATTTTTATTTGGCGTTCGGTCAGGCACAGGGCATGGGCAATCTCGATGCGTCGTCGTCGGGTTAGATACCGATTGAAATGGAACTCCTTCTCCAGTTCCAGTGTCTGGTAACGTGTATAGGTCTGACGGCCACGTTTACGTTCTGTTGGTTGTCAAAGAGCAAAGATAAGAACAAATCACAATTAAAATTCGTGTTTTCAAATGGTGTAGAACAACTACAATAACAACAACAGCAACAACTACAATACAATACAAATTACAACAACAACAACAACAATGTTTGTATATATATATAAAATATATTCAATCTGGAATGCATCCCAAGTATCTGTATCTCAGTTTCTTATTCTTTTTAGCTGCGGGCTTTGTTCTAAACGCTGAAACCAGAATCAAATCCAACAAAAAAAAACCAAGAAAAAAAGGGAACAAAATTTTAAAAATTAAACAAGAAAAAGCGAGAACCGAAAACGAAAAACCACATGAAGCAAAGGCGCTGAGGCTGATTAAAAGACAACCTTACCGAATTCGGATATTTGTACTTGTCAAAAAACCCAACATGACTTCACCCAGACACAGAGAAAGAGTGCCCAAGAGTCAGAGAATGAAGAGAGGAGAACCCACTCAGATATCAGACCTCTGTATACACTTTATCTAAAGCAGACTCTCTGTATAAATAGACCCAGATAATTATCCTTACATCAATAGAAAGATAAAAAGGTTTCTATTTCGTTTCTAAGCGAACTTTTAAATATTTAGGGACTGTAAAAGGGCTACACTGAATACTGTGGTATTGATTTGAATAATTTTTTGATTGTGAGAGTATACAAACTTCGTTGCAGGCAAAATACATACATTTGAACTAGGCCTTTGCCATGCCACAGATATGCATAAATGCCCGATTCCCTGAATGCATAACGAAACCAGACTATCATAGCTATGATTCATTTCGAATCCACTTTCTTGCCATATCTCTCGGTGAATTGTATGGTAAAATCAAAAAGAGAGTGTATATATGTATATAACTGTATAATAATTCAGTTTAATTGCAGTTACTTTTCCACCAACCAAAACAAACACAAAATAAAACCAAAAAAAAGGTACCACAAAATGGGTAAATGGGTTGCAGCCCCCGCCGCCTAATGACACTTACCATAATTATAATTTTGGTAATGACGAAAACGAAACAGAAACAGTAGCATGAACGAAAACAAAAAAATAAACAATAAAAAAATACGACGAGAAAAAATATGTCAAATATAATATAATTGTCAATGGCACAACGAATTTGGAGTTTGCCCGTGTGAAATTTCAAAGACACCTCCTAGAGATGGAACTCTAAAGTTTTTTTTAGGAGAGTTGAGGTTCCGGAAATTGGATTTTCTTCAATTTCATTTTTTTTTTTTTTTTTGCTGACCACGCCAATCAGTAATCAGTAAACTTGGATTTCCATCCGTTTAATTTTATTTTTCTTTTTTAACCTAGACATGGGGCGTATTCTTCTGGGTAGCTTAACTATTTTTTAATAACATCTTCAGCATTTGTCTTGCTCAACTCGCTCGTCCAATTTTTTTTGTTGTTTTTGCTTGTGTTGCTCATCTATGGCTAGAGGTCATTACATCATAAGCTCTTCTTCTGTCTGTGTGTGTGTGTGTGTGTGTGTGAGCCATGTCCATTAAAGTGAACGCGAATCCAAATCAGGGGAAGAAACAAAAAGTAACAGGCCTGGTCAATGGCAGCTTAGTAGGAGTCAGTGCGCGAAGAGGGGGGAGGAGGGAAGGTGAGACCGCCTCAGCGGTGGCCCGGGCCAGCAGCTACCTTCTTTTAAATGACACGACTGATGCCATGTCTATAACCCAAGGCGTTCGCATTTAATCATCATCAGTTAGACGACGAGTCGCAGCCGCCGCAGCATCACCAGCAAAAACAAAAAAAAAGAAAAAAAAAATCTTGAGAGATTTGTGGCAAAAAGCGTGCGTGGTGCTTTTTCTTACATTTTTTTTTGCCAGTTTTTTGTTGGTTTCTTTTTGTTTTTGCAGTTTAATGGAATGAATAACCTCCATGTTGGAGTCCAGTGAGCTGGGTATTAGATGCGGATTAAGAGCACATCGTTAGGAACACAAGTGGATGTGGTTTACTTTACGTTTACTTTCACCAGATGAGAATTTGCCTCCCTCTCCATCAACGAAATAAAACTTAGATAGACATCTATATATGTATATGTTCATATGCAGTTACAATTGAGAGACATCTATTTGTCTAAATCTAAGTAATTCCAATACTTTCAATTTACCTTTGATCCTATTCTAACCTTAGTTGGCAAGTTTATTACCAAGATTTCCAAGATATATTATTTACATACTTCTTCTTTCAAAGCAACTCAGTTAATTATAATGTTTTGAATTCATATTTTTCGTGCACTTTTACATTACTTCGGGGGATACTTCTTCTGCAGGGGCACTTTAAAGTCACTCGACAAATAGTTTACACTCGATACGTATCATATAGAGTGTTTCATTATCGTAGATCTTGTTCATAATATGAGTCTTTCCCCGTTCTTTTACGTGGCATTCGCTAATTAGCAGCACATGTCATAGTTCCATACCCATACCCACTCCCATGACCATTCCCATTCCCATTTCGAGCTGCTCATGGCATTGGCAAATAAATGTTTATTTTAATTGATAAAAACACCTTCATGGCTCACAAGTCGATGATGATGATGACGACGACGACGATGTCGAGGATGACTGACATGAGATTGCCATAAAAGGGCCAAGCCATGGCCAGGAGGGCGGAAGGAGAAAGGGTGGCGGTAATAGTAGTTATGGGGCGTTCGCATGGCAATTTAAGAGCGGGCGATCTTCTCTACCCTCTACCCATTGGAAATTAGTTTTTAATGATGCCTTGCAGAGAATTTTATTTTTCATCATCTTATAATTTGGATTCAAATTCATATCTGAAAAATTATTATAAACGCATTAATGGCGCTCTGGGTAATCCCCATAGAGATTGAAGGCACACACTCATATCAAGAACAGAACAATATAATAAAAGTGAAACAATTAATCTAAACCAAAAAAAAAAAAAGTAAAAAAAAAGAAAGAAAAGAGTAGCGATATATATGAAATACACGCCCAATTTGCCATTACCTTGCCTTGCCCCCTGCCCTTGCAAGAGTTGTGGTTAGTGTTTGGTTGACTGGAGATGGGCTGGAGTTGGCGGTGGCGGTGGCGTTGGCGCTGAAAGTGGAACTGGACTTGGCCTGTGACTGGGACCGAACCATTAATGCTTTTTGATATGAAAGCGTATTGTAATTAAATTGCGATTAGGCCACCATTTTAACCATTTTACTTTGTATATTACTCTTCTTGCTACCATAATGGATTTTATTCCATTTTTCCCCCATTTTTTTTTTTTTGTTGTTTCTCGTTGTTGTACAATTACATTAGTGCGCCGAGATCTGGGTGTGTGAGTGCGTGTGTGTGTGTGTGTGTGCATGTGCGAGTGTTTAACGTTTAAAGGAAATCATTAAAATAATTACTACAACATTTTTATGAAATTCGTTGAAGCAGGAAAATAAATACAATTATTATTATTATTTAATAGCAAAAAGAGAAGAAATAAAGCCAATTTTATTTCCATTTTATAATTTTTTAATTGGCTACATATCTAAAAAAAAAGTGAATATGGATTGAATTTTGTTTAAATATTCTTGATCACAAATTGCTAAAGAAGCATAATTTTTCAACAAAGCAAGAATCGAAATAGAATGAAATACAGTAGAACCTGCTTATTGACGTTATAAATAGCATAAGATTACTTCAATTAAGTAAATAGATTATCTCTCCTTTATTCACAGTTTTACTGATTAATAAGATTTTTGTATTTGACACTTTAATACAAACGCAGCAAAGATCAAAGATATAATTTGTTTGTATCTATATGATTTGGTATGACTATTTGTGAGAAATATATTGTAATGTTTCAAAATAAATAAATCATAAATTTTTGCTAAAAACAAATTGATAAAGCCAACCAAAAGATTTGGTATGACTATTTGTGAGAAATATATTGTAATGTTTCAAAATAAATAAATCATAAATTTTTGCTAAAAACAAATTGATAATGGCAATAGCAAAATCATATCTGCAAGGCCAAAACTGGTTGCGAATTGTAAACAAAATAATGTGAAAAGCTTCAAGGCTTGAAGCTTACTATTGTTCCAAAGTTCCTCTTTTTGTTTATGCCGTATTCATTAATATAATCCTTAAATTCGATGCGAATTAAAGTTGTAATTCAAATTGTACCAATTTAATATTATTTATTTCATTTAAAAAGAAACTCTAAAAGACTTTGCACTTGATACCAACAAAATTTCATAGAAAGCAAGAAATATTTTGTTGGCGGCGTGACGAAACATCATCGTCAATGTCAGGCCACATGTTCTCAGTTTCAATGGCTGCCACCGCCTTTTTAGATGGCCAGTTGAGGCACGCCCATCCATAATGGTGGAATAGATGGTGGATGATGTTGATGATGACGATGGAAATGGTAGCAGGCGCTCAGCTAGCCGACAAGTTTTCCATTAAAGTAGAGATTTCGTTTGGCCTAGAGGGGATATGATGATATGCCCGACGGCTGCCTGCCAGAGTTCGCTCTGGTCTCTCTCTGAGATCTTTGAGACTGGTTCTGCCCCTCCTCCCCCTACCCGTCTCGCAGAGCATGTTTTAGTCAGCTGTCAAATATTTTGACATGGGTAGCCATGGCCAGCGTCTGAATTCGAATAACCGAAAAATGGGGAACTGAATAGAAGAAGACAGAAACAAAAAATAGTTCCCCCCCGTTTGGTTTCGTTGCGTTTCGTTTCTCTTTTTTTCTTTTGGTTGGCTTTTGTTTAAGCGATAACTAAAATAAAGTTTTAAAGTCCCTACACAGTCCTTGCCATGTTTTAAATTTTGAATGGTTAGCAGCAGATACAATCCTTTCTTTTGTCAACTAGTTGTTGTTGTTTTTTTTTAAACCTCTTATGTGCTTAAACAAGTCCCAAATTAAAAAACCAAGTCAAATCTCTGGGGAGATAAGCAGACAAAGAGAAAGGGACAACACCAAGAGAACCAAAAAAAAAAAAAAAATGATGAAAACAGAAAAGAAAATTAAAATAAAATTGTACAAATAACAAATGATCAATGTTAATTTTTAATTGTTATCCCTGTAAAATATGGTTTTGATTAACCGACCCCAAAAAAAAAAAAGGAAAAAGAATGGCCGATGTTGAGTTTTCTGGAATTGGTCATTCTCTTGATAAATGCTAACAGTGGAAATGAAAATTTTTTTTTGTAAACTGGCAAATATTTCAGAATCAAATTAATCCAAGCTGAAAACTCTGCTTGGCCCACTCAATGTGTCCTCATCCCCGGCTAACAGTTTCCATTTCCATCATCTTACATCGGACATCAGGTCTCCGACATGACAAATACGGGCCAGCCAACCTATCGACCACACACGAACCAAACTGCAAATTCTTTTGAGTTTTGCGCGCAAAAATTTTTATCAACTTATGGATCATAAATAATAATAATTTGCGGCGTCTCTTTGCACGTTTTACGTTTGCCTGTAATTTCCGCAATTAAAAAAACATTTACTCGCATTTGTGTGTGTTGGTTTTTTTTTTGTTTGCTTCTTTCATTCGTTTATTATTATTTTATACGGCAAAGTGCAATATTTTGTTGCATGACATGCAAGTTTTTGACAGTCGACCACCAGCAAAGTTTGCAAAAGGGGGCAGAAAGAGGAGGCGGCCAGCCTTAACCCGCCGTTATTGAGTTGGAGGCTATGACAATGGCAAATGAGTTGATAAATTGTTTACAATAAATTCGAATACTATTAAATTGAATCTTAGAAGAATGCCAAAGAGAGTCAAGCTGATCAGAGCCAATTGTAAAACAAATGTAGTTAGAGTCATTTAGTCTAATATTCGAATTACCATTAGATTTCCATAAGTTTAACTTACAGCCAATCAACATGTCTCCCCCCACAGTGTCTTGCCGCTTCATAGTAAACAACTTTTCAATTCTTTCGAGTATGAAAAGTGCACTTCATTGTGCGCATTACAACCGACAGCTACCACAATCCCTAACTGTCCTCCACCCACATCTCCAGTCGCCCTCCAATCTGTCCCCGTTCTCCCTGCCGGAGTGTCACAGGGCGCAAGACAATGAAAAGAACTTCTTCTGCAATGCCAAAAAGTTGCACGTTTGGCAAACGTTGGACAAAGTTTTGTGCTTTTGGCTTCAGCGTAAAACGTTGATCCCGGGCCATCATCCGCCTTCGACTTGACTTTACTTGCACTTGCCGCTGCTCTAGCAAAACTTCTCGCTACTCAACTCCCATCTGACTCCCCTCCCTGTTGCCTGTTGGCACTGCACTTAATGTCCTGGGGAGTGTTTTCCTATTTTTTGTTTCTTTTGTTGTTCTTGTTTTTGTATTTCTCGTTCAACTAAAAATTTTTCTGTTTAACTTGGGGATTTTCCCCCAGCAAACTACTTTTCGATGGTGGAACTGAAAGATACAGACGAAGAAGGAGAGACGACCCAAGACTAGCAACTACTTAGGCACACGATTGCCAGGGCTTAGGATGTGTCCACGCCGAAGCTTGAAAGCTCCAAAGTGAAATTGTGTTAACGCATTTTCCTTTCGCCTTTCATCCTCCCTTCCACATTCCCCATCACCCCCTCAAGCTGTCAATGTGTCCCGTGAACGGTTAAATTCATCCAGGATCAAAAGATAATTTGCCAAATGCGTGAAGGTTTTTCCTAAAAATAAAACAAAAAATAAAATAAAAGATGCCAAAGCAAAAACTTTGACATGGCCTGTCAAAATGGAGCTGGTGGTCCCAACCAAAGCGGAGAGGGGGGCAAGCAGAAAAAATGACACGAGAACTTTTGGGATTTCTGAAACCGACGACGAACCAAAAAAAAACCGAAAAAAACAAGGCAAACCAAACCAAAAAAAAAAAAAACGAAAACAGAGAAAAGTTTAATAAAGCGCATCAAATGCGAAAAGGAAATTTCGCTTTTATTTTTATTCCGTTCCAAGCTGGCCAGCAGAAGCGTAAAATAATGGCAACAGCTCGTCCCAAAGGTCCTTAGGGGATTTTCCAGGGGAGGTTTGGGTCAGCTATAACAACAACATCCCAAAGTGTGGGTGGTTTTTGATACCCTGCATCAATGTAGAGCCAAAAATGGGTATATTCGAAATATATTTATTCCGCCGAAAGATTCCTTCAACCCATCAATGACATTTACATACATAAATCTGTATTTGTATTTGACTCGTTTTCAAATTTAAATTTAATAAAAATAATATTATAAATTTACTTTCATTTGTTACCATCCCAAATACCCAAATCTCGATAGTTTTTTCTTTATCATTTTGTAAAAACAAAAGTAGAAACTAATCTGAACTAAACTTTAATACCGAGTTTATAGGAAAAACTTAATGTAAATAAATTAATATCTATTACAGGTCATCTTTGGGTTTTTTAATCTTACAGGTTATCTCAAAGTCGATGCTATGACTTCTCGATTTTTTTTTTTGCTATTCTCAATCGCAGCGCTGTTTTTGGATTCCATTTTTTCTTGGTTCTTCTCTTTGTGCTTCTTCTACTTTTTTTGTATTTTGGGATTTGGCCAACCTTTTTGACAAATTACGAATATTATTCATGCAGCAATGAAGTGAGGAAGCTTCCATCGAGCTTCTTTCTGCGGTTTACTTCCACTTTAACTATTTCAAATTTATTTATTTCTTTTGGTTGTACTAAAATCCTTTAAGATTTCTATACGTTGGTCTAAATCCGATAACTATCAAGTCTTAACAAGGTCAAAAAAGAGAACTCTTTCACCCACACAAAGAGACTTAGAGAGAGAGATAGGGAGAGGGAACTCGCCTCCCGTCCAAACAAACACTTGTTGCTTTAAATTTGTTGACTGTCGCTTAAATTTATGACCCGCCTCATACCCTTTCCCTCACCGCAAGCTAAAAGCCAAAAGGCACCAGCCATCGAGGATTAAGTATGGCGAATCCAACCGAGTTTGTGGCAGATTGCAAGTTGTTGCTGCCATTTTTACTGCCACTTTACCAGTGCCTCTGTCACAGCTGCTTATGAGCAAATTATCAAACAGCAAACTACCTATCGTCCATACACATAAAGGACTGGAATTTTTTTTTCTTTAACTACGCAAAAGTTGCAATACCCTTCAAAAATCTATTTGCATTCTTCAGTTCTAAATTATTCTTCTTCGATTATATATTATATATTGATTATTATTTGATTGTCTTTTTACTTATGAAATTGATAATTTCTTTAAAGTAATGCAAATCTGTATAATCTTTTTTAAGAAATCTTTTACCAGGCCAATTGCATAAGAGTATAGAAACTTAACTGGAAAGCCAAAGCCTATGGAATCGGATATCAAAACACCATTAACAGTCGGACAGAAAGGACCCACTTACTGGTCCTTCGTTTTTCCTCTTCCTCTTTGTTTGCCTTCTGATGATCATGAGTTACAACTTAATTGAAACTAAGTTTCCTTTTATTTTCGCTCTTTTGTTGGCCCCAATGACAATGTCCAAATGGCCATGGCAGTTCTTTTGGCTAGTCACGATCGGCGCTTTTTATATGTGTGTGTATGCATTTGGACTCTATTGAGAAATTGCAAGGCGTTAAGTAGTTACCATGGGTCAGAGCACCAAAAAAAAGACTACAAATCACATATTATAAGAAGATTTCTCTCTCTCCCTTATTTGACATACTTTTAAACTGGTTTAATGTCAAATTTTTACATGTTGGAATTTAGTTCCTCATTAGAAATTGATTCTTGCGAATGAGGAGATTTGCAGTGAATTGTTAATTCGATATACTCAGAATCTTCTCGAATTTCTAAACAACTGTTCCACTGTATTTTTCACTATTTATGGGCTATGCAAAACAATCTAAAAGGAAGGAAAAAAAACCTAAGCAAAAATAAACTCGTATGCATTTAATCATCGTAACTTAAGCTTGGGGATCATGTTGTGGCACAGTGAGAATGCTCAAAGGCCGCACCTTCCACTGCCACACTGCCCCTCTGCTGCAGCCTCCACGGGAGATTCAAACTCCAACTTTAATTCGCCCAGCCTCCAAGTCAAAGTTACTGTTGCATTTTAAATACGCCAAAGAAAAAAAAAAGTTCGTGTCACCGCAGCTTGGCTAGTAGGCGCGTTCTCCTTCCACTTCATTTTTTTGCACCGCCACAAAAAGAGCACCAGGAGGAAGACTGAGTGAGGGAGCAGGGATTAAGACGACGAAGTGGCCAGAGACCAGGCCTGGCCCAGGTTGCCTTGCTATGAATGGGGAGCTCTCGGCGTGTTCTGGAGATTAATAAATTGATGGCATCCATTGCACATAACGTGTAACTAATGACGGTCATCAATTCTGCTTTACATCTCAATCTGGCTTTGGTGCAAAATACAAAAAAAAAAACCAAAAGAAAAACAACAAGCAAATAAAAAAAAAATTAACTAAAATAAAATGCAAAAAACACAACGAAGAACAAAATAGAAGCAAAAGAAAAAGCTCTTTGAGGCTTAGGCCATTTGGTAATGAATAAGGCAAACCATCGATCCATTTTGCTTGAAAGTGAAAGTGAATAAAATTCTAAATTTGGAAATATTTTTGTTGAAACAACATTTAGTGTGTTTCTCATGCGTCTAGCGGCAGCCGTTTGACTTCTATCTGTATATGGACATATGCTTCAGTCTACTTCGTGGCATCGATTAGTTACGCTCTGGAAACCTTTTCGCTTTCACTTTGTATCGAACTGTCCGAAAAGTCTATTGTCAATTTGCATTAAATGCCCGGACCGCCTTCTGTGTACGCCTTTATCCTTCTCTAAGATCCTTTTGGCCTGTCCCTTTCGGTAAACCTTCTCTTCAACCTCTTTTCCTCACACACACACACACACACACACATATTCGCAGCACATTTATTTGGCATTCATCGATTGCGTTTCGTTTCAACTTTGGGAAATTTGCGAATTTGTATAAAATTGTCAGGTATTTCTTCTTTTTACATTTTTAGGATTTTGGACTTCTTCCTCGCCTTTGTCATTGCAGATGGATTACGTTTAATGCGAGCAATTGGCCAAGGCAATAAAGTGAAAATCACTGAGACGTGTCAAGGTCAAAAACGTTGTCATGAGTGAGAAGCAGCCTGCAATTTTTAGAGTTAAATCAGAAGAAGAGGCAACAGAGTTTTCATTCTCTGGAGTCTTTAAGAAAATGTTTTAAAGACAAACACTAAAAGATTGTTTTAAGCTGAAGATAGACATTTACACGTATTTGCATAAGATGAGATAAATAGAAACTTCTATCAACGCTTCTGTCGTAAGTCTTATCAATGTGAAGAGGCAACATTTAATTGTTATATTAAATTAGAATTCTCTGAGATATAAATTAAACCTATAAATTTTAAACAATAAATAAATACTTTCTGCAATGAAGATACTAATTATTTTCCTCCATAATAGGAAAAGGCAAAGACTAGGAGTCTGCTGTGGATTCTCAGATGCTGGAAAAGATTTCCAGCCAAATCTTGCTTATAAAATGGAGCTAAAAGCGACAGAGAAAAAATAGTTTGAAAGAGAACTGTAAATTGATGAACTTATTCAGAATTTGGTAGCTAATAGTAACTAACAGATTGAAGACTTTGGTTGCGTTGTTTTAGGGATAAACTCAATGAATCAATCAACAATTATAAAGAAGACAAAACTTAAGAAAATTGTTGAAATGTTAGGCATTTATAAATTAGAACCAGTTAAAATGGATTGAGGGCCAAGAACCACGAAAGAGTCAGAAGGAAGCGACAGATAGAAAAACTAAATATAAGACTTTAAATCAATATCTCATCTTATATGACGTTATCGGAGGCTTAGGCATTAAAGTTCCTGGACTTGGCTTCCGATGCAACGCGGAAACAGCTAATAGATGAATAGTTAATTCAAAAATTAAGAAATGGTTTTGGTAAATAATAATTCAATTGCAGATTGTATAAGAAGATTTTAACATATTTCCAAGTATTTGACAGATTTAATTTTACGTGTTTTTTTAACCAAACAAAGGCGAATTTAATTGCTTAGCTGGTGGAAATAAATAATAAAACCAACTAAAAACCCTAAGCAAAAAGCTGAAAAATAAAAAAATTAATTCGTGTCTTGGCAATTCTTTTATGGTAAGGCAGTCTGCTGGAAAAGTTTGCTCCAATTTACCAACTCAAGATTTGTTTCTCAAGGCATTGGCAAATTCTCAGAATAAATGGAAATTAGATTAAATAATTTGTTGTTGTAACTACAGTACGAACTAGGCAGTATGAACTAATGTCAACAACTAACTACAAATCAACCCACTACTATAAGAAGAAGAAAAATTCCACTTAATACGTTTCGTGGAATTGTCGATCACTTTCCTTGACACTTACCAAACTGACTTCGCATCCAGGGATACAGTGGGGACGGCATCCCTGAGGATTGCGAATTCGGGTTTTGGGATGGCGGTGTGTGTTGTCCTGGATGTCCTTGATGCATTTGCGGTGGTCCCTGGCCGGCATGCATCATGCCTTGAGGCCCTGGTGCACCCACTCCCGGTGGTACTCCGGTCTGTTGTTGTCCATACATGCCCATATTGTGATGATTTTGATGAACCTAAATGTATGGTCAAATTTTATATTCCATCTCAATAAATTCGTAAATCCCTTAACCAGATCCCAAGGGATGTTAATAAAAGCAAAGGGAAATAATGATATTAGATTGTTGTAAGCTGTTTTCTTACCTCTGTGACATCGGGAACGCCTACATCTGTGTAACCCAACTGGAGAGGCAGCATGAGAGATAGAAGAATGAAAGCGTTTTAAAAAGGGTTAGATTAAGCAGGGATAGTGGACAGAGGACAGAGGCGGAACGAGGAAGCTAGTGCTAAGTTATGCCACCAAATTATTCTTAAAAAAGTATGTATAAAAATATTCCACATTCCATATGCTAGACTTACCTGCGCTTGCGGATGTCCCAAGTGATGTGGCAACGACATTTGGGCATTCATATGATGTCCACCCATCTGATCAACCAAGGGTGGTGACCCTCCCTCGGGCACCAAGCCCAAGCCACCGCCCACAGCCGCTTGCAGTTTGCAACTGGCATAGACCACAGGTTGTTGTTGCTGCTGCTGCTGTTGTTGCTGTTGCTGGGGATGTGTGGGCACTTGCACTTGCTGCTGTTGCGTCACTTGAGGATGTTGCTGCTGTTGTTGCTGCTGCTGCTGCTGAAGTTGCTGTGGTGCCTGTTGGGATTGCTGTTGGTTCTGAGATTGCTGCTGCTGCTGTTGCTGTTGGTTGACCAATTGACCACCATTTGTTTGCGTCTGCGGCATTACACCACCCACCTGACTGGAGGGACTGTCGGGACGAGAATAACCCTGATGTTGCTGCTGTTGTTGATCCATACCCTGGCCATTGTAGTAGGGCATACGATCGTAGGGCGGGAAGCGCGGATAGGGCATATTGCCCTGGTGATTTGGATTCTGACTGTAGTGATGCATCTGTTGGGCATCGAGATCGGTGACGCCATTGCCTGGATAATGGCCATGGTGCATATCGGCCCCCATATATGAGTTTGTGAAATATGACGTCATGCTCTCACAGTTATTTGTACTCATCGTCATTTTGAGGATGGTGATTTTGCTTCTGTGTGGGTAAGTGAGTGTGTGGTTCTTATTATGCTAGTGACTACTGACTGGCTGACTGACTGCTGTGACTCCTCGAGATTTGCGTCTTCTTGTGCTTTTAGCTACTTTTCTATATACAAAGTAATCTGAAAAGAAAATCCGGAATTTAGTTCTATATAAAACAAAAAGTTTAAACCGAAACAATCGAAACAAAATCGAATAAATCATTTAGTAATTTACTTACCTTTTTTGAACACTTAAGTTTAATGTACAGTTGCCCCCTTAAAATCTTAGTTTGTTGTGTGTTTGTGTGTATGTTGCGTGCCTGAGGTATAAAATGATTTCGTATTTTTTATTTTTTGCTGATCCTCTGGTTGATTTTTCAGTGAAATTTTGGATTATCTTTTTATTTGGTGTAGCCTTATCTTCTAGTTGGTATTTTCAATTTTGATTTTGAAACTCTGTAAAAAAAGAAATAAAAGAACGTCACATTAACACTTGTTGTCTCTACCAAGTTTTCGTTTAAAATGAAGCTCCAAAATAAGGAACATCTGTAGAATGAATATTATGGAACATGTGTGGCCTCTTCTTGCTGATGTCTGATGAATTGATTATGATATGCTTCGGCAAATTCTCAAGAGAAATTCAAAAGCTCAAGAATTCAGATTGCATATCAGTTTCAAAATTATGAAAACAATCCGGCATCACTGAATTTTAATAAGAAACTTATATAATCAAAGTCCTCGCACAAGTTTTGATGATGCCATTTCCTTTGGTCATGCTGCCCGCTCCTACGCATCCTTCCTCCCACTTCTGTCATGGACAAGCTGACAACATTCATTGAATTTATGAATATGAAATCAATTGTGTTATCCCCTTTTGACCTGGACATCCTTCCGGTCAAAGTGATTTAATTTCCTGGCTCATTATCACGAGTCTCTGACCTCATAAATCAAACCTCAGCTCGAACAATGTAGACAGACAGACAGGCAGACAGGCAGACAGAGACAGACAAGTAAAGTAAAAGAGAGCGAGCGAGCGAGAGAGAATGAGAGCGAGAGGGAGGGACTAACACACACGTTAAATGCCAAGGCATGCATATGCATGGTGGGTGACAACCCTGGCCAGAAAAAAAGTACCTAACTAACGGTAACTTGTTGTCGGAAATGAAACTTTGGCAACTTTTTGCATCGGCTGAAAATGAATGCACAAAAATAAAAAAGGCTAAAAATAGAATAAGGGAAAATAAAAAACTTTAAAATATTTTCCAACCACCCACCCATCCACCCACCATCCACAGACACACACACACACACACACACACACACACAAACAAGTACAATCGCCATGTATTGTGTTTGTTCCTCCTTTCCTTTCCCTTTTGGAATATTTCTCCTTTGTTAACGAAATAATTTTCTTGCTGCCAAAACCAAAGCTTCCCTTTCAATTACACATTTTCCCTTCCAAGTGATGGCCACCAATGGCAGAAGGAGTTGGTTGAGTGGGGGAGGTGGGTTAGGCGCGAAAGGACAATGGCTGGCGGAAGTTTACTCGCTCTCTCTCTATCTCTGTCTCTCTCTTTCTCTATCTATCTATGTATCTGTGCATGGACCTCGATCTCCTTCTGCCTACTGAATAATATGTGTGATATGAAGAGATGATTGGGAAGCCAAATTGGAATGTGGGGAAGATTGGTGGTAGCCTTGGCCATGAAGGCATTTTTGCGGGCATCATGGCCGGGGGGAAGCAGACGGCAAAAGAAACTCATTCAAGCACAAGCGAGATGATAATAATGTCTGATGTGTGAGCTCTCCTCTCCACCCACTTTTGTTGTTGTTGTTCGCCACTTATTGTTGTCGTTGGCATTGTTGTTTTTGTTGTTGTTGTTGTTGCTTATTATATGATTTATGTCTCATGTGATTTATTCAAGCGCACAAAATTCTTAAATTTGAATCAAAGTAAACAGGGAAAAAACATCAGCCAAATTATCATTATCTTACTTTAATCATAGGCAAATCGATAATACCAGCTAATTGCATAATATGAAGCATCAGTACCAAAAGGACATAAGAATAATTATTCTTAAATTGGGAACTCCTTTTCGGAAATTTGCAATAATTTCTCAACTTTTAAAAATATTGTCTAACAATAAAATTCTTGTGTCTCAAAGTTGCATTCATTCATTAAAATAAAACTGCAAATTTATGTCTTATTATTCAATAAGTAGCCAAGGATTTGTGGCACAGGCTAAATCAAAAAAGTGCGGCATACTTTTAGTGTGCTAAGAAACATTGCCTGATTTTAGGCTGGCAATTTTCGAAACCGCCTTAATTCAGGCAACAGAAATAGCTCAAAACGCGCCGAGCTTCAGGCAATACAAAAATTAAGTGTCAGCGCCACCCAACGAACTTGTTAATTATAGATGTCGCTTTTCATTGACAGTACTAAAGCGCCATCTGTCAGTTAATGTATTAACTATCGCCTTTTACAGTGGGACATTTCGACAAATAAATGGTTGTAAATTAAGCCAACAAATTTTTTGCAAAAATAATTTTAAATATTTCAATGGAAGTCATGAAAATAATACCTTTTGGGTTGTTAAGTGATCGGCATGGTTAAAAAATTAAAACGGGCAAAAACATTAAATACATTGTTAAATATTATTCATATCGGACCGAAGGCCCTAAGGCTAGTACTCTTATTTTCGTTTGGTTTTT
This sequence comes from Drosophila insularis, assembly GCA_018903935.1. Classification (NCBI taxonomy): domain Eukaryota; kingdom Metazoa; phylum Arthropoda; class Insecta; order Diptera; family Drosophilidae; genus Drosophila; species Drosophila insularis. Next base: position 1,177,603 of record JAEIFP010000752.1, read on the forward strand.
TCTTTTAATACTTTATCTAACATTGTAAATAATGAAGTAAGTAAGTCGTCTCGCCGACTTGGATATACCATACACCAGTAAAACAAATATTTTAAAGTTATAATAACCAATGCATTATCGTATTTTAAAAAAAATCTGTTTGCATGCTTTTTAGAAGCATATCTTAGTATTTCGCTCACTCAAGCATTCGAGCACCCTAGCGCCCCCACCAGCCAACGGCCAACTCCGGCCATATGGAAAAACGTTCATATGCATAACTTGGCTATTTTTATTCCGATTTTGATCAAATTTGGTATTTTGCTGGATATTAGTATCAAATTTAAGTGTGCTAAATTTGATTGCACAAGGTTGAAAATTACGGGAGATAATCGAGTTTTTTCAAATTACGGGGGCGGAAAGAGGCGTGGCAAAATCTTTACACATCAAAAATGTGCGCAATTACTAAGCAAATATTCATACCAAATTTTGTGTCTCTAGCTAGAATAGTTTTTGAGAAAATCGGTTTTATTTAATTTGCGGGGGCGGTAGGGGGCGTGGCAAAATTTTTACAAATACAAAACGTGCGCATTTACTTAGCAAATATACATACCAAATTTTGTGTCTCTAGTTGCTATAGTGTTTGAGAAAATCGGTTTTATTTAATTTGCGGGGGCGGTAGGGGGCGTGGCAAAAATTTTACAAATACAAAATGTGCGCGTTTACTAAGCGAATATACATACCAAATTTTGTGTCTCTAGTTGCTATGGTGTTTGAGAAAATCGGTTTTATATCATTTGCGGGGGCGGTAGGGGGCGTGGCAAACATTTGAAACAAACTCGATAAGCGTACATATGACACGAGTCTACATACCAAATTTGGTGGCTCTAGCTCTTATAGTCTCCGAGATCTAGGCGTTCATACAGACGGACGGACGGACGGACGGACAGACGGACATGGCTAGATCGTCTCGGCTGTTGATGCTGATCAAGAATATATATACTTTATGGGGTCGGAAAAGCTTCCTTCTGCCTGTTACATACATTTTAGCGACTTTAATATACCATTTTCACCCTATGGGTGTATGGTATAAAAAGTAATATATTTTATTTTTTTAAGAATTAAATTTAACAATTTTAAATTTCTAATGTGGGTTTTCTCCATAAAATTGGACAAAATAAATAAAACTCGCGAATCCAGGACTTCAGAAATGTACATATAAGTCATATTTGTTTTTAATATTCGATTTCATTTAATTGGCTTTTTGTGCATGGTCAAACCACAGTGCGAGGCCATAGTTTTTAAGCCCAGCCCACTTTCACAGAGACCAGTTTGCATTTGTAGCCTCAGCTGATTTGCCAAGTGTGAAATTTGCAAATGGCCAAACATTGATGGCGATGATGATGATGAAGATGATGACAATTCATCACGGAAATCTATTTTGTTGCTGTTTTGTTTAGCCCATCGAAATATCAACACATTTTCGAAGCCATTTCCCTTCAACTCCCACGCATGCGCTGTCTCTTTCGCACCAGCCATAAGTGGAAAGGGGCGAAAATGAAATGAATGATGATTGTCTTTTCTTCAGCCATTTTGATTTACGACTGCCGACTGTCACTGCCGCTGCCGACTGCCGCTGCCGACTGCCGTTGCCGACTGCCGCTGCTGCCTTTTTGCATGGCCGCTGCCGTCGCATAGTTGAAGGCGTCGCCCGTCAACTGTCAGTTGTTGTTGTTGTTGTTGTTGCTGCTGCTGCTGCTCTTGATGGCGTCGGGGCATCATCATCATCAGCAGGGGGTAAGAAGTGTGGGGGGATGAGAGTGCAGACAAACAAAAGGCAACGGTAAACTTACAAAAAGGTAGTTAGTGCGTCTTATCTCTAGGGGCATGTGGCAAGAATCCAGGCAAGCGCGGTGCTTGGCACGGAAAGGGAAAGGTGGGGCGATGCGAGGCGAGGCTGACTCTTCTGTCTCTCAATTAAAAGCAAGTTGAAAAACGTTACGCTCCGCTGACCCCCCTCCAAAACGATGGATGAGAGTTAAATTGCTAATTTGCATTTTATTTAAATAATAATTGGCTTGACTAACTTTTGCAACAAGAAAAAGAAAACAACACAAAAAAATAAATGGAAGAGAAAAATCTTGAAAATTCAAAGAGTATAAGCATATTCAGATTTAATTAACTGTAACTCTCTACTAAGCTTTTGATTTTCCTAATTTAAATCACTTTGCAGCCACAAATTGAATAGATTTGGTCGAACCTTATTTAAAGATTTGTGTTTTTTTTATTTTGTTCAGTATTTTCAAACTTAGGAAGAGTTTCAATAAGGAGCAGCAATCGTATAAAAGTCAGCCGATTAGAAACTGATAAATTTATGTTAAATTAAGCCTTTACGTTAAATGTAAACCGATATTGAAATAAAATATAAAATTCTTCTAAACATCTATCTTAAGAAGAATCTTAAAATTTAATTTCAAACAAATATTATAAATGTTAAATATTTTTAAAAATTATTATTTAAATGAAAAATTAATAAAGTAAAAAACTTTAAAGCCAGTCAAAACAATCAAATCCGATAGTTATATCGTATATATGATATTAAAGGCAATTGCAATTATTAGACACAAATTTGACAATTAACAAAAAATTCCTGAAAACCGTTAATAACTTAAAATTATGAAGTATTATAAACAGATTCGCCAATATCCCCATTAATCATGTTGAATAAAAAAGCGATATAAAAATGTAGATAAAGAGAAGAACTCAAACTGTTTCAATTGAAATGTCCTTTACCTAAATGACCTTGAAATATTGCTTGCTTATGTTCATATTTTAATATACTAACTATAAAAAAGCAAAAAAAAAGAAAAAAAGAAAAAAATTTAAGCACGTGCTGTTGTGAGGACCAAGAGAAAAACAAAATGCCAAAAGAGTTTATTGTGCCATCAACTAAAAGAGCAAATAAAATTTTATTGCCACTATAAATTTCAGGCAAAAACAGAGCCAAAACGAAATGCTGTGGCAAAGACGGGGCACTGCCAGTCTCTGAGACGGAGGCAGGGGCAGCGGCCAAGGCAGGTTCTTGTAGGATAAGCCCACGCGATTTACGAAAGAGCAGTAAAAGAGGCAAACTGAAGAAGCGGCAGAGAGAAGAAACAATACTGAAGAAGAGACTGAAGAAGAGACTGAAGAGGCAGAAGGGTGACTGCATTTTTCTCACATTTATCTTTTCCCTCCACTGACTTGTTGTTGTTTTTGTTTGCTGCGTTTTATTGCGATTGGAAATTGAGCTTGTCAACGCGGCTGGCCAGGCAACGCTTGGCTAGTCACTGAAAATATCGATAAGGTAATGGTAAGACCGAAGGGCGGGGGAGAATACCGACCAAGTGGTAGCTAGCAGCAGGTTAGGAGCAGCAGCTGGCTCAGGTTTTTGGCGGCCCTTCGGATAATAATAAAAATGTCAGCCGCTTGACGATTGTCGTCGACGGTTCATAAATAAAACTTTTCAGCATTTGAATTGGAAATTTCCATGGAGTTGAAGGTGGCAAGGTTGGAATGGAGAGCAAAGGGAGGACCAAGAGAAGAAGCAAACATCAGGAGAAGAGAAGAAGGGGGAGGTGACGAAGGTGCAAGTTGATTTTGAAATCATGTTTGGCATTTTCTTACATTTAATTGGCGATATTTAACATTTACTAATGGACATGGGCTCCTGGCTGGCACCTGCCTCAATAAGCTGGCTAACTGACTCACTGACTGACTGTGTAAAGAAGCTTTAGCCCATTTGGGAATAAATGCACATAAATGGTACATGAACAAACAACAACAAACTGATAATAAATCTAATTGACACATTTGCACACAGAAGACAGAATGCATTATTCGAGAGGAAACTATTCTAGAATCATTATACCCAAAACTAATGCTGAACAAAAGCTTTGTAAAGTTTAATGGGAGAAATGTTTCCAACAACTCCATAAAGAAATCGTTCAAAGCACTCACGATATCATCACTAGAATTTAAAACCAAAGTCCTTATTCCGCTGAGAATTGACATGATTCGCAAGAATATGGGCTGCGTGTAAGCGCAATTAAAACTCCACTTCCTCCACTGCATTGCTAATGATCACAATGATCAGTGATCACACACACACAAATACACTCATACTATTGCACGCAAAATAATGGCAGCCATTGCTCTGTGTAATTATGCCTAAAAAGTTGACAATCTACACGCACACAACATACATGATTTTTGTTTTCTTCGATCATATCGAAAGTATGGATGGATCGATCCGTCGATCGATGGATGGATGGCTGGATCGATCAGTGGACAGACGATTGCCTTCCCTGCCGTGATAACACTGCAGGACTTCTGCCATCATCGGCAGCAACATCTCATCCATCTTAACTGTTGCTGTCTGTTTACTGTCCGTCCACACTTCGCTTCAGCAGATGCATGTTGTTTGCCATTTCTTGATTGGCAGGGCACAAATGAAATGCAATGTTCTTCGACTATTGGCAATTGATTGGCACAAGGAACGGCAAACGGCAAACGGCAGCAGCAGAAATCAGTAATCAACATGGCCGGACCAACATTGTGTAATGAGAAAAAAAATCCTTTCATTACAAGAACACGCATCTCACGCACCTCGCACGCAATATGGTGGAAATGGCATAGCAAAAAGTCTAGTTTATCTCCATTTGTTGTCACTGGAACTACTCTTGTTAAGTGCAAATTTAACTCCCCCCGCCATCAAGCTTTCAATCGAATTGAAATATTGTTCCACAATTGAATTGTTAAGTGCGTTTGCAGTCTCGAGTCTCAGTTGTTCGAGCCAGTTGCGTGTGAAAATTATAATTTCGTGTGCAGTTCGGGCATGCCAAAAGTAAACTCGAACCCAAAAGTACAGACAAAAAAAATTAATGTCAACAATTTGCAAACGCCTGACTATCTCGCAATCAAGTTAGTCGTTTCGTCTCTTTTTAAGTGGTAATTAAATTTTCTGTTTGCTGTTTTTGTTAAAGGGAAACTTTTAACTCGGTTGTCATAAATGTGTAGAGGTAATATTAATAGCGTGTTGAAAGTGAAATTCAAATGAATGTAAGAGTCAAAAGGTGCTCACAAGTATAGAAACTAGTAATACTGGATTTGAAATTGCATTTTCATTTGCTTAACCCAATTATTTAAATAATTGTTAGTTGAATAATTAACTAGATGAGTAGGGTCACAATTTGTCTGACGATACAAATCTTATCATGGATTTTTGATGAAGCATATTTCATTCAAGCCAATTCTCAAAGAGTAATGAAATATAATTCCAAGGAATTGGCAAGGGAAATGTAATTAGATAGTGCAAACAATTTGAGGAATAAGTACTTAATCCAATGAGATGGATTTTATAAATAAAAACAATAATAACTAATATAACCCATTTTAAAGTTCCATCTTTAATGAATGATGTGGAAACTCATTCAAAAATTTCAAAAAGTTTGAAATATTTTCATTAAATTCGACAAAACAAACTTTAAATTATTTTATTCTTATAAACATGGCTTGATCTATTTACTAAATAATAACTACTAACCAAATTTCATATAATTTTCCCTATGAATAATTAAGTACATTTATTTCTTGATTTACTCACTGAGCAAAATGAGGTATAAGCCATTTTAGTCACCATTTTGCTTTGACCTGCCGCTCAAATGTTTTGCAAAGACAAAAAAATAATGGAAAAACAGGGAAAAGTGAACCTGCCTATTTCTAATCGAAATGACTACCCACCGAGTTGACAAAAATCAGCAGGAGTTAAAAGGTGAAAGTTGAGAAGATGTTACATAAGAACCTCAGAGAGCATAAATTGAAACGAATTCAAAAGAATTACGCAAGACGCAGTAAGGACCCTCAAGGTGAGGAAGGTCCTGAACTTGGTGTTCGGTATCCGCTTTCAGTTAGCAGGTAGCTAAATGGCTAAGATCAAGGCCATTAAATTAGACAATTTTGTTAGCCAAAATAGAGCAATTAACCTTGCCTACGTGGCAAGAAGATCGCACTTTAATCATGTTAGAAAAGGTCTGTCTTTTTTTTTGGGGTAATTTTTTTTTATGTCATTAGAAGTCATCACGTAATTGTCATATGGTTGAGTTTAATTAACGACTGCATAGCGGCAATTAATTAATTATCGAAACAATCTGAATTGGAATTGGTTTGAAAACTGATGACTTTACAAAATGGAAACGGAAAGTTTTTTGCTGTTGGAAATTGTCAACTTCAACTGCTGCTTATATTTACTTATTCAAATCGTTGCCCCTTAACAATTCCCATTCAACTTTGCCGCCTGACACTTTTCTGACAGCAGCCACAAGCAAAAAGGGAATGAAAACAGCAAAAGAATCAGAAGGAAGGCAAAAAACAAAAAAAACTGAAAATGAAACTTTTGTTCTATTTTTCACAGAGCAAAATGATGCTATGTAAAAAAAAAAACAAAAGGAAAAATACATATTTTACATACATACATATCTATATCTATATATATATATATATATCCCTTTTTGCCCGTGGGAGAGAGGAAGGGAAGTATGAAGGCGAATGTCATGACAGGCTCAGTGACTTTGGGACCCCGAGACCAACTGAATTGCTGACTAACAGCCTGTCGCGAAATATGAGTCCATTTCAGCAAAAGAGATACCAAAAGTATCTCAAAGATACTTGCCTAACAGCAGTGAATATTCTAGATGAGAGCTAAACAGTTCTTAAACTATTCTCAAGTTGGATAGAGAAAAAATCTATTTCTTAATGAAAATCTTCTTAATTTCTTAAGGAAAATCATTCGAAAGTTCACATTTCTAAATAGTAAAATTAAGATCGTTTAAATGTTTAGTTCCAAATTGCTAATAAATTGTTTTTTCTTATTATTAGTTTAATTTTTAACCAAATTAGTTGTGATCTAAGTCCTTTGGACTCAGTAACGAATATAATAAATAATATTTTCCATTGTTTATCGCTCTGGTTGGCATTTAGGCAGTTTTCACTGTAGAGAATATATATCCAGGATATACTCACTGATTCCTTCTGCTCCACTGTGCGCACGTGCTTAAATACTTTGACATTACTCTTCCTTTCCCTGTTGCCAACGTCGCCCACCCCTCCCGGCCCCACCTCTCAATCTCCTCCTCCACCACCCCCGTCATGGCAACAATGCCAGAAAGACTCTTCAGGATGTGACACAAAATGCCGCCATCGTCGTGGCCTGTCATCATTGTCTGCTTTAAAGATTACACAAAATATTTGTAAAAATACAAAACAGAGACAAGCCCAACATCAGCGGCAAGGTGGCAATACAACGGGGAAAGGGGCAGGCGGGGAAGCCAGCAGAGGGGCGGCAAGCACAACAGAGTACAACAAGAACCGAATAAAAAAGAATAAAATAAACTCACAGCTTTACAAAAATAACAACTGCGGAGGCAGTAGCAACGAAGAAAACCCCGAAAAAAACAACAACAGCAAACAAAAAAAACTGGAGGAGATGGAAAGAAGGAAAATACACACATACAGACATACAAAAATATTTACAAAATATTTTCCACTTCAACGAAATGGAAAACGCGACCGCCCCAGTCGCAAGTTCACCCACCGTCCCCCCTTAGTCTTGCTCTCTCTCACTCTCTTTCTCTTTCCCTCTCTCTCCTTCTGTGTTTGCCACTGAATTGACTTGGCTTTTGTCTTTACCCTAGTCCCCCTTCTCCCTTTTTTTTCCTCATCCGATTCACTTCTCGGTTGGATGTCTCTGTGTCTGGCAATGGCTCGTTGGCGTCGGCGCCGCCTGCCAACAAGCGTAAAATGCCTTGGGAGATACAACAACAACAACAACAACAACTATTGCAACTGCAACTACAAATAGCAACAACAATGCAAATAAAATGTGCAACTGAACTTGACTGAGAAATCAACTGCAACAAGAATATTTTCCACAAATAAAGCATTTTTTCTTAACTGCAACTTGAGGAAAGCACAAATCGAGATAGAGAGAGAGAGGGAGAGAAATATAGAGAAGGGGGAAATAAGTTTACTTTTTAATTGGCACTATAGCTTGAAGAAGTTTTTTTTTTTTTTGTTAGTTTTACATTCATTTAATTGATTATTTGGTTCTCTCTTTCAAAACAAGAACGACTCATAAAAGTGAAAATAAATGAACAATAACAAGAAATATGAGCAATTAAAGGAAAGCTGGAAAATGCATGAAAGATAGTTAACCCAATTTACTTTAAACATTTTGTCCAATTTATCTTTCTTCTTGTGGAATGTATTAAACGCTTCTTATTCTTTAAAAATGTTGAAAATAAAATATATATTACCAATATGACAATACTAATTCCATTTTATTCTATATCGAATTTCCAAAGATTTCTTCAATTTGGAGCTTTTGTGATTTGTTGGATATATTTTCGATATATCAGTATTAAAGTATTTTAAATAGGGCTAATACTAAAAACTAATACTGTTGGAATTTTGTTCTTTGATTCTACCAATATTGCCATTAAAATAGAAGTTAGATCCATTTATAGACCAAATTTTAGATGATTAAAAACTATAAAAGGCTCAAGAAGTGTTTTTCACTAATAAATTGAGCACAAATATAATATATCTTTATTTTCCTATATTCTAAACTAAATATCCTTTTAGCCCTGTGTGAGACTCGTCTCTGCACCTTCAATCATCTGGTTAGCCTTTCTGTTTACTCCCTTGCTGTATCCTGGTTTCCTCCACTAGATATGATAATTATATGGCGCCACAAAAATGAATGGTAAATGTGAAATTTATATATGCAATTTGCGGTCGCTAAACCTTCAACCCAAACCTCAAACCCGAAAAAAAACAAAACACATAAACAGATCTCCCAATGTGGCAGCCAACCAAATACAAACGACAAAAACAAGGCATGTCAATGTTAATTTAGTCAACGCCACAAAAAACAACAACAACAACAGAAGCAGTAGCAGGAACAAAAAGGCAAACAAATGAAACGATTCCATTGGGCATTGTTAGGTGACTCCAAGCTCCCAAACTTCCCGAATAACGAACTCCTCCACTTTGGCTACAAACCAACCCACACCGTGGTTCCATTTCTAGCTTGGATTTCACATGTGCTGCCTATGTCAACTTTCATGAAAATTAGTTGGCAACATGACGAGCTGCCATCATGGAAAATGTCAACCAACAGAAAGCGGAAAAAAACAAAAACTGAAGGCAACACGCCCATTAGAGGCAGTTGAGCAAATGGAAAATGGGTGGATAAAATTTTGTACTAATGCGCAGCTGACACCGACACCAACACAGCGACACCTTGGCCAAAGTAGTTTTCGCTGTTGCGTATAATTCACAGAAAACTGGGAGCTTGGGAACATTGAGTCCCAATGGGGATTATACGCACACACACACACACACACACAGAAAGTCAGACAGACAGACCGAGGCCTTTTGCCACTCTTTTGGGCCACGTTACACGTGTTGCAAACACCGCAATGAAACCCGCCGAGGGGGTTGGGCAACGCAGCAGCTAATTAAATATCCCACACACACATACACATTTAGTTTAGCCATTTAGTTTAATTAGTACAAATGGTGGCATCACAAATTTTCAACTAAATTAAATTATATATATTTTCAAAAAGCATACAGCAAACACCGACAAAAAAAAAAAAAAAATTAATATCTCATTTATGTTAAACTCTTGGGTATTCTTTTTAAACAGTGTGGCTAAAATTAGTAGCTTCAGATAAAAGAAAGAACCACTTATTTTAAATTTAAGGACAGATCTAGTTGGTATATAATGGACCAGAGATAAAGAATATTTTAAAATCTGTATCCCATATTTTTATACCATTTTTTTATTGCATTTGCATTCATTAAACTGCTTTAACTTTTGCTAAGAAATTTTATGGATTGTTGATTTAGAAAGTTTTCTAAAAATTTCGAAAAACTGATCCCTTTGAAGTTTTTGTTGGATATTTGTTGTAACTGTTGTCAATGACTGTTAAATCGATAAAGACATTTTAGTTGCAATTTTTGTTTTGCAGGCAAAAACTATTTGCCGGAAAACAATATGTTCGAAATGGCAAGGAAAAGGAAAAATCTGAGTCTAACAAACTCCCCCTCTCAATTCCCTTTAACACCCACTAGATACACAGATTTTTTTCTCTATGCCTTTCAGGGTCTCAGGGGAGTAGTAGTGAAACAAAAGTCGATTTCTGTTTGGTTGGCGATAAGTTGGTTGGCCATAACCCACGCAACAAGCTAAGACGATGATGAAAAGCCAAAAGCACAGCCCACCCCTCCAAACAAGCAAATGATGCCACAACGCACGGGCCTCAGGACCCAGGACTGGAGGACTAAAGTGGACTGGGAGAATGCTATTGGCATTGTCATTGATAAGGCTTGTCCAGTTACGAGTTCTCAGGTCGCAGCCTCTTAGTACTCCGCTGCTGGGCAGCTGCCCATATGGATGAAAAACTAAAAACGGCATTAGACCATCGTAATCGCAGACGCCGGGTGGATATTTTCCTGTTTTTCTTTCTTCTTTTTTCCCTCTGCCCTCGCCACACGGTCTTTGTCGCTGTTGTTGTTGTTATTTCTTCTCAATTTTCCTAACTAGCGGCGCATGGCTCAAAATGGAAAAACAACCCCGTCCTTGGGGTAAGTTTGATATGTGTTTGGGTGTGAGTGTGTGAGTATGAGTGTGTGTGTGGTTGTGGGGTTGATTCCATTCGCTTCTTGCCAAGTGCGTGGCAAAAAAGTTTCAGGTCTGAAGCAAGTTTTACTATTCAAAAGGGGAGGCTAACAATTTTCTTGCTTACGTTTGCGTTTCATGTTATTTTTCTCCAGTTCTTCGCTGGTTTTAGGCTTATGGCAATTGGCTTGAATGCTTACCTGTAAAGAAATAAAAGGAAAACAGTTTTACATTAGTCAAATGTGGAAAATGTATTTAAATGCAAAATTCAGTGGTTTTATTGGGGAAATTATTGGTAGAAAACTTTAGTTTTATCTGATCTAAATGCTTTAGATTTCAATTTTATTTTTAATTATATAACAACCAGATTTATTCATAAATAAATTATGGTATATTTAGTTCCAAATGATTTTCGTTGTTTTTTTAGTCATTTTAATTTAAGACTCTATCATTCCTTTGTTGCTTATTTCTTGTCCAATTTACAACTATTTTTCAGACAATTTATTTAATTTAAAGACAATTTGCCTAATCCTCAATCCAGTGTCGAAAATATTCCAGGCCAAAAGAGTTGAAAAAATAAGCGAGAGAGGGAGAGAGAGGGACGTATTTTCGGTTTAAAGAAAAGTTGAAAGCGGAGCAACTTTTGTGACGACAACTTTACAATGTGTGGCAAACAAAGGAAGTCAAGATGGCAGGAGGGGAGTGTGGGGAACGGGTAGATCGGTGGCAAAAAAAAACATGAATAAAATTTGCGTAAAAGTGGACAACAAGCAAATGTGCAACAAAAGACGGCCAACGAGAAGCTGGAGAGACCAAGAGACAGGGAGAAAGAGAGTCTCTGTTATTGGATGCAAAGCTTAATAAAATAATGCGACAAGAGGAACGACAATCATGATGATGATGACGAAGAGGATGATGAAGAGAATGAATGAAGAGGCTGATGATTGTGAGTGTGAGCGAATGAACGATGGCAAGTGAGTTCGACTCTGAGTGGTGCTGAATGTTGTGTGGCGCGAAGTGAATTAATGGCTTAATTGAAAAATTTGTTCTCACCAAGAGAATTACGAGTATCACATGTACTTGCAAATGACACATATACATATATATATATATGTACTTTATGGACAAATTGAGCGATCTCTGTAGAAAGTACAGTCGTGATGGCGTTGCCGTTTAATTTACAGTTTTGTGATTTTCGTGTGTGTTTCTTTTTCACTTTGTAAATAAACAAAATCAGTTTAAGCTCATTTTTATTAAGTTTTTGCCAAACTGGTTTTACCTGTCGCTCAGATATATCCTCCATCTCCTTTTTTACTTCTCCTGCTGACCATCGTCTTCGTTGTTGGGCCTTAATCAATTTCATATCAATTTGTAAATTTGCAATAATTACGATAATTAGCTCAGACTTCGAAGTGAAGCAACTTCCCAGCCCAGCATCCAGATCTGGTCTGTTCTGATGACGGAGCTGGTCTGCAGCCAAAATGCATTCAAAGAATGCCACAAGGTGATAATGAGATTTCATTTCAAGAAAAGAGCGAGAGAAAAAAAGCAGTCGCATCGCTTCTTTTGGGCATGAAGAAATCTCTGCATGAATATTTCATTTCAATTTACACTTTTGCCTTGGCCTTCTGCTTGAGTTGTGTTTCTTTTTTCTCTCCTTTTTTCTTTGCTGCTTTCTTGGCAAGGATCTGGCCAACTAATTAAGTAATTTTTGCTCCTCCTTCAGGCCTCGTTCTGTTGCCTTCTTGCTTGACTTGCTTGTTTGCTGCTTATATTTATGGTCATTCAATTAACACTTTGCTGGTTCCTGTTAAATTGCTGGAATTGAGGAATTCCGGCCTTTACTATGGTCTGCAATTGACTTTTTTCTTAATTGGCTTTTGTTAACAATTGATTAAATGAACCTCAAAACCAATTGAGCAATTGCTTATCGACCAATCGAGTGCGAAATTGCATTCAATCTTTCTCAGATAGTTAATTAGTTTTCAAAGTAAAGTAGGCCAACAGAAAATAGTTGAAGTTTATCGAAATTGATATAGATTGATATTTTTATTTCGAATATAATGAATTTTATATTTAAAGAAACAATTGAATTAACAATTGCACTCATCTTTCTACGATTTATGCTTTCTAAATTGATCCCAAATTCATGTTAATATTAATATAAACGAATCTTTAGAATAGTTATCGCCAAAGAAAAATATAACTGAAAATAGTTCATTTTGTATATATTATACCAAATTATTGATAAAACGATATCGAATAGTATCGAGTACACAAATGTGGAACATTTAGTAACAAATTTATTTTTCGCTTTCGTATGACTGATTAAAGTAGAGCACTTTGTGCGCCCAATTCAGTGTCTGAATAGTTCCACTTGGTGCCCTGTTACCTACCTATACAAATATACCAGGGTATGTATACATATATAGATATATCATTTCATAACGTATCGGACCACCGACAGTTACTAATTTTCAACACCTTCGCATTTTCCAAGTGTGTGTGTGTTTTTTTTTGTGTTATTTTTAGAGCCTCCGCAACGGGGGTTGTCGGTCGGTCGGTCGGTCGGTTGCCCGTTTGTGTTCATGCAAATGGCAGAATTTTCACCTGCTTCCTTTGCTTCGACTTTGGGAAAATTGAGTATGTGTGCGTGTGTGAGTGTGTGTGTGATGGTGTTGTTGGTGGAAATTGCATGTTATTAGCCGAGCATACACGATCCCATCCATTGATAAGAAAACCATATTTTATTTTTTATACAAATTTTGCGCGCTTAGACACTTTGTTTGCCAATCCAAAAACGAAAAGCTAGAAAAAAACCAAACCTAACCGTACCATAGCCCAGACCCAGACCCGAAACCGACCCTGGGTTTAGTGTCGCAGCATAATAAGAAGACATTACACCAACAACAGTGGCAACAGCAACAACAGGGGCAAACTTTTTGCCTTTGCGTGTCAGCATGCAATTTCAATGTAACCAGCCAACCAACACACACAGAAAAAACTACAAAAACAAAAAAAAAACAAACCAAATTACAAAATTATACTCGTCTATAAGGAATTTCTGCATACGTTTTTCCAATAGCAACTAAATAATAATATGCAGTGTGTAAATAAAAAGAAAATATATATTTCAAAAAATAAAAATTCCATTTTTTGAATACCAAAAAAATATACAAAATATGAATCAATATTATTAATTATCAAAAATACCCAAAATTATGTTAATTAAAACAAATGAAATCAAATGTATTAATGCCAAATTTTAAAACAAATTGGTTTTTAATGAATGCTGATAATGAATAGGATTTTCATTTTTCATTTAAAGGTTTTTCACCACTGTTCTGACAGAGGTAAGCAAATATTACGTATACGCCACGTTTACAACATTCGAGTTACATTTTTATTTTGTACACAAATAGAGAGACAAAAGGGCGGGAAAAGGGAAATGAAAAATGGTTAGAAGGTATATGGGTGTTAGATTTGCCAGATTTCAACGATGTGTGGAAACTTTATGCGTATCCTAACCAGGCGTAAAACTTTTCTGTTTGTTTATCATTAAGACATTTTACATTTTACACGGGCATTTGCCTTCATAATCTCCTCCATGTTTATATCTCTCTCGCTTGCTCTCATTCCCTGCCCGTATGTGTGTGTGTGTGTGTGTGCACAGGATATTGGCGTCGCCTGTCGCCGTTGGCTGTTTGTGCAAAGGATTACCAGACGAGACCACAACCAACTGCAACTGCTACTCCCAATTCCAACTCTTTTACCCAAGCTCGCTGACTTCATGTGTGGCTTGTCCTGGCCACACACACACACATACACACATAACACATATATATTTACATAGCTACCAATCTTTCTTCTTCTTTTCGTTAATTACAATAATTTTTCTAATGTTGTTGGCTACTATTTGGCATAAATTTGTAATGTCATGTGACCGATAAAGATCTCCAAACATGACAACCTCCAGGAGCCAAGCTCCATGGACACGAACATGGGAAAACTATATAAAAAAAGAGAGAGCTCACTGAGAAATAAAGAGAGAGAGAGAGATGGAGAAGGTAGCCAGAGAAAAACGTGTGCAGCGATTACAATCAATGAGTCTCGACCTGGTTGTCAATCACAGAGACTCATTTATAGAAATACACTGAAAAATAAGTCCCAAAGGAACTGGTTGAGAGACGGTTAAAAATAACTTTCTCTATAATAGAATCGACATTCATGAAAATTTCCTCAGTGTAGAGCCAAACATTGTCTCTTTGTGGCATAGGCGTGTTCGTAGTTCGAAATGCGCAAAAGCTCTGTGAGACGAGTCTCCATCTCCGAATCTACATTGTCATTACCATCTTCGTGGCCGTCTCCATCGCCATCCGTTGAATCAACGACCGCCCGAAAGTGTTGGCTATGTGCGCCGCCGGTGGCATTTAACCGCTGTAAATGAGTTTATCTGTCGCAATCAGCAATTTTCGGTATCCGCTTTTGCCGCAAGTACGCGCAGCGCATGTGCAACTGAATGTTAATTAATTGAAATGTACTCTCGAGCAAACTGAAGACGACAGCGCCAGTCGAACAACAACAACAACAACAACCACAGAACACAGCGAACGGCAACAACAGCCGCAACAATGCAGGTCGTAGCACCCGCCTCCCATCTGCTCCCCGCCTTGGAGCTCTCCCTATTAACAATCTGAGATCATTTTGTGGCGATAAGCAAATTGCAGGCGCTGCAGTTCAAAGGAAAACCGCAATTATGCGACACTAAGCGAAAAATAAAACACAGAAAACCACAATGAAACACAAAAAGTCTTGATCGATGTTTTACAAAATGGCTGCCGATTGGAAAAATGAAGCACAATGCTCCATTTTTAGGGATAAGGTTAAGACCTATTCAAATGGAAGTCTAAAAACCATTGTGGGAAAATCAAAGTTGCTTTATTTATTTAAATCTTTTACAATCTATCCGTAATATTATAGTTTGGTAAAAAAAAACTTTTTTAATTGATATTTTTGTTTTGCTCTTACATTTAATTATTGAAAAGGGACTTACTCCTTGTGAATGTTAATACAGAATGTCAAAGCGTTTTCAGTTGGTCTAAATGGTATTTTTAACCAATTGTTAAGCTAATGCAAGAAGACAATGTAAGACTAGGAAAATGAAATGAGTCAACAATAGCCAACAACAAGCACATGTGGTAAAGGGTAGCCCACATAGCCAAGTTAATGATGACACGCGCCCAAACTAGACACTGCCAAAACGGAGGAAGAGAGAGAGAGAGAGGGGAGGAAGGGCGAGTGGAGATACCAAAAACAAATTAACATACAAGGCAGAGACCCAGGCCAGGCCAGAAAAGGCCAAAAGAGACAACGGCACAGGGACAGGAACAGGGACTGGAGCCGACTGGCGTTAACCGCCAACGCAACAACAGCAGCAGCAGACCAAGTGGATACACACACACACTCGCAGTGTGTCGTTTTGTATCTACGTACAGCGGATGACTGCCTCGTTGTACGGACCCCGAGGTGCACTATTGTAAACTCGCCTTATTTGTACCGACAACAACTGCAGTTGGAGGCAGACAACAGCTTACCAGGGATTAAGTCAATTGCACTCGAATGTCAAGCCAAAATGCCGGCAACAAGTTGCCAACGTTGCAGCAGCCGCAACCAGCCAATAACTTAATTAGCCAACAGGCCAATACAGTGATGTCTTTTTGCTGCACTTTCAGATGCATTTGTATATATTTGGCGGAAAACCTTTTAAATAAACATATCAACAAATTACTCACTTGAACATAGCACATTTTATGATGTGGGCAAACAATTCTTTTGCCCCCGAAACAAACAAATCTCACATTTTGCACACACAATTTTATATAGAAATATATATATACATATATGTGGAACAATCTGTGGCTATCATATCAACGTTCACCCGTCCCTGCATCCCACCATCCTCCATTCCCAGATCATCAAGGCTGTAAAACATAAAAAAATAATACAGTTGGACGAAACTAAACCAGGCTCACAACCTCCAACAGCGGTGACTGGTGCTGGATATTTTCTCTGGGTATACTGAGCACTGTGTATACTTTGCAACCCAGTCAGAGTCAGAGTCAGACAGCCGCTTTTTGTTGTTGCCGTTGTCTATCGGTTTCATAAGTTCTATGAATAAATTTCCATAAATGTGTTGATTTTTTTCCCCCCCATTTTTTACTCGACGTCGTCATCGTCTCCTATGAGGGGCTCTCAGGCCGCAGCTCTACAGCTGGTTCGGCTTGTAGTTTTGCAAAAAAACAAAAAAAAACGCTGCTGAGGTGAAAACTTCAAAACACACTGCAAAAATTACCTTATACCTACAGGTATCTAAGAAATGAAGCTACAAATACTGAAAGATTTACTATTTATTTGGCAACTTTATATATTTCGAAGTCTGAAGATTTAAATAGGGCATTAAATTTGAAATTTTTTTGCCAGTGTACATACTCATGTCGGATGCAACTACTGGCAAAATGCAATGCAGAAAACAATTTTCAATATAAGCATCAAGTGACTAAATGTTGTAGTTGTTGTTGTTGCTGCTGGTGTTGTTGTTGCCGAGCTGCGCGTGTGTTGGAAGCGACAGTTTGACTGACATTTTTCTAGCATATCGTTTACATATTCGTTAGATTTTCCAACGTGCTCTCCAAGTCCAAGCTGCAGTTTGCTTGTTCAACATGCTGTTTTGTATTGAAAAACAGGCAAACACACATACACAGACACACACACACACACTCGACGCACTGAGCTGCATAGGTAGAGGAAAAGAGATAGATATTACAAAAGACAGAAAGAGACAGACAGGGAAGTGTGCATTGTGTCCAGGAGGCAAGCAGTTTGTTCTTGCTGTGGGTGGATGTCATCTACTCCACTCTTGTTTCTACTCCTGTCACTTGCAGTTTATGCTGTCCTATTAAAAATTAATTCCAAACTCCTATCAAACACACACACAGCAGTCATTGAACTAATTGCTTTATAATGAAGCTGTCATTGTCACCTGTCGCCGTGATAATCTCTTTCTCTCTCTCTAATATGCACTTGAAATCAACTCTTTCTCTTGGCCAAGATTTTTGCATAAACTCATGATCTGCGAATTGAGCGGAGAGTGTGATAAGCCATCGCTAGCCATTAATATGGAAGACAGGCGACATCGTCGTCGATGTTGTCGTCGAACGTAGCCGGGCGATCGCCAGTCATCAATCGGGCATTAATTTCCAACGATAGAAATGTCACAGTGCTTAATCAACAAAGCCAAAGCTTGGGAACATTTTTATTTGGTTTTTGTTTTTTCTTCTGGCCCAGATCTGAGCAACTAACTAGTTCCCATTGATTTGCAAAAAACCAAAAAAAAAAGAAGAAGGGAAACACACACTCACACATCTGTGAGTCATTAATTTCACAAAATGCTAAAAAACTTCAAAGATACAAAAACAGATTAAAACTAAAGCTGAGGGAGATGCAAATTAATTTAAACAGGAAGCGGGGACTTGAATAAATTTATAATATTTATAGGGTGTCTATATTGAGCAAGACTTGGTGAAATATCGTTCTATAATATACTGATAATGTATCCAAAATAAAATTATGATAATGGCAAAAAATTCAAATAATATGTATTGGCGATTTATCAACATGAAGAAACACATTTCAAATATCTTTTATAAATTATTTGTATAATATAGTCCAACAATTCCAACATTTAGATTATCATTTTAATGCAAAATCATTTATATTAATTTAATTAATTGTTATATTTAATATCTCACTTTAAATATCGTGCCTCATTTCAAATTGGCAGATAGTAGAGCTTTATAATAGTAATGTTGATAACTTTTTAAAGTGGGAAAAGATACAAATTTGTGTAAATTATGTTTAAAAGTTTGGAAAAATTCCCTTTGGAAATCTTAGAATGTTGACTTGGTTTTGAAATTGTATAACCATAAATTATCTTTGTATACTTTAATGTAATACCTAAACGATTTTGTCTTCCCTTATCAATTTCCACTGATTAAATTTTTATTTACCATCTAATTGGTAATAAACTGCAGTGCGGTTTGTGAATTAGCATAAAAGCTTGTCCAAATGCATAACGAGATGTTGTCATTCGATGTGAAATGAGAATCCATAGCTATGCCATGGCTAGTTGCAATTTAATTAGATCATTAAGCCAGGTCATAAATCTCTTTTTCATTTTACAATTTTACAAAGCAAATTAGCCTGATAATCGCGAATCGCAAATCGCGCGCGGGTTAAACATTTAAGCGGTTCAATAATCAAACAAGTTGTTCTTAAAATAAAACAGCAGCAGCAACAAAATGACATAAATGAAAATCATAAAATGCAAAACTGCTTTTAATTGAGCGAGAAAGAGCCGGAGATAGACAGATAGAGGGAGATGAAGAGAGACATATGAAATAATTAGCGCATCTCCATGGAAGCGATTTATATGTTGATGGCAAGATAAGAGAACAACTGCAGTGCACACTGGGGCACTTGTATATATATATATATAAACCTGCCTTTCCTCTCTTTTTCACTCTATTGCATTCTCTTCCACTCTAGCTGTCTCTCTCTCTCCCTCGATGTGTGTGTTTGTTCATAAATCATTTTTGGTTTTTTTTTAACTTTTTCCTTTTGTTGAATCTATTGAGTGAGTGTCCATGGCATATGAATATGTTTACTCTGAGAGTGTCTGATTGCCTGTCCGTCCGTAAGTCTGTACGTCCGTTTATCTGGTTGTTTGCCTGTGTGTGGCTTTTGCCGTAATAATGATGTGCCAAGTCAAGTAGTAGTCGAGTATTTATGCAACAATAATAGCAATTAAATAACTATAATTGCGAATAAAACATGAAAATTACAAGCATTTAAATTTATTCGCTTTTTAGCAGCAACAGCAACTGGTAATTTATGATTTGTTGTAATGATAACTCAATTGTTATAGTGTTTGAAAATAGATAAAATCATTCTCAAATGCAAATACAAAAGAATAATAAACTGGCAAACGAAAAAACACAAGCGAAATCATATCAAACAATTTCTAACTTTAAACTATATATTTTTGAAATTAAATGACACTGTGTGCTAACACATTTTCAATTTATTGCTACATTTGATGTCAATCAATTCGAACTATTATATAGTTGTCTAAGTTGAAGTTTCATATTCGAGCTTTGCATGAATATATTCAAACAAAACATTTGGTCTAAGTTTACTTGTTTGATCGAATTTAAAGAGCAACGAATTTCATATTCGAAGATTGAATAGATTAACGTCTTGAATTGTTAGTCGTTTTTTACATTAAAAATACAAATATTTAAACTCAAATTCTTAGTGTTTTATTTAGATATTGATTAAGGAGACTTTAAAATAATAATAAAGGTAAAGATTAATATCTTTATAATATCTATATATTTATACATTATTGTGGTTTCATTCGATGATAAGTCAAACACGCTTAGAACCATTTTATTATACCATACACCCATAGGGTGAAATGGTATATTAAAGTCGCCAAAATGTATGTAACAGGCAGAAGGAAGCTTTTCCGACCCCATAAAGTATATATATTCTTGATCAGCATCAACAGCCGAGACGATCTAGCCATGTCCGTCTGTCCGTCCGTCCGTCCGTCCGTCCGTCCGTCCGTCCGTCCGTCCGTCCGTCCGTCCGTCCGTCCGTCTGTATGAACACCTAGATCTCGGAGACTATAAGAGCTAGAGCCACCAAATTTGGTATGTAGACTCGTGTCATATGTACGCTTATCGAGTTTGTTTCAAATGTTTGCCACGCCCCCTACCGCCCCCGCAAATGATATAAAACCGATTTTCTTAAACACCATAGCAACTAGAGACACAAAATTTGGTATGTACATTTGCTTAGTAAACGCGCACATTTTGTATTTATAAAAATTTTGCCACGCCCCCTACCGCCCCCGCAAATCAAATAAAACCGATTTTCTCAAAACCTATTTTAGCTAGAGACACCATAGTTGGTATAAATATTTGCTTAGTAATTGCGCACAGTTTTGATGTGTAAAGATTTTGCCACGCCCCCTCCGCCCCCGTAATTTGAAAAAACTCGATTATCTCCCGTAATTTTCTACCTTGTGCAATCAAATTTAGCACACTTAAATTTGATACTAATATCAAGCAAAATACCAAATTTGATCAAAATCGGAATAAAAATAGTCAAGTTATGCATATAAACGTTTTTCCATATGGCCGGAAGTGGCCGTTGTCTGGTGGGGGCGCTAGGGTGCTCGAATGCTTGAGTGAGCGAAATACTAAGATATGCTTCTAAAAAGCATGCAAACCGATTTTTTTAAAAATACGAAAATGCATTGGTTATTATAAATTTAAAATATTTGTTTTACTGGTGTATGGTATACCCAAGTCGGCGAGACGACTTACTTACTTCATTTTATTTTCAAATTAAACATTAACTACTTGGAGAGAGGACTTATATTTTCATACATGGGTTCGAGCATTAAAAATTAATGCTCTAAAAAATATATGAAACCCTTTTTTTTTATATTTTTTCTTGAACTGAATAAATCTTTTTATATACAAAAAGGTAATTTCTAAATTTTTAAACTTCTGCATTTCAAAATGTTCAAATGTAGCTTGTAATAATTTTGGGCTGATAAAATAAATCCTTTCAACCTATTAAGAATACTTATGTTAATTTCTTTTTCAATTCTGTTTTTCTTATCATTTTTGTTTTGTAATAACCTTAAAAATGTTTTAAATCGTGTTAACAAAACAATTATTCTTGATAATTTTTAATAGTTTTTGATTTGTAATTTTGGGCTTGATGGAGTTTAATGGATTCACAGTGAGAGGTAGAGATACAAAGAACACGACACTTAATAACTCTTCTTGACTAATATTTTGAAAAGTTATTTGAAAATATTTTAAAAGAAAAATATATTATAAATTATGTAGTTATTTTTGGTTTGTGGAAATATTTACCTTAGTTCAGTGATTGTTATTTGTGTCTTTTATCGATATAATTCTTGTTGTCCTCCGTATAAAATTGGTGCCCAAAATATATATGTACTATAGTAGATTTATGTATATATATGTATATATTTATATGAAGTGTGGTTGTGTTTGTGTGTGTGCGTCGACGTATATATGGATATATATATTTGCCGTTGTGAACTTTGCTGCTTAGTTTTAGACGTAGAATACTTTCACTATAAACATATAGTTATATATAGAGATATATGTATTTATATTTATATATGTAAATCCCACGACGCGTATGTCTTAATTATTATTATTATTTAATATCACAATATTTTCTTCTTTTTAAAACGTAGACGTTTATTTCTTTTTTACACTTATTTATAAATTTTAAAATATTTACATACAAATCGACAAATCACAATTTTTCCGCTTATTCCGAAATCAAATCATATGAGGCAACTTGTATTGTTTATTATAAGTATTAATATTATTATTGTAGAGTTTTTCAGTGATGAATTTTTTGTATTTCTTGAAATTTTGCAAACGATACAAAAGCAAAATTAAAAAAACTCTCAACTTGACAACGATGGCGACAATTAGAACGATAAACGAAAGGACGAGAAGATGCAAACGCAAATAATTTCGATGTTGACGGGAGGATTTGCGTTTTCTACCCATAAACACAAT